>OZ018362.1:11409902-12100340 GCA_963969515.1 Yponomeuta evonymella
TATGTTACACTACAGGGCCTCTCTTTCAGAGGGGTGCCCACAATTGTGAATGTGTTCAGTTAGCAAGTTGTATTGCTACTAAACATTCACAACAAAAGCAAATATCCTTAACTTCTCCTTTCTAATGACTGCCTCGACCAATAGCAGTAACACGCTCGACTACAAAAATAGAGGTTGTGGGTTCAATGCCTGCTGGAGGCTGCTATACTTGATTTGTACGTTTTGTACGTGTTTTTCACGTTTTGTGATGTCCTTGCTTGGTTAATATAGCACAGGGTATCCCAGTTTGAGACCAGTAGTGATTGTGTTATGTGGAAGTTATTAATTTGCATTTTATTATTTCTTATTAGATTCTGATAAGGGAAGAATGAGTTACATATTACCTGAGCAAAACCTTTGGTAGGATTCTGAGTTCTCACATCGAAGACATGGAATTTTCCTTCCAATGTTGTAGCTGCTAACTTATTCATTGGTATATCTTTTCTATCAAATTCTAAGGAGCACACCTGAAAGCAAAAGAAGAATGCAATAATTTTAATAGTAAACCAATTTATAATACTATGACGTGGGAAAAATAATTCTTATACATTTATCTGGGTGCTTACAAGGGTACTGATTCGTTATTACATATTTGGGAGTTTAGAAAGTCAAAAAAGCTCTGAAGAAACTAAAGTTAACATATTGCTCAGTTTTACACATCTACCCACGCAATTTAATACTGTTGTAAATTTTTGAGATTGTTATTGTTAAAATAGATTTTATTCTATTCTGCTTACTCCATTCTTCAAATTGCACTCCCATCTCAGACTCATTGTTCTCAAATCAAACATCTTCATATCACCATTATCATAACCAGCCACAACAATTCTTTCAGAGTCATTGAAAGAGTTCCCGAATCCAACAGTCCAGCAGTCACGTTTCGCTTCTCCTTCCTTTGGTTGCATGTTTGCAACAGGCTTGCCTCTTTGTCTTGGATCCCATACCTTTACAGTGCCTAAAAAAAAATTTTATATTTTTTCCACTGGCCACTTTTGACTCGCTAGGTATAGTACAAAGAGTGATATAACCAATAAGGACAAAGATTTTTTCTTTATCAAATTATTTATAGATGTACTTACTTCATAAAGGTAAATAAAGATTTAAAAGTTTGTTCCTTTACCATCTCGACTGCCAGTAACAATCTCTGGTGCTCCACAGTTTGGTGAATTTCCCCCCATTCCATCTATTGCATTTATTATATCCGTATGCTCTTTTGTTACATAGGTTTGGTAGCTCTTTTCTAGATCCCTGCAATAACAATAAACATTGTGAAGCCCATACAAGTAGGTCGAGCTAATACCAACTAATTTAGATTTTGTGGGGATCTTACCAGATTTCCAAATTTCCTTTGAAGTCCCCTGTAGCCAACTTTCTTTCGACATCGCTGCTGGCTCCAAAGGTTCCACATTTGAAAGAATTAGGTCTTTCTATAGTTTTTATTTTCTTTGCTTCTCCCGAGGTTATTTCAAATATCTCGATAGTGCCGCGGGCATTCGGCATGCATCCGATCACAACAAACTTTGCCGAGCAAGGAATCCATTTGCAGTCGAACAGTGAGTGGTCTAGATTAGTTTCTATGTGCGTTATTACCTGCGGAATGTCTTCGTTTTCCATTGTACTGAATTCCTAGTATTTTACTGCACGGTATGGATGAAATATATGTGTACTTTTTTCTAACCTCTCTAATCTCTTGTCTTGACAGACAACCAAACAATTCTGTCGTCATGGCAACAAAGGTTGTATGTGAAATGGAACGTGATTTCATGTTGTTTTACACCCATCGTTTTTTTAAATGGTGGATTTCATTGAAGTTTTCTAGGTGATTTCTCATTACCGTTGGCATATTGTTTAGCAACGGTGTGAATTGAATTGAATGGGCTTCTTTCCAGTGTGACCACTTTTAGTAGATTACTACTTTTTAGTAGATTTGTAAACATTTAGTACATTCATTGTAAGTAGAAAGCTTTTAAGAATACCTATTAGTTAAAAAAAATAATAACAGTGTAAAAACATTATATTTGGTGATTCTGTTTCAACTAAAAAGGTATTATTTTATTTACACGCTTTCAGTAGCTTCACTTGAATGTATAGTTACATAAACAAAAAAAACCGGACAAGTGCGAGTCGGACTCGCCCACCGAGGGTTCTGTACTTACATAATATTATAAATAGTTTATGAATCGAGTCTCACAATTTTTTTCCGAGCTTTTGCCGAATTTCAAAGACAATTTTTTATGATTTAATTACAAATATTATAGTTTTAGATTTTTTTCTGTACTTGTAGTGTAAGCCGATATTACTTGCCAAATTTCATAGTTATAGGTTAACGGAAAGTACCCAATAAATTTTGATTACCTTGAATGTCAAAATATACGTTTTTTGCGGCATAAACAATCTTTTACGTTAACTCAGAAGTTTGTTTTCTTCACAGCTTTAAGGGACTGTAGACTGCAGTAGAGTATAGTAGAGTGGTTTTAGAGTCAACTCGATACCTCCACGCGTTCCCGAGATAAAGGGTCTTGACAGACAGACGGACGGACGAACAAAAAAGTGATGCTATAAGGGTTCCGTTTTTTCCTTTTGAGGTATGGAACCCTAAAAAAAACAACCTACCTACTTCAAAACAT
This sequence comes from Yponomeuta evonymella, assembly GCA_963969515.1. NCBI lineage: Eukaryota > Metazoa > Arthropoda > Insecta > Lepidoptera > Yponomeutidae > Yponomeuta > Yponomeuta evonymella. Next base: position 11,412,569 of record OZ018362.1, read on the forward strand.
CGTAGGTACCTATCAATTTGAAACTGCAAGTGTGAGTAGGTACATACAATATAATACAATAATTTGGTACAAAAATGAGCTGCTGCTTACATCCAGAGATAGGATTTGGATAGTAGATTTTTCCAAATAAATTGAATTGAATTTGTTTCCATTTACCTTATTTTAAGATCACAGAATAAATACGTATTGAGGACAGGTTTTAGTAGATTTCAGAGATCCTTTTAGTAGATCATCAAATAAAAAGTTGGTCACCCTAGTTCTTTCTTTGTTGCAGATTTTTGTGATAGTTTGATTGATTGTGAATATTGTGATTGTTTTATTAATTCAGGGGCTAGTACAAACCTTTCAGGCGCTTCTTAATTTTCTCATTTCATTTAATTATTCACAATGAGTGAAAAAAGGAGTAAGAAAAGCGTAAGTCTAAAACCTATCCTAAGGAATTCTGAAAACAGATTGGTTGTTTACATGTACAATTTCGTGAATATTTCAGAAAGCGGATATCGCAAAGCAGTTCGACTTGCCAGAGAGGCAGTCGAAGATCACCTCGCTACTGAACCAAGCTGGCCAAGCGTACTGCATATGCCGTTCATCTGATAGTTCTCGGTTCATGATGTAAGGGCAACTGTAACTTCCCTGCACCGATTTCTTTAGATTAACTGGCTATTGCGTCTTTATCTGAGTATTTCGTACGTCCCCAGAGCATGTGACGCGTGCGAGGAATGGTACCATGGCGACTGCATCAACATATCAGAGCGGGAAGCAAAGTACATCAAGACATATTTCTGTGAGCGATGTCGTGAAGAGGACCCAACGCTGAAGACTCGGTTCCGGCCTCAGAAAAGGGAAAATGAGGGAGATTCTGGTAAAGAAATTGTCAAAGGTACAGTGTGGGCCCTTTTTTATGCATGTTCTACTCTGCATGCAATGCAATGAGTTTGATAGTGGACGAGCCAAACATCAGATCAGTATAGATATAAATCTTTTTTGCACAAGATGCTTGCTCAAGATCTCTATATCTTGTATTTTGTAAAACTTTTGGTTACAAATTTTTAAATTTTGGTCGAAGGACATTGATGGATAGTGCCTATTTATCTGTATGTAGCTGAAAACACATTTCATTGAGAGAAAGCAATGTTGGACTTAGTCTAGTGCTGGCATAGAACCTGATCAATTTAATGACACTATCAGTCCAAATCAGTCTATTAAACCAAGCCAATTGGTATAATTTTCAACAGGACGTGATGACAGAAAAAAGAAGCGTAAAGAGAAGGATCACTCAGAAAACAAGTCTTCTAAGAGACCAAGCACCAAAGATGGGTGCGGTGACTGTCCCGGGTGTCTTCAGTTGAATGACTGTGGATTGTAAGTGAATATCCCATATGTCTTTTATAGCTGCATAGATTTTGTTCATCCACTGACAAAGGCACATCAAAAGGACGTGCTGACCATGGGGTTGCCCATAATCATAACACTGGGCAGGTGAGTTGGTGATCGCAATAAAGGTTTACTCTAGTACTGCTGGCAAAAGTGCTGCCGCCATTGAATTTTAAGTAGAAATTCAATGCTGCCACCAACCTCCTGGATTTCCCTTTGTCTTCTGCCTACATGAAGTACCACATGGAATAGTGATGACGATGATAGTAGATGGTGATAGATAGTAGGTAACAGTTGTAGTTAATCCTGTGATATCTGCACTAGAGTCATAGTTGGGCCATCGTATGTAGCAAGTGGTGAGGTATGCAAAAATCTCAGCTTTCCTGATGACATTTTCCATCACTGTTAGCTGGTGGTATTGCTCCTACAAATTCACGAATGTGCGACACTTAGAAAAAAAAGTCATTAAGTCATTGGTAGATGGTCAAATTGAACCCACTGCCCATCGAATGTGAGAGAAGCATTCTAACAATAAGCTACCACCGTTTCTCAGATAGCCAGTAGTCACTGGCCTAAACAATTAGATGGTACTGTCAACAGCACATTAACCTTTACAGACATGCACTCCGTTTGGTTATGTTGAGGGTGACTTTTTGCAATTAAAGTCCGCCACAATGCCATTGTATTTTTTACTTATTAATAATAATAATAAAGTACAAAAACATTGATATGCTGCCGACTATCGGTTATCTATGAATAAAAATTCGTGTTTTGTTGATTAAAATATTGGTTGTGAATATTATTACTGATACACTTACTGGTTATAATAATAATAAGCCCTTTTATTCCGAAATTGCTACAAGAATCACAATTCAAAGTTTTGCACAAGTTTTGGTTAATTCATAGTATGTCTCGCAACTTGGCGTGCCTTTTGGCATAGGCCTCCTCCAGCTCTCTCCACTGATCCCTGTCCTCAGCTACTCTGGTTACTGGTTAGCTGAATTAGAAAGAAAGAAAGATATATTTATTAGATGACACAATACTCAAAAACATAAAATCACAAAACAAAATACAACAGTCACCAGAAAACACAATATCAGCCGAAATGCGGGTAACGGCAAAAAAAAGTTTATCAACTTATACAAGCATAACTGGATCAAAATTTAATTTAATTAAGATCGAAGTGATCTGTTAGATTATCACCTTAAGAAAGAACCATTAAAACCATTGTTATGGTGGACCCGATCGGGTCATTTAGAAAATAAAATAAAGTACCTAGACAATTCACTGCTTACGTACCTACGTAACAGAGTGGTTTGCAAATTATGTAACAAATTTTCTGTCTTTGTAGGTATTAATCTATAGAAAACGTCACTGGTTGTGCAATTGCATAAAATATGCATGTAAGATTTTTATGACTTTATACAATTGTTTGTTTTCTTTCAAAAAAATAAATAAAATATCAGAACGTTTTAAGTATCAAGCTTTTTAGGGTTCCGTACCTGAAGGGTGCCAAACGGGACCCTATTACTAAGACTTCACCATCTGTCTGTCTGTCTGTCTGTCTGTCTGTCTGTAACCAGGCTGTATCTCATGAACCGTGATCGCTAGGCAGTTGCAATTTTCAACAGAACAACAGATACTAAGAACAGAATAAAATAAATATTTACGGGAGCCCAATACAACAAATGTTGTCTAAAGACAGCGCTCGCCATCCAGCGGCCATCTATGTAACCTTCACAGCGCCGATGTCATGTCGTTAAATGTCAATGTTAAACGCTTCTTGTTGGTTTCTATAGATGGCGCTGTTCTCAAATTAGATCCTTTTCTAATGTTTTACTCTTCGTGCGCAAGTCCGACTCGCACTTGGCCGGTTTTTTTTCTGTGTTCATAAAGCTTCGTCATTTGCATATTGTGCGTGTTCTTTTTAGTTGTGATGCCTGCGAGGACATGTTCAAGTATGGTGATAGCAAAAAGCTGAAGCTTAAGTGCAAGCAGCGGATCTGCGTCAAGAGTGCTGCCAAGAAACCATCCAAGCAGTCAAGGTTTGTAGTAATTATTAAGTTTTTTACAGAAATTGAAATGCAAGAACCTAACCTTCTTCCTGTGTACATAGGGCTAAGGGTCAGCATATACTGGCGCTGCTCATGGTGTACGAATGTCACCTTATTTTTTTCTGAAAAAGCGAGGTTCTGCTTTGCAATACAAATAACTTTTACAAAAGTGGCAATTTGAGGTATGACCGTAAGGGAGCTTCGTGAACTGAAGTAGCTGCTGGAAAATGTCCCATGGCCTCTTAATTTTGAAGGAATAACCTGCACTTATGCATTTGCAAATTATAATTTTGGAAAAAAATGGCACTAAAACCAGGGGGCCTGAAAGGGATGCTTAAAATGTTTTTTTTTATGATGCCAATTTATCTTACAGCTTTCAAGTGATTTTTTTGTGTGTATCTTTAAATATGCGCTTCGTGCTAAAGAACATAACACAAAGCAATCAGTTTTGTATGCCTAAAACATTTTCGTTGCTAGTGGAAGAATAAAAAAATTGTGTGAAAATTTCAAACTTTTGCTTATTTACGCTTTTGCTTGTTTCGTGGTCAAATGATCGATACTGAAGCAACGCTTTACGGCTCATCCATTCTTTACGCCTATCTCTGTCGTTTGAGAACAAACAAAAATGACCTTTATTAACCCCAACAGCAGTACCCGCACCAAGAAGAAGCATCACGAACGCGAGACCTACGAACCGGAGGAGTCCATTTCCCATCTGCAGACAGCGGAGCCCAGACAGTGCTACGGGCCCCAGTGCACCAGGGCTGCCCAGTACGGGTCCAAGTACTGCTGCTCGCAGTGCGGGCTGAAACTGGCTACGGCTAGGATCTACCAGGTAAGTGGTCTTTTTTGACACACGACAACACTACAACCGCGAAACCTGCGAACCGGAGGAGTCCATGTGCCATCTGCAGACAGTGTTACGCCCCCCAGTTCACCAGGACCGCCCGGTGTGGGTCCAGGTATTGTTGCTCACAATGCGGGGTGAAACTGGCGACAGTTAGGATAGCTGCTCACAGCACGCACCCGAAGTTCGCAACCTTTAAACGGCTTTATTTCATGAACCGCAGTGGGCAGCCAGTTGAAATTTTCCACGGAGTATGTGCTAGTGTAGTGGGTTGGGGGAGTAATATTAAAAAGATAAAAAAGTAAGGCAATCCCCATACAAGAAACATGTTTTTTGGGTTATTTTTGTTTTTGACCTAAGGTAATAAATAACAAGTGTTAAACTTGTGTGATTATAGTGAAGTCTTTATAGTATAGCAAGAACCGTTCTTGGAGCCAACTCAGCTATTCCTCGTCTATGCCGCCTCCTAAATCATTATAGTGAGGTGGTAGACATACACAAAGACCCGCTACATAAAATTAAATATGTTTTGAGCCACAGTCCCTTATCAGAGATCCCCCGCACGTATCGATATTTTTAATTATTCTTCTTTCTTTTTACTCAGTTGCTACTTTTATATCAATAACATGATTTTTGTTTTAATTAAGCACGTAAAATTGTCTACATAACTTAGCAACTAATAAAGCATGCTGTGTTTCACTATAATTAGTTAACCTTTTCACTCGCACCCCCAATTCACCCCACTGACATTAATTGAAAGGGGTGTCATGGCGGCGCAAAAAAAAATAAATGACCAGGTTGCCTAAATATCAAATTATTATCTGACCAATGTACGGATTTGTTTGAAATAAAAAGAATTATACTCTAGAATAATTACATTACTAAACAATAACAACTTTATCAAAATTCAGACACACAATTTTTTAAATTCAGAGTACGAAAATGCAATTACTACAAATAAGGGCCTAGTGTCCCAAATTTTTGTGTGTGTGCGAACTATTACGTAACTTTAGGAAAAGATAATTTATGTAACAAGGTGCTGAATATACACCTATTCATTCTATCAAGCTTGTTTTTTCTTTTCATATAAGATTTATTACCAAAACATTATCAAACATTTTGCGAAAATGCTAACGTTTCCTATTGAACAGTGTAAGGGGGACAATTTGAATTTGAAAATGTACTGTAATCGTGGGTCTTTACGAAGTGAAAACCACTTTTATTGAATGAAAATACTGTAATCTTATTGGAATCTATGCTTTTTTATAGAAATATTCAACAAAATGTAGTAAAAATGAAAAATATCGAGTGCATTATATTTTGTACCAAGGTCACAAATAAATGGGTAAATGGAGAAATAAAACAGTAGACTCACAATGAAATATTTATTTTCCTTTTTTACACTATTTACAATAAATATTCAGACAAAAATAAAGAATAAAACAATAAAATAGTATTTTAGTTGTTTTGTCTTGTTTAGGAGGGATCCCCATCCCTTTTTATTGAATGAAAATACTGTAATCTTATTGGAATCTATGCTTTTTTATAGAAATATTCAACAAAATGTAGTAAAAATGAAAAATATCGACTGCATTATATTTTGTACCAAGGTCACAAATAAATGGGTAAATGGAGAAATAAAACAGTAGACTCACAATGAAATATTTATTTTCCTTTTTTACACTATTTACAATAAATATTCAGACAAAAATAAAGAATAAAACAATAAAATAGTATTTTAGTTGTTTTGTCTTGTTTAGGAGGGATGGGGTAAGGGAGAGTTTTCATTGGGCAAGAATCGATAAAATGCGGGGAAAACAATTTTCGATAAAACGCATGCAGAATATTTATTACCAACTTGCTATTAGTGAAATAAAAAGGTAGCCTAATGCGTCACCCGGCAGCAAAAAACAAGTCCATAAAGCGTCGGAGCTCAAGTGGCGGCGTGTGCCGCGCATTGAGTATCAAGTTCGGCGTCAAGTAGTTTGTTTATACTAACCGCCAGTAAGTAAGTATCTAACCATAACATTGTTTGTAATAGCCTTATTATACGTTGTTAGTGGTGATTGATTTAAAATTACCTGTGTCATATTATATTACAAATAAAATTACTTGTTGATCTATTAGTATTGCTTCTGGTGTTAACTTTTACTACACCAACAGCGAATTTTCTCACGATGTTGTCCTTCATGTAGCAAGTCTAAAATATTACAAAGTTGCAAATTTGTTGTCCTTTTGTCATAAATAAGTAGCGATAAAATATACAAACAATTTAAAATAGTTGAGTTGAAAACATTCGTAACTTGGCATGCGCTGAATTATGTCCTAATAAATTTATTTGTAGGTTTAGAATGTACTTGTTATGTTTATTGCAACTTAGAACTACAATGTAAAAGAACACAAAATCAAGGAAACAGTACAAAACAAAACCAGTTGGACAGATAGCAAAACATCATGCAAACAAAAAATCCAACACCACATTGTTAGTTGGAAAACCTGTGACAGGTAGTATAGATGCCGGCACGTAAAAAGAGCTGCGCGTGCCCTGTAAATGTATGGCGCTCACAGCTCTTTCTGCGTGCCAACATCTATGCCTAACCTAACACAGTAAGGAAAACCTAGAGCGGCGAAAGATTTTCGCTACCGTTAATTTTATTTTTCGTGAATTCAATGTTTTCTTTCGGTCTCTGCATTTCTACGTAGCAATACTACTTATGACTCTATCAATCGATATTTTTTGTGTTAAAATAGAGATCAAACGTGTCAAAGAATATGTCAAATACAGTTTATTGCGCAATAGGTCATCGGTTCAATCCCTACTCGGGACCAACAATTGTGTGATGAGCCTATTTATTGGTTTTCGAATTATATAAGTTTGTCTATCAGTTGGATAGTACCCATAGCACAATCTTTGCTTAGTTATCGTGTATGGAAATATCCCAACAATATTCTATTATTATTATTATTTCGTCCAAATCTAACCAGTAATGCTGTTGCGAGTTATACTGATTATAAATTTTTATAACTTTTACCTTTTAGGAGTATGGAGCTTTGAAAATTAAATATTTTAACAATACTTTTATCGAATTCACATAGAAATGGTCTCGCTATTAGTACACAAAAAGCAAAACATGACATAGCAAAAGACAAAAGACAAAAACTGCAGGAGTACATTATTAGTTTACTTACAAAATGGTGTGTCGTGTGATCTTACCTACTCATCGAATAAATGAAAAATGTTTAACTCCACGTGTTCCATTAGTTCGATAGGCAAATAAGATTTTCACCAATCTAGAAAACAAATTTAGATTTGTCAAACAAACAAACAAACAAACAAGAAAACAGAATGTGAAGGAGCGGACGAAGTATGTCTACTTTTATTATCTACATACACAAATCTTACATACAAATTACTGATACTCATCAGTCATGCGTCATCCTCTCTCAAATATACAACATAATAGATGAATAGACGACAACCGAAAACTAACCAAACAAAGGCAAGGGAAAACAGGACCAAGAAATAAACAGGCGATTAAAAAATGTTTGCGCTCTACATCACTCACGCCCCATGTGCTCCGGTAACGGTTCGGCATAAGAGTGAAAAAGGCGAAAACATTTTTCGAGACAAAGCGGCACGTTACACTCCGGGCACTCGAATACCGTCTTCGTCCTTCGTTCGCATTTTTTGCACCAAGCGCAATAGCCGCGACCCAAGTTCGAGCGATGGACCGTGTTGGCCAACATCTCTTCAGTAACGGGTTTTCGGCGAATAAAATGTCGCTCTGTCAATCGCCGAACTGGTAGTGGGAACTGTGACGGTACAGCCTGCCGCTCAGTGCCCCGAGGAACATGAGGGAGGTGTCTGTCCATAATGGATTGAACTAGCGTCAGCCGAAACGCCAGAGAATCCACTTTCGTTCCACTACTTTTTTCTAACAAAATGCGTGCATTTTGAATAGAAATGTTCAAGAGCCTTTTAAAGAACTTCTTTGTCCATTTTCGGCACTGTTTCCGTTCGACTAAGTAAGGTTCCAGCATTTGATCTAAGCGATCAACCCCACCCATTCCCCGATTGTAGTCGTCAACGAGCTCCAATTTGAATTGGGCCGGACGACCTGGCCTACCTTCTTTCTGAATCTGAGTAGTGTCGTGGCATGTGGTAATTAGGTGTAATCGCTTTTTATCTTGTAATGCCACCACCGCAACATCACCAGATTGTCGAGCAACAAACTCACCCTCAGCTAGAACGGCCTTCTGAATAACAACTGGAACATTTTTCCTATTGGAACGGAGGGTTCCAACGGAGTCGGTGCGGTGTCGTTTCAGGAACCGTGCCAGTTGAGGGGAGTTAAACCAATTATCCATGTACAAGACATGACCCAAATTCAGAATTGGTTGAACCAGTTTCATTACAGTTGAAACGCTCGAGGGAAGGGCAGAGTCGGGAGTCGTCCTACGGCCTACGTACACAAAGAATGACCATAAATACCCAGTTGCGCTTTCGCACAACTGAAAGGTCTTTATGCCAAACCTAGCCGCTTTCATTTTTATATACTGCATAAATGAAAGAGGACCCTTCCACAGTGTCAACGATTCATCGATGCAAACGGCCTGGTCCATTATATAATGTTCCTGAAACTTAGTGTTCAAATGATCCAGTATTGGGCCCATTGGAAACAAAACGTTTTCGGGATCGTTTGGATCGCGTGAACCGTCAGCAAGGTGAAAGGCTCTATTTATATTCCAGTACCTCTTCTCAGTGAAAAGGTATCGGAATATATCTGTCCGCATAATGGGTAACTTGCTAAAGCAAGATTTGATGGTAGGCATTCTAATAATGCTTAACATCATCCAAAATGAGAACAGCACTAGGATTTCGTCAAGATTGGTCGGCACCCAATCATGACGGAATCGCATGCTCCGAATGCCTTGGGCATACCGATTGCTTTCCGTGACTATGTGGGATAATATAGTATCATCCCAATAAGCACGGAATGCATCATACGCGTTATCGAAAACGCTTGTAGGCCCAGGATTTTCGGGGAGGAAGGTTTCTTTCCTTCCTTGCCATCCATCCATCGGCTCCCACTGAAAATCTTCGCAGTCGTAAAACGCTTCCTCCTGCTCATTCATATTTTCATTTATTCTGCGTTCACGCGCAACTCGTTCTCTTCTGTTACGATTGGCCAGTAAGCGGCCAATATCCTGCCGCATCTGCGGGGGCAGCTCGTCGTCGGCAACAAAGCGCTCAACTAGAGGCTGCCCGCGCACCCATCCACTACCTCCTCTGCCACGCCTCATACCTCGTCCGCCGCGTCCACGCCCTGTTCGCCCTCCCCGAGTAGCGCCGCGTCCTCGAGCAGCAGCAGCGGCGGGTCCCGGCGCGTCCGGCAGCTCCTCCACCCGAAAGCGCGGCAGCTCGTTGTCGTGAACAGACCTGTAAAGTAAAATTTACCTGAAGTCTGTTCTATAGATACAAAAAAACATGTGATTTGAGCAATATAAATATTGATTCAACTTACAGCGGGCTGACATTGCGCAACATCTCCCTGCGCACTTCTTCATCCCCACTGCTGCTGCTGGAGAGCCTGCTGGAAAAAATAAACAGTTAAAAAAGTAGTACTTTAATTTTCTCTATAAATATAGAATAATTTACTACGATAATAATTACCTCTCATCCCGGGAAGCCAAATCTCGTTCATATCTGTAAACAATAATATATTTATTATTTATCTACTTGCAAAAAAAAGTTACCTCTGCATAATCTAGATAGAAAAAAATAATTATGTATTGTACCCAGAGGTAGAAGGTGGGACGCTCAGTGCCTCCAGTGGCACTAACTCCCCGTCCTCTTCCTCCACCATGATGTCCATTGCCTGGAAGAAGTATAAACCTAAAATAACGGAACGAACAAGAAATATTACAAAAATAATATTTATAATTATAATTATTATAACATACCATCAGGTTTGCCACCCCAGTCTCCTCCTCATCCTCCTCCTCCTCCAGCCCGACCTCCAACTCCCCCTCGCTCTCGTCCTCTTCCTCATTGTCTTCCAATAAGTCGAGAAACTCTTGGGGGATTGGGTGCCCGGGTCTCCACATCTATAAAATAAATAATAATAATTTTCCTATAAACTACGAGTGTTATATTAGAATCTAATTGGAAAATTGCATATTCTCACTAGAAACTTATAGTAACGGTGTATTGAAGGTGATAAAAATTAAATGTCGATAATCAATTGCACTAATCACTAAGCCCATCACTATAGAACCGGATGAGAAGGCCGGAGGTCGTTACCCTAATGGTCAATTTCCGGTTTACGAACTGATCGGAAAACAACGGCAAATGTTTTGTTTTTGTAATATTTTTCACTATTACTTAGTAATTCTACATAAAAATGAATAAAATAACAAAGTACGATAGTCTTACTGGCCAAATATAGTGGGTTTTATCCAAAATACTCAAACAATGATCAAAAATTTCGAAAGAAAGTACAACTTTTTTCAAAGTTGCTATATCGAACATTTTCTTGGGCCAGATTTAAAGTATTTATAGGATTGTTTAGGTAAAACTATGTGTAATGATTGAAATAAATGCATAAAGTAACACGTAAATACACTTTTCACTTACCTTTCTAACAAAAAACCAGTTTTTCTTGTAGATTTGTTCTCCGCTCTCGCCACTTTCTAACAAGAAATTTTCGAATAAGATTGACAAGTTTTTTTTTTAGGAAGTCTTAGAGTATTTTACCACAGATTATAGGCAATTTCATGCCGAACATAAGCGAACAAAAACCATAAACCGACACCCTAGACCGTCAAACACTTTTTAGCATTTTTTTGGTCTATTGCCTTTTGGGACAACTCTGTCTCAGTTGCGCGTTTGACGTTTCCCGATGCGTTGAGACAGATCTGTCTCACAGAGAAAATAATCTGGTGCTGGTACCTTAATCAATTTTATCATTACCTTGAGTTTGATGTATCTATCAGTACTATTAACTGTTGTGGAACCTAATAAATAAAGTAAAAATAAAAAATAACGATAAACAATAAAAACCTGCCAAGCGTGAGTCGGACTGAGGTCCCGAAAAGAATAAAAAAAAGTTTTGGTCTCCAGAGTTGTGTCGGAGTTATTTGGTGATGGCTAGATTTATTTATTGTAAAAAAAACTAAATTGTACACGAATCTAGCGACGCCCTTGTTCTGTTTGTGTAAAACCACTTCCAAGACATCTTTATCGATAATTTCTACTGTCGCCCATCCCAGGTGCTGCCGCAGCGCATCCAGGAGTGGTCCCTCTCGACATGCAAGGCTGAGGAGAACAACCGTAAGCAGCTGGAGGTGGTCCGTGCGGGCCTGGCGAAGGCCCAAGCGGCGCTGCGGGCGCTTGACAAGCAACATGGGGACCTGGACGCATTGTTAGCCAGGGCTTCCAGTGCTACTATCTTGCATTCTGATGAGAAGGTGAGAGTTCGATTTCAGGCTCGAGACTTGTCTTCAGGGACATTATAGCGATGCAGGCCGGCTCTCCCTCTAACAATCGCAAGCAGCTGGTAGTGCATTCTAATGGGAAGGTTAGAAGAAGAAGAAGAAAAACAATTTATTTACATTGCCACAAAACCACATACATAAAAAATAACAGTTCATACCTAATTACAACAAGAATGAAAAAACAATAATCTAACGAAAAAAGTGAGGACATTGTGCCTCCGTGGCAACAAAAAAGGGTCACCAACTCAGAATGCATTGCTGGCGTGTCCTGTGAACAACACACATCACCAGCAAAACTGATTTTCAGTTGGGACCGTTTGAATTTCTATTCTTTGGCACCCTATTCTTTGGTTCCACCCTAGCTTGTGTTCTTTTAAAACCGCAGGCCGGCTCTCCCTAGTGACAATACAGCATCCCACGCCGGCTCTCTCTAGCACCGACTATCTCTATAACAACCGCAAGCAGCTGGAATTGGTCCGTGCGGGCCTGGCGAAAGCCCAAGCGGCGCTGCGGGCGCTAGATAAACAACACAGGACCTAGGACCTGGACGCGATGCTAGCCAGAGCCTCCAGTGCTACTATCCTGCATTCTGATGAGAAAAAGTGGGTTCGATCTCAGATTACATGCGTGTACAATTGGGTCAATAAAATAAGCTGGAAACAGAGATAAATTTAAAGTAGATTTTCTGTTTGATCAGTAAAGACTGTTTAAGTGTGCTGTTAATTTCTGTGAGACGTTTGTAGGCTGAATATAGGAACTGACCACCAAAACCCGTCTCGTTCCCAGGAAGCTGACGACGAGACCTCAATGTACTGCATAACCTGCGGCCACGAGATCCACTCGCGCACCGCCGTCAAGCATTTGGAGAAGTGCTTCATCAAGTACGAAGCTCAGGCGTCCTTTGGCAGTCGACACAGGACCAGGATAGACGGGCAGAGCATGTTTTGCGACTTCTACAACACGAACAACGGCACTTATTGTAAGCGGCTAAGGGTGAGTTTCCTTTCATTATTATATTTAATTATATTGAGAGCTGTGGTAGCCTAGTGGGCAGAACATTGGAGCGAGAGACCCAGGTTCGATTCCCAGTGCGGGCATGTACCTATGACTTTGTTTTCTAAGTTTGTACAATTTGTGAAGTTATAGAAGCAATACCACTCGCTAACTGTGAAGGAAAACACCGGAAACCTGAGTGTCTGAGCTATTCATGTACCTCAGCGCTTAAAATTGCCAATCCGCGGTGGGGACGCGTGGTGACTAAGCCCATACTCTCTCTCTGAGAGAAGGCCTGTGCCCTACAGTGGGACGCATATAGGCTGCTTATGATTATTATATTTAAGAGTCAGAGCACGTAGTTAGAGTGTATTAGCAAAGGACAGCACAAGAAGTATCAGACACCGGCGTGCGTGCATACAACGACTAATGAAGCGAAAGAGGTTTGTCAAGATCGTGGCAAGTGGCGAATGCCTGGTAAAATACAAAATACAAAAAATACAAAATTCTTTATTTTCGTGAACTGCTTAATTTAACGGTGCATAGTATCTGGAGCCACCTTTTAAGCATGTAGAATGCCTGTACTAGGTGACACCGCGCTTCCATAGCTTAAAAACTTAGTTTAATTTGATATTTTACTTATTTTAAAGATTACTGTTATGACAAAATTATTAAAAAGATAAAAGTGTAAAGCTCAGCCAGGTGAGTGTTTTATGGTAAATGCCTATCCCTCCGGAATACAGGAGTTTATGTATAAACGTGTGTAGTGCAGGGATGTGGTATCGAAACAATGTATCGGTGGGTACTATACTCATGAGTTGTGTCGCAACAAAGGTAATCGATACCGCTATCGTAGTCGCGTCAAAGGCATCGAGTTGCTCAGGTATCGAATACTTTTTGTTTGGCATTCAGTGTAAATAAATCCACGTAATTTCGTGATATAAAATATGTACGGAGCCATAAGTGTCTTGAAACTGTTTTTGCATGTTGCTGATTTTAATTTTTTTTAATATATTACTAGCTGATCCGGTAAACGTTGTTTTGCTATATTAATTAGCATGCGACCTATTCTCAGATCTACCAAATATACACAAGAAATTTCATCTGTGAAGCCGTTTCGGAGGAGTTTGATAACAAACACTGCGACACACGATTTTTATTTATTACATTAAGACACTTCAACACCATGTGCCAAACATAATATACAATCGTTATTTCAACTTTATGACATGGACTTCCCCTAGTAGCAACATTAGCTATAAAGTCCGTAGACTGGATAAGATGGTTGGATATTACGAGACATGTATCGAGTACAATGCAAACTATCGAATCTTACTCAGTATCGTATTAAAAAGTATCTACTACTAAATTACTTAATATCGTGACCAAAGTATCAAGTATACTCTGGTATCGATACTTTTTGCGGATATGTGTGTTGAAGTAGTGTTGTATTCAAATTGTTTCTTCTTCCGTCAGGTGATGTGTCCCGAACACTTCAAGGATCCGAAGGTGTCGGATGCGGACGTGTGCGGCTGTCCACTCGTCCGCAACGTTTTTGACCCCACCGGGGAATTCTGCCGCGCGCCCAAAAAGTCCTGTCTCAGGTTGGTGATAAAAACTTGGCCCTTGATTGTAGTTCAAATCAAATTTTCATCAAATTTACATAGAAATAGATTTTTTTAATCATTTGCATGCGCAATTACAAAACGATAGATATGGTAGATTGCAAAGTGACTCGATTTTTATTTTGCAATATACTTTGTCTGGTTCCAAACTGGGATACTGTGCTTTAGTAACCAGGCAAGGACATCACAAACGTGGAAATACACCCAGACCTAGGCCATTTGTACGGCGGCCCCTAGAGGGAATCGAATTCATGACCTCCGGCATGGTAATCAGACGTGATACCGCTAGACCAACCAGGTAGTCAACTTCAGTCTTCCTCACCCGTAGGCATTACCAATGGGAGAAGTTGCGGCGCGCCGAGATCGACATGGAGCGTGTGCGGCAGTGGCTGAAACTGGACGAGCTAGTTGAGCAGGAGCGCAACATCAGGCTTTCCATGGCTTCCAGGTGAGTCTCGCTCAGGGCAGGGTTGCCAGATGATAATTTGATTAAGGAGGACTGATGGGTCTAAAAAGGTGGATTTTGCCTTAAAAAAGAGGACATTCACTGTTTGCGCCTGCCAAAAAGTATGCAACCTCCTTGACACTTCAAACTTATTCTTTTTATATAGATCGTCTTTTGTTTATTTTCTTCTTGTGAAAAAATTTGTGCAAGCAACATGTAATTGTACAAAAATCTATTAAAACTATTGTTTCTATTATAAAGTCGTCGTATTTTTGCTGCGAGGATTTGCAGAAGAGATAAATCTCTTCATTCACCATTTTTTCATTAAAACATACACGCCGCCGCACCACCGCGGCCGGTACGGACGCCCTTCTGCCCTCTGGCGTGGCGCACGGCATTTTCAGCACCAATTAACGACTATACCTAACAAAGAGAGGACATACGGTAGGTAAAGGAGGACGGGAGGGCAAGATGTGGAAAAGGCCCTCCTTCTGGCAACCCTAGCTCAGGGTCAGGGATAGATGATGCCTGAATTGACTGATGTTTCCGTAATGAAGTACTCAGATTATCAATAATATTGATATTTTATTGTGATAAAATGAAAAAAAAGGAGTACAATACGGCGGACTTAATGCCATAAGCATTTTCTACCAGTCAACCGTAGAAAGTAGAAAAAAAGAGTTCGTAGATTACGCAATAGATGATTAGCAGAAGCCTACGTATGAGAAAAAGACTAACTACGCTAATTTCGAGGATGTTAACTCAGTAGCTCAGGAGACTATTTTCCTTGATTTCATAACATAATATGTGAATCAGATTAACATTTACCTACATTTTGCTGTTCACTGTTTAAAAACTATACTGATATATGAAGTTCGACCTAAACAAACAGTGTTATATCTTATAAAAACATGATTCCTCTAAAATACTCCCCTAATACAGCTTCACCATACACTATCTAAACTGCATTTGAGGAGTGTTTTAAGGGTTTGACTTTGATTGTATTCGCGGTTGGACGGGTTTATTTAAGAAATTGTTTTCGTCTTTTTTTTGTTGATATAGGAATAGAAGACATTTCATTCAGCATTCCCAAATAATGAATTAGCCACGAACGATAAGTCCATCTTGTTATTTTTCGAATATTAATTGTTTCTTTCATGCAGATAGTTATTGTTTACTCGAACACATTTTCAATAGGCGACGTCCGCCACATTCTTTACACGCCATCTCTCGCCACAGAGCCGGCGTCCTCGGTCTCATGCTCCACTCTACATACAACCACGACGTGATGGAGCGTATCACCTGCAAACTGGGTGAGAACGGGAAGCGCGAGTCCTGACCCGACGCCCGCGCCCGCCCGCGCGCCCGCCCCGATAAAGCCGCGGACAAACTGATCACGAGACAACGCAACGCGGCTAGCGTTAAGAAGACAGAAGTGGGAGCTAAGGTCAAAGTGGGCGATCTGAATGAAACTGTTGTACTGGAGTAAATATTTTGTAGCCATAGAATTATATAGGTTTGAAGTGTAAGATGTGTCGTGATGAAATTGCGAATAAATAAATGTACGCGTTTCTTTGAATTGTTTTTGTTTTATTGGTGATTTGCAAGCGCTACAATTTTATTATTAGCATTATAAATTACATTCAGACAAAGATGGCAAAAAGGTTATCAGAGCTCCATTAATAATTTATTTATAGAAAACTACAGATCGTAGTTAGATAAAGTCGTGTTTTTCTTATTTGAATCAGTTCTCAGATTAATTACACAATAGATGAATTTTAAATTAGCAATAACCTACGCAAATGATTCTTTCATCTGAGAAAAAGAGGGAGCATTGTTATTATCACCAAACAGAACGCTAATAGGCTTGCCTGATAAAATATCTGAATCAGGTCAACATTCGACAGTCCGGGCAAGTGATTGTATTGTGTGGAAGTTATTTATTTACCTATATATTTCACTGTTAAAAAACTAGACCTATAAAGTTTTGTTACACCTATGTGAAAATGTATTAATTTGTGCAGTCACTGTCCTACCAAAACAGCAGGTTCAAAAGCACTGTCTTCTCGTACAATGCAGTTTTTTTTGCTAAGTGACAGTGTAATTGTTTTGGAGGGTATTGTAATTTCGGGAGTGATTAGCATTAGTTCCGCCCTAGCACTTGCTGGCAGCCGCTGGGAGCTACAATATTCAGTTTTGCTAGGGTGACAACGGTTTATTGGCTCAGTGGAGACTGAGATAAAATAAAACATTTTATTTGCTAAAGCATTGTAATTACATTAAAGTAGCTGGCAAAGTAAATACCTCCTATAAATCTACCATTTGAGGTGTGCAAATAAATATTAGACTTTGAGAATACAAAACACGATTCCTTAAAAAAACTCCTCAGAGGCAATTTGAATAGTCTGTAGTAAAAGGAAAAACGTAACAACATATGAAATAAACCGCCTCGGAGGGGTGCTTTAGAGGAATTTTGTTTTTATAAATAAGAGGTTTTGTTTTTAGTTTTTACGGACTTTTTCGTTTGCGTGGAATTTGAATAAAATTGTGTTCTAAATTATCCTGTCTGAGATGGCATTGGCGTAGATTTTTTTTGGTAGATTTTACAATGCAATTGAAAATCGTAAGTCTATGTTTTTGAATTTAGTATGTAACAAATATAAAAGACTATTAAACATTCATAAACTTTCACATTTACAGTGTCTATTGGTGGTAATGGTATGGAAGTAATTGTCCCAATTAGACCCAATTTCGTAAGCATCAAGTTTTGAATTTTTTGCTAGAAACTCTATTTTAAAGTCTAACTTATGATTGGTTTTATACAAAAACGTCAAACGATTGACGAAATATTTATGTACGTCGCAAGATGGCGGTCTGACGGTGGCAGACCATATTTTGCCGGGTAATACTGAACTCGCTCCGATTGGTAACACAATTCGCAATGTAAAGTTTGGTTAAGGGTCATATTTTTTTATTTTTTACGAAAGTAGACATAATTTGTTAGGACTAATTTAATTTTTGTTGTTCTAAATTATTGTTAAGCATCTTAAAAAAATAAAAATAAAATTCACTCCTCGTGACGTCATTTGCGAGGGCTTTTACCCAACTGATGCGTGACTTTGTTTCTTAAATTTTTGTAGTAGGCGCAAGAGATTGAGTTGAAAATAATGCATCGGATGAGAATACCTGTCATACTTGTCAGACTGACGTTCATCTTGGTTGTTTGTTCCACAAACCACAGACGAATTCAGACGATATAGATGTGGTAATCTGTGGATGAAAACATCGACAGTCGGCCCGAAAATTTTTGTGTTGACCGGTCATAGCGCGATGGAATAAGGTTCACACTGATTTCTATGTTGATCTGGCTGCCAAATATACTATCTTGCAAATGACGTCACAGTCTGTCACAGTGAAAGGCAAATATATCGTGATTTTTTTATTCAAAATGCCAATATTGATAATATTTCCTAGCTTTAACAAGGGCATTGTTATTTGAACTATATTGGCTGCATTGGTTGTTAATTCAGCCCTACAAAAAAAAACTTTACATTGCGAATTGACAAGCTCCGCCCGCCTACCCACAATTGAACGTGGGGTCATTTTTAGCGCTGGTTAGACATCTATGTTTTTAACTATCACTGCAGAGAGCACTCTACACCTACCCCAGTCAGCGGCTACGATTTTCAGCACTGAGGGACTAAATTATTGAGTTAAAGACTTATAATAACCCAATAATTTTCAAGTTTCGCTTATTGGACGTGGAACTATCCATACGGAACTGTTTTCAAGTTGTCCATTCTCTACGCCACACCCTGCATAGACTGTTGATGATGAATGCTCAAATTGGCTCAAAAAAACCCAGTTTTCGCTTTTCTCTTCTCAAATACGCGTGGAATGGCCACCCTACACAAATTGACACCCCAATTCGATTCCATTCTCCAGGCTAGGGTGTCCAAACGGGCATATTCTCCACGGTTCCGTTTAATTAAAAACATATTAGCCTGTTAGCGCGAGGCGTGAAGGTAGGCCACGCGACTAAAGTCCGCCAAACCCTGGAAAATGTGGGGTTTCTATTGTGTCGTGACGCAATGTTATGAGATTTGAGGATTAGATGATTCTATTGAGGGATTGTCTTTTGAACTTCAGTTCAGTTATTTAAAAAGAGATTGATGTAGGTTTACCAAAGTGTTGAATGGATGCAAAGCCACTACGTAAAAATCTGATTTGAAAGCGCCTTACTCTCTTATCCCTAGGAGAGCTCATTAAAGTTATATGTTAGTCGCACCCAGTTAGCATTTTAATTTTATTATTTAGAGAGGCTTTTGGGCAAAGTAGGTAAGGTACCTACTTGGCCCAAAGGCGAAGATTATTTTACCTCCAATAGTTGATGTCATCCTTTACACACTTGTGTAAAGACACGTAACTGAGTAAAGGCCGATGTACAGTGGCAGTGGAAACTATGTTTACCATGATAAAATTCTTACTCTCGATTTCTGGTAGGTATAAGACTTGCACCACTTCCTAAATGCTCACTTAAATCGCCATTTAAATCGACTTTTGTATGAAGAATTTTAGTTAAATGCTGTCACGTTTAAGCTACGTTTACGAAGGTGGTGCAAGTCGGCCTAACAATCTGGTAATGTTAACAGTTGCCCAAAGTGCATACAGAAAAAACCACTCACAGGCTGTGAGTCACAGCTGTTAATAGTAGATTAATACATTGTTAGTGAACGAGAAACTGGGCGTAAATTGCTTACAAAAACAACTGAGCTGTTGCAGTAGATAAACAGATAGTCACAAGAAATGGAGGGAATAGTTATGCATCATATTCAATGTATGCATTAACCCATGAGAATACACTTGACACTCGCCAACAGTGAAGGAAAACATCGTGAAGAAACCTGAGTTCAATCCTGAGTCGGAGCCAATCCGCGATGGGCACGTGTGGTGATTAAGCTCATACTCTCTCTCTGAGAGAACGCCTGTGCCCTACAGTGGGACGTATACACGTACTTTGTGGGACGTGTACGTTTACTGGAACCTTCATATCTTCTGTTCTTATAAACTATCTTCTATGCTTGTAAACGGTCCAAAAATCAAAACAACATCTTTTTAAACAATAATTCCGTAGCGTCAACACGTGCGGCGGCCCAGCCAGCCCCTCCGGTTGGTTTTAATATAGCTCCCCTTTCTGTATAATTGAAGCGTGTAATCAATCTAGTTCTAGTTAGATTTAGACCTGAGATTTTCGCACTTAGCCTCATAGTTGGGCCATTGTACGTAGCAAGCGCTAAGGTATGTAGATAAATACCTCAGAAATTAGGGTTTCCTCACGATGTTTTCTTTCACGGCTAGCAAGTGGTTTTGCTTGCTACTACAACTTCACAAATGTACGTAACTTAGAAATTTAAGTCACGCTGCATGCCAGGATTGGAACCCACGACCTCCCGTAGGTTCCGTACCATTATCTATAGAACATTAGACACAAACATCGAGCAAAAAATCACGTTTGTTGTGTGGGAGCCACCCATAAATATTTGTTTTATTTTAATTAAATCTTTTTTTTGAAGCGAACATAGAACTCAATATTCTGTGAATATTTCAAGCGTCTACCTGTTGCCGTTATTAATATCGAGCAAAAAACGGGCGGACGGACGGACAGACAGACAGACAGACAGACGGACGGACAGTGAAGTCTTAGTAATAGGGTCCCGTTTGGCACCCTTTGGGTACGGAACCTAAAAACCATAGAAATATTTCTTCCTACAAAATTCATTCTCAAAAACGGCCCCTGTCCTCTCGATTGGCGGCCTGACCTCGCAAGAGGCCTTGCGGTCTGACGGTGGCAGGTGCATATCTTGCCGGGTAGTACTGAACTCAGTTCAATCGGGTAGTACTGATTGGTAACTCAATTGACAAGCCCCGCCCGCCTTCCCACAATAGAACGTGGGGTCGTTTTTAGCGCTGGTTAGACATCTATGTTTTTAACTATCACTACATCCGGTATTGTATTGTATTGTGTTGTGTTGTATTGTTCTGTATTGTACTGTTGTGTTGTATTGTTCTGTATTGTACTGTATTGTATTGTATTGTATTGTATTGTGTTGTGTTGTGTTGTGTTGTGTTGTGTTGTGTTGTATTGTGTTGTATTTGTCCGTCTCGATGGTTTGTTCCGTGACTGTACCAGGTCCTGGCAGAAAATCAGTGCTGTGGGTAATAAACCTGCAGCAAATACTGAGCCTGAGCCGTTTTACCGCCGCATGGACATTATTGGACATAGCCCATCTTGTTCCTAAGCCCTCTATAATGTCTGTGTGGCTATAAATGTATTTGTACTACACCCACTCAGAAAGTTTCTCATTGCTCGTTCATAAACGAGTTACAAAGTTCGTATTTCTTCCTTATAAATGTGCGGCGGGAAAAGTTACATGGACTTTCTTTCTGTAGCCCTCCGTAGCATGGCAGGAATACCTATCGTATGAAAATCCATTCCTGCCGGGTCCTGTTAGGTGATAGTTATGAAAAAAGTCCAAATCGCTAATTTTGATCGAAAGTAGCTAAATGATGCAATAGAATTATAAATCAATCACATCATCACCTAACTAATGTTAGTCAAGGCGTGACCCCGCAGATGTCGTCATCAGGCCGAGACTGATTGAAATAAGCGCAAATTGGGGATATTTGTCAATGGACTGACGTAGAATTGGGGCAGATGAAGTAATCTGTTAGGGTTGATCCATTGTTCGCCCTCTGACGATCGAATTGCTTAGGATTTGTAGCTGGACGGCATTTAAGTAGGATGGAAGTATGGAACATATTGAGCTGTCACTTGTTTTCGCCGAGAAATTATAACTTACTAGCTACGCCCGCGGCTTCGCTTTCGTGGAGTTCAGTTTATGATTGTATCAGAAAAAAAAAACAATATAGGTAGTAGGATAAGTACAGCGTGTGTTTTTTTAAGTATTTTTTGTGTACAATGAAGTGTCCTCTATCTACCTATATTTTTAACTCTCCTAAACTACTGTAGGTTCTAAAAATTTATAAGAATTATCCGTTAAGGCGACCTAGTATCCAACAGCATAAAATAAATTAGTCAGTGTCACTTCCGATTTGAACAACTTTTGTCAAAATGTCCTCATCCAAGTGGCAGGAAGACGATGACCTCATCCAAGTTGCAGGAAGACGCTGGATGCAAGCCGCTTCTAACCGGTCTTTTTGGAAATCCATGGAGGAGGCCTACGTCCAGCAGTGGACTTCTTGTGGCTGAATGATGATGATGATGTCAAGATGTAATTATCATAGAAGTTCTCCACCAACTTAAGGCGCTATCCTACTGTAAAACAGGGCTGCAGATTGCCACTACTATGTGTTATTGTCAGTACAGTAAAAGTTCTTTATTCACGGGGTATATGTTCCGTAAATATGAATACAGAAATCGGGAATATGGAATGTTATTTTAAATGTGTTATAGGTGATACGTTCCTAGGTGGCAAAATAAAAAACAAAAATATAACTCAATCAGTGACGTTGAAGCTACAGACGACCTTATGTTATCTTCGGATTTTTTTATCGATCGTACAGGTCATTCGTTGACATTGAATGAGCGTGATACCTACGGATGCAAACGACTCTCCAAGCCGTAAACATTTAGTGCTCTGTCTTTGTGCAATAAAGAATAAATAAACGATCAAGCATTTTTATTTTCACTCTAGCGGTATTTTTTTCGGAACTAGTTCTTCATTTTTTTAGTCGACATTATAAATTAGGAAGACAAAAACAACGACCACAGCATTTGATAACATACCCTAGGCGTAATTGAATCGTGTGATTTTAAAACGACACATGTCCTTTCATTACAACTTTGCAGGAAATAGAAAAAACTGTTTTATTCAAATACTAATATCTACAACAGCAATATTTTAGCATATTATATTGATTTCTGTATGAATAAACTACAATTTTTTTTTCTAATGTAAATCAATAGGTAGGTGGAAATAATTTAATAAAAAAAAAACGGGCAAGTGTTATTTTAAAAACACATGTGACTTGTGTTGTTTTAAAATCACACGATTCAATTGTAATAAGGTCTGTTTTACTTTTTTATTAGTCCATATGCCGATGCGTTTACAAAGGATACCGAATCTTTTTTATTAATATGTACCGATTAGATCAGCGAATAGAGAAATCTTCACCCGCCAATATAGGAAAACGCGAATAAAGGAAGCGTGGTGGATAAGGAGCTTTTACTGTCCTGGATGTAATGGCTGGTTTACATTTGCTATTTTTTTATACTTTTTTAGCACGCTTTTTTAGACCATACTAAAAAAGCATGCATTTAGCAAATGTAAATACGCTTTCCTTTTTAGCAGGCAAAAAAATCTGACTGATGGTCAGAATTTTTATCCATGATCTGTGCTTTAAAAAAAAAAAAGCAACAAAAATGGCGTCGCAAGTAAAATGGACACGCGATTTAACAATTAAAGTAGTAAACGAATATGAAAAACATGAGTGCCTGTGGGATTCGTACAGTGAAAGCTACATAAACAAAATTCTAAGAGACAATGCGTATGCAGAAATTTAAAAAACTTTAATCTTTTAAGTATCCTGTTTTTCAGGCGTTCAGCCAATAACTGTGATATTATTTCAACAGCTTGCAAAATTATTAGAGATTCCATATTTTCGTCTTGCAATGCGAGTGCTTTCTTCGCATTTTCTATCTTTTATGATGAAAAAAGAATAGCAAATGTAAATCGGCGTCTTTTTTTAGCACTCTTTTATTTAGCATGCTTAAAAATCAATGCTTAAATAGCACGGAAATTTAGCAAATGTAAACCAGCCTTAATGTACCGCCTCTCCCCCGGTTTCTTTGACTTACAGACATATATTGGCAAACTCGCCTTCACATAGTATTTTCCAAGGTTAACACGACCACTAGACATAATAAAAACGAATGTTAATGAGACCACGGGACTTGCAAAAGTACCGAAACGTCGGAAAATTGTAAAATGAAGAAATAAACTATAAAATATCCGTGCAAATTCAGTTTTTATTTCGCCTTTACATCATCATCATCATCAGCCATTTGACGCCCACTGCAGGACATAGGCCTCCCTCATGGTTTTCTAACCATGAAGGGTTTTACAGTTTTGCTTTTTCGCCTTCACATACCTAAGCACTTAGGTAATTTATCACCTTATCCCTAAATACTCTATGCTAATGAATGAATCACTAATCTATGAATAATATGGCTGGCAACGTAGGTAGTAGGTAATACCTGCTTAGATTCAAAATATTCTATTGATCAAAACAAAAACACAAAACTATTTAGTTTTTCACAAATTTCGCTAATGAAATTATTTCTTTTTCTTAAACATGCGCGGAAATATTGTCATTACTTTTGAATAAAGAACACGCGAAGTATCATATTTACGTAGACTGAAAAACCAAAATCACTTCCCGGCGCGTTCTTTGAATTTGGAACGAAGAGCGCGCCGGCAATGTTGTATGAAACGGTGTGCTGTTTGAAATTAGAACTCTTTCATTATCGTACACATTGTGTTCTCGTGGCTGTATACGTTACAGATGCGTTTACCTTTCGGCAAAAACTGTAAAAAAAATTGGCGGTAAAGCGGAGTTCGTTGTTATTTTGTTAATAAAATAATTAAAATGAGTTCCTATGATTCTGAAAGTGAAAATGAAATGAACATTGACTGCACTCCACCAGATTTAAGATCGGATGCTAAATTAGCGATGGAAAACCTGCTTCCAGCAAAATAAAAACACAATTTATTATGTAAAAGGCCCCTTTTTAATTCGCCTGCGGCTCGGCCTACAAACTCATACTCGACCTGCAATTGCCTATTTCGCTGCTTTTGCAATAATGTACTATTACTGTACAGATTATCTTCCAACAGTGAGTTACACTCCGAAACTTTGCTATAATACCTTTACAGATTACAGCATCTTCGTGACCCCTGAAGCATCTGTAAGCCCCGCCCACTGCACCTGCTGCGACCAATCAGCGCCCGCCCCTGAGCACCACCCTTGCAGCATCCAATCAGGAGAGATAAATCTGACGTTGCTGGGGTTGAGGGTGGAAATTCTCGTTGCTATCCGATTATGAGAGTTGAAACAGATGTTTTAAGGTGGGTTTTTGAATAACGAAAGAGTTTAATAAAAACCCCCGTTCCATAACTATGCTGTATGAAAATATAATATTTTGATTTAGTACTATCCCCGTTCTCCTACCCTTAAGTCGGAAATTCAGCTTCGGTCTGTGTGATTGTAGTGCTTTGTGCAGTGGTTGAGTGGTGGTTTGCACAAAGTGGCGGTGAAGTAAAAAGTATCAAGATTCATTTCCCGCTGATGTCCTACGGGAGCGAGACGCCGCACGTTTGGAGCAGCTCAGCGGTACGTCTATTTGATAAGAAAACAGAAATCAGAATATTGTGCAATCAAAGTAGATGGATAGATAGAAAGCGAATACTTTATTGTACCTACATACAGACGGCAGCCCTATCACTAAGTACCTACATTGAAAACAACATTTTTGAAACCCGCTGAGTAGGTAATTAAGTTGTTGCTACCTGCCCCTGTTACTACTATCCCTGTTCCCCTACACTACACAGTTGACAACACATCGACCTATGGGTACATTTTAGTTGCAAAGTCATCCGCAACGTTACTGCCTGTTGCAAACTTGCAATTGAGATTGAGGCTGCATAAGTATAAAAAAAAAAATTCTAAAAAAAAAAAATATTAAAAAAAAATAAAATATTTCATATTTTTAAACGACCAATCCAACGATACCCTACATTATGGTGAAGGCGAGAAAAAAAAATTGCATCCGTAATTTCGGTCCTACACTAAAAAATATTTTTTAAGATTTCAGTCTACATTTTTGTCGGCGTGATAAGTACTGTGTATGTATGTATATGCCAAATTTCAGCTTTCTCGTACTGATCGTCTCTGAGCTAGGCTGTGGACAGACAGACAGACGGACAGACACACAGGCGGACGGAGAAGGCGAAATTATAAGGGTTCCTTGTCGACTACGGAACCCTAAAAAGGGATGCACGGAAACTTTATCGACACGTCAAAGAGGAGATAACGATGGTTAGATAGTAATTAGGGGTTAAAGTATGAAATTGCCGTTTTATTGCAATAGGTTCTTTGAATTGACATAGAATCTTCATGGTTTGAGGTTTTCGAATGAAACTTTTTTCAAATGGTTTCTATGATGTTCTTTTTTTAAAAAATGTGAAACATTTGAATATCGACTTTCAATTGTTTTTGTTATTCAATTTAGACAAGAAAGATGGATACTGCGAAAATTCGAGTGATAATGAGGCACCCATTTTTCGTATTTTTTTATTTTATTGATTTGACGCAAGTGAGTCAATATTGTGGGTAAGGTAACGTTAAACCATGCCGCTAATTCCTGGGTAGTTTGACTAGGGTCGGCTTCCACTATCTCTCTTAATTCATCGTTATTCACCTGTGTGGGCGGTCTTCCTCGTGGCTCGTTCTTTAAGTCGAAATTTCCATCACGAAAGCGTTTAAACCAAAATCGCACGGTGCGTTCATTAGTAGACCCCTCTCCAAACGCAGCATTGATATTGCGGGCTGTTTCTGCCGCGTTAGTTCCGCGTCGGAACTCGTATTCAAAAATCACTCGAATTTTCGCAGTATCCGTCTTTCTTGTCTAAATTGAATAACAAAAACAATTGAAAGTCGATATTCAAATGTTTCACATTTTTTAAAAAAAGAACATCATGGAAACCATTTGAAAAAAGTTTCATTCGAAAACCTCAAACCATGAAGATTCTATGTCAATTCAAAGAACCTATTGCAATAAAACGGCAATTTCATACTTTAACCCCTATTATTTAAGGCTCTTTTGCGCCAGAGCAACATCGTGCTACACTGCGGCATGCTAAAAATTGTGGCATCCGGCTCCTTGTAGCATGCTACAATCGCCACCATCATGCGGCCGATGTAGCATGCGGCAGTCTATCTATTTTACGCCGAGACAACATCCTGTTCGGATACAAGCCGCGACAGTCTGCCACATGACGCAAGGTGTTGCTATGCAACACGATTCTTGCCACAGTGTGCGACATATTTAATTATTGTAGCGTGCGGCCTTGCGGCATGCCGCAACTACGTCTGTATGGGGATCGCCTCGTTCGTGAGCCGTCCTTGGCATCAAGAGCTTTAAATACTGAAACACATCTCAGGTAAAAACAATATGACTCGAATGCCTCGTTGGTCTAGCGGTATTCTGATTACCATGCCGGAGGGCGTGGGTTCGATTCCCACTGGGGGCCGCCGTATATTTGTACAAATGGCCTCGGTCTGAGTGTTGTGATGTCCTTGCCTGGTTGCCATAGCACAGGGTATCCTAGTTTGGGACCAGGTCAAGAAAGTGATTGTGTTAACACAATTGTGTTGAAGTTATTATTATTATTATTACTCTTTAAAAAATATGAAAATCACTGTTAAATTAATGGCTCTAACATATTATTACAGAGGGTTTATTTTTATGTAACATTTTTTTCACAGTGTGAAGAAACAATTAGAGTAATTATTTTATTGTGATTTCCAATATTTTTAAGGAGCCGATATTCATGTGTGTGCATTGTTGCAGGGCAGCGAGGTGTCCCCGTACGGGCCGCTGTGGGAGCCGCCGGCCCCTGTGCCCTACCCCGACATCCTGGCCTTCCCGCCCGCCGACCTGGGTAAGCTTTTAAGAGGATAGATCTCGCGGACCATCGAAATCGCCTAGTTTATTCTCCCTAATTTGAAGAAATAAGTATAATTAAAACTTATTCGATTTTTTTATTGTAACTACTATTTCTGTGTTTTTGTTCTTGTGTACAATAAATGTCTTATGTTATCTATATTTCTGTCAGTATGGTCGGCCGGGTGCGGGCGCGGCGGCGCGCGCTCCGTCGGCGGCAACAAGAAGACGCGGCGGCGCGTGGCGTCCGTGGCGCAGCGCAGGGCTGCCAACATCCGGGAGAGGCGCAGGATGTTTAACTTGAACGAGGCGTTCGATAAGCTGCGGAGGAAGGTGAGTCAGGGAGAACTAGCAAACCTTACCTCAGCTTAAACATTGATAAGCTCCGGAGGAACGTGAGTTACAACTTACCAGTTAGCGACTGGACTTGGAAGTGTGGCGCCCGTGACGTAGCGTAGGGCTGCCAATGCCAACAATGCCAATGCCATTCAATTTAAACGAGGCCTTCGATAAGCTTCGGAGGTAGGTGAGACAGGGAGAGAATAGCAAACTGTACCAACTTAAATATTGATATCGTTGATAAGCTCCGGAGCGCTAGGAGCTGGAGCCAGAAGTGTGACGTCAGCGGAGGGCTGCCAATATCCGAAAGAGGCGCAGGATGTTCAAATTGAACGAGGTCTTCGATAAGCTGCGGAGGAAGGTGAGAGAGGGAGAACTAGCAAACCTTACCAACCTAAATATTGATATCATTCAAAGTTCTGGAGGAGGTGAGTGGTACTAGAGGATGGACTTCGAAGTGTGGCGTCGTCGGCGCAGGTCAGCGTGCGTTGAGCGTGGCCTTGCAAACTTTACCAAACTTTACCGGCATGGGTTGAATTTTTAGCCTCTAAATAGGTTTTTAATACTTTACCAACTTAAACATTGATATCATTTATAAGCTCCGGAGCGATAGCAGCTGAACCTGGAAGTGTGACGTAGGCTGACAACATCCAGGTGAGTCGCAGAATGTTCAACTTTAATGAGCCCTTCCAGAAGCTCCGGAGGATGGAGGAGAGGTGGGGCAGCGAGAAACTAGCAAACTTTACCAACTTTAACATTTTAAAATAAATACCTAATGGAATCTAGATGTGGCCGAATTAAAATCACGTAGCACAGATCAGGTTTGTTTTCTGAAGCTCAAAAGGACCAAAATTTACTGAATTAAGAGCATTTAACCAATTTAAAAATTAAGTATAGTAATAGAATATAAAATCCTCCGTGTGGCGCCGGATTAAGAATAGCGTCACTTTATTTCCTTCCGTGGATGTCGTAGAAGGCGACTAAGGAAATAAATTACTAGGAGACGGGCAGCAGCGTCTTCCTGAGATTCCAACCGCATACTGCGATCGCCAACCCGCCTGCCAAGCGTGGCGATTATGGCAAAACCCCTCATGATTATGATAACCACGAAAGAGGCCTGTGCCCTGCAGTGGGCGTCGAGTGGCTGATGATGAATAGAATATAAAAAAGACGTTACAATCTAATCTGCATTCCCTCCACCCAGGTGCCAACGTTCGCGTACGAGAAGCGACTCTCGCGCATCGAGACCCTCCGGCTGGCCATCACGTACATCGGCTTCATGTGTGAACTCCTCCACGGGTCCCCCCCCCACCACGGCCACCTGCACCCGCCGCGGCATGTGTTCGAGGGTGACGCCTGGTGTGCCTAGACCCTAAGGTCGGAATAAAATTATATGAACAATGCGTAGTTTCTGGACTGCTCCTATATTTTTAGGGTTCCGTACCCGAAGGGTGCCAAACGGGACCCTGTTACTAAGACTTCACGGTCCGTCTGTCTGACTGGCTGTCTCATGAACCGTGAGAGCTAGGCAGTTGAAATTTTCACAGATGATGTATTTCTGTTGCCGCTATAACAATAGATACTAAAAACAGAATAAAATAAATATAAAAGGGGACTCCCATACAACAAACGTATTTTTTTGCCATTTTTTGCTCGATATTAATAACGGCAACAGGTAGGCACTTGAAATATTCACAGAATATTTAGTTCAAAAATAAATTATTAAATGAAAATAAAATAAATATTTAAGGGGGCTCCCATACAAAAAACGTGATTTTTTGGCGTTTTTTCTCGATCTTTGTGTCTAATGTTGTAGGTATAGATTATGGTACGGAAGCCTTCGTGCGCGAGTGCGACTCGCACTTGGCTGGTTTTTTTTAGTTGGCCGGGTCCATTTCCCACTGCTGGGCAAAGGCCTGAAGTGGAATCGGGCAGGTCACGTCAGTCGTATGGGCCTGGTCAGATGGACGAATTCCACTGACGTGTCGTCGGCCAAGGCGGAGATGGGTCCTGGTTCCAAACTAGGATACCCTGTAACCAGGTAACCAGGGAACCAGGCGCGGACATCACAAACATGGAAATACACCCAGACTGAGGTCATGTCAGTGGGAACCAAATCCTGAACGATTCCAATCCTCAAACTGTCAAATGTCATACGAATTGCTATCGCAAACGTCAGGATTCCGACGGGAATTGGTGTGCATAGTTATGCCCCTGATGTCCTGTCAAGTTTCTGAATGAACAACTCCTATATTACCCACGATTCCAATCGTCGACCTGTCCGGATGTCCTTCGAAATTCCGACGGGATTTGGTGGGCAAAATTAGGCCTCAGATTCGCCGTCCGGATTGCCAGAGAATATGCGTTGATTCTGTATTTCGTTTCATTCAGCTTTGTTCTATTTGTAAACCGTTCATAGAAAATAATTATAATACGGAAAGCAAAAATGTGTATCAAGTTATTTGCTCGTCCTAGGTCATTAATTAAATGAATTCAAGAAATAATCATAATCACAAAGCATTTATTTGTGGATCATAGGTACATTCACATTTGGTGTTCAGTTAAGTACCTATATCGATAGGCGAATTGAAAGTTAGACACTGATCAAGAAGGTTGTCAATATCCACCCCTTTTGTAAATTTCTTGAATTGGATACTAATAAAAAAAAATTAACGAAACGAAATACTCGTATAGTTTTGTATGACCTTAGCTTAATCGACTTAATTAATTTATGTAACAATTTCTATTCTTTATTAAGGTTCACTTCAGGGAACTTAGGTTCCGATTTCACAATTGAAATTAAACCCGGTTTGACACTAAACCGGATCTAGTACTTTGAATTCAGTTTAGCTCTAAACTAATTTAGTTCTAATATGCAGTTCCAAAGAAAATTGTGTCAACCCTATGTATTAAAAAAAAATCAATGTCTTCCAATTAGATAACTCATATTTTAGATGTAATTATCTACATTTATAAAACTAATCGAGTCACGGATGATCTTTTCATTCTGGTATGTACTGTAGTAATAGTCCTTTGGGGGTAATAATTACCCAAGGTTTCGACGGAGGTGGCTCTGGGAATGCGAGATGTTTAAAATTATTTATATCGCACTTTTGTGACCGTAAAGGATTACTTGTAAATGTAAACTGCAGGGCACACAGGAAGGAAGGACCGAACTATATTAAAAACCTAGTCAATAAATCTGTATTACCAACTATGGCTTTATCATTAATTTAAAAAAAGCACTGCTCCCTCACTACAATCCGTGCTCTCAGATTGTGAACTTCGAAAGTGGACGGAAACGGTAATTTTTTTTTAATACAGTTGCTCAAAAAGTGGCGTATTGCAGGGACGTATAGCGTTCGGGATGTGGGCTATTACATACTCGTGCTTTTTTTTACCTTTCCCGAACTCGTGCGTTCTCTTTCCCAACTGTCAAAATAATGTCTATTAAAAAGAAAAACTAACCATGAAGTTTTTACTAAAAAAATTCATAGAAGTTTTTATGATTCATGCAAATTTATACGTATATTTCTAAAAAAAAAAGCTACTAATTTGTTTCAATATCAGATTTAATGATTTCATTGAATGAGTTTGGTTAGGTTTCATTTCATTTCATCTCATTAAATTTAATTTTCATTTCATATTAATAAAAAACTTCTACTGAAGACTTGGCTGTATGGGCATAGTTCCCTTTGTCTAACAGAATGGGTGAAGAAAAAATAAACTCTGCTTATATTCTACGGTTGGCACCATTTTTCAGAAATTTTCTTTGCGAGTTTAGTTGTTTGTTGCACAAAATGGGTAATTTCGACCCTAGTTTTTTTGAATTAACACCACCGGAACGCAGTATAATTGCACAAAATGCTTCGGAGAACATTTTACCGGAAAAGTCAAAAAGTCGCTACATTACATACGACGAATTTATTGCGTGGAGAGAAGAGAAAAAAGCAAATAGTTTTTAATTTTTTCGCAACTGTATTAAAAATAGTCGTTCAGTACACGTGCGGAACCGTCATTGCAACTTGTTCCGACTGTCAACCCTCGCCTTCGGCTGCGCCTCGGCTCGGGTAGACATTTGTCGGAACTCTTTGCAATGACAGCCTTTCCACACTTGTAATGAAATATACTATTTAAACACGATTTTATCTCCTACCAGTTGAGTTATATTTTTCTTTAACGGCTAGAAATGTGATTTCGGTACATTTCGGCTAAGCGGTGTGTTTTGTAGACCCCGTCTTCGTTTACCATCAGGCGCTCGTGACTGGGGTCAAGTGTCAACCCGTCCAAATAAAAAAAAAAAAAAAAGTAGACATGTAGACATCACATTATCATTACTAAATTTGTAGGTTCTATGTCTTTATTTATTGTATTATGTATCTATTTATTATTATGTTGTTTTTGTATAATATTTCCCCTCTGTATGATTTTTTTATATATTATATGTATGTAGGTCTAAATAAGTAATTAGTATATTTAAAATTGTAAGTTGCACTAACTGTTAATGTTATCTTTAAAACTTAGGTTAGCTGGTAGATAATGCTAAGTAGCATTAAGATCGCCTATGTCCAAAAATGTGTGTTGACATGCAATAAGGAATTTTAATAATAATAATAAGGCACCGGTAACCAAAATATGTTTTTACCGTTTGCCATTGTAATACTATCGAACGAATTACTCAGGTTTGCAGAATTTAAGGGCATATTGACTCATACAAAGTACTTTAATTTTTGGGTTATTCAGTCCCTGCCTAGAAGTGCTTATAGTCTGTTTTTTAATTCGATGCAAAAAAAAATGGAGCAGTATTACCATTTACCACTATCAAATATATCGTTATATTCGGTAGATTTTTGGTTGACTGGAAATAAGAAGACTCGTGTGACCGAATTGTATCTTATTGCATCGAATTGCAATTGAATTAACATTTAGTGATCCATTAAAGTAAAGTATTTTAAAAACACTAAAAAAAGTTCACACAAATTTAATTTGGATGTAAAATAGAATTATTTGTTTTGTTACTAAAATAGAATTATTACAATTATGTGTTTCGATGAAAAAACAAAAATCGTATTTTTCTGACATGTGTCATTTTGCAATATGAACGACGAAATTATATCTTCGATCGACACACTCATCAAATGAAATGAAAGTACCTACTTTATTTTCACATAGAATCATATAAGTAGTTTACAATCTTAAGTAGGTACTTATGCTAACATTGTATGATAATGATAAGTTTAGGCCATCTGGGCCATGGGAGGTACGGGGGTAGTTTCGTTTTCATCGGAAAATATATGTACCCTACATCGCTGGGGTACATAATTACATATCGGTATCTAAATCATCTGGATCAGGGTTCTTTCAGAAATCAGCTCCTAATATCTCCTCGCCTATCTAGCTCTCAGAGTTCCATAGCTCAAAGAGTACGAGTGATTTACTGACTTAGAATGAAAGACAGCAATATGACTCGTAATGACTCGTATTCACGCGTCTCGCCTGCAGTCGGGTATAAAAATGTCGACTTAAAAGAGTCTGAGAGAGAAGATACAATGATAGGTATTTTTTATTTTATAACTTCCATACAACACAATCACCTGTTGTGGTCCCAAACTAGGACACTCTGTGCTACGGTAACCAGGCAAGGACATCAGAAACATGACAATTCACCTACACTGAGGCCATTTACTTGTACGCGTGTACGGCGGCCCCCAGTGGGAATTGAATCCCCGACGTCTGTAATTGACCAACGAGGCAGTCAACGAGGCACCTTTGCCTCGTGAGTTAAAGATAGATGTGATGCTTCGGGATGATTTGTATCACCTAAGATCTAGATCTACTCATGTCTGCTCAGAAGAACAGTTTCTACTACCTACTACTAGTTCTAATCTGCTTAAAAGGACAATTTTGTCGATGGAATTGAAACACATTGTTAAAATTCCACAGTTTGTTAAAATATAAACAAAGCAGTACCCAGAAAAGGAACTTACGCATTCCCTTGCACAAATGACCGGACTTTAGCCAACAAGATATTAACTAATTCGATGACATATTAGACCTGACTCATCTGATACATTAGGGCGCTTTCTCTATCTAATTATCCTGTTGATTTTGTATAAAACGTAATATTCCCGGGTTTAATTTATTAGTGTCAGTTCGGGAACTGCGGAGTGGTGTTAGATACTTGGTACAGTGATAGACTGAAACGTTCTGGAATAAAGTGCATCAGTGAAACAGTGGATGTTCTTAAAATGCGGTGGTCAACGTTATTTGTAAGTACTTCTTTGGGTTTATCGTTATCGTGTTGTTTGATTACTTTCGAGAATCAAGTGTCTTTCCTTGTTTTAATTTACAAGAGGTCTTCATCAAAGAAAATATACTTACAGGCTGTCCCGAAAAGTACAGCCTAGAGAAAGGTCGGTGGAGAACCCCCAGGGCTAACCAGATTATGTTCCGCAATTTTTCGTAGTTTTTAGGAACTTGGCAGTCTTTCAATACTTTTTAGATCATACTGGGGTGACAAATTGAGATAAAGACCTGGATTTTTTTCTACATCACCTGAACAAAATAATTTTACTATAGATGACAAAAATGTTACTACTCCCTGTCCAGCAGATTTTCATTCGTTTATTCCGATACATTTTAATCTATTTATTTATTTTTTTATCCAATGACTTGGCGCCAGTGTTAGTTAAAAATATAGATGTCTAACTAGAGCTAAAAAATTACCTCACGTTCAATTGTGGGGAGGCGGGCGGGGCTTGTCAATTGTGTTACCAATCAATCTGAGCGAGCTCAGTATTACCCGGCAAAATGTCTACGCACCTGCCACCGTCAGACTGCCATCTTGCAATGTACCTAGATATTTCGACAGGTTATACCTACATCATGAATTCAATGGTTTGACGTTTTTGTATAAAACCAATCATAAGTTACGGTGTCATTTACTATCGCCCAATGAAAGTTGTTCACGTCGGCACGCATGACGCACACAATGAACAAATCACAGAGTGATTTACTCTGCAGCACATCTTGCGTTCATTTCATTGGTACAGACTAATCGAGAGGACTAGGGCCGTTTTTGAGAGTGAATTTTGTAGGAAGAAACACTTCTATGGTTTTTTTATTCGTAGCCTGGCACAAGTCCCCTGAGTGCCTATTACGGTATAAGTAGGTATTAATTTCTAGTAAACGTCGCGTTTGCGAAAAAAATTACGGAACCCTATTTTAATTTTTTACATCAGTGTGATCATAAATGTTTTAAAACCACTAAGTTCGAAAAAATAAGGAAAAATTGCACATCTCCAAAACTACAAAAAATCTCAGGCCATTCAATGTGGTGGGTGATTTATATATAACTACCTCCGGCCTCTCGTTTGAGTGTACTTTTTAGAATAACCTGTATGTTTTTATTGCAAAAAGTAAAAAAATTATAATAATACACGGGTGGACAACACCCAGAGTTACATAAATCACCCAGATTCAGATATCATTTTGGTGAAAAAAGTTTAAAGATTTTTTATTTATTAAGAATTTTAAAAGCTACCGACTGCTATTACTTGTATCTAAACAATCATAATTTTAATTATTCTACGGCACATAAGAGGATTTAGTAAACAGTAATAGTTTTAATACAACATTTCTTATGTGATATAAGAAAAAATTAAATTACTCCTTGCGAAATAAAATTCCTGTAACAAAAATCTATTATGTGCATAAAAATTCTTAGAAATTTATTTTCTAGGTCGCGAAGACGTTCATCGAAAACTTTTTATAATGAATAAAACAATGGAGAGCTTGCCTCAGACTTATATTGGAGTAACATTGTTTCTATAGCATGGAAGACAGAAAAACTCCGAAAACATTAAAATACCGGCGAAGTGCGTGCCGGGCCGAGGCAAACGTATCCCTAAAGAAATCGAAAAATGGTTTTCACTTACAATATTTATTAACAACTCTAATTTACGTGTAGGGGAGGTACGCTAAAAAAAGCTTTCTAATACTAATCGTCTCTGAGCTAGGCCGCGGACAGACAGACAGACAGATGGACGACGTGGCGAAACTATAAGGGTTCTTTGTCGACTGCGGAATCCTAAAAAAAAATTATAAATCCATTTATTTCGGGGTCTTACTGGTAAAAAAATTCGATTAGGTAAATAATCTAATCGTTTTTTTTTTACTTGATAAAGATAAGTTTCAGCAGTAGGAAGTCCCGCCCGCCGTACAAATTTGCCCAATCTCCCATGTAACGACAATATAGTACTTACTTACTCACCTATAGTATGGCTCACAGTCGAAAATTATCCTTCCTCACATATAGGTAAAGTAATATAAAAAACCTACTTATTACACGATGTTTCAATGTTATTTTTCTATTTTTTCAGTGTATCTGCTTACTACTATCAGTTGTATTTGCGAATGCCACTGATTCCGAAGAAAGGCCGTCTGAGCCAAGCGCATCCACAAATGCTGACGTCAGACCGAAACGTCACTTGTCGACTCTGGTAAACATCAAGAAAGCCATCATCGGGAAGGTTTTCGGAAGCTCAGCTCCCGCCGAGAGCTATAAGCTTTACCACATCCCTGGCCACGACAACATTCTGGTCAAAGCTGTGCCTAAAATACCCGAGAACAGCGGTGAAGTACCAATTGAAATTGCTGCCAACCCCACCATTGCCTTGTTAGAGTCCTACCTTGGCACTAATACATCCAACGAGACATTGAAAGCCCTGGATGGCGTCAAGAATCTTCTGAAATCAGGAATTATCACCAACGATGCTCTATTGGACAAACTTCTGGTTCCAATTCAACCTCCGAAGATAACCTACAGAATGCCCCAAGTATCCCAGCGATTTCCTTCAGTGTTTCGTGTACCATTGGCAATTGAACCGCGGCCATTCCCAATAGTGAACATGGCTGGAAAACCTGACCCCATACAGATATTACAAAGAGTCATCGTGAAGAAACCTATTAGTGAGATCCCAGAAGCGCCAGTGCTTCCACCTCTGTCCTTCCTGCCTGATGTAGTAATACCCAAACCGGTGCCAGCGCCAAAACCCGTACTCGTGGAGGAAGGCCCTATAATATTCAAGGAGATTCTGAATGCCCCACGAGTGGAGATTCCAGACTACAGACCGGTAGATGTATCGAAAATTCCTAGCTATCCATTTGTACAAAAAGGTTACGAGAATCCTTATAAAGTACCTACCCCTGCCTTTGGGAAACCTCTGTATCCTGGTGCTTTCATCTATCAACAATTCTACAACGATGGCACAGTAGCGCAGTATACAGACTCTAAAATCAAGCCGGTAGTTAGACCTGCAGTTCTACCCCCGCCTCTTGTGCAAAGAGTGCAAGTGATATCGGAAAAAGTGGTTCAAAAAGAACCAGAGTATGTCAAGATACCACAATTTGTGAACATCATCCCTGAAGCGCCAAAGTTGCCAGATACTCCAATTTCTATTATAGAACCTGTGGTTAAAATTCCGCAAACCCCTACAGAATACGGACCAGTATTCGTCGAGAAGATTCCGAAAAACTCAACTGGTTTCTCCTATCATCAATACCACGAAGATGGATCAGTGACACTATTTGGTGATGGGTCAAAACCTTTAGCTAGACCTGTTGTATTGCCTTCTGTCGTATCTGACAGGATCGACATTATTTCAGACAAAATGACTGGACCCAAACCACAAAATGTTTTCTTTAAAATACCGAAACTACCAGAAGAAATTGTAGAAAAAGCTGGAGGGCATCCTGGCTATTCATACCATCAGATTAAGAACGATGGATCAGTAACAACATACTCTGGTGGTGGCAAGTATCCAGCCCATCAATACATGCAAGTAATTCCCGAATCGCCCCGGCGGCCATATTTACATATATCGGATGTCACAGAAACAGAAATAATAAAAAACTCTCCGGAGTTCGGCGTGAAGGTACACACGATTCCTAAGAACCCTAGTCGATTTTCATATCATCAAGTACATGATGATGGATCAGAGACAATATTCACAGGCGCTGATGTGGTAGCACCGGTAGTGGCTGAGCCGTCGAAGTACTCAACATTGTTCCTAAATCGCCCGTCGTTCTCAGAAATCAAACATCCTTTTTTTGGACCCATAGTATATAGGGGGAATATACCTGACGACAAAGCAATTCCAGAACCACCGAAGCTGTCCATGGCTGTTCCAAATGCACATTTATACTCTAACAAATTTGGTGGCTACCCACAAGTATACAATGATGGTTCAATAACTTCGTACCCTGGCGATGATATGGTGATACCGGCGAAAAGACCTGCTGGACTACATCCCCTAGCTGCGGACAGATACCAAGAAATTTCAGAGAAGAATACTGGATCTACGCCTGCAAAGCCTGCTCAATCCGGTTATTCCTACCACTTGATTAATGATCAAGAAACAGTAACTACAATTGCCGATGGTGCGAAACCTCTCCCAGAACCGCCAAAACTATCTACATTGTTAAACCGCCCAGAAGTCACAGTAATAGAAGCGAAAACACCACAACAAGTAGCCGGCGGCCACATTAGCTACTCTTACACACAAACCAATAGTGATGGATCCGTAACCACATTCCCTGGAGGCGATGCAGAACACAAAGATTCTGCAACTAACGTGGAAGTTCCTGTCTCTAGACCTAAACCTCAGACTCCATCGGCTTATCAAGAAAATGAACAACTGGTTATCATTGGTTCAGCAGTTGGTCAAAACGGCCAACAACACGTCGATGTGTTCGATGTCCCAAACAAAGGTATTAAAGCCCCCGAAGTAGAGTTACCAAAAAAACCTTCGAGCGGCTTTTCATACCAACAGACAAATTATGACGGCTCGCTGAATACGTACGTCGGTAGTGGCGTAAAGGTAACTACAGTTGAAACGCCCGAAATCCCTGCTTCGCCCAGTCCGTCCCATAGAGATACTGTAGTTCTAGGACTGCCCAAAAAGCCATGCACGATGGCAGCCAAATGCGTTGTCGAGACTAAAGTAGAGTTCCCCTCTCCAGTGGTATCAAGGTATGAATACAAGCAGCTGGTTCAAAGCAATCCCAATAAGAAATTTACAATTGTAAACATCGAAGACGGTCTGCTCAGAAGTTCCCAAGAAGCATCAGTGTCAGTGACGCCTATTCCCCCTCGTAAATTTTCTAGAGTTCCTACACATCCTAATATAACCAAGCCTTCAAGTACAGAAGGTCCGTTAGCCGTAAATCCGATA
The DNA here is from genome assembly GCA_963969515.1 of Yponomeuta evonymella. Classification (NCBI taxonomy): domain Eukaryota; kingdom Metazoa; phylum Arthropoda; class Insecta; order Lepidoptera; family Yponomeutidae; genus Yponomeuta; species Yponomeuta evonymella. The sequence continues at coordinate 11,451,722 of OZ018362.1, forward strand.
GTGGTGCCAGATCCTTCGACGACGAAGGTTGAGGGCAGGAATCAACATGTGACAGTGAGAGTCAGAGGCGAAGTTGGTAGTCATAAAACAGTTCAAAGGGGTGATATCCCAGAAGAATAATGCGATTGTGTAAAGTATTAAATAAGTAATTTATTTAATACTTTAGGGTAACGTTCTATTTATTATTTGTTGTAAGATATGTTTAAACTGCTATTAAAACTCTATCTACCGTTTGTAACAATGTCGCTGATATTGAAACTTTTGTGGCCTCCTTTCAGAGAGAGAGAGAGTATGGGCTTAATTACCACGCGTGCCCGCCGCTGATCGGCAATTTCAAGCCCTAAGGTACGTGAACACCTCAGACACTCAGGTTTCCTCACGATGTTGTCCTTCACAGTTAGCGAGTGGTATTGCTATTATAAGTTCACCAATGTACGTAACTTAGAAAACGAAGTAATGGTTATACATAAAAAACTTAAATAAATTTTATAGTTAATGTTTCTCAATGCTCATGTCTTAAAAACTTACAATTATCGAAGATATTAATATGTACGAATGTGTAATTTTAAGTAGGTACTAATTGCTCTAAAAAAATAATTTATTGTATCACTCAGTGAATTCAAAGTTTATTGCAAAGCTAAGTGAAGTGTTTTGCCAAAGAGTAACGGACAGGATAGAAATTAAAAAAAAAAGAGATATTTTTAGCAATATGCGATTGTTTTGGTGTGTTATTTTAGGCATGTACCAATAAAACGATTCTGGATACTACAAATACGTTTATTCAATTACTTAGTCTAATTATCACTGTTGAGTTTTGGTAACGAACATGACATAATGTGTCTCCTATTTCACATATTTTAATTAATTTCTTGATAAAAAAGTAATTGAATTAAAATCTTTCGCTTGATTATTATAAAACAATAAATATAGGATCACACTACAATCAAAGATTTAAAGATTTCAGCATAAAATGGAATTATGATCAGTAATTCGGCTGTCCCAAAAAGAAACACGGTAAGGGACATTTTTTTCAAAACCGCGGTATTTCCACTATAATGGTTACTGGAACCAACTAGTAACCAATAGGGGTATTTCTCAGTTTTGAAAAAATGTCCCTTACCTACTGTATTTATTTTTGGGACAGCCGAGTTCCATTGCTGGGTTACAAATTTAGGCGGGAAATTTATCCCTTAAAACGCGCGACTAGCGGCGTCGTGCTACCTAAGATGGGCCGCGAAGTTTATTATGACCGTTCCATATACATTGCGTAGCCGATTTGCACAATTAATCATCCTACTTGTTAATCCGTAAGTATGTAAGGTTAATTGAATAAAAAAAATTTAATAGAAAGTAAAAACCGATTTCAAAACAGTACAGCACTAAAAAGATAGAAATAATTTAAAAGAATACCTTTAAATTAGAAGTAGGTATGTATACATATAGTTATTGTACAAGTATAATTTGGAGACGGTGCCCAAAATATATATCCTGGTCATGAAACTGGGCACCGACTACAAATTATACCTACAAAGTATACATGCTTCTGATTTAAAGGTGTTCTTTTCAATTATTTGTATTCTAAAGGTATTCTTTTAAAGTTTTTGTGCTGTAGTGTTTTGAAGTCGGTTTTTATTGAATTTTTTTTTATTTTTAATTTTTTAGTGGGCGAGCGGGAGGAAAATAAACAAGTCCCTTATAACCATATTTACCCTACTTAATTCGTTGCTGTACAATTTTGAGTCCTCAATTTCCATGTCCGAAAATCTTCACCAGAACATCACCAAATTACCTTGGGTCTACTTTTACGCTATTTTATGAAACATACGTATTACTCAAGGATGGGATCTATTAGGCCTTATTTATCCATCTCTGAAAGTCCTCATAAAATCTTCATCAAATTAAAATGGGACCAATGGGACGTTATATCTCTTCGAACACAATTGTCGAAATCGGTCAAGATTTGACGGAGTTATGCGAGAACATAGCAAAAAAATATATATGTATACGCGTCGAATTGATAACTTCCTCCTTTTTTGAAGTCGGTTAAAATAGCTGTAGGCTATCGAGGGCAAGATAATTTGTCATACAGTCCTAAAATGATGGCTATTGGGAAAACTTTGACTTTGACTAGGTAGTTGATTGTATTGACGGGACATTTTCCCGTTTGGGGTCATCCATAAATTCATCATCATCATCAGCCATTTGACGCCCACTGCAGGACACAGGCCTCCTTCGTGGTTTTCATATCCATGAGGGGTTTTGCCATAATCGCCACGCTTGGCAGGCGGGTTGGCGATCGCAGTATGCTGTTGGAATCTCAGGAAGACGCTGCTGCCCGTCTCCTGGTTGATTTGAATTGATTTCCTTAGTCGCCTTCTAAGACATCCACGACAGGAAATAGAGTGACGCTATTCTTAATTTCTTAATTCCAGCGCCACACGGAATTCCATAAATTACGTCACGCTAATTTCGTGATTTTTGTACGCCTCCCCCGTATTTGTCACAGTTGGTCACGTTTGTAGTGAGCCCAAGCGTGACGTCACATATTTTGCAATTTAACATCTAGAAATTATTAAATTAAAACTGCAGTTCCGAAATTTCCATTATTTCCATTTAAATTATTTTTAGGGTTCCGTACTCAAGGGGTAAGACTCTGTCCGGCCGTCCGTCCGTCTGTCACCAGGCTGAATCTCATAAACCGTGATAGTTAGACAGTTGAAATTTTCGCAGATGATGTATAGCTGTTGCCGCAAAAAGATAATAAAATAAATATTTAAGGGGATCTTCCATACAACATACGTGTTTTTTGGCGTTTTTTGTTCGATATTAATAAAGGAAAAAGGTAGACGCTAGAAATATTCAAATATTGTATAGATAAAGATACGGAACCCTTTGTGCGCGAGACCGACTCGCACTTGGGCGGTTTTTTAATATTATCACGAGCATATACATACAGGCACATACATTGCTTCTGGCCTCACACTAGGATACCCTGTGTCGATGGAACCAGAAACAGCGACGTCACAAACATGCAAACATCCAAGACCTGGGATTTTTTTTTGTCCTCAGCCGGGTTTCGAACCCGGGACCTCTCGCATGGTATGCAGATGCACTACCGCTGCGCCACGAGGTCGTCAGTGAAACTTCATTTTGAAAAAAGTTTCGTAAAATTCGAACAAAAACATTCATAGACACTACACATTATCAACTTAATTCCGGATTTTTTACTTGGATTGACGGTCCGAGGCAGAATGTCAGTAACGGCTGGATGAAGTAGATTAATCGTAAAACTGATACAACCTTGCGTTCTATTTGCTACGATTTTAGTTCTATTACTTTTGAGTGGTTCTTAACCGGTGCAAAAACCTATGTTTTTACAACCGAGAGCGGTCCGAAAAATTACTAATAAATAAAATTAGGATAAAATCGAAATCACCGAAATATAAAAAAAAAACTGGTTTTGATGGCGAACGACCACCGAAAAAAACTTTTCAATAGCATAAGCATAATCAGCCTATATGCGTCCCACTGTAGGGCACAGGCCTTCTCTCAAGGAGAGAGTATGGGCTTAATCACCACGCGTGCCCACCGCGGATTGGTGATTTCGCTGCGCTGAGGTATGTGAATAGCTCAGACAGTCAGCTTTCCTCACGCGTTTTTAATAATTTTGAAATAATTTTTTGTCACCCCTATAATGAGATAGATGAAGTATTATATTAGGGGTTAAAGTATGAAATTGCCGTTTTATTGCAATAGGTTCTTTGAATTGACATAGAATCTTCATGGTTTGAGGTTTTCGAATGAAACTTTTTTCAAATGGTTTCTATGATGTTCTTTTTTTTTAAAAATGTGAAACATTTGAAGATCGACTTTCAATTGTTGTTGTTATTCAATTTAGACAAGAAAGATGGATACTGCGAAAATTAGAGTGATTATGAGGCACCCATTTTTCGTATTTTTTTATTTTATTGATTTGACGCAAGTGAGTCAATATTGTGGGTAAGGTAACGTTAAACCATGCCGCTAATTCCTGGGTAGTTTGACTAGGGTCGGCTTCCACTATCTCTCTTAATTTATCGTTATTCACCTGTGTGGGCGGTCTTCCTCGTGGCTCGTTCTTTAAGTCGAAATTTCCATCACGAAAGCGTTTAAACCAAAATCGCACGGTGCGTTCATTAGTAGACCCCTCTCCAAACGCAGCATTGATATTGCGGGCTGTTTCTGCCGCGTTAGTTCCGCGTCGGAACTCGTATTCAAAAATCACTCGAATTTTCGCAGTATCCATCTTTCTTGTCTAAATTGAATAACAAAAACAATTGAAAGTCGATATTCAAATGTTTCACATTTTTTAAAAAAAGAACATCATAGAAACCATTTGAAAAAAGTTTCATTCGAAAACCTCAAACCATGAAGATTCTATGTCAATTCAAAGAACCTATTGCAATAAAACGGCAATTTCATACTTTAACCCCTATTATTAAACGGTCACGAAGTTTTAAGCACATTATCATTGCACATTGAATCCCATATAAATGATTTGGGTATAATGAAGCAAAAAGTTGCTGATAAATATGTAAATAGGCCTGCAAGTGGCATAAAATTATTAAGTAACAGAGGAAGCTTTCTCACAAATTGGTGCAAAGGACTGGGGAAAATGTTGTGAACATGTAAAAGAAATTGAAAACGATTTGATCAAGCAAGATAGTATAATTGAAATGCCGGAAGAGCGATTCATAATAAATACCTCGTTATCTTCATCATCTGACGAAAAACCACAAATGCAGGTAGAGTTCTTGGAATCGTTTTCTAGCACTGAATGAGGTGTTAAGTTATCTGTATGATTGAAATAATATATAATAAATTAAGAAGAAGAAGAAGAGACATTTATTATACCAACAAGATACACCACAGAAAAAAAATAAGCAGATAAGTAACATAATATGCACATCAACAGAAAGAAAACTAAATACACAACAGACAAAACGAATAAATAAAACAGGACCATAGATGTAGCTGTGGTGTGTCTAAGTTGCCACAAAAGGCAGCTGACTCAGCGTTGTGCTGAGGAAGTGATCCCTCAGCGCTGATTTTCAGTCAGTGCCTACGGTAACCTAATGTAATGTAATGTAATTAGTTCATTACCTGATACAGGTTTTTTAATTTAAATATTTGTACGGTAATGTTTTTACAGCATAAGTATGGTAGTATGCGGAATTATGAAACTAAAAACGATGTAATAAGAGTCAATTTACGAGCAACTTTGTTGAAAAGTAATTTACGATTGATTTATTTTCATGACATACTCGGTGTATAACAACGTTCTTCATACACAACGAATATACTTCATGTTCATTAACACTGAAGACATAAATAAACATTAAACAGTATCAAACTCGTTTAATCCAATTTCACCAGTATTGCACACAACAATTTTTTATGTCCCTGTTTGCCATGAAATTCTGGTAGACCCATAGATATCTGTGGGTAGTCCTATATCCCCGCTAGACACATAGCCAACAGTAAAATTTAAGGAAAAGCTATCCATTTAATTTACATGCACGTTTGAGGGAAAACCCCGTGTTATTAAACTGTGTCACTTAGGTATAAGATAACTAACCCGGACGATAAACTTGGGTCAAATCAGCTGGGCTACGCTGGCGCAAATTCCCCAGTAGACTTATTCGAGGAACTGTCGCCTCATCACGTCAGTAATCCTTTAATGCTGAAACGAGGGGCATGCAAGTTATATACACATGCTCCAAAAAATTTACTTCATTAATAAAAAAATGTATATATTCGGGGGCCGAAGGGCGATATATTTCCCGAGGTGAATAGTTTAGTCTAGCAGCAGCTTTAGTTCTATTTCAAATTTTGGATTTTTTTTTTCTGTTCTAAACAATACCTTGTTGTAAGTCGCGAGCTTTAATTGGGGCGCCAGTCCCCTTCTTTAATTAATCGTGTTGTATTTTGTTGTGTGCTGTTCACTAATGCGATAACCTTGCCAAGTTCGGTCCTTTTTTTTGCCAATCAGTCGCTTACGGGCTGTCAGCGCATCAGCAGCACAGTACAAATAAAGTCAGCAGTCTAGCGTCGCATCTGCGTCAGCAGGCACCCTGCCTCCAAGTCACTAGCCGAGTGTTTCTCATAAATTCATCGGCTAAAAATCGAGAAGATGCCGAAACCATTCTGCCGAGGTCCCTTGTTGCTCGCAGCAATGCTCTTGACTACAGTACAGGCACAACGTAAGTGGCAACAATGCAATCACCCTATCGTACAACAGTGTTTAATTGAACGAATCGCTCTAATAGAGCACAATTCCTTTAAGCACTACATAAACGTAGTATAAATAGTGTGTGGTAAAGTATTTCCCTTGTAGAGTCTACCGCAGACTATTTATTAAATACAGTCCGTTTATGGAGTATTTTAAGGAATCGTATTTTCATAAATAAGACCGTTTCTTTATGTCCCACCAAAACATAAATGTAAAAAAACTGACCAACTTGCTATGCTAATAAAATACAGGATTTGTATTTTTCAATAGCAGTGTCTTGATAAACAGAAAGATATATTTTGGGACTTTCAATTAATGTACAGACAAGTTGGCAAGATTTTAGAAGATGTTGAATAGTTTTGTAATGAAAACTTGCCAAGCACAATCTGTAAGTGCGATTTAAATACCTAGTCTGTCGTAAATAACAAAACGTACAGGGCATGCGCATCATGCCCACAACGGTGGATCCGCGCTTGTGGTGCAGCTGATGCACGGTGGAACATATTTTATCACATTTTAATAGAGAAACACGTTTTGCTCAATTCAACTCAGTTTTCTCGGAGTTTTACACTGTTTCTTACGGAGAAAAAAATTAAGTGATACTTGCCAGGACGCACGGGTGAGCTACGTGAGATTGAGTGAGAATCGGATCGACCCCCTCCCCCCCTAAACGCCTCACGTAATTAATGGATGCTCCCTACGGGGTACGTACGGGGTTCGAACCCACGACCTCCCGAATGTGAGGCCGGCGTTCTACAAGCACAAGTGCGGTTGAAATGTGAAGTCGATACGGGATAGGCGCTAGAGTAGAACTTGCCCTGTTTCCAAGTACCTAATGACAGTGCAATTTTACCATGTGAAACTTAATTGAAATTGGTTTACCTATGTCATCCTGGGGCCTGTTTCATATAACTACAATTACAATTGATGGTCTACGATGACAATTTGATGTAAATTCCCAAGTCGATTAACCCGCAGATCAACAAGCAGCAGACTGCTACGCAATGTCCGTTGTATTGTCATAATAAACTAGGAATTGTAGTTTTATGAAACGCTGCTTCACCACACAACCATACGAGATTATAATATTTTAGTTTATTCTTTGTACCTCCCCGTAATCAGTTTGTTGCCCAGAACAATATCTGCGGTATCATTACTGATCCAATAATTAGTGGATATCAAACATGGTGATGAAATAGTTGCCCGTGTGGCGCCGGATTAAGAATAGCGTCACTCCATTTCCTACCGTGGATGTCGTAGAAGGCGACTAAGGAAATGAATTACCAGGAGACGGGCAGCAGCGTCTTCCTGAGATTCCAACCGCATACTGCGATCGCCAACCCGCCTGCCAAGCGTGACGATTATGGCAAAAACCCCTCATGATTGTAAAACTATGAGGGAGGCCTTTGTCCTGCAGTGGGCGTCAAATGGCTGATGATGATGATGATTAAATAGTTGTCATGTTTCAGTAAACCAATGCAATGGGGGTGCACAGTGCATCACGCTAAAGCAGTGTACCGGTCTCTTCAGCCAAGTGAAGCAAGCATGGGGGAACTTAAACCCACAATTAATTCAGCTGCTTCGAAATCTGCATTGTGGTTTTGAAAAGAATAATGACCCTAAAGTAGGTATATCGGTCTAATAAGTATAACGTAATTCAGATACACTAAATAAAGTCACGCCTGTATCCCGGAGGGATAGGAAGAGGCCCGGGTTTGCCACGATGCTGACAAATCTCTTTCGCTTCATCAATAACAATTGCCTATTGTTAAAAAAATATTTACTGCGATCGCCAACCCGTCTGCCAAGCGTGGCGATTATGGCAAAACCCCTCATGGTTAGGAAAACCATGAGGGCTATGTCCTGCAGTGGGCGTCAAATGGTTGATGATGATGATGATGATGACGTCTACTTAGGACAAACAATGCAACTAGGCCTGTCGAGTTCAATCGCCGAATCCAACTCGGCTGGGCAGCATTCGGGGAACTTAGAAAAGTATTTTCGTCTAATATAGCTCAATCCCTCAAGACAAAATTATACAACCAGTGTGTGTTACCAGTGATGACTTTCGGCACTGAAACGTGGTCTCTCACTATAGGCCTCATAAGAAAGCTCAAGGCGACGCAACGAGCTGTGGAAAGGGCTATGCTCGGATTTTCTCTACGAGATCGAATCAGAAATGATGCGATCCGTAGACGAACGAAAGTCGACGACATAGCCCAGCGGATAAGTAAGTTGTAGTGGCAGTGGGCGGGGCACATAGCACGCAGAACTGATGGCCGATGGGGCCGAAAAGTTCTCGAATGGAGATCACATATCGGCAAGCGCAGCGTAGGACGACCAGTCACAAGATGGACAGATGACCTCATCCAAGTGGCAGGAAGACGCTGGATGCAAGCCGCTTCCAACCGGTTTTTTTGGAAATCCACGGAGGAGGCCTATGTTCAGCAGTAGACTTCTTGTGGCTGAATGATGAACGATGATTTAATGAAGAGACTCTAGAGCCTGTTTCTGAATTGAGAATTTCACTAAGTAAATACTTAAGTAACGTTCTGTCACGCTCTTTTCTGAGAAATTTGAAGAGACAGCACTACAGTTAACCATTTACTTAGCGAAATTCTCAATTCAGAAACTGGCCAAAAGAAAGGCTTTACGTAATTTTTTATAAATAAGACCGTATGTTTAGAGAGAGAGAGAGAGAGAGAGAGAGAGAATATGTGTGTAAATGCGCGCGCGCATTAGTGACGTTCCCTAAGCCTGCGAATGAATGTCTTGGGATGAGTGAAAGCATAATGAAGGCATTCTAGGGAATGTAAGATGCGTATGTGCTGTCGCAAACAAAGTAATTTGGCCAAACGGAAGATAATCGGCCGTTTCTAATTCCGTTTCTGCTTTATGTCTTCACAAGACATTTTAAAAACAATGTTTCACGGGTTGATAACGGATTGCTCTGTTGTTCATAAAACATACGAGTAGGGGACTCGGCTTAAAGACAACACGATAACTCGGAGTAGGTACATACCTACTGTTTTTGTACTCAAAACACATTTTCGGCCAGCTTTTTCAAAGTTTGAGCCGTGGTTATCTACTGGAACCGATATTGCAGAAGCAGGAATACTGCAAAACTAACCTTATACACAGGTATGCTGTCCAGATTTGCTGTACTCTCAGACGAGGCCAAATGACAAGGATTCCGAGGGCCAGAGAGTTTTAGCGAGTAACGGCGACAGCTTCAACAGTGGCACCGTCTTGTCGCCTAGACGCAACCAGTGCGGCATCCAGAACTCAAACAGAATCGTGGGGGGCTCCTCTGTTGAGATCGACGAGCACCCTTGGATGGCCCTGTTGCGTTACGAGAAACGTTAGTATATGGTAAAATAAAGTATCTATGTTGAGCAGCATCCTGAGCATAATAGCAAGCCGCCTAGATTCGCCCTATACGCGTCACAGTAGATGCAGGCTCTGTACCCTCTAATGTGTACTGTTAAATGTAATTTATAATATAATATATTGTGACCTTAGCTACTTATGCTTAATCCAACACACACACACACACACACACACACACACACGCACACACACGCACACACACACACACACACACAAACAACGCACACGAACATTTTTTTATTACCTAGTTCTAACCTCATTTAAGTTTTTTCATTAAATATAAACTTTCGTGTCAAAAGCACAATATATTAACAAGGTACAGTGTATTGAAGTCTGTTGACCTTGAAAATGTAAGATGTTTTTCGGAGGAGCACTGCTTATCCTAAACCACAGGTTTTAACCTTTTTTAGGGAGCGGGGTACCACTGCCTTAGTGATAAGGTCACTGTAAAATGTTCCTTGAATAAATTATCTTATCTTAAAACTAACTCCGGATCCCGGATCCCGTTTGATCATCATTATCAACTTCAACCGAGCATAATGAATTAACATAGCCCCGCTGATTCGGTTAACAAGGTATGACTAGACTAACTTAGCATAAGTAAACCAGTAATTGGTCCTAAAACCGTGTCAGATTAGTCAGTCACTTATCTATTTGACCGAAGGCTTTTATAAAATAAAATCACAGCCTGCGATGCTATCCTAACAACCTTTTAATTCCCAGCTGAAGGATGGGGTTTACACTGTGGCGGGGTGCTGATATCGTCCAGATACGTTCTGACAGCCGCGCACTGCATCAGAGGCAAAGATTTACCAAAGAACTGGAGGCTGTAAGACATTACTGCTATTATAGTTTAGGTACTTCGCGTCTGGTAAAGCCGGGTACTTACCTATTAGGGAGCTGTTAACCGTTACCATCCGTTACATGATATGACGTTACTGTTAGGTATCAAAAACACGGTTTGTACCAAGGAGGATTAAAAGACTCCTTGGTTTGTAGAAGGTATGTTTTCATACTCGAAAACGACCGACACGAATCCTGCTTGGCACCCACTGATACCTTTTACAGATGACAAAAATATGGGCTCCTTGCAAGACAGACGGCAGCAGGCGTGACGGCTCTCGCTAACGAGACCGAATCGCACGAGGCGCCGAGTTAAGTTGCTCGGGCTATGCCAGGAATGCGATTGATTAGTAGACTGCCAAGTGTGTCAATGAAACAAGCATTATCGTACTAATATCACTCTATTGAACAGAGACTAGAACTCTGGGAGACGAGTCCATTTAATACTTAATTACGAACATTACTGTTTACAGTACAGAAGTTCGCCTGGGCGAGTACAATGTCTCGAGTCAGATCGACTGTACGGACGAGGAGCTGTGCAACACGCGTCCTCAAGACATCCCCATCGAGAGGGTCATAGTCCACGAGGATTACGACCCCAATGACGAGGACCAATACAACGATATTGCATTGATACGTCTAGCTGAGATTGCTGATATCGGCGGTAAGTGCTAACAGCAAGAAGGCCGTTGTACCTTTTCTTCTGTTACTGTGGTCTCTGTAATTGTTTTCTGTTGTACAACACGATTGGTCGATTTTGCTAAATCATCCTGGCCCTAAAGTATTAGGGGTTAAAGTATGAAATTGCCGATTTGTACTGAAAATCTAAATTGTTTATTTTTTAAATTTTTAACAAATTTATTTAATCAAAATAGTTGCCATTATTATCTATGCATTGCTGCCATCTAATGGAAAGGTCATTAATGCCTTTGCGATAGAACTCCGACGATCTAGACTGCACAAACTGTGTGAAAGCATTTTGTACTGCCTCCTGGGAAGAAAACTTCTTGTCACGTAGATAATTGTCCAAATCACGAAAAAAATGGTAGTCCGTTGGAGCAAGGCCTGGTGAATACGGAGGATGACGAATGGTTTCTAACTGCAGTTCCTGAAGGGTCAAAATGGTTTCTCGTGCTGTGTGAGGTCTCGCGTTGTCGTGGAGCAATAATGGTGAAGATCGATTCATGAGTCGGGGCTGTTTTACTGCTAGTTTTGTCAACATGGTTCGGAGTTCGGCACAATAGACATCTGCCGTTATTGCTTGACCAGATCGGAGAAAACTATAGTGAATAACACCATGCTGAGACCACCAAACAGTTACCATTACCTTTTTATTGGTAAGTTTTGCTTTAAGACACTGTTGTGGCATTTGACCTGGGGTCAGCCATTGCTTTTTTCTTTTCCGGTTATCATAAAGAATCCACTTTTCATCACATGTTATATTCCTTCATTTCTGTACCGGTTCAACAAGGCAACACAAGTTTCAACACGCGTTTCTTTCTGCAGATCAGTCAAATCATGAGGCACCCATTTTTCGTATTTTTTTATTTTATTGATTTGACGCAAGTGAGTCAATATTGTAGGTAAGGTAACGTTAAACCATGCCGCTAATTCCTGGGTAGTTTGACTAGGGTCGGCTTCCACTATCTCTCTTAATTCATCGTTATTCACCTGTGTGGGCGGTCTTCCTCGTGGCTCGTTCTTTAAGTCGAAATTTCCATCACGAAAGCGTTTAAACCAAAATCGCACGGTGCGTTCATTAGTAGACCCCTCTCCAAACGCGGCATTGATATTGCGGGCTGTTTCTGCCGCGTTAGTTCCGCGTCGGAACTCGTATTCAAAAATCACTCGAATTTTCGCAGTATCCATCTTTCTTGTCTAAATTGAATAACAAAAACAATTGAAAGTCGATATTCAAATGTTTCACATTTTTTAAAAAAAGAACATCATAGAAACCATTTGAAAAAAGTTTCATTCGAAAACCTCAAACCATGAAGATTCTATGTCAATTCAAAGAACCTATTGCAATAAAACGGCAATTTCATACTTTAACCCCTATTATAAAGTAATACACACATAGTTTTTCATTAGGTACAATAATATAAGCGCGAAAATAGCTCTAATTTAGGTACCTCTTTTTGGTAGTGTAATAAATAGCAGAACAATGTAATTCCAATGGTATAACCGCTAATTAAATTGGCATCTCTCGTGCAGTAGATCAAATCGCGCGAGACGCCGCGTTAAGTTGCATAGGTTATACCATTCATCATCATCATCATCAGCCATTTGACGCCCACTGCCCAGGTTATACCAGTGATAGTTAAAAACATAGATAGATGTCTAACTAGCGCTAAAAAACTACCCCTGGCGGGGCTTGTTAATTGTGTTACTAATCGGAGCGAGTTCAGTATTACCCGGCAAAATACCTACGCACCTGCCATCGTCAGACCGTCTTGCGACGTACAAATATATTTCGACGGGTTACATCAACGTTTTGACGTTTCTGTATACAACCAATCATCAGTTATGCTGTCACTTACTATCGCCCAATGTCACTTACGTCGTCACTCACGGCGCATAGAATGAATCAATCAGAGAGTGATTTACTGTACAGCACATCTTCCGCTCATTTCATTAGTAAAGAGCAATCGAGAGACTGGGGCCGCTTTTGAGTGTGAATTTTGTAGGGAGAAATACTTCTATGGGTTTTTTATTCGTAAATACCATTGGAATACGACTAGACTACCAGTAGTGTCTATAGGAATGTGATTGAACAACTCGGCATTTTAGAGACTCGTGCACGGGGCACTCACGAAGAGGATGAGAGAGGGATGATGCAAATCATGGTCTGTTTTCGCCTTTCTCGAGGCGAAAACAGACCAAACTAAGAGCTGGGCATAGTTTAATAAACACATCGTTATTTAATAGATTGATATTAGTTGTTTCATTGACACTACCTACTGTTAGTTTAGTCGCATTCCAATGGTATAACCTGTGCAACTTACGCGGCGGCGTCTCGCGCGATTTGATCTACTTCACGAGAGATGCCGATCAAAGCACGTCAGTGACTGTTATTTGACGCTTTTTGTAGTCTAGCATTACAATGTCATTCCCTCAGAGGTCATTCCAATTATATAACCCGCGCAAATTAATTAGACAACTCACGTGAAGGAGATCGAAACGCGCTAGGCGCGAAATTAAGTTACACGGGATATACTATTAAGAAGCGACTGATACTATCAATAGTATCAATGAAACAACTTTTACCGTACAATATCACTGACACCTATGCATTTAGCAGACTCTCCCTCCTAAGGGGACTACAAAATAGACCCAAATAACAGGCTATTGTCGAGCTGATATTCAAATATTCAAAACTACAATCATAGTTTATTAAGACAATTCGATGTACATTGCGTAGTCGACTCTTCCTTGTTAATTTGTGAGTTAATCGGCTTTGCATTGTAGGTCCAACGAATTTTAAAAGTTACCCATCAATGGTAGTTCTATGAAATAGGGCCCTGGTCTTTCTCCAATATCTATTTGACCTACTAAACTTGCTCCTTTATTTCAGTATTTGTCTCACCCATATGCCTACCCGGATACAACTTGATTAACGCTGATTTTGCTGGATATACCAACATGGAAGTGGTCGGATGGGGTAAAACTGAAACAAGTAAGCAGTTTACATATACCCTCTAATATTTAGCGTTGGGGATTACCGACGCGTCACCCTGTATGGGTGTATAAGCTCCTATCAACTCTAAGACGATACGGTTTTTCTCCAGGCGAATCATCTGATGTGAAGCTGAAGGTGAAGGTACCAGTAGTGGGCCGACAAGAGTGTGCCTCTTTGTACCATCGCGTAAACAAGACTGTCCACCCCAGTCAGATATGCGCGGGCGGTCAGCCGGACAAGGACTCCTGCAGCGGAGACTCCGGGGGACCCCTCATGGGCCCCCACGGAGCCCGCAACGCCTGGGTCGTCGTCGGCGTCGTCTCATACGGCGTCACACCCTGCGGCCTCCAGGGCTGGCCGGGTGTATACACCAGAGTGGGCGCCTACGTCGATTGGATACGGTCGAATATGCAACGTTAGTTAGGTACTTTTGAGACGAGTGGACACATCTCACTTGCATGTCTTCTGCAGCTGTGCTATTTAGTTATGATTAGTGTTTTGACATTGGAAATGTCTTTTCGTTCGCTCCAGTTTCGGTTCCGATTTCACGAAAAAGTGCGATCTATTTATATCTCCGAGAGTTGTGAAGATATGATATTAAAATAATGCGTATTCACAAGAGCTGAAAAAGTTATGGCCGAAATAGAGAAAAAAAAAATTCAATTTTATCCGAATTTTTGATTTTGGCACTCGATATTTTGGAAACAAAGAATTATATCAAAAATTTGAGAAAAACCCCTCTGGAAAATTTTGTCAGCTACAACTTGAGCCTAAAACAAAGACGATCGGGTTAAGGGTAGGCCCCAAAGAGTATGTAATTATACTAACCGTTTTGAAAAAAGTTACAACGACATTTTTCACATGACATTTTATGACTCGATTCATTTTCAATGTGCTCGATAGTCGTGTGAGGCACGAAATCTGTGAATTGTTTTCTGTTGCGCCATTTTTTCAAAATTATCGCCATAATTATGTCTCTTCACATGATTAGATGGTTAGATGGTTGGTCATGGTTAGACGAACTAATTCAAAATCACCTGTAGAAGCGTTACGGACCGGGGGAGGGATATCATTCCCTATCTAGACGCCGCCGCAAACCCGAAACTCCGACGAAATGCCATCGTTCGATGCACGGACGTGACGATTCTATCCTAGGCCCTAGTACTAGGCGCTCTATTGATGACCGCTCAAGTTTTCGCAACGGATACGCCTGCACAATAGGCCTGCAAGATGTTACTGTCGTCGAGACCCCATGTTCGGGACTTTTGCGTCGTTCAAGTACGCAGTGATGTAGGATCTGGGAGGGACTTTAAAACACAACCGAGCACATGCACACTGTATAAACTTCGTTTTCACTTCTCATGCTCTGAAAGTGCTTATTTGTGCAGGATATATATAGGCTGCACATAATCGAATTTTGTGCACAAGTGCATTAACGTATCTACTCATAAATGTATCTGTATTAAGGCAAAGAAAATGAGCCATACAGCCAAACACAATAAGAAGTTCATAGATAGATTTTGTTATTTTATAATATTTACTTGAATTTATTTGCCTTATGTGTTTTTTAAGACATAAAAGATATTAAAATTTAAATTCAAGTACGGAAGGTTATTTAATTAATTTAAGAAAATTATTGTTACAAAATTAATTTAATAGTAGGCCGTATATAGGTCTGCAGCCTAAGCCTAATATCAATGTCGTAAGATTTAAAAAAAATAAAGCGACGGGAAACAGCTCTTGTTTTTTCGTGCGTTTATTAATTTCTTCAATTTGCTAAATTATGCTACTGTTTTATTTCCTCGCAATCGAAATGAAAAGCAGAGTTTATAACTGGTCCACAAAACCATTTTATTCTCGACATTACTATCAGCTAAATCTGCTAAAAGTCTTGGATAAAAATGGTTCGTTTTGTGCATTTGTTGTAAAATCTACTATATATTGTTTTGCCAAAATACAGCTACCATAAAACCACAAGTTTAATCACTTGGATAATATCAGCGATTCACATAGGATAACACGTAAATCAGTGAGTGTATCGCGTACATTATACGAGGTGTGTGAGGGTTGATATCCCAGAAGATTAATGCGATTTTGATAGATGAGAGATTTATTTAAGACTTTAGGTCGCACGTAATGTAGGTACTATTAATTATTTGTTGTAAAAAATCATTAAATAATTACATTAAAACTTTATCTACCGTTTAAAAAAATATCGCCGATATGACAACCTTTGATGCTGAATTCTGGTACCTACTTTTAATGGTATTTAGATGGAAAAACTCAAATAAACCTTATTTGTAACTTACACTTTGTTGTTTCACCTAACTATACCCATTTACCACCAAAATACACTTCCTAAGCCTTAATGTTGTCCAGAATCCACTTCATGAACTTGGTGACATCAGTGTAGACGCCGGGGAAGTCGGTGCCGCACTGGCGAGGTCCGTAGGACACTATGCCGTATTGGATGTAGCGTTCAATGTTGTTGTGTAGTCCTGACAGCATCAGGGGACCTCCGGAGTCACCTTTGCAGGAATCTTTTCCGTTCTCCCCGGCGCAGAACTTGTTTATGGTTGCGTCGATACCCGCGGGCTTGCCCCTGTAAAATATATTGGTATAATGCCTCGACCAAATAGGGGATGTATTAGCAAAGGGCAAGATAAAAAGTGACCGAAACCGGCGTGCGTGCATGCAACGACTGATGAATGTTGAGGAAGCGAAAGTGATCTGTCAGGATCGTAGCAAGTTTCAGTCCCTGGTCTCTGCCTACCCCTCTGGGATACAGGCGTGAGTTTTTGTTATGTTATGTATGTACCTAATGCTATGAGAGCGAATACTATTCTTCTTTATTTTGTAGGAAAGAAGGGTGAAGAAAGAAGAAACCGAAGGGTGCCAAACGGGATAGGGTCCCTAAGACTACTTAGATTACTAAGACTTCACTGTCCGTCTGTCTGTCTGTCTGTCACCAGGCTGTAACTCATGAACCATGATAGTCAGTTGAAATTTTCACAGGTGATGTATTCCTGTTGCCGCCATAAATATTAAAAATAGAATAAAATCAATATTTACGGGGGGCTCCCACACAACAAACGTGATTTTTTTGCCGTTTTCTGCTCGATATTAATAACGGCAATAGGTAGACGCTTCAAATATTCAAATGTTGTATAGATGGGACCCTTTGTGCGCGAGTCCGACTCGCACTTGGCCGGGTTTTTTCTGCATAATCAAACACCGCTTCTTAATAAGTGGCGCTGTTTGATTTTTAATGGTAAAGATTAAGGACATCTTCTATGTACGACTGTTGGTAAGGCGCAGGTAGGTACAGGTACAGGGCTAAGGGAGATTTCAGTACAGTTCTGAACAGGTTTCATTCATCCAATGTTTTTATATCATCCATTCGCTAGAGCAGATGTCACATTAATAGAAACACCTGTGGAAACACCCAATGTTGCCTAGAACTTAACGAATATTCGTTAAGTTCTGCGATACTTTGCCGATAATGTTTTTAGATAGATTATTGTACAATACCATCTTTCACTGTTTTTCCATTCACTTTGACAAGACTTATCCCCAGTTTCTCGTACACCAAAACGCTGTTAATCTACTGTTAACAGCTGTCAATTGACCAAAGCGCATACAAAAAAAACCACTGACAGCTGTTAACAGTAAATTAACAGCTTGTTAGCGGGGGTTAACATCGTCTCGTAAATATCAAGTTATGACCAGCACGCATCCTGCACCAATCTGCACCAAATCCTGAACGAATCTAATCGTCTAACTTTACAATTGAATACTAATTCAATTAGAAACCGCCAGCGTGCAATTTATGGAATCGTTCAGAATGTAGGAGGCGAATTTCGTGAGACGTATCGCAATACTAACTGGGGATCGCACTCACTAACCGGCCTCTTAACCAACGGAAGCGGTATTGATAATGAGCGAATTTAATGAAATTATTTATGTAAGCCCAGATGTTTCGTAAATTTGAACTAATTTTTAAGAACAAATCTCACAAAAACATTTTTTTTTTGTAAAATACAAACTATCAGTGGTGCTTCAGGAATTGTGGATAGATAGATAGAGTATCCCCTATCATACACCAGGGGACATCTAAGGGGTAAATCTGCACGTATATATACCGTACGAAATGAGTTCAGAAAATCTGCGACGCGGATACAGCACAGATAATTATCAAATAATTAAGGAGAAGCTATATCAGAAAGAAGGTGGATGTCGTGTTATACCAGGCTGTCTAGGAGCTGGCCTATGACAGAAGTACGTGGAAGATACTGCACCGAGTCCAACTCTTAAATATAATAATGGCTATAGGTACTTGTTTATTTCTATGCATGCTGTGTTTATCTGTAATTAGTTCTACATCTAGTACAATATCTTTTCTCATTTTAGCATGTAAGGATGTCGCAACTGTTGATAAACCTAATAAATAAATAATAATAAAAAAAATATTAATTAACTTGATAATTTCAAACCCTACTTTATGTCACGGGCGTTACCTGTTGTATTTTCTCCTACAACTGTCAGCTGAGTGAATAGGCACTTTAGCCATGAGCAGCATAGGTGACGTATTCCCGTCCTCAGTGACCCCCCAGCCAGCGATTGTCCCATTGATGCCCTGGAAGACTTTGTTGCGCAGCTCGGTAGTTATTGGTAGGCAGACAGGCTTTGCGTTTTCTGGCGAGAAACGTAAAATACACCATAAATTTTGGTTGCCTTGAAAACCACAGCAAAATTAACGTGGGTTAACAATAGCTATCGAATACGCTAGTTTGTTTTTCTATGCACTTTTAAAAAATATCTCGACAGAAACTCGAATCTATCAGAACTATTAGTTGCCAGCTAGAGCAGTGCTTGAGCACCGCGGGTCCGCGGGTCATTGTTCTGGTAGATTCTGAGAGGTTGTTCGTGATTTTTTTAAATTAAACAAGATTTCTCAACTCGAAACGACATTTCTCAACTATTTAGTTTTACGTCCACACTTAAAAGTAATAGTCTAAATAGATGGCATTTTCAATTACTAATCATGTAACCGCGGCTTTCAAACCACTCAGATTTCAGCATATAATAGCAAGGAATTTACACCACGGACAAGTACCGCAACTGCACTCAAAGTTGATGACGATATTGAATGTTTTATTATAAAGACACATTAAAAACCACAAACTAAAATAAAACACACTTTTAAAATGTGCGCGTAGATATGAAACTGAGATCCCCACACTAAGCAAGCCTGTTCAGGACTTCCGATATATTTTACTTATTATTAATCTGAATTTAGAAAACGTGACAGCATAAAATAACATAAATTATCTGCACTTAATTTTAGGGGGGTCTCACCCCGTGTCAAAACTTCGCAACAATTCTGTGCCTTAACCATGTTACATATAAATAAAAAAAATCAAATAATATTCAACATTTTATCTCATTAATGTGTGCTAGTGCGTTTTTACGCACGGTCAGAGCGAGTCATGTTAGTAACTAAAACTGGTCCACTCGGATTGTGAAGTTCTACACATATCTTAGAGAATTCGGATTTTGCTTCAGTTTCTTTAGGATGTTTGTTTCAACCTAGGCTATGAACTTTGTCTCTGGATATCAAGCTTTACTTAACTTGACCTCGATCTCATTGATGATAAGGGGAGATGCCCTGAAGAGTAAGGAATTTGAAATAATATTATAGATCTTCAAAAGTAGATTCAACTTTCCTTTAGGACTAATGTGTTACATGTACTCGTCGTTGTTGTTCCGGACGAGCGATATACATACGGTTTTTAGGGTTCCGTAGCCAAAGGTTAAATGACCTTATTACTAAGACTCCACTTTCCGTTTGTCTGTCTGTCTGTCACCAGGCTGTATCTCATGAACCGCGATAGTTAGACAGTTGAAATTTTCACAGATGATGTATTTCTGTTGTCAAGAACAAATACTAAAAACAGAACAAAATAAATATTTAAGGGGGGCTCCCATACAACAAAGGTTTTTTTTTTTACCGTTTCTTGCTCGATATTAATAACGGCAACAGGTAGTTGCTTGAAATATTCAAATGTTGTATAAAAAAAGGGTACGGAACCCTTCGCGTACGAGTCCAACTCGCACTTGGCTGGTTTTTTTACTGTCATTGGTAATTACCAATTAATTAATTAAACTCACTGGCAGTAGTGTCGACGGACCACTGTAGTCTCAGCAGGCCTATGTCATTCTTGAGTGCCGGCTGGCCTTGGTACTCGGGGTGCGCAATCGCTTCTTCTACGGGGATGTCCTGGAAATTACAATAGGACAGGCCCTAGAGTCTAATACTCACATAGTTTTTCAATAGAATTAGGGGTTAAAGTATGAAATTGCCGTTTTATTGCAATAGGTTCTTTGAATTGACATAGAATCTTCATGGTTTGAGGTTTTCGAATGAAACTTTTTGCAAATGGTTTCTATGATGTTCTTTTTTTAATAAATGTGAAACATTTGAATATCGACTTTCAATTGTTTTTGTTATTCAATTTAGACAAGAAAGATGGATACTGCGAAAATTCGAGTGATTTTTGAATACGAGTTCCGACGCGGAACTAACGCGGCAGAAACAGCCCGCAATATCAATGCTGCGTTTAGAGAGGGGTCTACTAATGAACGCACCGTGCGATTTTGGTTTAAACGCTTTCGTGATGGGAATTTCGACTTAAAGAACGAGCCACGAGGAAGACCGCCCACACAGGTGAATAAGGATGAATTAAGAGATATAGTGGAAGCCGACCCTAGTCAAACTACCCAGGAATTAGCGGCATGGTTTAACGTTACCTTACCCACAATATTGACTCACTTGCGTCAAATCAATAAAATAAAAAAATAAGAAAAATGGGTGCCTCATAATCACTCGAATTTTCGCAGTATCCATCTTTCTTGTCTAAACTGAATAACAAAAACAATTGAAAGTCGATATTCAAATGTTTCACATTTTTAAAAAAAAGAACATCATAGAAACCATTTGAAAAAAGTTTCATTCGAAAACCTCAAACCATGAAGATTCTATGTTAATTCAAAGAACCTATTGCAATAAAACGGCAATTTCATACTTAACCCCTATATAATCATAACAATAGCCGATATTAGCCTCTATTTGGTAGTCTACTAAGCATTAGCAGTACTATGCCGTTTCAATGGTAGAACCGGCGCAAATTAAATAGGCATCCACTGCGAAGAGGATCGAATCGCGCGAGGTCCCGAATTAAGTTTCACGGGTTTTATTATAACTATTTGACTACGATTGGTACTACTACTATTTACTACTTTACTAGACTACCAATAGTGTCAATGAAACAACCATTACCATGCTAATATGAATCTATTAAACTACTATGCATTTCATAGACTCGCTCCCATCCCCATGGTTAGATTCATCATCGGCAGCTATGGATAGGCTGCAGGCACATGTGCCCTTTGAATAGAAGGGTTTAACGAATATCGTGGAAGATGTACGGAGACTTCGAGATTCAAGGTTGTAAATAGTTTTGTTAGATTACAAAATTCGACGCACATTCAAAATAGAATAAAAATAGCAAAACAAGTTGCGTTTTGAAAAAAAAAAACACAGCAGTCTGCCTAGCTACCGACCTAGATGACTCATCATTAATGCTTTACAAGACAGTTTCTGCAGGGTATTTCAGAAAGGTCCGTTAAAACTTACGTGGTTATTCTGCTTATCAATGCAAACAAATTTTATGAGAGCATATGCGAAATATATAAAAGAAATAGTACGAAACAGCTGATATTGCTTATTACAGGTACTTATTTCAGAGAGAAGGAATTAAATTACCAGGAGACGGGCAGCGTCTTCCTGAGATGCCAACCGCATACTGCGATCGCCAACCCGCCTGCCAAGCGTGGCGATGGTGGCAAAACCACTCATGATTATGTTCGAAGCTTGGAAAACTATGAGCGAGGCCTATGTCCTGTAGTA
This sequence comes from Yponomeuta evonymella, assembly GCA_963969515.1. Taxonomy (NCBI): domain Eukaryota; kingdom Metazoa; phylum Arthropoda; class Insecta; order Lepidoptera; family Yponomeutidae; genus Yponomeuta; species Yponomeuta evonymella. Next base: position 11,473,874 of record OZ018362.1, read on the forward strand.
GGCGTCAAATGGCTAATGATGATGATGATGTCAGAGAGGATCTCTTGAATAAAAGGTGTTTGTATGGCTGAGCGGAACAAACCCCTAAGTTTTACCGGACCTTTGTGAAACACCTATTAATTTTAAACAAATTTGTTATTTTATTGTACCTCTAAAGGAGAATGCCATATATATTTTCGTTATACATTCTCAAGTAACATTAAATATATCCACATCATACCCCCTTTAAGCAAATAAACAAAAAAAACTTCTATGTTCTCGTGGTCTCATCATTTTTCCCATAAATGGTAAATTCCTTTTTTATGTACAATGCAGTGTTCTCTATCTAAGTACATAGAGTTATTTCGCGGTCTCATTAGTAAAATATAAACTCACCTGAATCCGTTTCTCACAAACAACCCTCGGGGGCTCATTCTGGCAGTCCTCGTCCGTCCTCAGGTCATGCTCGCCCACCCGGACGCCAGCAATCTTCAGGTTCGTAATGCAATGGCTGGCCGTCAATACGTAGCGGTCGTTGATGAGGGTCCCGCCGCATTGGAACTTCAGCCCGTCACCTAGCGTTTAAAGTTTAGTCAGGCACAGAGAACCTGATTTTAATCCAATAATCCCAATGTTCCGATCACATGTTCTGTGGTTCCGGTATTGACGCCGCGCGTGATTGTTGAACTTTATGACCGTTTCTGACTCATAAGGATTTAGATTTATATCCTGTGGAGTAAAAGATCTTCACTTACGGCCCAAAGGCAGCGGCTAATATAGTAAAATACCTAGTACATTGACATTCAGCAAACAGAATGTAAATTCTTTACGTTGAAATAAATTATTGATTTCTGATTTCTTGCTGCGGTCTAAGCGGCGTCTTCCCATCCCAGCCCTCTAATGTGGACTCCACCTCTTTATCCTTCCCGAATGTTGGTTGCCATGAGAGGCTCTGGTTGGGTGTTGGTCTGACCTACGGCACGTGTGGCTGAGTCACCCCTAGTCCTTAGCAAGGAGTTCTGACTTTTGAAGAGTGAGCACTTAATATTAGTGGTAGTTTGTGGCGGTTTTTAATGTGTAGGTGTGTTTAGTACAATAAAATAATGTTCTACTCTCTACGAATCGGAGCTGGCTAGAATTTTTTTTTATACGGACATGCTATTTTCTCATCAATGGACGGTTTCCCATTGGACGATAACAATAAATTTCCGATATTTTTTTCATACAATAGTTGGCCAAGACCTAAGTAAATGCATGAAACTAGATGTCGTGTCATTATGGAAAATCGTGCAATGTAAAACCATCCAACAGAATATACATATTTATGTACTTTATGCTACGGTCCTGATTCTATATTGGTTCTAATTCTATACGTAAGTTACAAAAAATTATGTCGGTGCGTGCATGCAACGACTAATGAATGTTGATAAAGTGAAGAACGCCTGTCAGGATCAGGCAAGTGGCATTGGTGACCCTGGTATTGGTAGCCTACATAGAGACACAGGGGTGAGTTTATGTAATATAATGTAAAATTTTAACCACTTCCGGACTCTCCTCCCTATACGTAAGACAAAAATAAAAGCTTTCAACCTTATGTGTACGAAAAAGTAAGACATTTTGGGATCGGACCCCCTTTCTCCCCTCTAAGCGAACGACCCTCCCTCCCCGTTGACTTACGTAATACACAAATGACACACAATGGAGAAAAATATTTTCCGGGTCGTCGTGGGATTCGACTCCGCGGTTCTCCGAGCCCATGGATTTGTATGAGACTTATTGCGCTGCGCGTTGAGGGAAAAGTAGGCATTTTTGAAATTACAGAAATACTATTAATATAATTTTGATAACACATACAGATAGTTATTTTGGTATATTTTTTATTATCCAAAACTCAATACAGCTCAAATAAAACCATATGAAGTGATAATTTAACGTAGGTCAGCTAGAAGAAAATACTACCCAGTATTAAGGTCGCCTTTGTACAAAATAGTTTTTTCGTGCAATATTGAATTTTTCAACTCAAGTCAGTTAAGACTGATGGTTATGAAAAACACGAAAGGAGGCCTATGTCCTGCAGTGGGCGTCAAATGGCTGATGATGGTGATGAAGACTGATGTTTGCGATTTTTTTGATGCTATAGAGTTTTAAAAATCATAAAAATAATGACCGACGGCCCTAGATAGGACATTGAAATTATTATTTTTTCAATTGTAAATTCAATTGCAAACAATTGGAGAGTAAAATGTATTTTAGAACACCTGATTTAGGGGTAATGACGGAGAACCCAGCCTTAAGGGGCTCCAACACTAAGCGTAACACAACGTAAGAATAGCGGCCATGCTATAGAGTTTTAAAAATCATAAAAATAATGACCGAGGGCCCTAGATAGGACATTGAAAAATAATATGTATCATTAGAGAGTAAAATGTATTTTAGAACACCTGATTTTGGGGTAATGACGGAGAACCCAGCTTTAAGGGGCTCCAACATTAAGCGTAACACATCGTCACCAATGGAAAAAAAACTTATATCTTTGTTACAGATCGTTTTTCGCAAAAAGTGCCAGTATGATCTATAAATCATGACCGAGAACCTAGGATCACGGACCGGGACTAGATAGCATTTCTGCCAAAGCGGCGTTAATATAATATAAAGTCCTGGGTTTTTTGCCGTAGGTTCACGGCCATAAAATAACCTAAAATAACTATTAACATGATAATGAGAGATACTGACACTTTTAGCAAAAACGATCTGCAAAAAACTGGCCAAGTGCGTGTTGGACCACGTGGAGTGTAGGGTTCCGTAAGAGGAGGGGTTAACTTCATCAAAGTAATTTCAATGGATTTTTTTAAGCCAAATAACGATCTTCCTACACCCACAATATTTTTAAGCGAGGTGTATAGGGGTGTACCATAAAAACAACTTTTAAAGATTTTATTCTACCGTTTGGTCGGCGTGATTAATATGAATGTGTGTGTGCCAAATTTCAGCTTTCTCGTACTAATCGTCTCTGAGCTAGGCTGCGGACAGACAGACGGACAGACGGACAGACAGACCAGACAGACGGACGGACATAACGAAACTATAAGGGTTCCTTGTCGAACTACAGGACCCTTAAATGATACGATTTTTTTTCCATTGGTGTTACTGGATGGAGCCCCTGAATCCTAACATGTGAACCGTTTTCCAACTCACGTGTATTATATGATATGAGCACCATCCAGGGGAACTCGTACAGGCCGGCCTCTGTACCACCAATGATGCGGTCGCCGTCGATGAAGCCACATTGATTCGGCAGCAGAGACAGGTTGGGGTGACTGTCCAGGTCTGCCAGCGACGAACAGCAGACCTGGGTGGACAAGGCAATAGTATCGGTACGAGACGAGGCAGATCTGGGGGGGGGGTGAATCTCTAAATTGCATAGTTGTTCAATAGCGTCTTATAATTACGATAATGGTTGTTTCATTGACACTATTGGTAGTCTACAAACCAACTGCAATCCAATGGTAACACATGCAACAGAACTTGGCACCTCGCGCGATTCCATCTTCTTCGCGAGAGATGCCTATTTAATTTGCGCGGGTTATACTTTTGAAATGACATTGTGCTGCTATTGCTTAGTAGACTGCGAAATAGAGGCAAATAACAGCCATTGTTTTTTTATCGACACTACTGGTAGCTTAGTATCGCATTCCAATGATATTACCCGTGCAATTGAACTCGACACCTCGCGCGAATGAAAATGTGCTGCTATTGCTTAGTAGACTGCCAAGTAGAGCCAAATAACAGTCATTGTCGGGCTTATATAATTCTATTAAAAAACTAAGTGTAGACTCTAGGGTCAGGTTTTGCTCAAGCAGTACTTACAATGGGCTGATCAATGACTTACCTTCGCTACCCTGATCTGAAAGCCGCAGAACGCGCTTCTGACTTTAGCCTGGGACGCGGGATCGTTTTTTCGGATCAGCGTTACTGCCGCCGGGCATTGCGAGTATACCATGCAGTCACTGCATGTCTGCTCTGTAAGGGAAACGTGAGGAAATGTGTAGTTGTATGGGTGGCGTTCGTATGGTCGAGTTTGGATGGCGGGCATGGGTTTGGATTCCCGGTATGTTACATAATAATATTCCGTAGAGGATACTTTTTGATTTCGTTACCAATTGTACAGAGGCAGTATTCCGCAAACTGTGTGTCGCACACTGGTGTACGGTCGACAGAAGGTCAACCTTTACATTTTTGTTGCAAAGTCGTCCTTGACGTTACTGATTGTCTGTTTTGATACCCGTATTTAAGGGATCGTAATGGAATAGCGAGTGCTTTTCGATCCCCTGGGGGGAGCAAAAATAGGGGATCCTAGTGGACGGAGTGGATTAGTGTGCACCTATGTAAAGGTCGAAGCGCTGTCGACTGTACAATGGTCATTAGTTGGCGTGCCTCGGAAAAACGACAAGTTTACGTGAAAAAAATACGTTTTTAGTGGAAATGCAATTCTTTAACGTTATGCAATTTTTAGGTTATTGGCTCTAGGCCTGCAGCTTTGAATTTAAGTTGTAGGTTCTAGATACTTCTGGGAGGCACTTTTTTTTGCAAATCGCATTGTAATACGAGCAGAAGGTACGATTTTTTGGCTCTTAAATGCTTTTTGAACTTCATGGGCTAAACAAATACAATCGTTTAAAAATGTGTTATTTCCTTGTAGTGTACTATACCTCTAAAATTTCCTAATTTCGTAGGTGTACCTCGAAAACAAATCGTTTTCGGTACACTGCATTAGGGGATGTTTTATCTGCTTTACAGAACTAGCCACTTCATAGAAGTAATTTTTAATGGATTTTGAACGAAATTTTACTTTTATAACTTGGTTGGCTATTACTCGTTGACTAGTAAAGCCTACTTAGCCGTGATACTTTTCCTTTTAAATTAATTATATTTGCTACTACCCTGATTTTTTTTACGTTTCTACAATCAACCGTTTAGCCAGGAGAGAGATGGACAAAAATTTGCGCTTTAAAGCTAAATATTTCACAAATGGTCTTCCTACATCCACAATATTTTTTAACCACCAATCCAACGATGCCCTACATGAAGGGGTAGACGAAAAAAAAATCATTCCCACTTTTCATGTCAGGTCACAGTAAAAAAAATTGTTTTTCCAACATTTTATTCTTTACCTAACTTTGTCGGTATGATACGTATACACATACCAAATTGTAGCTTTCTAGTACCACCGGTCTTTGCGCTAGGCCGCGGACGGACAGACTGACAGACAGACAGACGGACATGGCGAAACTATAAGTGTTCCTTGTCGGACTACGGAACCCTAAAAAACGAAATTACACAGATATACAGCGGCCTTATCACTAAAAGTGATATCTTCCAGACAACCTTAGCTTAGCTTAGTTTAATCAATTGTTTACGGTAATCATAAGGTGGGGCTCGTTTATACCTGTACTAGTTAAAAACTGTACTAATGATCCTCACGTTGACCAAGATTAATGAAAGGCAAGAAGGAAATAAATATATCAATTTGTAGTTAATTATACTGCATAAACAATGTTTATCAAGATCTTAGCGTATGAGCGTACGATGGCAAACGAGGTTCGCCTGCAGGAAAGGATTTGCCAGTCAGCATGAGGAATAACAGACGAGTGGTTACAAACTTATTTTTGCGGGCACGTTGTATGGGAGGTCACTTATAGATTAGATTAGATTAGGCCAGATGTCGCTGCCTGTACGTAATACAGAGAAGTTTGTAAAGAGGCTCGAAATTTCACTTGTCCATTAGCTCAGTTGGGAGAGCGCTGGCACGGTTAGGCGCGGGTTCGGGTTTTTAAAATTGTCCTTAGCACGGGTTGGTGCAACAAAAAGAATATAATTAGATTAGATTGTAAAGCTATTGCAAAATTATGTTTGTGTTTTGTTCAGAGCCCTAGGGCGCTCGCTAATGTAGGACGAGTCCTACATTAGCCTACTTGTTCGGTTTTTTGTATGCAGTTTTGGCAACTGGCGGCTGTTAACAGATATACAGTCAAATAATGCTAGACAGATAACTTCAACAGAAATACGCGCAATCGGAATTAGATTGCAATTGACACGTAAGAGCAGTTTTGTTTGTTTACTAAACGTCCAACTAAAGTCCAAAGAATCCTAGCTAATTTACAACCCGCATTCCCCACCACCATTAAGACATAAAATACGTTCATACGAAGTCAAAGTCATTTGTTCATGTTATTTGTCGAGCTTTATAACAGATTGTTAGCGAACGGGTTCACAAAGGATTATTTCGCACGAAGGTAGGACGGTACTTACGACTAAATACCGATCCAAAATGTAGCGCGCACAACGTCACAAACAAACCAATTAGTTTATCAGTCATTTTGACCATACCGACCGATCACTGTGGGTGTAATCGAGTAACTATATTTTATTTCAAACAGTAACACAATTCAAAGTGATTACGGACAAGATGTGCTGAACCGGCGAGCGAGTCAAGGAGACTGACTCATGTTCCGGTTTTTTTATTAAATTTATATTATAAACTGCTTTTAGGCTCGCTCCACACTAGGAATTCTGCTGTTCCCGGAGGGCAATATTCCCCAAATTTCCATTGCCTTATTGTAATATAACGGCTTTGAATACATTCACAATATTTTAAGTAGACATTCTAACCATGATTTAGAAACAGATTTGAAGCTAGCTAGTTTTGAAAAAATCACACGTGTGAAATTTTTTTTTTCAAAATCGTCCTCAACACGGGTTAGTGTAACAAAAAAAATATATATATATAAAAAATGCGACTGCACCACTTTCATAAATGTGGCTTAAACAGCATTTGACTAAAATGCTTTATACAAAAGTCGATGGCGACTCACGTGACATTTAAAAAGTAGTGCAAGTCGGCCTCAGTCTTTTTCCTTTAAAATTAGTTTTACTTTGATTGAAACAGCATACTCATTACGGTATGTAGGGAGGTAAGTTTTGTAAAGTTTCTTGCGAGTTAACAGTGTGTGATCGGCCTAAAAATAACGGTACTATTCATTTGTTTGTATGTTTATTTTATCATCATTTAGCAAATTGCATAAATTTAAACTTTACAAGGTTGCTACAGGAAATAACTAGAGACTTAAGGAAATGTCATTCGTGGCCTCAGACCAAGACAACAGAATAAGTTCCCTAGTATTTTTGATTTTGAGCTTCGTGTGGGATAATTTCTACGTTAGATTAATAACGAGAGGAATAATTCTACGTTACAAAATATGTATTATTTTGTTTTTATCTTGTATATAGTAAACATCAAAAATGGTAACACAACATAATATCTCGGGACGCAGCTATACTAAACCTCGAAATGTATGGGATTCTTTTTGTTACTTTCACAAACATCAAAAATGTTATAAATAAATGGTAAACCAGTTAAAAAAAAATTAAACTTTTGCATTGGATAGTCGACAGCAGGTCCTTTTACCTTTACATTTCTGTTGCCGCCCTTAACTTAACTGATTAGAGTGCAAAGGTTTTAAAGGTTTGTAAAGGCTAATGTGCCGCCTACTGGATCCCCTACATTTTAACCTCTACGGACTGGCTTATAACGGGTTGTGGAAAACCCGCTTCGCGCTGAGCGGAAAATTCCAGCGGCCAACCGTGAACATTGATAGGGAAAACCCGCAATATTTGCGGTTTTTTCCCACACAACTTTATCTCTACTTTCGACATTAATTTAGAGATTAATTTAATAATGTGGAACATACCTCAGTTCTATTTAAAATCAAAGTCCACAGAGTACGCAGGCCAAGTTCTTGGCCGACTCGCACTGTGCATATATTTACACGAACCCGTTCCGGCAGTTTTCGCGCCCTTTGTGAGAAGACATTGTACTATCAGCATATTATACAAAATAAAAAAAGTCTGTCAGCATAAAAAATCTAAAATTTACTATTTACGTTCGTAATTAAACGACAACCGATCAGCACTTTATTAGAAATATGAAGACAAAGACAAAATCTAAAATAGTTTAATATATACAGGGTCATCAGGTTATACAGAGTCACATTTTGAGACCGGGTATTAAGGGTAGCTATACCTAATTTGTTATGGTTAGAGGAAAACTTTGTTAAAAGACCTCCCCTAATAATTAAAGTCATGTATTCCTGCATTTTCAAATTAAAAAGAAAAGTACCGTCAGCAAAAAATACGCTTTTTACTTTTAAAACCACAGTTTATCATATTTTTTATCACAAATGATTTATTAGGAGTTTGACATAATATATGAACACCACGGGGGCAATCTAAAATTATAATGACTAATTTGAGACAGCTTGTATTAAGCGCAACTACATAATCTGTTGCAACTACGTCATGCTTGCGGCGTAATTTGATAATTTTAAATATTTTATATGTTATATGTTGTCATTTGCAGAAATTGACATTAAACAATGTTTTTACTTTAATGGCGATTATTAGATAATCGTGTTGCTCGTTTCTAAGCTGCTATGGTACTTCATCAGCCTAACATTATTAACAAAAAGTCATGAAATCCCAACAAAACGGAAAAGGAAAAAAAACTGGCCAATTTCTCGGCAAAAAAAAACATGATATGTAAAAACTTTTTAAGTTCCTTGTCTCCACGAAAACAGAGTTTTGATAAATAAGAAATAAATGTGTGATTTTTTTTTATTAACCGATCATACTTGGTAAGGCTTCTTTGTAAAACCATTCATTCACTATCCTCTATAAACTTGCAAATTTTTTCCTTGTTTATCGAAACTATGTCAAATTCGTGAAGACGAGGAACTTGGCAAGTTCTTTCTTACATATCATAATTTTTTTGTTGTGTAGTGTTATGTAGTTTCAGTTTTATGTATTAGGTAGTTGATGGAAATGATTTTTTTAATTCTACCGTAGGTATCTTACTCGTCGCCCTGGTCACTGGAAGGATGAAGTGGTCGAGGACCTGTGCGAGCTCCAGGCAAGCGATTGCAGGAGGCAGCGCAGGACAGAGGCAAGTGGCGACTTCACGTACGTATCGGAGGCCATGACTTACTTCGGGTCGCTGAACCAGCGGAGTAGTAGTATGGGTATCTACTTACAAAGATGTCCAGTCCAGTAAATTCTTCCTGTGGTTAAATCTACGTCAAAAGCCTGTGGTAGTTCACAAACTAGGTACTTATAGCTTGCATTATTTTGACTTTAATAAAGGAGATAGAAATTATATACTAGTAATTTTCAGTTATGTACTTATTTTAATACATGAATTTTATTATAATGCTTCTTGCATTCGGCACGCCCTTCTACATTTACAATGGGCGTGCAATAAAGAATTAAAATAATAATAATTGTTATTTTTTAAGTACGAAACATATTGGAGACAAAACAGAAATAAGTAGGTTCCGAGATACCTTACAATAAATCTGTCCACACTAGTCCATCACAATTCACCATAACTCATTAGACCTTAAGGTCGAAGAATAAGGCAAAGATCTGCGAAAGACTAAACGACTTGGGTGTGAAAGCCGGGTTCGTAGAAGTAGGTAGTATATGTTTTGCAGTTAATCCGCGGGCTTTCATTGCCCGAATAACAGGGAACAGGCCTTAGAATGTCCGTTATCGGCACACAGTCCCCCACTGCCTCCCAGGTGACGTTCATACTGTGCGATCCCCGCTCTCCCGGGCGATGATCCCACAGGTAGATAAGGCTGCTTCGTAGTCAGCCCTAGAGATCAGTGCCTTTCGACTGACGTGCATCTCTCGTTGAAGCTTCAGAGTGACGTCGGTGTGTGGGCTGGGATCTCAGAGATAGGGTCTCCAAAGTCGGCGCGCAGTCTCTCTCTGTCTCCCAAGTGACGTTTATACAGCGCTCTCTCGGTGCAGCGTCAGAGTGACGTCAGGGGGCGGGCCGGGATCCCAGAGGTAGGGCTTCCGCAGTCTGTCCACGGCAGGGGGCTCCCCCCCCAGAGTAGTCGCTGCTACAGGACCGTAGGCTGCGGGACGCGTGGCGCTTGTGGTCTGAGTGGGAGAAAAAGAGAAATCAGTGAGTAAAATTATCATAACGAAAAATCGGAGTCAATGAGTTAAACCTCACATTCGGGAGGTCGTGTACCAATGACTTCTACATACTCGTAGTTACGTAAATTTGTAATAGCAATAACTGAGAAGGAAAACATCGTGAGGAAACCCGAGTATCTGAGATAACTCAGAAATTGTAATCCGCGGTGGGTACGAATTCCTCTGAGAGAAAGCCTATGCCGTGCAGTGGGACGTATATATGTTATAGGCAATGTGTATAATGCAGGCATTCTATACATTTCCTAGGTATTGTATAGAATGCCGGGGTCGTCCAGGCAATGTGTGAAATGATATTGAATGTTCAAACTATTTTACACTTTACCTAAGAAATGTATGGAATACCTACCTAGGCATTGTATAGAATGCCGGTTGACGCATAGGTAATGTATGTAACGTGTTTTTTTTGCGTAGACAGCGTTTCTCACATAGCAGTTCCCTTCGGATAAACATTTACATTTACAACGTACAGTCAAGTGCACGTAGAGCTTTACATTTTGACATTTCCACCTCTCTTATCTTCTGCGATATTAGGACAAAATCGAATGGCAAGTGTAGGTCTAAGTGCACTTGACCGTACCAAAAAATTTCTGCAGAAAGTCGTCATGTTCATTTCTTACCACTTGATTATGGAAATTTGATCATGTTACAAAAAACACACAACGAACGAGTCGCAACTTGTTTACGGGGTAGTCCCGCACGCCGCGCACTCGCCTCCTTCCCGTGGTCGTTCATTATACACATTGCCTGATGCGCTTCGGGCATTTTATACAATACCTAGGCAATGTATGAAATGAATCGTATTATACACATTGCCTGAACGTTTTAGGCAATGTATACAATGCCTAGGCATTCTATACAATGCCGGATTATACACATTGCCTATAACATATAGAATGCATAAAAAAAGAGTTAAACGACGTCCAGCGTGTGATGATTTATTTATCATGGTAATGTTGGCAAGTAGTGTAGTTTTATGACTTTTGTAATTTGCTGGATATTGAACTGCTAGTCCATAGCTTTAACATTCACAGTCACAGAAACTTATCCATAATAAAACTTATCACTGTCGCTATAGGACAGGGAGACAGTCAACTAAACTCCAAAACCAAACCATCATCGTCATCATCAGCCATTTGACGCCCACTCTAGGACATAGACCTCTCTCATGGTTTTCCAAGCTTCCCGGTCTTGTGCCGCTCGCATGCAACGACTTCCTGCCACCGTAACCAGGTCCTCAGACCATCAGCCCCTATATAAGTAATAAGGCCACTGGTGGGTGGGTGGACCACGCTGCCAAACTGTGCAAAATTTTTATTTAGTTGTTATATCATGATGTATTAATAATGATTTGTTATAATTATTATGCATTAGGTACTTAGTATATTCTGGTAATACGCTTTTTACGAATTGAAAGAAAATAAGATAGTGGGTACATAAGAACAAGCATAGTCCAACTTCCAAGACGTCCAAGGTTGATCAGCTCCGATATTACTCTGGGCTGTGTTTCATTAAACTACAAGTAAGTAATTTATAGTTTATTATGACAATTCAATGTACATTGCGTAGCTAATTCTTCTTACATGTTAATCTGAGGGTTTATTTTATTTTATTTTTTTATTTTATTTTATTTTATTTGGTGTACAAAACAGATCACAACCATTACACGATATAAAAGTAATAATATGACATGAGTACTAAGTTGTGGTCTAAAGCATGCACACACAACATTGCCACATGTGAATTTGAGTATCTGAATAAAGTTGGTTGATCCACTTTGCAATGTACATCGAATTGTCATAGTAAACCATGAATTGTAGTGCTATGAAACAGACCCCTGGTGCTGTGTGAAATTTATTTTCTTATTTTCGATTTAATGCAGATATATAACCACTGTACTTATCAGCATAAAAATCAGCCACTCATTATAGAGAAGCCAATCAGAACCCAGAACCCTCAAAAAGTCACCCGCAGTGCAAAATTACCTATTCCCACACCACACAAGAAAATAGTCGAACAAGAATAATGCTATTTAGTTGCAGTGCTAACCACCGTTTAATGGCACGATAACCTACTTGGACGTTCTAGGTTAACTTAGGTTATCGTGACATGCGCGTGCTCGCTGCACGTCTCGTCGAGCATTTGACATCGGTGGGTCCCGATAGTTACACAATTTTATAACTATGCATTTAGAATGTGATAATATCCAGCAATATTCGTAAACGCGATACGACATCTGTCAGAGTGACAGGACTTATGTTAATACTCTGACAGAAGGCAGTTGAAAAACGCGCGAGGTTCGGATGATGCAAGTCCTTCCGGCGATAGATTGTTTTGTAAAGAAACTTGTGATTGTTTGAATAAATCGTGTAATTAAAAAGTATTGAGAACCTTTTTATTTGCGATGCGTCACATCTCAGAAGTGGGATCAACAAACAGAAAGTGTAAGTAAAATAACATGTAGACAAGACGTGACTTCAGCAGAATTTGTCGACATCGGCTAGGTGCCATTTCAACAAGAAATAGAATAGAACAATACAGATAATATCAGTATTCTTCTTCGAAAATCTAGCCCCTAAGTGGAAATGCAAACAAAATTTGCTTGGCAACTGATAGATAAAGTTAAAATAGCAAGTATGTTAAAATTGGTCTTTTTATTTCACTATGTACGAGGGCTGAAAATGGAAAACAAACAAGCGATGTGTGGATCACCGCGCCGCGTGAGCAGTGCAGCGTGAGCAGTGAAGCCCGCGCCACTGTGGGCTTTGCAGTGCAAGGCGTGGAGGCCGCTTAGAGCAGTGAGTAGCAGCGAAGGGTCCATGGTGTGGACAGTGCGCACAGGATAGCTTTGTGTAGTTTGATTGGTGAGTAAAGTTAAAGATACAGTTTCAACATAAGTCTAAATAGTTCTTCTCAGTTAACAATCCCTGAGATTGAAATTTGAAATAATTGAATATTGGATTATCTGAAAGCTGATTGAGTGACCAATGTATTGTCTTGAACTTATTGAAGTGGATTGACAGAGTAATGTTACATTAAACATAACAGATCAATATTGGGCAATAGAGATGGGTAGATCTCGATCAGAGCAATGTAGATGATACAAATCACCCTGAAGATCTCCAATTAACTAGTCAAAATCATTCACATTTCATCTTCTCTTTTAGAATCTCTCAAGTAGTAGATGCATGGTCTAAACTACCAGAGACAGTAATTAGTGTTACCCCAGTGAACTCAGTTAAGACAGACTTGATAAACATTTTACAAATACAAGAAAGTGATAAATCGGATTAATGCTGCTTAGTGGATTAATAAATAATGATAAGTCTGTATTTCTTATACCACAGTGTGACCAAGATGCATAATATGAAATACCATAATGATTTATAGTGATAATCTGATTGTGAATAGTCTGATTCTGACTCGGGCCTGCTTTCTCAGAATACCGAGCTGACTAACCAATTATCAAAATTTAAAAACTACCCATTTACCTCCTTATTTGTTTTTACCTCTTATAGTAACTGCTAGAACAAACAAATAAGAAAAAAAAACAAAATTATAGATGAAGCCAAAGAAACATCAATTGCACTTTTTGTTTACCACTATTTAGCAGCAGCAAGAATCCACAAAATCCATCATTTATTAAATTCTTTTATCATCTATGCATTGGCTGAACGGATGGGTTATTTTGTTAAAGAGATAAGAATATTACAGTACCAGCAGCAACAAAAGAAAGTTCCAGTCAGGCTTTCGTGCTGGGCATAGTACAGTGACCGCGCTTATTAACATCACCGACGACATACGACTTGGTATGGAGGACGGTCAGCTCACTGTCCTCACGCTGCTGGATTTCAGCAATGCCTTCAACACGGTGGACTTTGACATCTTGTTGGGGATATTGCGTTCTCTTAACATATCTCCAACGGTTATTGACTGGTTTCGTAGTTATCTACACGGGTGCCGGCAGCGTATACGCATTGATGACTCCTATTCTACCTGGTGTGCTACAACTGCCGGTGTTCCACAAGGTGGCGTGCTGTCTCCTCTTCTTTTCGCTATTTTCATCAACGGTATTTCTCAAAATCTCACTTCTTCCTACCACCTTTACGCAGATGATCTCCAGATTTACACACAGTCTCCTGTGAATGATCTGCATCTTGCAGTCAACAAAACCAACAATGATCTCGCTCATATTTCAGAGTGGAGCAGATCGTATGGCTTAATGATAAATCCAAACAAGACCCAAGTAATCATAATAGGCAGCCCAATGATGATTTCGAAGGTCAATTGGCAACTTCTTCCACAAATTAGATTAGACGGCGTACTAATTCCATATAGTGAGAAGGTGAAGAACTTGGGGATCATCATTGACAGGTGTTTGTCCTGGGCACCACAGCTAGCGGAGGTGAGCCGGAAAATGTTCGCTTCAGCGGCTTCTCTGAGAAGGTTACGGAATTTCCTGCCAACTTCGACCAAGATTGCGATTGCCCAGTCTCTCTTACTTCCTATCCTCGACTATGCTGATGCCAGCTATCTTGACCTTACCGAAGAGCAACTAAATAAGCTTGAGCGCCTCCAAAATTTCTCTATCCGGTTCATATTTGGCTTGCGAAAATATGACCATATCTCCGAATATCGCGTCAAACTCAAATGGCTCCCTATCCGCCTCCGTAGGAATGCTCACATTATTTCAATTCTCTATTCGGTGCTGTTCAATCCAACCACACCTCTGTATCTCAAAAATCGCTTTGAGTTTTTGAGTGATACGCACGGCCGGACTTTGCGATCTGCTCATAATCGATTGCTGAAGACACCGAGTCATTCGACAAGGTTCTTCAGCAATTCCTTTACTATCACAGCTGTCCGCCTGTGGAATGATCTGCCTTTAGCCGTAAGATTTTCACCGTCCCTAACAATATTTAAAAGCAGGGTTCAAAAATATTACTTTGCCTTAGTTTAACTTTGTTTTTTTTATTTATTTATTTATTTTTTCTTTTTGGTGAAATCTATTCCTTGTAGTATGTAGGTATATTTTTTCGTTCATCTCCTCCCTTCATATGATAATTTTTATTTATGTATGTTTATTCTATATTTATCTTATATTTATGTACCGTTTATGTATGTGTATTTAATATATAAATATCTTTCTTAATATTGTTTAGTTGCACCGACTACCCGTCATTTAGCTTCTCTTTTTTTTCCGTCAATGGTTGTCTGGAAGAAATTACTTTTAGTAATAAGGCCGCCAATTGTACTGTACTATGTTATTGTTAAATTCTCATATGTAATTCCTGGTGTACATACAATAAAGAATATTCTATCTATCTATCTATAATTATTATTGCGGATCTCTAAAATTTCAGTATATTAAAAGAATTAAACGATGATACACAATTGACCTGAACTACATCTTAAAGCTGTACATAAGTTCACATTAGAATAAATTTATAGACATTGGCTCTGTAGTGGTACAAATGTGGGACTTCATATAGATAACAGCATTCTAACAGAACACATGTGAACCTATATATACGCTCACCGCATTAAATTGGAGTTAGAACAGTTCACATAGCTGTATTTCATTTCCACCATTTTGTTCTACGTAACCTAAAATATTTACCAAATAAATCTCCAAATTTATCATGCAGATTTATCACAAAATACGCAGATAGAGCGATTGAGTTTTGGTTTCATGTTATAATTAATGACTGTACCTAGTATAATATTATAATGCCAATATAATATCAAAAACTGAAAATTGTAGATTTCCTCTCAGCCAGTTTTAAATATTTTAAAATGAATATCGCTTTTTTACAGAGGCGCGTGAATATTTTAGCTGTAAATATGTATACATTTCACGATTAAGTTGCATTCCCATAGGCTTTAACATTATTTAGTATTTAAAACATGTTATCAAAAATTTTTATCCAATTGATCCGCTTTCTGATGGCACACACAAAACCAATAAAACTAATGAGAAAAAATAAGAAATAATTTAGGACACACGTGAATTTTAGGTAGCACTGGAGTAACTTTTGTCGGATTTTATTACTCTGAAGGCTGTGTATTTAGCCACTTGTTACTCTTTATTACACTCATGTACGTTGTATGGTTCACACTGCGTCCCATATAGTGCCGTAAGTCAGCCTTAAGTCCGATGTTACTACTTAAACTGCTATTATAATGCTATTATACTGCTAATGTACAGCCATAGTGAACTTAAAGCTGTCTAATTTGTGCCCAAACTGGTTCTATAAGAGCATTATAGCAAGCTATACAGTTCTTATACAGCTGACTTACACAGCTTATGGAGTACATGTGAACAACTAGACATCTTATATAGAACCCGAATGCCACTTGGGTAATTATACTAACCGTTTTGAAAAAAGTCACAACGACATTTTTCACATGACATTTTATGACTCGATTAATTTTCAATGTGCTCGATAGTCGTGTGAGGCACGAAATCTGTTAATTGTTTTCTGTTGCGCCATTTTTTCAAAATTATCGCCATAATTATGTCTCTTCACATGATTAGATGGTTAGATGGTTGGTCATGGTTAGACGAACTAATTCAAAGTCACCTGTAGAAGCGTTACGGACCGGGGGAGGGATATCATTCCCTATCTAGACGCCGCCGCAAACCCGAAACTCCGACGAAATGCCATCGTTCGATGCACGGACGTGACGATTCTATCCTAGGCCCTAGTACTAGGCGCTCTATTGATGACCGCTCAAGTTTTCGCAACGGATAAGCCTGCACAATAGGCCTGCAAGATGTTACTGTCGTCGAGACCCCATGTTCAGGACTTTTGCGTCGTTCAAGTACGCAGTGATGTAGGATCTGGGAGGGACTTTAAAACACAACCGAGCACATGCACACTGTATAAACTTCGTTTTCACTTCTCATGCTCTGAAAGTGCTTATTTGTGCAGGATATATATAGGCTGCACAAAATCGAATTTTGTGCACAAGTGCATTAACGTAGGGTAAATTACTAGTCATTGGACAGTTAAGCGGATTTTTTTAAACAATATCTTCTAACTCTCAATATATACACAAATAAGATAATATGCCGAAAACATTTTTGGATAGGTAGCTTAATAGTGTGTCCTCTATGTTTAGTTGTCATAATATGATAGTTTTTGTCTGAAGTATGAAATTTACATATTTTTTTAAATCCTCTTAAAAATTACAGTTATTGGACAGATTTTACAGTAATGGGACGCTTATTAGACAGTCATTGGACAGTATTTTTGGCAAGAATTAATAGGTCTTTATGACCTTTGATTCCGGATTAGTTGGTTGCAATTGTATAATGTCAAATTCTACATAGTTTTACGACTGAAAACTTTATAAATAAAACAAAATATAATAATAATTACTCAAATATAATCTAATTGTAAGTATTTTTTGCTGCTAAATACTCATTGTACAAGAAATTCACACTTCCGTCGGTGTTTTCTTTTGAGGACATGTTTGAATCTTCATCACTGCTCATTGGTTCGTAGTACTGGTTTTTATCATTATCTACTTCTTCATCATTTTCCTCTCTGTAGCAGCTATGACAAATGAATAAATCTATACCTACTTATATCTTCAGGCAAAGGTACGTGAATTTGGTGGTTCAAGGGTACGCATTTGACATGAAATATTGATGAACACATGTCACAAACAAGGCGATTAACCATTTTTGTAGTCTTTGAGCATATTTTGCAGGTATTTGTACCGCTACTTGTAAGTTTCTTTTTTTCTTTTGGCTTTTCTTCTAACTTCTCTTTTTTGGTAGTTTCTTTCTTGTTTTTAGCCTCTTCTCTCAGTCTCTTTCTCTCTTCTTTTTTTTGTGTTTCAGATTCTTTTTTTGCCATTTGTTCTTTGTACATTTCTTTGTATTTTGCAGACGTTATAGCAAAAGGCATTCTTTTTACTTCTCTTTTACCTTTTCTTTCTGGTGTTTTGGGTAACGTGAGATACGGGCCTAAATCTGAGTTGCGTATTTTAAAAGCTGGACTGTCTTGTAATAAATACTGTGGTGGTTGAGTTTCTGCATGGGTGTTTTTTACTGTATTTGACAGTTGTTTTGTCGGAGTCTCATCAGGTGCAGCTGTAATCATTATTCCTGTAATAGGACACAGACCATAGCTTAAGTTGGAGCCTGGTTGCTTTGTTAGTATTATATCTTGGAGAACTTTTATGGGAGAATTTTGTTTTGCCTCATTAGATATAGACTACTCAGCAAGCAGTGTAGTAAAATCATTAAAAACATCGTAATTCTGGAGTATTGTCGGAGATGGTGTTCTATCTGGATCGCTTTCATGTGTCAGGTCTGGTAGAGTAGATGCCAGCATATCATTAGAGTCGTTTTTATTTCCAACGTGTGATGTTAATGTTTGAGTCCGGGGTAATGTTATATAAGAACTTGCGTTTGAATTTTTTCGGGGACCAAAGCTTTTAAAAACATCGAAAAGAATGTTGAAGTTCTCATCCATTTTTTCGCGATCTCCACAATTTTTCAGTTCGGTTTCTTTTTTTGGACCAATCAAACTTACAAATTGAGAGTATGTTATAATGTCGTCATCGTTTGGAGCAGGAATCTCACTGTCCGTTTTTTTACTCGTTGATACGCATTTTGTATAATCCACGGCGTTAGGATCAAAAGGCACCAGACCACACGCCTTAAAGCCATTAATGAGTGTCTGTGTTTTAACAGATTTTTTTAAAGCTATGTTCAGAACTTCTGCAAAATTAGCTTTTGTTATTACTTGCCCTTCGTTTTGGCAAAGCCATTCTCTTGAAGCTGTCTTCCACGCTGCTTTTACTGGCCGAAACACTGCAACGTCCGCTGGTTGAAGGATCCGGGTTGCATTCGGATATAAAGCCACCACTTCTATTTGTAACTTAGTACATAACTTGCTTAATTCATAGGTCAAGTGAGTTTTGTGACCGTCAAGAAAATATATGACCGGTAAAGGTATATTTTCTCTAATTAGGTATGGATGAAATACGTTGGCTATATATTAAAAAAATAGCTCGGATGTCATCCATCCGTTCTCACTCCTTCCAATACCCCAGTCTGATGGTACGCTCTCTGCCACCTTAAGAGGAATCCGTTGGTAATTATATACGACCATAGGTGGGCAACTTTGGCCAGCAGCAGAGAATGTGAACATAACGGTCATATTTTCTTTTGACGAGCTTGTTTCTACGCTGTAAACATTTTTCACGCCTTTTTGAGACAAAACCTTTCCAGTTTTTGGACAAAGTTGAAACCCACTCTCATCACCGTTAAATATACGTCTTGGATCGTTAAAAACATCTAAGTGGGGTGTGAACTGTATAGGTGGTGATGCAAACTTCCAGTTGTTCTTGATAGCTGTTTATTTCTTCCAGGTTCAGGGTGGTGTAGTAGCTAACTGAAAGCTCATGCTAATGCAGTGAATGTTCCGGCTTATATACTATTCGGGCCAGCCGTTCGACCAATCACAGATGTCGGTGGAATTTTCCACTGGTATTGCACCATATTTACAAATGTTACATAATATTTAAAGGCCCTCGTTCAGCATACAACTATCTGCGAACCTAACTTAGACTAACACATTTTAGGGGTTCGCTACATTTACACATTTACATAGTTCGTCCCGAACCCCACCGACGACGTGGAGCACGTCGCAGCAGTCGAGCAACACCTTCGAGCCTACTTCGCAGCACCGATGGGCCCGGCTGAGGACCCTGTGGTTTTCACGCCCGGCCAAGTGCAGCGGATGATCCAGCGTACCAAGCCGAGAAAAGCACCGGGCCAGGATTGCATATCGAACACGGCGCTCCGGCACCTCCCGCAACGAACAGTTGCGGCCGTGACGCGCCTGTTCAACGGCATCCTGCGCACCGGCTGCTTCCCACAACCGTGGAAAACCGGCCTGGTCATCCTCCTGCCCAAGCCGGGCAAGAACCCACAGAAGCCCGAAAGCTACAGGCCCATCACGCTTCTGTGCACCCTCTCGAAGGTGTTCGAGAAGCTCCTGCTGCACCACCTGCTCCCGCACATCCAGCCTCGGCCGGAACAGTTCGGGTTCCGGCCTGAGCACTCGACCACGCTTCAGCTCGCCAGGGTACTGCACGGCATGACGGTGTGCCTCAACAAGAAGGAGTGCACCGTCGCAGTACTCCTGGACATGGAGAAGGCGTTCGACAGGGTATGGCATGAGGGGTTGCTGTACAAACTGTCGACGTCACCTGCCCCACGACGTCTCATCGCGGTCGTGGCCTCATTCCTGAGGGATCGCCGCTTCAGAGTGGCGGTGGAGGATGCCGTGTCCGAGGAGCGCCACATCCTCGCCGGCGTCCCCCAGGGAAGCTGCCTGTCACCGGCCTGCTACGCCCGATACACCGACGACATACCGGTCCCGGAGGGCGTCCAACTGGCACTGTACGCCGACGACGCCGCCTACCTGGCGTCGTCCATGTCGCCCACGCACGCTGCAACGAAGATGCAGCGTGCCCTCGACGCTCTCCCCGACTGGCTGAAGAAGTGGCGTCTGTCGGTCAATGTCGGGAAGACACAGGCCATGCTGACGGGCCGCCGCCACCCGCCGCCGCCGCTCCAGCTGCACGGACGGGTCATCGAGTGGCAGAACCGGGTGAAGTACCTGGGGGTCACCATCGACCGTGGACTCACGATGGCTGCGCACGTCAGCGCAGTCGTCAACCAGGTGAAGGTGGCACGCGCGAAGCTGCGTCCGGTCTTCACCTCCCGCCTCCCTCTGCGATCGAAGCTCGGGGTCTACAAGACTTACGTCAGGCCCCGCCTCACGTACGCTGCGCCGGCTTGGTTCGCGCTCGTCTCGGAGCCGAACAAGAAGCGGCTCCGAGCCCAGGAGAACCTCTCCCTGCGCACCATCGTCGGCGCGCCTCGCTACGTGAGGAATGCGACGATCGCGAGGGACCTCAAATGGGAGGAGCTGGACGCCTTCGTGGCGCGGCTGGCGACCGACATGTTCGCGCGTGCGGACCGGTCGCAGCTGCAGCACCTGCGTGGGCTGGCACCACTGCACGCGCGACCGCCCGACGGCCGCGCCAAGCCCCTCCCCCGAAGCCTGGTCGAGTCCACGGCCAACACCGACTGAAGCATCCACCTGTGACCCCCAGCGAAGACCACCGCCTGGAAGGCCACCCAGAGACCTGTCCGTAGCTGCGGACAGCGGTAGATCCCTCGGGAAGAGGGCCCCGCCCTGACCCCGACCCTCCACTTCCCCGGAAGTGTGAGAAGACCGCCTGATGATGATACATTTACACAATATAAAAAGGCCTCGTTCAGCCTATAGCTAAGTGCGAACCTAATTCCACCTAACCCGTCTCGGCGTCCACAACATTCCTCCCCCCGGCGCAGCACGCGTAGCCTCCTTCTCTTGGACGACGAGTCGGCTCGCAGGACGTTTGAAGACTCCTATCTTTGTTCGGACGTCCATCACTCGTACTTCGCCGTCTGGGCCCGGATAAGTGCCTGTTCGCCACTTTCGATGTGCCGGTGCTCTATCCGAGTCGGCTCTGCGCCGGCATATGTTAGTAAATGCCGGCACACGGGCGGTAGTTCGCACCTTAGAGAAACCACCAGGTTCAGGCAGCCAGTCGTCTCTGGTTGTAGGCAGGATCTCTCGTTCGTTGTTCCAGAAGAGCCCCAGTATCTTGTTGCTCAGCTCTTCTCCCCCCAGTTGTACAGGAGTTGTCGCATGTAGATCGGCTGGAACGTCGAGCAGCACTTCCCCACAGTTTGCGCTCCATCCTCGCAGTGTGAATCCAGCAGCGGCTTGCACCGCTCGGATCTCCTCGATGCTGCATCTCGCTTCCTCTTCGCCGTCATAGCTCGCCACCAGATCATCCATGTAATGGTTCTGCGTGATGGCCTCCAGCGCGCGCGGATGAGTTTGCGCATGCTGGTGTGCGTTGTGGTTGCGCACGTAGTGAGCTATGAACGGGGAGCTTGCTGCACCGAAGATCAGGCTCTTCATCTTGTAGAGGCGAGGTGGGTCGGTTCTGTTATCTCCTCTCCATGGTAATTGCTGCGCGGGTTGAACTTCAGCCCGGATCTTAATGCGCAAGAACATCTCCTGTACGTCGGCGGTGATAGCAATCCGTTTTTCTCGGAACCGGAACAGCATCCCCTGCAGTGACTGAAGCAGGTCCGGTCCCTCTAGCAGATGATCGTTAAGGCTCACACCGTGACTTTTCGCTGCCGCATCGAACACCAGCCGTGTTTTTCCCGGTTTGTTGGGATTTTGCACGGCGAAGTGAGGCAGGAACCAGCGGACGGCACTTGTTTGCTCGGAGCCGTCGCATGGTGCCGCATAACCTTTCTCCAGCAGGTTCTTTTGTTCGATCTTCCGCAGTCGACGGAAGGCTTGGTTGTAGTTCGGTGGCATGTTCGTGTCGTCGTTTCGCCATGGCAATCCGACTTCATAGCCACTGTCGATCTTCCTTATTGTCTGCTCGACAATCAAGGTTGCTCGTTGATCAGCGCTGTTCACCCTTGGTTTGAGGGCAACGCCGAGAGCATCTATACGAAAGTGTGCCTCGAATAGTTCATGAAGGCTGCGATCGTTTTGCTCGTTCTGCTCGTCTAGATCGGGTTCGGTGCGCCGTTCGGGCGCGTAGACGTGCAGTACGTTCTCGTTCTTGTAGATCACGCTGCTTGGCAAGGTCCCATGAATCACCCAACCGAGTTCTGTCTTTGAGGCAGCCGGTTCCTTTGGCCTGCCGACACGTAACTCGCGTGAGACAATGTGCTCCCAGTGGTCTGTCCCCACCAAGATGCCTGGACGTGCTCGTTCGTAGCACACCTCGCTTTGCAACAGATCTTGAAGATGCTCATGCTTCAGCAGTGTCTCCGGAATGGATTGTTGATGAAGCCTTAAGTTCTTGATCGTGCGCGCTCGTAGCTCGTGTAGCGCGCTATTGTGCTTACCTCTCAGTTGCACGGTAACCATCTTGCTCTCTCCTTCTTGCTGGGACATGTTGACGCCTTGTAGGTTCAGTGGGCGTGGTGGCCCATCTGCTCCGATGCTATGCGCCAAGTCCTCGTCGATGAGCGTTATGGTAGCGCCTTCGTCCAGCAGTGCGTATGTGCTCATCTCCCCCCGTGGTCCAACGATGACAACTGGGCACATCTTCAGCAGCACAGATCGTGAGTCGGTAGCGTTAGTGGTTGCTACCGACAGTACTGCTTCAGACGGCATCGGTGCTGCAGGTGGATCTTGATGCAGCATCGGATGATGTGGGCGATGACAGTTGTTCACACCGCAGGGCTTAGCTTTGCAGGACCTTCGCTGATGCTTGCTTTTGATGCATCTGAAGCATATACATTTTTCTCGTACGAAGTCCCAGCGTTGGCCGATGGTGAGTTTCTTGAAGCTCGAACACAGAGGTAGCGTGTGAACTTGTTCGCATTTCGGGCATCGGTCGATCTCCTCGCTTGTTTCCACGACGGTGTAGATGGCGCTTGACTTCTTCGGGGCCACGACGGGTCGTTGCTCTTTCTTGGCAGGCGGTGCGGCGCTAGGAGTCGGCGTGTATGCGTACCGCAGCGCCCGGTCTGCCTCGCGCATGAGGAAGCGAGACAGAACGACGATCTCGGGGTCTGAGGTGACGTCGACATCAGCGGCGTAGTCGCACCATCGAGACCTGGTGTGCGGACTGACTTTGTCAAGCACCTCTCGAGCCAGCATCGGGTTGTAGAGATAACCGCGTCTGTCTATGTTCTTCAAGACGCAGGTTATGTTCTGAACTTTGACCGCGAAGGTGTTCATTTCGCTGGCCAATGTCCCAAATCGAGGCAGTTTCTTGATGTCTGCGAGGGCTTGTTCCACTATGACTTCCGGTCGTCCGTAGCACTGCTCCAGTGTTTTCATGATGGTCTCGGGATCAGACGCTGTGTAGAGAAGCGTCGCTACTGCATCCCGTGCAGCTCCCTTCAAGGCTGTTCTTAGTCGAAGTAGGTTCTCAATCGACGAGATCTGGTAGAGTTCCGTGGAGTCTCGCATAGCCGCTTGGAAGGGTAGCCATTCGTTCGGTGACCCCGAGAACGTCGGTAGTTCCGTATGGCGAACTCGTGGTCTGGCCATCTTCTCAAGCGCCGTTGCTAGTTGCTCCATCCCACCCCTTGTTCTGGTGGGAGTGGGAGATCTGCTGCGTCTCGGTGGTTCCTCGAAACGCAGAGTTCGCGATTCTTGGCGCTCGTGTGGTTGAGCGCCGCTCTCAGGTCGTGGAGCGTTCAGTGGGTTTGCTCGCAGCCATTCATCCACCTTCTGGCGTTGTTCTGCCGGTGAAGGTGCAGGATGTACAGGGGGTTGGTCCGTTTCATCCTCGATGATTGACATCTCGACTGCGAGCCTCTTCTGTATTAAGTCCGTTTGGATTTGGAGCTGTTGCTGTTGCTGGAGCTGTTGTTGCTGTTGTTGTTGTCGGAGCTGCTGCTCTTTTAAGGCCGCGAGTTGTTCGGCGGCCTCTAGCTCGGCGCGGCGCTTTCGTGTGACAACGCTTGCCGTCGATCTCACTGACGCTGCCGGTGACATAGCGCACGTTCGTTCACGTTCCCTGGCGAGTAGTGACGTAGCACCAACGTTCGTTGAGGTGTCAGTCACGCCGGTAGTGGTTGCGCGGTCTTCAGTCGGGGGCATTGTCAGAGACGGCGATGCCGGCGGTTCAGCTTGCAGCCTTCTCCGGCGCTCTATCTCGACGCGGAGTGCTTCTTGACGCGCTTGTTCAGCCTCCATTTGTTCCCGTTCGATGTCCTCCGCAGGGTCTCCCATGCTCCGAGTGACAACCATTTTGTAAGAATGGTCGTGGGAGTTGCGACGGTACCTAGTTCGAAGCGGGTTCTTCCTTTTTCTTTGAGCCCGGACTTCACGGACTCGATCTTCTTTCTTCTTTGCTCTAAATTACTTATATTAAAAGACAAAAGGGTAGTATCGTTTAATTCAAAATTACAAAAGACAGTATTACAATGATATACAAAGGTTACAGGTCACAGATTTAGTTCTAAGTTTTCCAGGTCGAAGTCCAAGTTTTCCAGGTCAAAGTCCAGGTCTTCCAGGTCCAAGTCCAGGTCTTCCAGGTCCAAGTCCAGGTCTTCCAGGTCCAAGTCCAGGTCTTCCAGGTCCAAGTCCAGGTCGTCCAGGTCCAAGTCCAGGTGGTCCAGGTCCTGGTTCAGTGGTCAGATGCGGCTCCAAGCCCAGGTTCGAGGGCCGATCAGGGGCCGATCAGGTCCACGTTCAGTTCTTCCAGGTGCAGCTCCAGGCCCAGGTTCGAGGGCCGATCGGGGGCTGCTCCAGGTCTAATCTGCTCCAGGTGCAGTCCAAGCCCAGGTTCGAGGGCCGGTTGATGACTGCTCCAGGTGCAGGTTCAGGTCCGCTCCGCTTCAGGTGCAGCGCCAAGCCCAGGTTCGAGGGCCGTTTGATGCCTGCTCCAGGTGCGGGTTCAGGGACCGCTCCGCTTCAGGTGCAGCGCCAAGCCCAGGTTCGAGGGCCGTTTGATGCCTGCTCCAGAAGCGGGTCCAGTGCCGAAGGTTCTCGTTCAGATCCGGCGCTCGGAAGACCACTATGTAGGTGCAGCTCCAGGCCCAGGTTCGAGGGCCGCTTGGGGGCTGCTCCAGGTCCGCGTTCAGGTGCAGAAGGGTGGTTCTCTCGTTCGGATCCGGCGCTCGGAAGACCACTATGTAGGTGCAGCTCCAGGCCCAGGTTCGAGGGCCGCTTGGGGGCTGCTCCAGGTCCGCGTTCAGGTGCAGAAGGGTGGTTCTCTCGTTCGGATCCGGCGCTCGAAGGACCAGACTAAGTGGGGTGTGGACTGTATAGGTGGTGATGCAAACTTCCAGTTGTTCTTGATAGCTGTTTATTTCTTCCAGGTTCAGGGTGGTGTAGTAGCTAACTGAAAGCTCATGCTAATGCATCATCAGGCGGTCTTCTCACACTTCCGGGGAAGTGGAGGGTCGGGGTCAGGGCGGGGCCCTCTTCCCGAGGGATCTACCGCTGTCCGCAGCTACGGACAGGTCTCTGGGTGGCCTTCCAGGCGGTGGTCTTCGCTGGGGGTCTCAGGTGGTTGCTTCAGTCGGAGATGGCCGTGGACTCGACCAGGCTTCGGGGGAGGGGCTTGGCGCGGCCGTCGGGCGGTCGCGCGTGCAGTGGTGCCAGCCCACGCAGGTGCTGCAGCTGCGACCGGTCCGCACGCGCGAACATGTCGGTCGCCAGCCGCGCCACGAAGGCGTCCAGCTCCTCCCATTTGAGGTCCCTCGCGATCGTCGCATTCCTCACGTAGCGAGGCGCGCCGACGATGGTGCGCAGGGAGAGGTTCTCCTGGGCTCGGAGCCGCTTCTTGTTCGGCTCCGAGACGAGCGCGAACCAAGCCGGCGCAGCGTACGTGAGGCGGGGCCTGACGTAAGTCTTGTAGACCCCGAGCTTCGATCGCAGAGGGAGGCGGGAGGTGAAGACCGGACGCAGCTTCGCGCGTGCCACCTTCACCTGGTTGACGACTGCGCTGACGTGCGCAGCCATCGTGAGTCCACGGTCGATGGTGACCCCCAGGTACTTCACCCGGTTCTGCCACTCGATGACCCGTCCGTGCAGCTGGAGCGGCGGCGGCGGGTGGCGGCGGCCCGTCAGCATGGCCTGTGTCTTCCCGACATTGACCGACAGACGCCACTTCTTCAGCCAGTCGGGGAGAGCGTCGAGGGCACGCTGCATCTTCGTTGCAGCGTGCGTGGGCGACATGGACGACGCCAGGTAGGCGGCGTCGTCGGCGTACAGTGCCAGTTGGACGCCCTCCGGGACCGGTATGTCGTCGGTGTATCGGGCGTAGCAGGCCGGTGACAGGCAGCTTCCCTGGGGGACGCCGGCGAGGATGTGGCGCTCCTCGGACACGGCATCCTCCACCGCCACTCTGAAGCGGCGATCCCTCAGGAATGAGGCCACGACCGCGATGAGACGTCGTGGGGCAGGTGACGTCGACAGTTTGTACAGCAACCCCTCATGCCATACCCTGTCGAACGCCTTCTCCATGTCCAGGAGTACTGCGACGGTGCACTCCTTCTTGTTGAGGCACACCGTCATGCCGTGCAGTACCCTGGCGAGCTGAAGCGTGGTCGAGTGCTCAGGCCGGAACCCGAACTGTTCCGGCCGAGGCTGGATATGCGGGAGCAGGTGGTGCAGCAGGAGCTTCTCGAACACCTTCGAGAGGGTGCACAGAAGCGTGATGGGCCTGTAGCTTTCGGGCTTCTGTGGGTTCTTGCCCGGCTTGGGCAGGAGGATGACCAGGCCGGTTTTCCACGGTTGTGGGAAGCAGCCGGTGCGCAGGATGCCGTTGAACAGGCGCGTCACGGCCGCAACTGTTCGTTGCGGGAGGTGCCGGAGCGCCGTGTTCGATATGCAATCCTGGCCCGGTGCTTTTCTCGGCTTGGTACGCTGGATCATCCGCTGCACTTGGCCGGGCGTGAAAACCACAGGGTCCTCAGCCGGGCCCATCGGTGCTGCGAAGTAGGCTCGAAGGTGTTGCTCGACTGCTGCGACGTGCTCCACGTCGTCGGTGGGGTTCGGGACGAATGCCCCCTCGAGGCACTCGGCGAAGACTTCAGCTCGGTCTTGCGCTTTGAATCTTGGGAGGCCGTCGCTGCCCAGCAGCGGCCGCACCGGATGGGGCTCGGTCGACAGCTGCCGGCATAGGCGATGAACGGAGGGGGTATCATCGCCCACGGACTCGATGTGGCGCTCCCAAGACTCCTCGGCGTTGGCATCCAGCTCCGCCGTCACTTTCGCCGTCAGAGCGTTGAGGCGCGTCTTGAGCTGAGGGCAGCGAGAGCGCTGCCATTGCTTCCGGAGGCGACGCTTTTCGCGGATGAGGTCCAGGATCCGAGCAGGCAGTGGAGTGGATTTCCCACCGCTCGGAACTGTGCGCGAGGATGAGTCAAGCGCGCTCCGGATGCAGGCGGTCAGCTCGGACGTCAGGCACTCAACGTCCTCCGGCGCGACGACGGGGCGTGACGGGGTTTCCTCCGCGAGGGTGGCGGCGAAAGAGGCCCAGTAGTAGAGCCGGCGTGGCGCTGGCAGCGCGACCCTGGTCGGTAAGTCGTCAAGGACGAGAAGGACCGGCCGGTGGTCCGAGGGGAGGTCTGCGAGTACCTCCTGGCGAGGCGGCGTCCGGAGTCCCTTGTAGACGACGACGTCGAGTACGTCCCCCGAGCCGTCCCAGTGGTAATGGGTGGGCTCGTCTGGACCCACGACGTCGTAGTGGGACATCACGGAGTCGGCGAAGAGGCGTCGTCCCTGGGCGTTGGTGGCCGATGAGTTCCACGCGGTGTGCTTGGCGTTGAGGTCGCCGGCGACGATGGTCGGTGATGGCGACTCCAGCAGCCCCCGTAGGTCTCTGAAGTCGAAGGCAGCGTCAGGGGGCTTGTAGGCGGCGTAGAGTCGCATCACTGTGCCGGCGACTTGTACCTCGATTCCGAGAGCGTACATTGACGCAAGCTCCCGGAACTCGATCGGCTGGTGGACGACCTTCCTCTTCACGATCACCGCCAGTCCTCGGAAAGCGCGGTGTTCGGACCTCTCGTCCTTGCGGTAGACGACGTAGTTGGGGATGGTGAACTTATCACCCTCCCCAAGCCAGGTCTCGCTGAGTAGCGCCACGTCGACGTCCTGCTCCCGGAGGAAGACCCGGAGCAGCAGCTTCTTCCTGCGCAGCGACTGGGCATTCCAGTGCACCACCCTCAGAGGCCTAGCGAAGGCTGCGGGCAATCGCCGGACTTGGGGTGACGGGGCTATGCGTGGGCCCCGTCTGCAGTGCCGCAAGGACCTCCATGAGGGCACTGACAGCACGCGTCAGTGCCTCGTGAGAGGTTGGGAGTCCTGCGGCAGCTGCAGGTGCTGCGGTGGCGTCTGCTGGAGCCGCTGGCGCAGTGTCCGCCGCTCCATCCGGTCCAGCGGGCTTCTTTTTCTTCTTCCCGCCCCTCTTCCTGCGTGGCTTAGTGGCCGCGGGAGTGGAGCGGGATGTGGGCGGGTTGGCCGGCGCCATGAGGTTGCCAGGCGCCGTTTCCTGCACTGCTGGTTGCTGCTGGGCCGGGGTGGTCCTCCTCCGGCCTCCCTGGCCTGTGATGGCCACGGTGCCGGCCTTGGTGTTCCGCGCCTCCTTGCGGAACACCGGGCAGGAGGAGTTGTTGGCGGCGTGAGGTCCCCCGCAGTTCGCGCACGTCGCTGGCTCCTCCCTTGGGCGTGGGCAGTTCCGGGCGTGGTGGTCCTCCCCGCAACGCACGCATTTCTGCGGGCGGTGGCAGTGCTGGGAGGAGTGCCGGAACTGCTGGCACCGGTGGCATTGCGCTGGCCCCTGCTTGCCGCGCCATGCTTCGATTTTCACTCCCGGCATGTAAAGCAGCTCGTTGAGCTCGTACAGTGCCGGGAGTAAGTTGGGCGTTCGGCGGAGCGATGCGAAGAAAATGCATCCGGGGCGTCCCGCACGCGGCCGGATGCTCGTCACATGCTCCGCCTCGAAGCCGTGCTCGGCGAGGGCGGCGATGATGTCCGCCGGCGCCGTATCCGCCGGAAGTCCTCGGATCGCCACCTTGGCGCTCCGCTCGGCTGGTAGAGAGTAGGAGAACCACGACACGTGGTCCTCCCTCTCCAGCTTAGTGAGGTACCGCTGAACGGTGCGGTACTCGTCATCCTCCGTCGGGTTGAAGCGCACGCCGTTCCCGTACGGGCGTGCATTCGGTGGGCGGCCTAGATCCGCCGCGATGTTCCTGAAGTGGAACGCCCAGTTGGGTAGGCGCTCCACCACCAGGGGCGGATATTTCGGCCGCTTGGGCAGCGCCGTTTTGGGAGCGGCGGTGGCGGCGGCGGGGACGACGGGCACGCGTTCAGCGGCACTGTCGTCGGCGGTGGCAGTGACGGCGGCGGCGGCGACAGGGCCGGCGGGCAATGCAGGGGCAGGGCGGGCCGTTACCGCGGCCGGGCGAGTCGGTCCGGCGGCAGGGCGGGCGGGCGCCGCGGCAGGGCGGGCGGGCGCCGCCGCAGGGCGGGCGGGCGTCGCGGCAGGGCGGGCGGGCGCCGCCGCAGGGCGGGCGGGCACCGCGGCAGGGCGGGCGGGCGCCGCGGCAGGGCGGGCGGGCGCCGCGGCAGGGCGGGCGGGCGCCGCGGCAGGGCGGGCGGGCGCCGCGGCAGGGCGGGCGGGCGCAGCGGCAGGGCGGGTGGACGCAGCGGCAAGGCGGGCGGGCGCCGCGGCAGGGCGCGCAGCGGTCGGTCGGGCGGTTGCCGCCGCAGGGCGGGCGGCAGCACCCGCGAAGGACGACGACGCCGGCGGGGTCTCAGGCGGCGGCGGGGTCTTGATGAACGTCGGCCGTGGGAGACGTATCGGGCTGGGCGGCGGCGACGTCAGTCCGCGAGGGCGGATTGGGGGCCGGGGGTCGGACGGGACAGTGTCCGTGTTCATCTTAGTCGCCGCCCGGGGCGACGACTGGGCCTGCTCAGGCAGCAAGCCCAGCGCCTGCATCACCTCGAAGGAGAGGTCCCTGGGCGGCGGTGTCGGCGAACGGGGGGCGGAACCCCGGGAAGGACTCCCGTGGGCGTGGGCATGGTGCGGAGACGGCGCGCGGGTGTTGGGCGCGCTGCCTCCTGGCGGGGACTCCCGCAGGCCGCGGCTAGCTGAAGTCGGTGGTGGTGGAGTTAGAGGGCGGCGGATCGGGGCGCAGTGGCGCTTCGCTTCCTCTTCGGCGGCGTCCGGGCTTCTCTGGCGGCGGCGACGGTGGTGAGAGGCGGGCTGGTGTTGACCAGTCGCGCCGCAGAGGCGCTCGTGGTCTCCGTCAGCAGCGCCCCACTTTAAGTAGGCCGCCTCCAGCTTGAGGTAGGCCTCCATCCAGGAGAGGAGGCCGTCGGAGAGCAGGCCGTCGGCACGCAGGCGCCGAGTCCTCAGGACGTCGGCGCGGTACGTGGCGTGCAGCGCTCCCAGGCGGCCTCCCTCTTGGTGGGGGCCCACGTTCTCTTCGCCCGCGGCCCTCGGGGGCGCGGGCTCTTCATCCGCTGCCGCCCGCGGGGGGGCAGCGGACACGCGTCGTTGGCCGCCATGACGGCCGGGCTCGGCGGCCATGGCGGGCGGCTCGCTGGGGACGGGCCTGGCGCGACCGAGGTCGGCTGGCTCCCCCCGCACGTCTTTCCCCGGTGATTTCCGCTTGTGGAAGGCCGGGGTCCAACGCACGGAGAAGAGTTTACCAACCTGGCGGCTCTTCGAGGTGTGGCGATCCCCGCCGCGGCGCTAGTCGGCGCGGGCCGATTTGCGCAGCCTTTTTCTCAGAAAGAGGCAACGAAAATTCGTGGGAGGGCAAGTCGCGCGCGTCCGTCCTCAACCAGAAATAACTGTGCGTAAACAAACAAAAACCGTTAGGAAACTGGTGTAATGCAGTGAATGTTCCGGCTTATATACTATTCGGGCCAGCCGTTCGACCAATCACAGATGTCGGTGGAATTTTCCACTGGTATTGCACCATATTTACAAATGTTACATAATATTTAAAGGCCCTCGTTCAGCATACAACTATCTGCGAACCTAACTTAGACTAACACATTTTAGGGGTTCGCTACATTTACACAATATAAAAAGGCCTCGTTCAGCCTATAGCTAAGTGCGAACCTAATTCCACCTAACCCGTCTCGGCGTCCACAACAACATCCATCAAGTCTCTTTCCATGAAATATTTACGAATTTCGTCAAACCATTTTTTAATATCCGCCTCTGAAAGACATGCACTGGAGTAGGTGATTCCTTCGCTAGTTCTTACAGCAATGTTAGGATGTCTCTTTAAAAATCCCCTTACCCACCCTTCTCCTGGAAAATTATTTTTAAACGGATGTGGTCTCGGGTTATCGTTCAAAAATTTCTGCACACTGAGTTGCAGCTCGTCTTTCTTCAGCGGAAACCCTTTTTTGGATAGTTCTATAATACAATTCTCGAGACAACTTTCTTCTTCGGCAGATAAGTAAGGTGATGGGCCCAAAGTCGTCTTATGATCAGGATGTTTCTTTTTAAAATGTAGAGTAGACTTTGGAATCCCATACCTTCGTGCAATTTCCCGTATCTTTCCTCCGTTCCTTAAATCAATCAAAGCTTTTTCTAAACTCAAGGCGCTGTATGGGATCGTCGTTTTCAGCATCTTATCTGCAGCAATAAAACCACTAAACATTAATAATTGACAATCGTTAGACGATAGTGTCCAACGACTGATTTAGTATGAAAATTACAATCATTGGACAGTGTCCAAGGACTGTAAAATGAAGCACTAAGGGTATGGGTAAAAAAAGTAATAATATTCAATCTTATATACGTATGAAAAATGCATTAAATTCAACAATTTTTATTTTTACACAAACCTAGTGATTGGACATCGTGTCCAATGACTAGACGCCGAACATCAATCATCACAGTCATTGGACACAGCATAACATAACCTCAAATTGTAAAATTTCAGTATTATCCAATGAAATCATGCGTAAAAAACTGTTCCGCTTACCAAATCACCAAGACAATTTCTCTTTAACACTGTAGAGATATTTTTTTCCCCAATCAGTAAACGCAAACCTAAAGATTTTTTAATTTTTGTTAAAAATTCTCACAACTTTCGGCGCACTTTTTTTTTTAAATCAAAAGTGATCAAATACTTGTCTTTTTCAGGCTTCTGAGTTTAAAAAAAGTTTCTGAACGAGCGCTGTATTCCTAATGTTAAAAGATATGATTCAAAATTAACACACAGTTCTTAAAAAATAGGTTTATAAACGAAGCGTCCAATCACTGGTCGTGTCCAATGACTGGTACGTTACCCTATCTACTCATAAATGTATCTGTATTAAGGCAAAGAAAATGAGCCATACAACCAAACACAATAAGAAGTTCATAGATAGAATTTGTTATTTTATAATATTTACTTGAATTTATTTGCCTTATGTGTTTTTTAAGACATAAAAGATATTAAAATTTAAATTCAAGTACGGAAGGTTATTTAATTAATTTAAGAAAATTATTGTTACAAAATTAATTTAATAGTAGGCCGTATAGGTCTGCAGCCTAAGCCTAATATCAATGTCGTAAGCTTATTTTTGTGTTCTGTGGTCGTAAGATTTAAAAAAAATAAAGCGGCGGGAAACAGCTCTTGTTTTTTCGTGCGTTTATTAATTTCTTAAATTTGCTAAATTATGCTACTGTTTTATTTCCTCGCAATCGAAATGAAAAGCAGAGTTTATAACTCGTCCACAAAACCATTTTATTCTCGACATTACTATCAGCTAAATCTGCTAAAAGTCTTGGATAAAAATGGTTCGTTTTGTGCATTTGTTGTAAAATCTACTATATATTGTTTTGCCAAAAATACAGCTACCATAAAACCACAAGTTTAATCACTTGGATAATATCAGCGATTCACATAGGATAACACGTAAATCAGTGAGTGTATCGCGTACATTATACGAGGTGTGTGAGGGTTGATATCCCAGAAGAATAATGCGATTTTGATAGATGAGAGATTTATTTAGGACTTTAGGTCGCACGTAATGTACTATTAATTATTTGTTGTAAAAAATCATTAAATAAATAAACTTTATCTACCGTTTAAAAAAATATCGCCGATATGACAACCTTTGATGCTGAATTCTGGTACCTACTTTTAATGGTATTTAGATGGAAAAACTCAAATAAACCTTATTTGTAACGCC
This sequence comes from Yponomeuta evonymella, assembly GCA_963969515.1. Taxonomy (NCBI): domain Eukaryota; kingdom Metazoa; phylum Arthropoda; class Insecta; order Lepidoptera; family Yponomeutidae; genus Yponomeuta; species Yponomeuta evonymella. The sequence continues at coordinate 11,507,638 of OZ018362.1, forward strand.
CATTTACCACCAAAATACACTTCCTAAGCCTTAATGTTGTCCAGAATCCACTTCATGAACTTGGTGACATCAGTGTAGACGCCGGGGAAGTCGGTGCCGCACTGGCGAGGTCCGTAGGACACTATGCCGTATTGGATGTAGCGTTCTATGTTGTTGTGTAGTCCTGACAGCATCAGGGGACCTCCGGAGTCACCTTTGCAGGATTCTTTTCCTTTCTCCCCGGCGCAGAACTTGTTTATGGTTGCGTCGACAACCGCGGGCTTGCCCCTGTAAAATATATATTGGTATAATGCCTCGACCAAATAGGGGATGTATTAGCAAAGGGCAAGATAAAAAGTGACCGAAACCGGCGTGCGTGCATGCAACGACTGATGAATGTTGAGGAAGCGAAAGTGATCTGTCAGGATCGTAGCAAGTTTCAGTCCCTGGTCTCTGCCTACCCCTCTGGGATACAGGCGTGAGTTTTTGTTATGTTATGTATGTACCTAATGCTATGAGAGCGAATACTATTCTTCTTTATTTTGGGTTACAGGTTTGTTTGGTCGATTAACTTGGTAGAACATGGTATGCCTCACATCTGCGATCTGTGTGGCTCGGGTTTATTTTAACTTCATTTTTAGGGTTCCGTACCCGAAGGGTGCCAAACGGGATAGGGTCCCTAAGACTACTTAGATTACTAAGACTTTACTGTCCGTCTGTCTGTCTGTCTGTCACCAGGCTGTAAGTCATGAACCATGACAGTCAGTTGAAATTTTCACAGGTGATGTATTCCTGTTGCCGCTATAAATATTAAAAATTGAATAAAATCAATATTTACGGGGGGCTCCCACACAACAAACGTGATTTTTTTGCCGTTTTCTGCTCGATATTAATAACGGCAATAGGTAGACGCTTGAAATATTCAAATGTTGTATAGATAATAGTACGGGACCCTTCGTGCGCGAGTCCGACTCGCACTTGGCCGGTTTTTTCTGCATAATCAAACACCGCTTCTTAATAAGTGGCGCTGTTTGATTGCTAATGGTAAAGATTAAGGACATCTTCTATGTATCTACGACTGTTGGTAAGGCGCAGGTAGGTACAGGTACAGGGCTAAGGGAGATTTCAGTACAGTTCTGAACAGGTTTCATTCATCCAATGTTTTTATATCGTCCATTCGCTAGAGCAGATGTCACATTAATAGAAACACCTGTGGAAACACCCAATGTTGCCTAGAACTTAACGAATATTCGTTAAGTTCTGCGATACTTTGCCGATAATGTTTTTAGATAGATTATTGTACAATACCATCTTTCACTGTTTTTCCTTTCACTTTGACAAGACTTATCCCCAGTTTCTCGTACACCAAAACACTGTTAATCTACTGTTAACAGCTGTCAATTGACCAAAGCGCATACAAAAAAAAACTACTGACAGCTGTTAACAGTAAATTAACAGCTTGTTAGCGGGGGTTAACATCGTCTCGTAAATATCAAGTTATGACCAGCACGCATCCTGCACCAATCTGCACCAAATCCTGAACGAATCTAATCGTCTAACTTTACAATTGAATACTAATTCAATTAGAAACCGCCAGCGTGCAATTTATGGAATCGTTCAGAATGTAGGAGGCGAATTTCGTGAGACGTAATGTAAGCCCAGATATTTCGTAAATCTGAACTAATTTTTAAGAACAAATCTCGCAAGAACACTTTTTTTTGTAAAATACAAACTATCAGAGGTGCTTCAGGAATTGTGGATAGATAGATAGAGTATCCCCTATTATACACCAGGGGACATCTAAGGGGTAAATCTGCACGTATATATACCGTACGAAATGAGTTCAGAAAATCAAATAATTAATAACAGATAATTATCAAATAATTAAGGATAAGCTATATCAGAAAGAAGGTGGATGTCGTGTTATACCAGGCTGTCTAGGAGCTGGCCTGTGACAGAAGTACGTGGAAGATACTGCACCGAGTCCAACTCTTAAATATAATAATGATGATCGAATAATAAAGATACTGGCTATAGGTACTTGTTTATTTCTATGCATGCTGTGTTTATCTGTAATTAGTTCTACATCTAGTACAAAATCTTTTCTCATTTCAGCATGTAAGGATGTCGCAACTGTTGATAAACCTAATAAATAAATAAATTAACTTGATAATTTCAAACCCTGCTTTATGTCACGGGCGTTACCAGTTGTATATTCTCCTACAACTGTCAGCTGAGTGAATAGGCACTGTAGCCTTGAGCAGCATAGGTGACGTATCCCCGTCCTCAGTGACCCCCCAGCCAGCGATTGTCCCATCGATGCCCTGGAAGACTTTGTTGCGCAGCTCGGTAGTTATTGGTAGGCAGACAGGCTTTGCGTTTTCTGGCGAGAAACGTAAAATACACCATAAATTTTGGTTGCCTTGAAAACCACAGCAAAATTAACGTGGGTTAACAATAGCTATCGAATACGCTAGTTTGTTTTTCTTTTAATGCACTTTTAAAAAATATCTCGACAGAAACTCGAATCTATCAGAACTATTAGTTGCCAGCTAGAGCAGTGCTTGAGCACCGCGGGTCCGCGGGTCATTGTTCTGGTAGATTCTGAGAGGTTGTTCGCGATTTTTTTAAATTAAACAAGATTTCTCAACTCGAAACGACATTTCTCAACTATTTAGTTTTACGTCCACACTTAAAAGTAATAGTCTAAATAGATGGCATTTTCAATTACTAATCATGTAACCGCGGCTTTCAAACCACTCAGATTTCAGCATATAATAGCAAGGAATTTACACCACGGACAAGTACCGCAACTGCACTCAAAGTTGATGACGATATTGAATGTTTTATTATAAAGACACATTAAAAACCACAAACTAAAATAAAACACACTTTTAAAATGTGCGCGTAGATATGAAACTGAGATCCCCACACTAAGCACGCCTGTTCAGGACTATATTTATATATATTTTACTTATTATTAATCTTAATTTAGAAAACGTGACAGCATAAAATAACATAAATTATCTGCACTTAATTTTAGGGGGGTCTCACCCCGTGTCAAAACTTCGCAACAATTCTGTGCCTCAACCATGTTATACATATAAATAAAAAAAAATCAAATAATATTCAACATTTTATCTCATTAATGTGTGCTAGTGCGTTTTTACGCACGGTCAGAGCGAGTCATCTTAGTAACTAAAACTGGTCCACTCGGATTGTGAAGTTCTACACATATCATAGAGAATTCGGATTTTGCTTCAGTTTCTTTAGGATGTTTGTTTCAACCTAGGCTATGAACTTTGTCTCTGGATATCAAGCTTTTCTTAACTTGACCTCGATCTCATTGATGATAAGGGGAGATGCCCTGAAGAGTAAGGAATTTGAAATAATATTATAGATCTTCAAAAGTAGATTCAACTTTCCTTTAGGACTAATGTGTTAATATACTTAGGTAAGTCTATTTTTCAAAAGTGTAATTACGTCGTTGTTGTTCCGGACGAGCGATATACATACGGTTTTTAGGGTTCCGTACCCAAAGGTTAAATGACCTTATTACTAAGACTCCACTTTCCGTTTGTCTGTCTGTCTGTCACCAGGCTGTATCTCATGAACCGCGATAGTTAGACAGTTGAAATTTTCACAGATGATGTATTTCTGTTGTCAAGAACAAATACTAAAAACAGAACAAAATAAATATTTAAGGGGGGCTCCCATACAACAAAGGTGTTTTTTTTTTACCGTTTTTTGCTCGATATTAATAACGGCAACAGGTAGTTGCTTGAAATATTCAAATGTTGTATAAAAAGAGGGTACGGAACCCTTCGCGTACGAGTCCAACTCGCACTTGGCTGGTTTTTTTACTGTCATTGGTAATTACCAATTAATTAATTAAACTCACTGGCAGTAGTATCGACGGACCACTGTAGTCTCAGCAGGCCTATGTCATTCTTGAGTGCCGGCTGGCCTTGGTACTCGGGGTGCGCAATCGCTTCTTCTACGGGGATGTCCTGGAAATTACAATAGGACAGGCCCTAGAGTCTAATAATCACATAGTTTTTCAATAGAATTATATAATCATAACAATAGCCGATATTAGCCTCTATTTGGTAGTCTACTAAGCATTAGCAGTACAATGCCGTTTCAATGGTAGAACCGGCGCAAATTAAATAGGCATCCACTGCGAAGAGGATCGAATCGCGCGAGGTCCCGAATTAAGTTTCACGGGTTTTATTATAACTATTTGACTACGATTGGTACTACTACTATTTACTACTTTACTAGACTACCAATAGTGCCAATGAAACAACCATTACCATGCTAATATGAATCTATTAAACTACTATGCATTTCATAGACTCGCTCCCATCCCCATGGTTAGATTCATCATCGGCAGCTATGGATAGGCTGCAGGCACATGTGCCCTTTGAAAAGAAGGGTTTAACGAATATCGTGGAAGATGTACGGAGACTTCGAGATTCAAGGTTGTAAATAGTTTTGTTAGATTACAAAATTCGACGCACATTCAAAATAGAATAAAAATAGCAAAACAAGTAGCGTTTTGTAAAAAAAAACACAGCAGTCTGCCTAGCTACCGACCTAGATGAATCATCATTAATGTCTTTACAAGACAGTTTCTGCAGGGTGTTTCAGAAAGGTCCGTTAAAACTTACGTGGTTATTCTGCTTATCAATGCAAACAAATTTTATGAGAGCATATGCGAAATATATAAAAGAAATAGTACGAAACAGCTGATATTGCTTATTACAGGTACTTATTTCAGAGAGAAGGAATTAAATTACCAGGAGACGGGCAGCGTCTTCCTGAGATGCCAACCGCATACTGCGATCGCCAACCCGCCTGCCAAGCGTGGCGATTGTGGCAAAACCACTCATGATTATGTTCGAAGCTTGGAAAACTATGAGGGAGGCCTATGTCCTGCTGTAGTAGGCGTCAAATGGCTAATGATGATGATGATGTCAGAGAGGATCTCTTGAATAAAAGGTGTTTGTATGGCTGAGCGGAACAAACCCCTAAGTTTTACCGGACCTTTGTGAAACACCTATTAATTTTAAACAAATTTGTTATTTTATTGTACCTCTAAAGGAGAATGCCATATATATTTTCGTTATACATTCTCAAGTAACATTAAATATATCCACATCATACCCCCTTTAAGCAAATAAACAAAAAAACTTCTATGTTCTCGTGGTCTCATAATTTTTCCCATAAATGGTAAATTCCTTTTTTATGTACAATGCAGTGTTCTCTATCTAAGTACATAGAGTTATTTCGCGGTCTCATTAGTAAAATATAAACTCACCTGAATCCGTTTCTCACAAACAACCCTCGGGGGCTCATTCTGGCAGTCCTCGTGCGTCCTCAGGTCATGCTCGCCCACCCGGACGCCAGCAATCTTCAGGTTCGTAATGCAATGGCTGGCCGTCAATACGTAGCGGTCGTTGATGAGGGTCCCGCCGCATTGGAACTTCAGCCCGTCACCTAGCGTTTAAAGTTTAGTCAGGCACAGAGAACCTGATTTTAATCCAATAATCCCAATGTTCCGATCACATATTCTGTGGTTCCGGTATTGACGCCGAACTTTATGACCGTTTCTGACTCATAAGGATTTAGATTTATATCCTGTGGATTAAAAGATCTTCACTTACGGCCCGAAGGCAGCGGCTAATATAGTAAAATACCTAGTACATTGACATTCAGCAAACAGAATGTAAATTCTTTACGTTGAAATAAATTATTGATTTCTGATTTCTTGCTGCGGTCTAAGCGGCGTCTTCCCATCCCAGCCCTCTAATGTGGACTCCACCTCTTTATCCTTCCCGAATGTTGGTTGCCATGAGAGGCTCTGGTTGGGTGTTGTTCTGACCTACGGCACGTGTGGCTGAGTCACCCCTAGTCCTTAGCAAGGAGTTCTGACTTATGAAGAGTGAGCACTTAATATTAGTGGTGGTTTGTGGCGGTTTTTAATGTGTGGGTGTGTTTAGTACAATAAAATAATGTTCTACTCTCTACGAATCGGAGCTGGCTAGAATTTTTTTTATACAGACATGCTATTTTCTCATCAATGGACGGTTTCCCATTGGACGATAACAATAAATTTCCGATATTTTTTTCATACAATAGTTGGCCAAGACCTAAGTAAATGCATGAAACTAGATGTCGTGTCATTATGGAAAATCGTCCAATGTAAAACCATCCAACAGAATATACATATTTATGTACTTTATGCTACGGTCCTGATTCTATATTGGTTCTAATTCTATACGTAAGTTACAAAAAATTATGTCGGTGCGTGCATGCAACGACTAATGAATGTTGATAAAGTGAAGAACGCCTGTCAGGATCAGGCAAGTGGCATTGGTGACCCTGGTATTGGTAGCCTACATAGAGACACAGGGGTGAGTTTATGTAATATAATGTAAAATTTTAACCACTTCCGGACTCTCCTCCCTATAGGTACGTAAGACAAAAATAAAAGCTTTCAACCTTATGTGTACGAAAAAGTAAGACATTTTCGGATCGGACCCTCTTTCTCCCCTCTAAGCGAACGACCTTCCCTCCCCGTTGACTTACGTAATACACAAATGACACACAATGGAGAAAAATATTTTCCGGGTCGTCGTGGGATTCGACTCCGCGGTTCTCCGAGCCCATGGATTTGTATGAGACTTATTGCGCTGCGCGTTGAGGGAAAAGTAGGCATTTTTGAAATTACAGAAATACTATTAATATAATTTTGATAATAGAAAATATACCAAAATAACTATTTGTATGTACAGATAGTTATTTTGGTATATTTTTTATTATCCAAAACTCAATACAGCTCAAATAAAACCATATGAAGTGATAATTTAACGTAATTTTTTAACTTGCATTAAGCACGCCCTTGTACACTTACAATGTAATTAGTGCAATAAAGAATTAAAATAAATAAATAAATAGGTCAGGTAAAAGAAAATACTACCCAGTATTAAGGTCGCCTTTGTAGAAAATTGTTTTTTTCGTGCAATATTGAATTTTTCAACTCAAGTCAGTTAAGACTGATGGTTATGAAAAACACGAAAGGAGGCCTATGTCCTGCAGTGGGCGTCAAATGGCTGATGATGATGATGAAGACTGATGTTTGCGATTTTTTGATGCTATAGAGTTTTAAAAATCATAAAAATAATGACCGACGGCCCTAGATAGGACCTTGAATTTATAATTTTTTTCTATTGTAAAAAACAATTAGAGAGTAAATTGTATTTTAGAACACCTGATTTAGGGGTAATGACGGAGAACCCAGCCTTAAGGGGCTCCAACACTAAGCGTAACACAACGTAAGAATAGCGCCCATGCTATAGAGTTTTAAAAATCATAAAAATAATGACCGAGGGCCCTAGATAGGACATTGAAAAATAATATGTATCATTAGAGAGTAAAATCTATTTTAGAACACCTGATTTTGGGGTAATGACGGAGAACCCAGCTTTAAGGGGCTCCAACATTAAGCGTAACACATCGTCATCAATGGAAAAAAAACTTATATCTTTGTTACAGATCGTTTTTCGCAAAAAGTGCCAGTATGATCTATAAATCATGACCGAGAACCTAGGATCACGGACCTGTAGGCTTAGCACACTAGTATGCGAGAAAATGACAGGCGCCGCGGTATAAACTTTGCCGCTTTATTAGTTTTGTCGCAACAGCGAACATGATGTGAGTGGAAGAGAAATTTAAACACTGTTTAAAGTCTTTCTCGCAGGCGGCAAAATGGAGATGTCAGTTGGAAAAAAGGCTTCAATTTTAATATTTTTTGGGTTGGTCGCACTCAATCGGTACACTTCGACTGTATGACAACACTATTCATTTGTTCATTTAGGTCTTCTGCGTTTTGTTCACAATTTTTTTTCTCCTAAGAACAGTCGATAACCTAAGTGTTTTGTCTGAAGTCAGAACTGACTATGAAGGTAAATATATGAATGGAATATCGAAACGTTTTTGTTCTTCTTTCCAACAACCGACCTTACAAAACAAATAACAGTTTTCTGAAGTTCCAGAGAAAATGGAGCGAAACTGTATACGACAGTTACATGTGTATTTGTTCATTGGGCTGTCTTTAAACTCAATACAAGACTGCTTTATGTAATTATATGTCGTTTCGACCTTGTACAATAACGCCGTCATCTAATTTCACACAATTCATTTGCTACACTTACTAGACCTCTCGTGGCTGGTAAGTGAAGTGAAGACCTAGTAGTAAAGCCATCCTCATATCCTCATTGGGTATGCTCATCATCCTCACATGACATAAATCAACACGAAAACTAAGAAACGCAAATATGTAAGAGTATGATAGCAAAGACAAATTATAACCTAAAAGCCTTGTCTTTACCTCGACACCAACAGAGAAATTTCTCTTAGTTAAGCTGTCATTTTGCGAGAAAAAAACACCTTCATGTTCGCGGTTGCGACAAACCATAGACAAACGGTATTAAACTGACAGAAGGAGGCGCGTTGAGACAGCTCACGCGGTCTTCATGTTCGCATCGGCGAGATATCCCTCTGTGACGTCATCTTAATACTGTTTAGTGTTTAATGTGACAGTTGAGAGCAGGCAAAATGATCAGCGTGCTAAGCCTACTGGGTTTTTTGCCGTAGGTTCACGGCCATAAAATAACCTAAAATAACTATTAACATGATATTGAGAGATACTGACACTTTTAGAGATACAGATACTGAAAACTGGCCAAGTGCGTGTTGGACCACGTGGAGTGTAGGGTTCCGTAAGAGGAGGGGTTAACTTCATCAAAGTAATTTCAATGGATTTTTTTAAGCCAAATAACGATCTTCCTACACCCACAATATTTTTAAGCGAGGTGTATAGGGGTGTACCATAAAAACAACTTTTAAAGATTTTATTGTACCGTTTGGTCGGCGTGATTAATATGAATGTGTGTGTGCCAAATTTCAGCTTTCTCGTACTAATCGTCTCTGAGCTAGGCTGCGGACAGACAGACGGACAGACGGACAGACAGACCAGACAGACGGACGGACATGGCGAAACTATAAGGGTTCCTTGTCGAACTACAGGACCCTTAAAAGATACGATTTTTTTTCCATTGGTGTTACTGGATGGAGCCCCTGAATCCTAACATGTGAACCGTTTTCCAACTCACGTGTGTTATATGATATGAGCACCATCCAGGGGAACTCGTACAGGTCGGCCTCTGAACCACTAAGGATGCGGACGTCTTCGATGAAGCCACATTGATTCGGCAGCAGAGACAGGTTGGGGTGACTGTCCAGGCCTGCCCACAGAGTACTTTTTGGGCCTGCAAGCGACGAACAGCAGACCTGGGTGGACAAGGCAATAGTATCGGTACGAGACAAGGCAGATCTGGGGGGGGGGTGAATCTCTAAATTGCATAGTTGTTCAATAGCGTCTTATAATTACGATAATGGTTGTTTCATTGACACTATTGGTAGTCTACAAACCAACTGCAATCCAATGGTAACACATGCAACAGAACTTGGCACCTCGCGCGATTCCATCTTCTTCGCGAGAGATGCCTATTTAATTTGCGCGGGTTATACTTTTGAAATGACATTGTGCTGCTATTGCTTAGTAGACTGCGAAATAGAGGCAAATAAAAGCCATTGTTTTTTTATCGACACTACTGGTAGCTTAGTATCGCATTCCAATGATATTACCCGTGCAATTGAACTCGACACCTCGCGCGAATGAAAATGTGCTGCTATTGCTTAGTAGACTGCCAAGTAGAGCCAAATAACAGTCATTGTCGGGCTTATATAATTCTATTGAAAAACTATGTGTAGACTCTAGGGTCAGGTTTTGCTCAAGCAGTACTTACAATGGGCTGATCAATGACTTACCTTCGCTACCGTGATCTGAAAGCCGCAGAACGCGCTTCTGACTTTAGCCTGGGACGCGGGATCGTTTTTTCGGATCAGCGTTACTGCCGCCGGGCATTGCGAGTATACCATGCAGTCACTGCATGTCTGCTCTGTAAGGGAAACGTGAGGAAATGTGTAGTTGTATGGGTGGCGGTCGTATGGTCGAGTTTGGATGGCGGGCATGGGTTTGGATTCCCGGTATGTTACATAATAATATTCCGTAGAGGATACTTTTTGATTTCGTTACCAATTGTACAGAAGCAGTATTCCGCAAACTGTGTGTCGCACACTGGTGTACGGTCGACAGAAGGTCAACCTTTACATTTTTGTTGCAAAGTCGTCCTTGACGTTACTGATTGTCTGTTTTGATACCCGTATTTAAGGGATCGTAATGGAATAGCGAGTGCTTTTCGATCCCCTGGGGGGAGCAAAAATAGGGGATCCTAGTGGACGGGGTGGATTAGTGTGCACCTATGTAAAGGTCGAAGCGCTGTCGACTGTACAATGGTCATTAGTTGGCGTGCCTCGGAAAAACGACAAGTTTACGTGAAAAAAATACGTTTTTAGTGGAAATGCAATTCTTTAACGTTATGCAATTTTTAGGTATTGGCTCTAGGCCTGCAGCTTTGAATTTAAGTTGTAGGTTCTAGATACTTCTGGGAGGCACTTTTTTTTGCAAATCGCATTGTAATACGAGCAGAAGGTACGATTTTTTGGCTCTTAAATGCTTTTTGAACTTCATGGGCTAAACAAATACAATCGTTTAAAAATGTGTTATTTCCTTGTAGTGTACTATACCTCTGAAATTTCCTAATTTCGTAGGTGTACCTCGAAAACAAATCGTTTTCGGTACACTGCATTAGGGGATGTTTTATCTGCTTTACAGAACTAGCCACTTCATAGAAGTCATTTTTAATGGATTTTGAACGAAATTTTACTTTTATAACTTGGTTGGCTATTACTCGTTGACTAGTAAAGCCTACTTAGCCGTGATACTTTTCCTTTTAAATTAATTATATTTGCTACTACCCTGAATTTTTTTACGTTTCTACAATCAACCGTTTAGCCAGGAGAGAGATGGACAAAAATTTGCGCTTTAAAGCTAAATATTTCACAAATGGTCTTCCTACATCCACAATATTCTTTAACCACCAATCCAACGATGCCCTACATGAAGGGGTAGACGAAAAAAGAATCATTCCCACTTTTCATGTCAGGTCACAGTAAAAAAAATTGTTTTTCCAACATTTTATTCTTTAACTTTGTCGGTATGATACGTATACACATACCAAATTGTAGCTTTCTAGTAGGTACCACCGGTCTTTGCGCTAGGCCGCGGACGGACAGACTGACAGACAGACAGACGGACATGGCGAAACTATAAGTGTTCCTTGTCGGACTACGGAACCCTAAAAAACGAAATTACACAGATATACAGCGGCCTTATCACTAAAAGTGATATCTTCCAGACAACCTTAGCTTAGCTTAGTTTAATCAATTATACTGCATAAACAATGTTTATCAAGATCTTAGCGTATGAGCGTACGATGGCAAAGGAGGTTCGCCTGCAGGAAAGGATTTGCCAGTCAGCATGAGGAATAACAGACGAGTGGTTACAAACTTATTTTTGCGGGCACGTTGTATGGGAGGGCACTTATAGATTAGATTAGATTAGGCCAGATGTCGCTGCCTGTACGTAATACAGAGAAGTTTGTAAAGAGGCTCGAAATTTCACTTGTCCATTAGCTCAGTTGGGAGAGCGCTGGCACGGTTAGGCGCGGGTTCGGGTTTTTAAAATTGTCCTCAGCACGGGTTGGTGCAACAAAAAGAATATAATTAGATTAGATTGTAAAGCTATTGCAAAATTATGTTTGTGTTTTGTTCAGAGCCCTAGGGCGCTCGCTAATGTAGGACTCGTCCTACATTAGCCTACTTGTTCGGTTTTTTGTATGCAGTTTTGGCAACTGGCGGCTGTTAACAGATATAAGTACAGTCAAATAATGATAGACAGATAACTTCAACAGAAATACGCGCAATCGGAATTAGATTGCAATTGACACGTAAGAGCAGTTTTGTTTGTTTACTAAACGTCCAACTAAAGTCCAAAGAATCCTAGCCACAGATGTCTGTGATCCTAGCTAATTCACAACCCGCATTCCCCACCACCATTAAGACATAAAATACGTTCATACGAAGTCAAAGTCATTTGTTCATGTTATTTGTCGAGCTTTATAACAGATTGTTAGCGAACGGGTTCACAAAGGATTATTTCGCACGAAGGTAGGACGGTACTTACGACTAAATACCGATCCAAAATGTAGCGCGCACAACGTCACAAACAAACCAATTAGTTTATCAGTCATTTTGACCATACCGACCGATCACTGTGGGTGTAATCGAGTAACTATATTTTATTTCAAACAGTAACACAATTCAAAGTGATTACGGACAAGATGTGCTGAACCGGCGAGCGAGTCAAGGAGACTGACTCATGTTCCGGTTTTTTTATTAAAGGAAAATGATCAAGCGATCAAGTGATTAAGTTAATAACTTTATTAAATTAGAATTACGGAGAAGTCATGGTTTTATAAGAAAACCCATATTTTTTATAATTGAAAACATGAATTATGGACACTGAAAACTGGTGACACTATTTAGATTTTAGCGATACTGCTAATGGTCAAGATCCTTTATATTATAAACTGCTTTTAGGCTCGCTCCACACTAGGAATTCTGCTGTTCCCGGAGGGCAATATTCCCCAAATTTCCATTGCCTTATTGTAATATAACGGCTTTGAATACATTCACAATATTTTAAGTAGACATTCTAACCATGATTTAGAAACAGATGGTGCTAGTTTTGAAAAAATCACACGTGTGAAATTTTTTTTTTCAAAATCGTCCTCAACACGGTTTAGTGTAACAAAAAAATATATATATATAAAAAATGCGACTGCACCACTTTCATAAATGTGGCTTAAACAGCATTTGACTAAAATGCTTTATACAAAAGTCGATTTAAATGGCGACTCACGTGACATTTAAAAAGTAGTGCAAGTCGGCCTCAGTCTTTTTCCTTTAAAATTAGTTTTACTTTGATTGAAACAGCATACTCATTACGGTATGTAGGGAGGTAAGTTTTGTAAAGTTTCTTGCGAGTTAACAGTGTGTGATCGGCCTAAAAATAACGGTACTATTCATTTGTTTGTATGTTTATTTTATCATCATTTAGCAAATTGCATAAATTTAAACTTTACAAGGTTGCTACAGGAAATAACTAGAGACTTAAGGAAATGTCATTCGTGGCCTCAGACCAAGACAACAGAATAAGTTCCCTAGTATTTTTGATTTTGAGCTTCGTGTGGGATAATTTCTACGTTAGATTAATAACGAGAGGAATAATTCTACGTTACAAAATATGTATTATTTTGTTTTTATCTTGTATAAAGTAAACATCAAAAATGGTAACACAACATAATATCTCGGGACGCAGCTACTAAACCTCGAAATGTATGGGATTATTTTTGTTTCTCCCTCATAACTTGTATAAGGTGCATCCAAGAGAATGTTACTGTCACAAACATCAAAAATGTTATAAATAAATGGTAAACCAGTTAAAAAAAAATAAAACTTTTGCATTGGATAGTCGACAGCAGGTCCTTTTACCTTTACATTTCTGTTGCCGCCCTTAACTTAACTGATTAGAATGCAAAGGTTGTAAAGGTTTGTAAAGGCTAATGTGCCGCCTACTGGATCCCCTAGATTTTAACCTCTACGGACTGGCTTATAACGGGTTGTGGAAAACCCGCTTCGCGCTGAGCGGAAAATTCCAGCGGCCAACCGTGAACATTGATAGGGAAAACCCGCAATATTTGCGGTTTTTTCCCACACAACTTCATCTCTACTTTCGACATTAATTTAGAGATTAATTTAATAATGTGGAACATACCTCAGTTCTATTTAAAATCAAAGTCCACAGAGTACGCAGGCCAAGTTCTTGGCCGACTCGCACTGTGCATATATTTACACGAACCCGTTCCGGCAGTTTTCGCGCCCTTTGTGAGAAGACATTGTACTATCAGCATATTATACAAAATAAAAAACTTTATTAGAAATATGAAGACATATATACAGGGTCATCAGGTTATACAGAGTCACATTTTGAGACCGGGTATTAAGGGTAGCTATACCTAATTTGTTATGGTTAGAGGAAAACTTTGTTAAAAGACCTCCCCTAATAATTAAAGTCATATATTCCTGCATTTTCACTTACTTACTTGCTTGTACTTATAGCTTGCATTATTTGGACTTTAATAAAGGAGATAGAAATTATATACTAGTAATTTTCAGTTATGTACTTATTTTAATACATGAATTTTGTTATAATGCTTCTTGCATTCGGCACGCCCTTCTACATTTACAATGGGCGTGCAATAAAGAATTAAAATAATAATAATTGTTATTTTTTAAGTACGAAACATATTAGAGACAAAACAGAAATAAGTAGGTTCCGAGATACCTTACAATAAATCTGTCCACACTAGTCCATCACAATTCACCATAACTCATTAGACCTTAAGGTCGAAGAATAAGGCAAAGATCTGCGAAAGGCAAAACGACTTCGGTGTGAAAGCCGGGTTCGTAGAGGTAGGTAGTATATATTTCGCAGTTAATCCGCGGGCTTTCATTGCCCGAATAACAGGGAACAGGCCTTAGAATGTCCGTTATCGGCACACAGTCCCCCACTGCCTCCCAGGTGACGTTCATACTGTGCGATCCCCGCTCTCCCGGGCGATGATCCCACAGGTAAGGCTTCGTAGTCAGCCCTAGAGCTCAGTGCCTTTCGACTGACGTGCATCTCTCGTTGAAGCTTCAGAGTGACGTCGGTGTTTGGGCTGGGATCTCAGAGATAGGGTCTCCAAAGTCGGCGCGCAGTCTCTCTCTGTCTCTCTGTCTCTCTGTGACGTTTATACAGCGCTCTCTCGGTGCAGTGTTAGAGTGACGTCAGGGGGCGGGCCGGGATCCCAGAGGTAGGGCTTAATCCGCAGTCTGTCCACGGCAGGGGGCTTCCAGTCCAGGGAACCCCCAGAGTAGCCGCTGCTACAGGACCGCAGGCTGTGGGACGCGTGGCGCTTGTGGTCTGAGTGGGAGAAAAAGAGAAATCAGTGAGTAAAATTATCATAACGAAAAATCGGAGTCAATGAGTTAAACCTCACATTCGGGAGGTCGTGTACCAATGACTTCTACATACTCGTAGTTACGTAAATTTGTAATAGCAATAACTGAGAAGGAAAACATCGTGAGGAAACCCGAGTATCTGAGATAACTCAGAAATTGTAATCCGCGGTGGGTACGAATTCCTCTGAGAGAAAGCCTATGCCGTGCAGTGGGACGTATATATGTTATAGGCAATGTGTATAATGCAGGCATTCTATACATTTCCTAGGTATTGTATAGAATGCCGGGGTCGTCCAGGCAATGTGTGAAATGATATTGAATGTTCAAACTATTTTACACTTTACCTAAGAAATGTATGGAATACCTACCTAGGCATTGTATAGAATGCCGGTTGACGCATAGGTAATGTATGTAACGTGTTTTTTTTGCGTAGACAGCGTTTCTCACATAGCAGTTCCCTTCGGATAAACATTTACATTTACAACGTACAGTCAAGTGCACGTAGAGCTTTACATTTTGACATTTCCACCTCTCTTATCTTCTGCGATATTAGGACAAAATCGAATGGCAAGTGTAGGTCTAAGTGCACTTGACCGTACCAAAAAATTTCTGCAGAAAGTCGTCATGTTCATTTCTTACCGCTTGATTATGGAAATTTGATCATGTTACAAAAAACACACAACGAACGAGTCGCAACTTGTTTACGGGGTAGTCCCGCACGCCGCGCACTCGCCACTCCTTCCCGTGGTCGTTCATTATACACATTGCCTGATGCGCTTCGGGCATTTTATACAATACCTAGGCAATGTATGAAATGAATCGTATTATACACATTGCCTGAACGTTTTAGGCAATGTATACAATGCCTAGGCGATGATTTATTTATCATGGTAATGTTGGCAAGTACTTAGTGTAGTTTTATGACTTTTGTAATTTGCTGGATATTGAACTGCTAGTCCATAGCTTTAACATTCACAGTCACAGAAACTTATCCATAATAAAACTTATCACTGTCGCTATAGGACAGGGAGACAGTCAACTAAACTCCAAAACCAAACCATCATCGTCATCATCAGCCATTTGACGCCCACTCTAGGACATAGACCTCTCTCATGGTTTTCCAAGCTTCCCGGTCTTGTGCCGCTCGCATGCAACGACTTCCTGCCACCGTAACCAGGTCCTCAGACCATCAGCCCCTATATAAGTAATAAGGCCACTGGTGGGTGGGTGGACCACGCTGCCAAACTGTGCAAAATTTTTATTTAGTTGTTATATCATGATGTATTAATAATGATTTGTTATAATTATTATGCATTAGGTACTTAGTATATTCTGGTAATACGCTTTTTACGAATTGAAAGAAAATAAGATAGTGGGTACATAAGAACAAGAATAGTCCAACTTCCAAGACGTCCAAGGTTGATCAGCTCCGATATTACTCTGGGCTGTGTTTCATTAAACTACAAGTAAGTAATTTATAGTTTATTATTACAATTCAATGTACATTGCGTAGCTAATTCTTCTTACATGTTAATCTGAGGGTTTATTTTATTTTATTTTTTTATTTTATTTTATTTTATTTGGTGTACAAAACAGATCACAACCATTACACGATATAAAAGTAATAATATGACATGAGTACTAAGTTGTGGTCTAAAGCATGCACACACAACATTGCCACATGTGAATTTGAGTATCTGAATAAAGTTGGTTGATCCACTTTGCAATGTACATCGAATTGTCATAGTAAACCATGAATTGTAGTGCTATGAAACAGACCCCTGGTGCTGTGTGAAATTTATTTTCTTATTTTCGATTTAATGCAGATATATAACCACTGTACTTATCAGCATAAAAATCAGCCACTCATCAGAGAAGCCAATCAGAACCCAGAACCCTCAAAAAGTCACCCGCAGTGCAAAATTACCTATTCCCACACCACACAAGAAAATAGTCGAACAAGAATAATGCTATTTAGTTGCAGTGCTAACCACCGTTTAATGGCACGATAACCTACTTGGACGTTCTAGGTTAACTTAGGTTATCGTGACATGCGCGTGCTCGCTGCACGTCTCGTCGAGCATTTGACATCGGTGGGTCCCGATTGTTACACAATTTTATAACTATGCATTTAGAATGTGATAATATCCAGCAATATTCGTAAACGCGATACGACATCTGTCAGAGTGACAGGACTTATGTTTTTTTTTTTTTTTTTTTTTTTTTTTTTTTTTTATGGCAACCAGCCGTGTCGACTAATACTGCCAATGTCAAGTTTCTGGCTTCACATGACTATAAATTATAGTAGGTAATTTTATAACGTGAAATTTAGATAGGTAATAACTTCTTTATGGCAACTCCCAATATAAGTTCATGCGGACGGACACACCCTGTAAGAGAACAATAAATACGTTGTTACTTGGTATTATGATTACTTATAATAAGTAATAAGAGTTAGTATGACTAAACTAAACATTTATAACATGAATATCACATAACTTTAACACAGATATATATTTAGACAGACAAATATTTACAATTTTATCTTGTTCTCCCCAATAAACTTGATAAGCAATATATATAGGTCGTCTGTGGACGACAGGTAAGTTAAAAGTGTTCTGAAATTTGTAGGTAAGGGAATATTTAGAACAGGTAGAATAGGATATATATTTACTGAATTTTGGTTCAACGGGCAATTAAAAAATATATGATCTAGATCACCATCTTCTAAACCGCACTCACACAGTGAATTATCCCTTACTCTAATTTTCTTTAAGAAAACAGGCGTGCAGCAGTGACCAATCCGTAATCTACAAATCACAGATACCACTCGTTTCCCGACTTTTTTAAATTTGGAAAACCAAGGCTTGGGACTTATTGTTGGTTGGACACTAAAGAATTTTTCTCCTTTAATTCGACTGCTCTCGCGCCACGCGGTCAACCAGGACTCCCCAAGTTGTTTTTTCGGCAGAGAGAGAAGGTCGTACGGATAGTGGGAATAGTACCTCAAATCAACTTCTTGTTCGCATGCTTTTTTGGCAAAGATATCAGCATACTCATTGCCCACAATTCCCGAGTGGCCAGGGACCCAAACTAAGACCACTTCTAGGTTTTTGTTACGGCAGCGGACCAGCGTATCCCTGATTTCGAGAATTAGTTTGCTGTTTGTTTTACTTTTGAACTGGTTCTGTCCAAGAGTCTGTAAGCAGCTCAGAGAGTCTGTAAAGATTACTGCTTTCTTTATGTTGTGGGACTCTACAAATAGACTAGCCTCCAAGACACCAATGCATTCACCAGTAAAGACAGAGGCTTCAGGTGGACATTTAAATTGTAGTATTAATTTAGAATTCTGAAGAAATACAGCTACACCAACAGGGGAAGATTGAGACAATTTTGAAGCGTCCGTGAAAAACAATTGATACCCATTCCAGCACTCACCAACAACGGAATTGAAAATTATGTTTGCACTTGGGTTGTTCTTACCAATACCAATACTCAATATAATGTCTGGTGATGATTGGAGGGTCTTAAAGCTGTACTCAAACAATGGTACCTTTATTGCGGAGACTAGGGTGCCTTCAAAAGTGTTTAGCCGTCTGTAACTTCTAAGGATTAATGGGATTTCTTTCTGGGTGTTACCTGTACCAGTTACGGTATCCAGTTCACGTAGCCTTTGGTTAAGGATGTGAGATGATCGTGAAAGAACTTTAGTAACAAAGCGGTCGGCAAGGTAGCGACGGCGGAGATAGAGGGGTGACTCACACGCTTCTACCTGAAGGGTATTAGTGGGGGTTGATCTCATACATCCCAGTATCAATCGGAGGCATTTGAATTGAATGCGATCCAATTTCACTAAAGCCGTCTTGTTGATTGGTTCCAGGACAAAACACCCATAGTCCAGTACGCTCCTGATCAGCGCGTCGTATGCTAATTTCATGGAGACTGGATGGGCGCCCCACCAGACTCCGGCCAGGATTCTTAGAATGGAGTACACTCGTTCGGTTTTCTTTATGATGTGGTCGACGTGAAAAGTACCAGCAAGTCGAGAGTCGAGGAACACTCCCAGGAACTTAACCGACGTCCTTTGGGGAATTACTGTATTGTCAATTTTGACTTCAATGTCTGGGATACTGCGCTTTTTCGTGAACACCAGGACAGTACTTTTTTGGGCCGAAAGTGGGAGAGCATGCTTATCCAGCCATTGACTCAGGGAGTTCAAGGAAATATTCATGGACGTAGCTGCTTCCACGATTGAGGCGTGTGAGGTGTATAACGCTACATCATCCGCGTACTGAAGAATGTGGCAGTTACTGTTAAGACTGGAGCCGATATCACTAGTGTAGAGATTAAAGAGAATAGGGCTTAAGACTGAGCCCTGAGGAAGGCCCCTGCACAGTGTTCTACATTCATGTTCCAATTTCGGGACACGGAGTGCAATAGTTCGGGACATAAGTAGTAAGCATATGCACCTGACCATCTTATCAGGGATCCTCAGCTGCGTAAGCTTACCTCTGAGGACTGAAAGCAGGACATTGTCATATGCTGATGAGATGTCAAGGAATACAGCCACTGTTGAATTATCCTTGCACATTTCCGTTCTTACGTCAGTAACTAAGACAGCCACGCTGTCCATGGTTCCCAAACCTTTCCTAAATCCAAATTGGGTTGGGGGTAGTAAATCTCTGTTTTCTGTGATCCACTCAAGTCTATTCTTCACAAGATGTTCTAATACCTTCGCGAGAGTAGGCGAAAGGGCAATAGGGCGAAAGTTGCAAGGATTATCGGATTCTTTGCCAGGTTTCAATATGGGCAGGATTAGCTGTTTTTTCCAAGCTTCCGGTACCAAACCAGTTTCGTAGCAAGTATTAACCAGACCGAGAAAATAAGTTAAAGTGTTAGGGCCTGATTTGGAAAGAAATGAATAAGGAAATCCGTCCTCACCAGGGGAGGAGTCCCTTACGTGAGAGATTGCCGTCTTTAATTCCTCCATTGAAAACGGCTCATCAAATGGTTCTAGTGGTTTACCTGGGATGAGGTCGGGGATCCTTAATTCATTTTCATTGGGTACATACTGTGGGGCTAACCTAGCTAAAAACTTCTCAGCTATTTCTTTAGAGATCGAGCATGATGCCTTTGGGGAGAAGCTGCCCCGAAATCTGTTTATTTGTTTCCAGACTAAGGAGGGCGTCGAGGATGGGGAGAGAGAGGTGCAAAATTCATGCCATCCAGCTCTTTTTTTCGTTCTCAGTATACGTCTTGACTTCGCCAACAGTCTACGGAACTCAATTAAGTTTTCCATGGAACAGGAGATATTACATTTTTCTTCTGCTTCTTTGCGATCTTTGATAACTCTAGTACATTCATCATCCCACCAAGGGGGGGATAGGACGGTTCTAGATCGTGATTTTTTAATAGGGAATGCTTTTTCAGCAGCTTTATTTATGGCCTCTGTGAATGCACCGTAAACAGTAGTTGGGCAATTAGTTTCAAAAGCAGGCAGTGCCAGGATCTCCTTTTCTACTTGATCTATATAAATATCCCATCCCTTCCTAGTGAGACGGAACCTGAGCAATGGTATAGATGGTCCACCTGGGAGAGATTTGAAAGGCAGATCAACCAATATAGGGAAGTGGTCACTCTCATGAGTGGAGTTCAGTCTGTCCCATATACAGCAAGATGCCAAGTCAATTGAGCATAGGGTTAGATCAACACAGCTTTTCCTTTCATGCATGTTACCTCTCCGGGTGGCTCTACCATCGTTAAGCACTAATAGACCCAAATCATCAAAAATCTCCACCAGTTCTTCCCCAAAAGCATCACAGTGTTCTGAACCCCAGCGGTAGTGGTGACCATTGAAGTCTCCCATAATTATTAATGGGCCCTGCAATAGAGCCAATAGGGATCTCAACTCATAAATCAGGTCAACATGGGGACTTGCTATATACATGGAAACAAAAGTTATCCCTAAGGCTTTGACAGCTACAATATTGATATTGTCCTCATTATAAATATTTGGAAAATTTACAGAGGAGAAGGGGACTTTAGAATTGACAAGAATAGCACAACCACCATAGTTGTCAATTCTGTCACAACGCACACAATTAAAATTACTTACATTAAAGTTGAAACTTGGTCTAAGCCAAGTCTCACTTAGGCAGCATATAGCTGGATTTAACTTATTTAATAGGTATTGAATTTCATGTTTTTTATTGTTTACACTCCTGACGTTCCATTGAAGAAGAGTGAGTGGAGGGGCCATGGCTAAGCAGTTCCAAAATGGCATGTAGTTTATGGGCAACGTGGTCAGGTACAGAGTTTGAGCACAGGAGCTTTGCTAACAATGTCACAAGCTCCTCAATGTGGTTATTGGGGGTATCATTATTTAAACCTTGAGTAAGGGCACAACCATTTCTGGATGGGCTAAAAGAATAGTCTCTTATAAGAGTCTGATGAACTTGTCTATCGTAACCAGGGGATGTTGGGGTGTGAGACCTTGGTTTTGAAAAGACTGTCTTCCGGTGGGAGGTTGTGTTTTGCCGCATCTGAGTTGGTTCATATATAGAGTATACTGAGGGATGAGGGGAAGGTATTGTTTTAGCTGCATTGGCGTAGCTGCGATTGGCTGGAGGAATTTTTTTATTAGCCTCAGGGTAGGAAATAGACTGTTCAGCCATCAGTTCTTTAATAGCACGTTGCCTCAGGTACTCAGGGCAGTTTCTGCTAGTAGCTGGGTGTTCTCCATGGCATTTGAAGCAAACAACATCTTCTTCATTTAAATGGCAGCTATTACCCGGATGGTCAAGTCCGCACTTAAAGCAGCGTGGTTTGGAGCGGCACTGTGTTTGTGTGTGGCCAAAGTTGCAGCAATTGAAGCACTGAATTGTTGGGTATACATACTTTTCAACTTCGAGCGCTGAGTAGCAGCAAAATATGCGTTTTGGTAAGGATTGGCCATCAAAAGTCAAGACTACTGTTTGAGTTGGTTTCCACTCTGACTTACCTTCAGTAGTTACTCTCCTGTTCATTCTACGTACTTTAAGCACTCTGCCACAGCCTGATGGAACATTAATGAAACTCAACACTTCTTCGTCTGTCCAATCTGCAGGAACACCTCTAACTAAACCCATACGGGTGATGTTAAATTGTGGTATTATTGCTTGGTATTTGTTGTTCTGTAGAACTGGGTTCATCAAAAAAGCGTTAGCATCCTCAGGACACTTAAATTCTACAGCAACTCTGTTGCGTCCAAGGCGTTTGATACCGTCAGATAGTACATTAGTAATGTTGTGTCGAAGTAAAAACAAACCAAACTTTATGTGGTGTAGGGTTGATCCTGAGTTTCCGTCTGTTTCTACACGAGAGACATGAACAACAAAGGGAGCCCTGTCCGTAGCCGAGTATTTAGATCTGGCTGCTCTTGGCAGTTTGGGTGGATTTTCGTTGGATGGACTGGCCTCTGCTGGGCGCTTTCTTGACAGTTGATCACTAGTATCCATGCTTTCTAACAGGGAGGCATCCTGCTGCGAGTGCGGGAGAGTGACGGTGATTCGAGGGCTGAAGATGAAAGGTTCAATGTCGGGAGGTTTAGCGGGGATTTCATTCCCCTCCATTGTTAGTGAGGGAAATGGTATTACTTACCAATATGACTACACAAACAACTAGTATAGATATAAAACAACACAAACACAAAGTTAATTATACTAGGGAGCCAACAGAAAGTTGACAAAAACAGTCAAAACCGAAAAATATCTCGAGAGCACATGCGCCAACCAAGATCACCGATTTGACAGTCAGGACTTATGTTAATACTCTGACAGAAGGCAGTTGAAAAACGCGCGAGGTTCGGATGATGCAAGTCCTTCCGGCGACAGATTGTTTTGTAAAGAAACTTGTGATTGTTTGAATAAATCGTGTAATTAAAAAGTATTGAGAACCTTTTTATTTGCGATGCGTCACATCTCAGAAGTGGGATCAACAAACAGAAAGTGTAAGTAAAATAACATGTAGACAAGACGTGACTTCAGCAGAATTTGTCGACATCGGCTAGGTGCCATTTCAACAAGAAATAGAATAGAACAATACAGATAATATCAGTATTCTTCTTCGAAAATCTAGCCCCTAAGTGGAAATGCAAACAAAATTTGCTTGGCAACTGATAGATAAAGTTAAAATAGCAAGTATGTTAAAATTGGTCTTTTTATTTCACTATGTACGAGGGCTGAAAATGGAAAACAAACAAGCGATGTGTGGATCACCGCGCCGCGTGAGCAGTGCAGCGTGAGCAGTGAAGCCCGCGCCACTGTGGGCTTTGCAGTGCAAGGCGTGGAGGCCGCTTAGAGCAGTGAGTAGCAGCGAAGGGTCCATGGTGTGGACAGTGCGCACAGGATAGCTTTGTGTAGTTTGATTGGTGAGTAAAGTTAAAGATACAGTTTCAACATAAGTCTAAATAGTTCTTCTCAGTTAACAATCCCTGAGATTGAAATTTGAAATAATTGAATATTGGATTATCTGAAAGCTGATTGAGTGACCAATGTATTGTTTTGAACTTATTGAAGTGGATTGACAGAGTAATGTTACATTAAACATAACAGATCAATATTGGGCAATAGAGATGGGTAGATCTCGATCAGAGCAATGTAGATGATACAAATCACCCTGAAGATCTCCAATTAACTAGTCAAAATCATTCACATTTCATCTTCTCTTTTAGAATCTCTCAAGTAGTAGATGCATGGTCTAAACTACCAGAGACAGTAATTAGTGTTACCCCAGTGAACTCAGTTAAGACAGACTTGATAAACATTTTACAAATACAAGAAAGTGATAAATCGGATTAATGCTGCTTAGTGGATTAATAAATAATGATAAGTCTGTATTTCTTATACCAGAGTGTGACCAAGATGCATAATATGAAATACCATAATGATTTATTGTGATAATCTGATTGTGAATAGTCTGATTCTGACTCGGGCCTGCTTTCTCAGAA
Organism: Yponomeuta evonymella; assembly: GCA_963969515.1. Lineage (NCBI taxonomy): Eukaryota > Metazoa > Arthropoda > Insecta > Lepidoptera > Yponomeutidae > Yponomeuta > Yponomeuta evonymella. The sequence goes on from OZ018362.1 coordinate 11,531,699, forward strand.
TACCGAGCTGACTAACCAATTATCAAAATTTAAAAACTACCCATTTACCTCCTTATTTGTTTTTACCTCTTATAGTAACTGCTAGAACAAACAAATAAGAAAAAAAAACAAAATTATAGATGAAGCCAAAGAAACATCAATTGCACTTTTTGTTTACCACTATTTAGCAGCAGCAAGAATCCACAAAATCCATCATTTATTAAATTCTTTTATCATCTATGCATTGGCTGAACGGATGGGTTATTTTGTTAAAGAGATAAGAATATTACAGTACCAGCAGCAACAAAAGAAAAGGTACAATGGGAAAGAAGAAAGAAAGAAGACATTTATTTAAATTGTCACAGAAACACAAAGTAAACATGAATTGGTAGCCTTTTTGCTAATAGATAATTTCTTTATAAATGATAAAAATAAAATATTAATTTTATTACGAAATTTCCCAATTCATGAAAGGTTAAAAACCCCGTACTAGGTAAAAACCTATATTACGGAAAGTCTTTTCTTCGAGGTAACCTTATATTGGAGAGTTTTCTGGAGGAGAAATAGATATGAGTAGTCAGTGTAGATAGATAAAGAGAACAAGTGTGTGAAGTAGACAACATAAATGTGATACTTATACCTACTTATATTCTTTTCGTTGCACTAATCCGTGCTGAGGACACTTGGCATGGGTGGAATTTTTAGCCTCTAAATAGGTTTTTACTTATACCTACGCTTAAGGAAAAATGAAGGTGAATAAATACTTATAGCAAAGTGACTTATTTAGAGAGAAGGAATACTTTTACTCTGGTTCTGATTAGCAAGAGAGGGAGAACGACTTGTAAGAACTAGCAGGACATTCCACAGAGAGTTATATTTCAAACAAGATTTTATATGAATATTTTGAAGACAGCTCAGTCGCATTCTTTTTATGTTGCATTTATGCTGTCGAATACTGTATCAAAGTCCATGTGCACAGGATGGTAATTAAAGATTTTAGAATGTTATTACTGAAAAAAAAATATATTCTTGAACTATATTAATTGATCACTCTGGTGAACCCTTATGCCCAAGTATACAGGGCTGCGCCGCGAGAGAGCGCGTGCCGCAACTGAAGCGTGCAAGTCAGCACGCGCTGCAGACACGAGGGGCACAGCAGCGCGCAAGGGAGTGCGCAGGATAGCGCGCCGCAGCTAAGGCGCGAGAGACAGCGCGTGCCGAAACTGCAGCGTGCTAGTTAGCACGCGCTACAGACATGGGGAGTACGCCATAAAAATGTATGGAAAGATATTTCTATAGTTCTATTTTTGTTTTGTGAGTTTATCTATGTCTTTTATGATATTATCAACTTAATTCCGTAATCACTTTTATAAAATAAGCTATTGTAGAGAAAAGGGACTGAGAATAGAGAAAACAAAATTGCTTGCTCAAAGATTTCTTAACCAACGAAAACCTACAGGGGGGATATTGTGATGCTTGCTTCCATGAAGTGTCCCTAGATGTCGCTAGGCGTTTTGTAATTGGGGTTTAGCACTCAGGTACGTTAGATTTTTGTATTGGATTCGACCGGGGTAGGAGAAAAAAAGAGTGGTGAAAGAAAGGAAAAAAGATGAGCTGGTAATGAAATGAGCTTGGTAAAGTTCATTTAAAAATAAAGCTTGTGAGAGACATATTATTATAGTATTACCCGCAGCCATAATAATACTAACGTTTCAATTACGAGCAAGTCATAGTTGCCTCGAATTTAGTTTGGTGCTTGTCTGTGCATGGATTTCCGAGACACGGGCTAATGGAAACGCCCTGTCCATACTGGTTAATAATACTGTGTGCAGCAACACATTCCATTCCTCGACGTCACAGAGCGGGCGAGGCAGTGCGGTATTTTCGCCATCATTCGCGTGTCGTCAGTGGCTTAGCGGGAGCGTTGCAGACACTTAACCCGCCGGTAGCCGCTTCGAATCCCAAGTCAGAAAATTCATTCTTTTTGTTTGTTTACCTTATTAAGTTCAAGTTTTGCTCTTGTATGTACTCCGAGCCTCGGCTTAGTTACGTTAGATACACACGGTGCAGTTTTTAAGTCATCAGAGAATTGATGGTGGCGTCACACAATATATAATACTTGTGCGAAGTTTACGTCGTTTCAATACACCTTAGCGACCCCCCCCTCATTACAAGCTGAATTCTTACGTCTTTTGTTAGTATAGTCAGTGCAGAAGTTAATTCTTGAGTGCTGTGGCAGATTATGAATACGTGATGATGAAGTATGGACTTTGCAGGATGACGCGCCGCAACCAGGCGCTAGAGAAAGAGCGCGCCGCAGCCACGGCGTGCACGGGAGCACCCGCAGTAGTAGAGCGCAGGAGCGCTCGCCGCAGCAGAGCGCATGACTGAGCGCTTGACGCAGCGGCAGCACAGCGCAGCGCGCCGCCGTTGAGCAACGACATGGTAGCGGATCATTGGTTGGATCATAGCTGATAGGCAAGGCAGGGTAGACTATGAGATAAGCAGTGATTGGAATAAGGGAGCAATATTTAGTACTCGCGGTATGTTAGTACAGAATAGGTGCAAGGCACTCACTATTCAACCTAACGTTTGACGTCATGTCTCATGGCGACTCTTGGTTCGATCTCTGAAGATAATTAACACTGAGGATGACTGTATTCTAGTAAGATATTAGATAAGGTCTACGGGCAATCATTAAATGCATTGAAGTTGTGAAGGACATAAAGAAGTGAGAAAGCGTTGACAAGGCTTTCAGCATTTGCCAAAACTATAGAAAAAGTGGGAGGGCGCTGACAAAGCTTTCAATTTGCCAAAATGATAAAAGAATTGTGAAAGCGATGACAAAGCTTTCAGCATTTGCCAAAATGGTAGAAGAAGTGAGAAAATCGTTGACAGAAGGACCTTGTAGCATTTATCCAAATTTGTTACTAGGTGCGTTTCAAAGTTAAGACGTGATGGCTGTGCCAGCGACCTCCACCAGCGCAGAATCACCAGATTATGGTCTATCTGTCTACTACAATAAGTTTAGGACTTACTAAAGAGTTGAAATTTCTATGCGAAAAACCTAGAACTTATATGGGTTTTCATTACAAACTTCTTTGCCATCTAAATGGTTAAAGTAGCCCTTTTGTATATGCGATACAGCTTAGATTAACCATAAAGAGTAGGTATATTTTGTTGTACAAAAGTGACGTCCGTGTCATGGAGCGCTACTCAAGTGAAACTGAATTGTGATAGTTAACTGATGATTCATGTTGTATGTTGACATAATCTTAGCTCTTGGTTTTTAACTTAAAAATGTGATGTTAAGTGGTACATAAGTGTAATAACCCATTTTTCACGAACCTTGAGTTATTACAGAAAACGATAGGTAACATAATATGAAATTATCAAACTGGGGTTAAGCGTAGTAACACTGGATTCGGTTCAAATGTTTTTAAACCATTCGATTGAATTGTTAAGGATAGATATGAGAAGGGTAAGAGTCACTCTTATAGTGAAGTAAGTAGCTGGCATACTTGCCGCGGCAATAACCCTGACTACACTAGAATAAGAAGAGTGAGGGCCGGTACGGGAGGCTGGAGCCTGACGTACGGCGAAGGAAGTAGCCGGCAATGATAGCCCGACCCTCACGCACGACTCTGTATTGCCGCAGAGACTGGCATACGACAACTTGCCGCGGCAATACTCCTGACTGAACTAGAATAAGACGAGTGAGGGCCGGTACGGGAGGCTGGAGCCTGACGTACGGCGAAGGAAGTAGCCGGCAATGATAGCCCGACCCTCACACATGGCTCGGTGATGCGCTAGGCTGGCATACGATAACTTGCCGAGGCCTTACCTAGAAATACGACTACGATATTGCATAATAGCTAAGATTACTTACATAGGTACTATACGCGAATTTAAAGTTTAGTGCAAAGTTCTTGTTTTTTTTTGTTAGGCGTTTTGAATGTCGAATTCTGTATCATAATTCTCTGTGATTCGGTTTCCGTACATATTATAAAGGTAAATTGTGTTGCTGTTGAAAAACCTTCTAAATAAATAAATAGGTACACCTACCTAAGTGCAGTAAGAATGATTGATTTTAGAATAATTATTATATACTTAATTGAGAATGTATCCACCTCGATTTATTTAATTATAACGATAACAGATAAATAACAAAATAATACGTATGTATAAGGTTCTAAACAATATTAAGTTAAAATTAGATTTGAAAGTTATCCTTCATACTAGCAAGTTCGTCTTTGTACATGTTGTTTCTTATGTAAGGTAATTTTATTTAGTTTTCAATAACAGAATATAACACTTATCCAGTGTAAATGAGTAAAATAATTATATTTAAAGTCTGCTTTGGATTGTTCTGCTTAGTTCACCGATGGGACTCGTTGACAAACGGATGGCCGAGCTGTTACACAATTTTATAACTATGCATTTAGAATGTGATAATATCCAGCAATATTCGTAAACGCGATACATCTGTCAGAGTGACAGGACTTATGTTAATGTCACTCTGACAGAAGGCAGTGGAAAAACGCGCGAGGTCCGGATCAAAGAGTATGTAATCACTACGTTTTAAGAGTCGGCACTTGCTAACAACACGTTTTCAAAATTATGAACGTAGTTTGTACCAACCTAATAAAAAATAGTAATACCAACATGAGAATGAAATTGCAAAACATTAGTGATTGACTACCTATCACATATCGATATCGATAAAAAAAAATCGAGGATTCTCCTCTTAGGTGCCTCATTTTCATGCTTTGGAAATTAAAGTAGACGATAAATCCCAACAAAGCACGTCAACTCAATTATTTCGAGTATGACATGGTGTGAATGGATTATCGCTTACTTTCATAATGAAAAAGGCATTTTTTTAATCAAATAATTTATTTAGCATCAAGTGTAGAAAACCTAATGTCACCAATGCGTCGCGTCGCTATCAAAACTTTGCACTTTGGTCGAATTTCAGATCTTTGGAGTCTGCAACAAACAAAACAATAAGTCAAAAAATATATTACCTATACCATATTTATTTCAGGCCGAGACAAAATGAAACTTTTTGATTCTTTTAAAATGATACTGTCTGATAATATTGTATACGTAATTTTTTTTTATAATTCTAATTCAATCTAATTTACTTAATTCTTAGTGTAAAAACCGAAATAACATGAACCGATTTTTTGACTATGAAAATAATCTGGAGTACTGAAAACTTGTTTACATTTTGTCTCGGCCCCAAATAAATATGGTATAGGTACTGCTAATAATATTAATGTCAAGGAACGTTTGTATCACCTGTTTACTAATTTTAGACAGCAAGTAGAAATATCTGGCAGAAATCAATCGTCCAAAATATCGATAAAAAATGTACAACATGGGACGCACTACAACTGACGTTATCTTTTTGTCAAAATCGTAAATTGTTCTAAATAATTCAGCTGTTTTATCCAAGCGCATTAAATAAATATCAAATTTGCGGTACATTTATTATGATAAACTTGCTTATTTTATCTGTTTGGCTCCAGTGGAAATCTGGCTAAGAATATGCCAGACGTACATTTTCTGACTCTTCCAATGCCACAAATTTCACATTTCCTCAATGCTTTTCCTCCCATATTTCTTGTATAAATCACTTTTCACGCACTACACCTACTGCTAAAGGTAAAATAAATAAAATATTTCCACACAAAAACAACAAACGAACAAAATTACCGGCCATTTGCAAAATACGTAATACCAACATTACCAACATTACATTTGACATATAAACCGACTTAATTTTAAATCATGATACATCTGTGATTCAATGTGGAGTTAATGCCTTTTGTTTTAGCAGGATTATATTTTTTGTTTCAATGTTGGCACAAAGTACGTTCCTAATATTTTTTGTATGGAGTGACGAGGGCCTGGTCCGGATGATGCAAGTCCTTCCGGCGATAGATTGTTTGTAAAGAAACTTGTGAATGTTTGAATAAATCGTGTAATTAAAAACCTTTTTATTTGCGATGCGTCACAGTAAATACTTAAGTAACGTTCTGTCACGCTCTTTTCTGAGAAATTTGAAGAGACAGCACTACAGTTAACCATTTACTTAGCGAAATTCTCAATTCAGAAACTGGCCATAAGAGAGGCTTTACGTAATTTTTTATAAATAAGACCGTATGTTTAGAGAGAGAGAGAGAATATGTGTGTAAATGCGCGCGCGCATTAGTGACGTTCCCTAAGCCTACGAATGAATGTCTTGGGATGAGTGAAAGCATAATGAAGGCATTCTAGGGAATGTAAGATGCGTATGTGCTGTCGCAAACAAAGTAATTTGGCCAAACGGAAGATAATCGGCCGTTTCTAATTCCGTTTCTGCTTTATGTCTTCACAAGACATTTTAAAAACAATGTTTCACGCGTTGATAACGGATGGCTCTGTTGTTCATAAAACATACGAGTAGGGGACTCGGCTTAAAGACAACACGATAACTCAGAGTAGGTACATACCTACTGTTTTTGTACTCAAAACACATTTTCGGCCAGCTTTTTCAAAGTTTGAGCCGTGGTTATCTACTGGAACCGATATTGCAGAAGCAGGAATACTGCAAAACTAACCTCATACACAGGTATGCTGTCCAGATTTGCTGTACTCTCAGACGAGGCCAAATGACAAGGATTCCGAGGGCCAGAGAGTTTTAGCGAGTAACGGCGACAGCTTCAACAGTGGCACCGTCTTGTCGCCTAGACGCAACCAGTGCGGCATCCAGAACTCAAACAGAATCGTGGGGGGCTCCTCTGTTGAGATCGACGAGCACCCTTGGATGGCCCTGTTGCGTTACGAGAAACGTTAGTATATGGTAAAATCAAGTATCTATGTTGAGCAGCATCCTGAGCATAATAGCAAGCCGCCTAGATTCGCCCTATACGCGTCACAGTAGATGCAGGCTATGTACCCTCTAATGTGTACTGTTAAATGTAATTTATAATATAATATATTGTGACTTTAGCTACTTATGCTTAATCCAACACACACACACACACACACACATATATATATATACACACGCACACACACACACAAACAACGCACACGAACATTTTTTTATTACCTAGTTCTAACCTCATTTAAGTTTTTTCATTAAATATAAACTTTCGTGTCAAAAGCACAATATATTAACAAGGTACAGTGTATTGAAGTCTGTTGACCTTGAAAATGTAAGATGTTTTTCGGAGGAGCACTGCTTATCCTAAACCACAGGTTTTAACCTTTTTTAGGGAGCGGGGTACCACTGCCTTAGTGATAAGGTCACTGTAAAATGTTCCTTGAATAAATTATCTTATCTTAAAACTAACTTCGGATCCCGGATCCCGTTTGATCATCATTATCAACTTCAACCGAGCATAATGAATTAACATAGCCCCGCTGATTCGGTTAACAAGGTATGACTAGACTAACTTAGCATAAGTAAACCAGTAATTGGTCCTAAAACCGTGTCAGATTAGTCAGTCACTTATCTATTTGACCGAAGGCTTTTATAAAATAAAATCACAGCCTGCGATGCTATCATAACAACCTTTTAATTCCCAGCTGGAGGATGGGGTTTACACTGTGGCGGGGTGCTGATATCGTCCAGATACGTTCTGACAGCCGCGCACTGCATCAGAGGCAAAGCTTTACCAAAGAACTGGAGGCTGTAAGACATTACTGCTATTATAGTTTAGGTACTTCGCGTCTGGTAAAGCCGGGTACTTACTAGCGAGCTGTTAACTGTTACCATCCGTTACTTACATGATATGACGTTACTGTTAGGTATCAAAAACACGGTTTGTACCAAGGAGGATTAAAAGACTCCTTGGTTTGTAGAAGGTATGTTTTCATGCTCGAAAACGACCGACACGAATCCTGCTTGGCACCCACTGATACCTTTTACAGATGACAAAAATATGGGCTCCTTGCAAGACAGACGGCAGCAGGCGTGACGGCTCTCGCTAACGAGACCGAATCGTTGCTCGGGCTATGCCAGGAATGCGATTGATTAGTAGACTGCCAAGTGTGTCAATGAAACAAGCATTATCGTACTAATATCACTCTATTGAACAGAGACTAGAACTCTGGGAGACGAGTCCATTTAATACTTAATTACCTACGAACATTACTGCTTACAGTACAGAAGTTCGCCTGGGCGAGTACAATGTCTCGAGTCAGATCGACTGTGCGGACGAGGAGCTGTGCAACACGCGTCCTCAAGACATCCCCATCGAGAGGGTCATAGTCCACGAGGGTTACGACCCCAATGACGAGGACCAATACAACGATATTGCATTGATACGTCTAGCTGCTAACAGCAAGAAGGCCGTTGTACCTTTTCTTCTGTTACTGTGGTCTCTGTAATTGTTTTCTGTTGTACAACACGATTGGTCGATTTTGCTAAATCATTCTGGCCCTAAAGTGTAAAGTAATACACACATAGTTTTTCATTACAATAACATAAGCGCGAAAATAGCTCAAATTTAGGTACCTCTTTTTGGTAGTGTAATAAATAGCACAACAATGTAATTCCAATGGTATAACCGCTAATTAAATTGGCATCTCTCGTGCAGTAGATCAAATCGCGCGAGACGCCGCGTTAAGTTGCATAGGTTATAACATTCATCATCATCATCATCATCAGCCATTTGACGCCCACTGCCCAGGTTATACCAGTGATAGTTAAAAACATTGATTAGATGTCTAACTAGCGCTAAAAAACTACCCCTGGCGGGACTTGTTAATTGTGTTACTAATCGGAGCGAGTTCAGTATTACCCGGCAAAATACCTACGCACCTGCCATCGTCAGACCGTCTTGCGACGTACAAATATATTTCGACGGGTTACATCAACGGTTTGACGTTTCTGTATACAACCAATCATCAGTTATGCTGTCACTTACTATCGCCCAATGAACGTTCACGTCGTCACTCACGGCGCATAGAATGAATCAATCAGAGAGTGATTTACTGTACAGCACATCTTCCGCTCATTTCATTAGTAAAGAGCAATCGAGAGACTGGGGCCGCTTTTGAGTGTGAATTTTGTAGGGAGAAATACTTCTATGGGTTTTTTATTCGTAAATACCATTGGAATACGACTAGACTACCAATAGTGTCTATAGGAATGTGATTGAACAACTCGGCATTTTAGAGACTCGTGCACGGGGCACTCACGAAGAGGATGAGAGAGGGATGATGCAAATCATGGTCTGTTTTCGCCTTTCTCGAGGCGAAAACAGACCAAACTAAGAGCTGGGCATAGTTTAATAAACACATCGTTATTTAATAGATTGATATTAGTTGTTTCATTGACACTACTGTTAGTTTATTCGCATTCCAATGGTATAACCTGTGCAACTTACGCGGCGGCGTCTCGCGCGATTTGATCTACTTCACGAGAGATGCCGATCAAAGCACGTCAGTGACTGTTATTTGACGCTTTTTGTAGTCTAGTTAGGAAAAAGCATTACAATGTCATTCCCTCAGAGGTCATTCCAATTATATAACCCACGCAAATTAATTAGACAACTCACGTGAAGGAGATCGAAACGCGCTAGGCGCGAAATTAAGTTACACGGGATATACTATTAAGAAGCGACTGATACTATCAATAGTACCTATCAATGAAACAACTTTTACCGTACAATATCACTGACACCTATGCATTTAACAGACTCTCCCTCCCAAGGGGACTACAAAATAGACCCAAATAACAGGCTATTGTCGAGCTGATATTCAAATATTCAAAACTACAATCATAGTTTATTAAGACAATTCGATGTACATTGCGTAGTCGACTCTTCCTTGTTAATTTGTGAGTTAATCGGCTTTGCATTGTAGGTCCAACGAATTTTAAAAGTTACCCATCAATGGTAGTTCTATGAAATAGGGCCCTGGTCTTTCTCCAATATCTATTTGATCTACTAAACTTGCTCCTTTACTTCAGTATTTGTCTCACCCATATGCCTACCCGGATACAACTTGATTACCGCTGATTTTGCTGGATATACCAACATGGAAGTGGTCGGATGGGGTAAAACTGAAACACGTAAGCAGTTTACATAATATACCCTCTAATATTTAGCGTTGGGGATTACCGACGCGTCACCCTGAATGGGTGTATAAGCTCCTATCAACTCTAAGACGATACGGTTTTTCTCCAGGCGAATCATCTGATGTGAAGCTGAAGGTGAAGGTACCAGTAGTGGGCCGACAAGATTGTGCCTCTTTGTACCATCGCGTAAACAAGACTGTCCACCCCAGTCAGATATGCGCGGGCGGTCAGCCGGACAAGGACTCCTGCAGCGGAGACTCCGGGGGACCCCTCATGGGCCCCCACGGAGCCCGCAACGCCTGGGTCGTCGTCGGCGTCGTCTCATACGGCGTCACACCCTGCGGCCTCCAGGGCTGGCCGGGTGTATACACCAGAGTGGGCGCCTACGTCGATTGGATACGGTCGAAGATGCAACGTTAGTTAGGTACTTTTGAGACGAGTGGACACATCTCACTTGCATGTCTTCTGCAGCTGTGCTATTTAGTTATGATTAGTGTTTTGACATTGGAAATGTCTTTTCGTTCGCTCCAGTGTCGGTTCCGATTTCACGAAAAAGTGCGATCTATTTCCATTATATCTCAGAGAGTTGTGAAGATATGATATTAAAATAATGCGTATTCACAAGAGCTGAAAAAGTTATGGCCGAAATAGAGAAAAAAAAATTCAATTTTATCCGAATTTTTGATTTTGGCACTCGATATTTTGGAAACAAAGAATTATATCAAAAATTTGAGAAAAACCCCTCTGGAAAATTTTGTCAGCTACAACTTGAGCCTAAAACAAAGACGATCGGGTTAAGGGTAGGCCCCAAAGAGTATGTAATTATACTAACCGTTTTGAAAAAAGTTACAACGACATTTTTCACATGACATTTTATGACTCGATTCATTTTCAATGTGCTCGATAGTCGTGTGAGGCACGAAATCTGTGAATTGTTTTCTGTTGCGCCATTTTTTCAAAATTATCGCCATAATTATGTCTCTTCACATGATTAGATGGTTGGTCATGGTTAGACGAACTAATTCAAAGTCACCTGTAGAAGCGTTACGGACCGGGGGAGGGATATCATTCCCTATCTAGACGCCGCCGCAAAACCGAAACTCCGACGAAATGCCATCGTTCGATGCACGGACGTGACGATTCTATCCTAGGCCCTAGTACTAGGCGCTCTATTGATGACCGCTCAAGTTTTCGCAACGGATAAGCCTGCACAATAGGCCTGCAAGATGTTACTGTCGTCGAGACCCCATGTTCAGGACTTTTGCGTCGTTCAAGTACCTACGCAGTGATGTAGGATCTGGGAGGGACTTTAAAACACAACCGAGCACATGCACACTGTATAAACTTCGTTTTCACTTCTCATGCTCTGAAAGTGCTTATTTGTGCAGGATATATATAGGCTCCACAAAATCGAATTTTGTGCACAAGTGCATTAACGTATCTACTCATAAATGTATCTGTATTAAGGCAAAGAAAATGAGCCATACAGCCAAACACAATAAGAAGTTCATAGATAGATTTTGTTATTTTATAATATTTACTTGAATTTATTTGCCTTATGTGTTTTTTAAGACATAAAAGATATTAAAATTTAAATTCAAGTACGGTTATTTAATAAATTTAAGAAAATTATTGTTACAAAATTAATTTAATAGTAGGCCGTATAGGTCTGCAGCCTAAGCCTAATATCAATGTCGTAATATTTAAAAAAAATAAAGCGACGGGAAACAGCTCTTGTTTTTTCGTGCGTTTATTAATTTCTTCAATTTGCTAAATTATGCTACTGTTTTATTTCCTCGCAATCGAAATGAAAAGCAGAGTTTATAACTCGTCCACAAAACCATTTTATTCTCGACATTACTATCAGCTAAATCTGCTAAAAGTCTTGGATAAAAGTGGTTCGTTTTGTGCATTTGTTGTAAAATCTACTATATATTGTTTTGCCAAAATACAGCTACCATAAAACCACAAGTTTAATCACTTGGATAACATCAGCGATTCACATAGGATAACACGTAAATCAGTGAGTGTATCGCGTACATTATACGAGGTGTGTGAGGGTTGATATCCCAGAAGAATAATGCGATTTTGATAGAGATTTATTTAGGACTTTAGGTCGCACGTAATGTACCTACTATTAATTATTTGTTGTAAAAAATCATTAAATAATTACATTAAAACTTTATCTACCGTTTAAAAAAATATCGCCGATATGACAACCTTTGATGCTGAATTCTGGTACCTACTTTTAATGGTATTTAGATGGAAAAACTCAAATAAACCTTATTTGTAACTTACACTTTGTTGTTTCACCTAACTATACCCATTTACCACCAAAATACACTCCCTAAGCCTTAATGTTGTCCAGAATCCACTTCATGAACTTGGTGACATCAGTGTAGACGCCGGGGAAGTCGTTGCCGCACTGGCGAGGTCCGTAGGACACTATGCCGTATTGGATGTAGCGTTCAATGTTGTTGTGTAGTCCTGACAGCATCAGGGGACCTCCGGAGTCACCTTTGCAGGAATCCTTTCCTTTCCCCCCGGCGCAGAACTTGTTTATGGTTGCGTCGACACCCGCGGGCTTGCCCCTGTAAAATATATTGGTATAATGCCTCGACCAAATAGGGGATGTATTAGCAAAGGGGGATGTATTAGCAAAGGGCAAGATAAAAAGTGACCGAAACCGGCGTGCGTGCATGCAACGACTGATAAATGTTGAGGAAGCGAAAGTGATCTGTCAGGATCGTAGCAAGTTTCAGTCCCTGGTCTCTGCCTACCCCTCTGGGATACAGGCGTGAGTTTTTGTTATGTTATGTATGTACCTAATGCTATGAGAGCGAATACTATTCTTCTTTATTTTGGGTTACAGGTTTGTTTGGTCGATTAACTTGGTAGAACATGGTATGCCTCACATCTGCGATCTGTGTGGCTCGGGTTTATTGTGACTTCGTTTTTAGGGTTCCGTACCCGAAGGGTGCCAAACGGGATAGGGTCCCTAAGACTACTTAGATTACTAAGACTTCACTGTCCGTCTGTCTGTCTGTCTGTCTGTCACCAGGCTGTAACTCATGAACCGTGATAGTCAGTTGAAATTTTCACAGGTGATGTATTCCTGTTGCCGCTATAAATATTAAAAATAGAATAAAATCAATATTTACGGGGGGCTCCCACATAACAAACGTAATTTTTTTGCCGTTTTCTGCTCGATATTAATAACGGCAATAGGTAGACGCTTGAAATATTCAAATGTTGTATAGTACGGGACTCTTCGTGCGCGAGTCCGACTCGCACTTGGCCGGGTTTTTCTGCATAATCAAACACCGCTGGCGCTGTTTGATTGCTAATGGTAAAGATTAAGGACATCTTCTATGTACGACTGTTGGTAAGGCGCAGGTACAGGGCTAAGGGAGATTTCAGTACAGTTCTGAACAGGTTTCATTCATCCTGTTTGCGCCTGCCAAAAAGTATGCAAACTCCTTGCTGCTTCAAACTTATTCTTTTTATATCATAGATCGTCTTTTGTTTTGTCTTCTTGTGAAAATATTTGCGCAAGCAACATGTAATTGTACAATAATCTATTAAAACTATTGTTTCTATCCAAAAGTCGTCGTATTTTTGTTACGAGGATTTACAGAAGAGATAAATCTCTTCATGTGGCGACCGTGCATTTGGCTACCGTACATTTAATGACGGTGCATTTCGGCGGCCGTGTATTTGGCGTCCGTCTATTCGTCGACCGTCCATTTCGCGTCGAATATTTGAAGAAAGAAAATAAAATTGGAGCAATTGGTGAAACGGAGGTGTCCAGCTGAAGCGACCGGCCGGCTAACTTTGCAAGATATCAACTCAGCCAGCTGCTAGTAGCCCCAGCCCCAGGAGCGCTTTGTCAGGAGTCTTCGCGATCAAGAAACAGCGTCGCGAAAGGCCAATCCAAGATAAGTGTAATCCCAACACCATCCAATGCGAGCCCGATTCCTTTGTTCCTACAAATAGTGCTTACTGGTGCCAACACTACAATATTTCAGCAATTATTTTTCAATTTATCCAGTGATTGCTCAATAATTAACGATTTAATTAGGTACTTACTTTGTCTATTCTAGAGTTGTATAAAGACATCCGAATTTAACAATTATTTACATTTCGTATCTGATTAGGATTTCAAAGTGAAGCATTATAAGTTGTAAATAGAGATCTGCCGACCCGTTTTCAGGAACCAAGGCGGCCCTCTAGCGTCCCATATCTGCCGCGCCGGCGGTAACTATACCTACGGCCACAGCTGTTGTGAGATACAAGCTGCGCGCCCTGCCGCGGTCGCGGCCCCGAGGAGTTTGCGTGAGATTTAGCTTTATCACTTTGATTCCTTAGATTAAACAAACCTTATACAACTATGGCAAGCTTGAAAGAGTTAGTGACCAAGCGAGCTTCTATTAAAGGTCGTTTGACTAAATTTAAAAGTCATCTCGAGCTCATAAAAAATGTTTCTACAATGAGTTCTATTCAATTAACGGAACTTTCACTAAAACTCAGTCAAATAGAAGCGCTCATGAGTACATTTGACAACGTGCAAACCCAGATTGAGGTAATCAATTCTGAAACTGTGGAGAGTGAGACGGACGAACGGATCCTAGTCGAAGATAGTTTTATATCTGCCATTGCCCTATCTCAAGAAATAATTTCAAGACACAAAGCTAGTAAATCAGCTGAGACGTATGAGTCTGGACGTTCCTCCCCATCACATGCCCCACAGTCGCAGTGTAACCATGGCTTTAAATTGCCTCAAATTGAAATACCGAAATTCGATGGTGCCTATTTTCACTGGCTAGAGTTCCGCGATACTTATATGTCACTTGTACATAATAATGAGCACATACAGACAATACACAAGTTTCATTATTTACTCTCCTACTTGCGGGGAGATGCTGCTCGCGTGGTGTCTAACATTGAAGTGTCACAGGCTAATTACCAAAACGCGTGGCGCCTACTTTGTGACCGCTACGACAACAAAAGACAGCTGATCAACTATCATCTAACTTCATTGCTCAGCATCGAATCAATGCAACGTGAGTCATTCAAGGCACTGCGTTTCATTGTTGATCATGTCAACAAAAATCTAAGAGCGTTGTCGAGCCTCGGTCAGCCCACGGATAAATGGGACATTTTAATAATCCATATAATTGCATCTAAATTAGATAGCAACACACTCACAAAATGGGAAGAGCACCGCAACTCTCTTGGCGATGATGGACCCATTCTTCACGATTTCGACAAGTTTTTATCGAGTAACACAATCCTTTGCGTCATTAGACTCTGAAACGCCTGCGCTCGCTAGCACCTCCACTCCCGTGTGCACTTATTGCAACGGCTCTCACAGAGTGTACGATTGTCAATCTTTTATAGCGAAGAGCGTTGAGGAGCGTATTACTGAAGCACTCAATCGAAAACTATGTTTGAACTGCCTTCGGCCAGGTCACCGCACGCGCGCATGTCGCCTCGGACCTTGCAATTCATGTAAGAAACGACACAATACTTTGCTGCATCGGCCTATTCTAGTAGGGAACTCAGTAGATGAGTCACTCTCTACCAATGCACTGACGACCGATTGCAACATTTCCAATGTAAACAAGCAGATTATACTGTCCACTGCAATAATCGACATGTATAATCCCATTACGAACCAAACGGAATTAGTACGTGCGTTACTTGATTGTGGGAGCCAGTCTAGTTACATGACGGCTTCCCTAAAAGATAAATTAGGGTTACAGGCACACAACACTAATGTAAAGATTGTAGGTATTGGAAACAATGCTAGTCAATGCGTCGAGTCCTGTGTAGCACAGATTCAATCGAAATCAGAAGATTTCCGAGCCACACTTACGTTTTTGTTGCTGCCTACTTTGACCGGTTACATACCGAAATATAAAATTAGTACTGAGTTACTTACAATTCCTAGCTCAGTCAGACTAGCTGATCCCTGTTTTGATGAACCAGCGCCTGTAGACGTTATACTTGGCGCTGACATTTTCTGGGATATTCTTGGCTCCAACCAAATCGATCTTGGTGAAAATTCGCCCAAGCTAAGGTCCTCCCGACTAGGATGGTTGATCGCGGGTCCAAGCACAAATACACATACTCGCTGTTCAGATGATCGCACGACATATACAAATTTCAGTTCACATCTGGCAGAGATCGATTCACAATTGACGAAATTCTGGGAATGCGAAGAACTACCCTCCTCTAAAAAGCCGGGATTATCCGAAAGTGAGAGGGAGTGT
Organism: Yponomeuta evonymella; assembly: GCA_963969515.1. NCBI lineage: Eukaryota > Metazoa > Arthropoda > Insecta > Lepidoptera > Yponomeutidae > Yponomeuta > Yponomeuta evonymella. Next base: position 11,548,031 of record OZ018362.1, read on the forward strand.
GAAAAACACTTTTTGACTCATACTAAACGACTTAGCTCGGGTCATTTTTCAGTTAGGCTGCCGTTGATTGATAGCCCCGATTGTTTAGGCGATTCGTACCCGATCGCTAAAAAACGTTTCTTGAATGTTGAAAAGCGCTTCAGAAAGCAGCCAGAGCTGAAAGCTTCGTATGCTGCTTTTATAAACGAGTATAAGGCTCTGGGGCATTGTTCTGTTTCTGAAGTACCTAAGCCAGACGTTTCATATTTTTTATGTCACCATCCGGTTCTTCGTATGGAAAGCGAGTCAACTAAACTTAGAGTGGTTTTTGATGCCTCCCTTCGAAAGTCCTCGGGCGTTTCCTTGAATGACCTTCAGCTCACAGGCCCAAGCAATTTGCAGGATTCTCTTTTTTCCATACTATTGCGATTCCGGTAATACAAATATATCCTCACTGGCGACGTTGAAAAGATGTTCCGTTGTGTGATGCTGGATGAATGGGATCGCAACCTTCAATTAATTTTGTGGAGAGAAAACGAGTCCTTACCTTTAGAAACGCTCAGATTGAATACCGTCACTTACGGTTTCACAAGTGCCAGCTATTTGAGCATTCGGTGTCTGTGGCAGCTTGGAGAGGAATGCGCGGATCAATCTATAAAACAAATAATACAACATGATTTTTATTGTGATGATTTGATCACCGGTGCCGATAATCCAGAGCAATTGACTCACATTTTAAATTCAGTGACAGCAGCTCTTAAATTAGGCGGTTTTAATCTGCGAAAATTTCGATCGAATCAGCCTTCCATTCTTGCACAATCCAACGTGAATCTGAGTGGCAATTTATGCTTGAGTAATTCATCGAGTGCTTTAGGCCTCGAATGGAACCCAAACACTGACCAGATTCACGTCTCAGTTGACATTTCCAATCCTCGTGAAGAGAAAATTACGAAGCGACCAATTCTATCATCATCGTTCAGGATTTTTGATCCCTTGGGCCTTATATCACCTTGCACAGTGATCCCCAAGCTCCTTATACAAAAGTTATGGAAAGAAAAACTTACATGGGATGAACCTGTCCCTCCTCAATTGAAAAAAGAATGGGAAACTTTCAAATCTTCCATCTCAGCTCTTTCCTCCCTTCAAGCACCAAGACTCGCATTATGTAACTCGCCGTCTACCATAGAGCTTCATTCTTTTTGCGATGCATCTCTCAAAGCCTATGGGGCGTGCATTTACTTAAGATCAATCGATAAAAATGGCCAAGTCACAGTACATTTGCTTTGCGCCAAGTCTAAAATTGCGCCTATCAAACCTACTACTATTCCCAGGCTTGAGCTATTCGGGGCGCTTTTAGCAGCTCGCCTTAGCAAAGCTGTATCTGATGCATTGCGATGCCGGATTGACTCCTGGCATCACTGGTGTGACTCTAGTGTAGTTCTAGGTTGGCTACACGGTAGTCCTAGCAAATTACAACCTTTCGTTGGCACTAGGGTCGAAGAAATTGCTGAGCTTACTCAGGTTTCATCGTGGCGACACGTCCCCACGGCATTCAATCCAGCTGATTTAATATCTAGGGGGGTGAGCCCTAATTCCCTTGAGGATTGCAATATCTGGTGGTCTGGCCCTATATTCAATACCTATACCAAAATGAAGCCGACTGGCCTTCCTCCCCAAATGAATTGCGTGATTACGATTTACCTGAAGATACTCACACATTACACTCACATGCGTCACTTGACAGTCAAACACGATATGAATCACCTGTAGATTTTGAAAATTTTTCCAAATTAACTACACTAAAAAGAACACTTGTTTATGTTCAACGATACGCGAAAATATGTAAAAGGAACAGGTTGAAACTGGTCCCATAACATTAGAGGAGCTTAACAATGCATTTAACCTGGCTTGCAAAATTGCACAACGTCAGGCTTTTCCCAAAGAATACAATTCACTACTAAATGGTCGGCCTCTGAGCCCCAAGTCAGATATTTTAAAATATTCCCCATTCATTGACGAAAACCAATTAATACGCGTAGGTGGTAGACTCGATGCGTCTACTTACAATTTTGACAAGAAGCATCCTATTTTATTACATGGGTCGCACCAACTCACGAAACTTATTTTTTCTCACGAACATATGAAGCGTATGCACGCTGGTCCTCAATTATTATTAGCATGCGTTCGTGAGTATGTGTGGCCAGTTAACGGTAGGCACGTTGCGCGACGCACTTGCCATAAATGTGTCGTCTGTACTCGATTGAGAGGCAAAACGCTTCAGCCTATTATGGGCAATCTTCCCAATCAGAGAGTTGTAGCTGACTTCCCATTCATTACCGTGGGCATCGATTTCGCAGGTCCCTTACTTACAATTAATAAAAAGGGCCGAGGCGCGAGAACAGTCAAATCCTACATGTGTTTGTTTGTCTGTCTAAGATATAAGTGCATACATTTAGAAGCGGTTTCCGATCTTACCAAAGATGCCTTTCTATCCACACTGCGTCGCTTCATAGCACGCAGAGGTAAACCTCGGGAGATTTTTTGCGACAACGGAAAAAATTTCGTTGGCGCTGCCAGAGAAATAGGTACTTTTATTAAATCTAATCAGTCACCGATATCTGGCTTTGCTGTTGAAGAAGGCATAAAATTTGTTTTTTCGCCCACGCATGCTCCTCACTTCGGCGGTATATGGGAGGCTGGCGTAAAATCAGCCAAATTTCACATTAAAAGGGTCATTGGCAATACCTATGTAACATTTGAGGAGCTCACTACTCTTTTGACACAAGTAGAGGCTATTTTGAACAGTCGTCCATTGTGCCCCTTGTCTCCTTCTCCCGATGACTATCATTTCCTGTCCCCGGGGCATTTCTTGATTGGCCGATCGCTCACGTCGCTGCCTGCGCCTGCCCTGGATGACTGTAACCCTGCAAGCCTCAAACGGCATCAACGGCTGGAACAAATAAGGCAACATTTCTGGAAGCGCTGGCAGAAGGAATGCATAGCTGAAATGCAACAACGCTCTAAATGGCGAACCAACTATGCTCAATTGAAGATTGGTGACCTTGTCCTGCTGCAAGAAGATAACCTATCTCCACTATGTTGGCGCTTGGGCAGAGTCACGAGATTATTTCACGGAGCCGACAACGTAGCGCGCGTAGCTGATGTCAGCACTGCAACCGGAGTCTTCAGAAGACCTTTTGTCAAAATTTGTCCTTTATTTCCAGAACCAATAAATTAGTTTTATGTAGGTACAGGTACACCTGAATATTTTTCTACAAGAAAGCTTAATGTTTCCTGTAAAGTGTAGAAGTTGTATAATTTTGTAGTTTTTTTCAAATATTTCGGCTATAAATCATATAATGTGTAACTAAATTTCAATTATCTTATGCATATAGCTTTAGATTTTCAATTAATATTGTTTGAAATCATATTTCAAGGCCGGGGAAGATGTTTGCGCCTGCCGAAAAGTATGCAAACTCCTTGCTGCTTCAAACTTATTCTTTGATCGTCTTTTGTTTTGTCTTCTTGTGAAAATATTTGCGCAAGCAACATGTAATTGTACAATAATCTATTAAAACTATTGTTTCTATCCAAAAGTCGTCGTATTTTTGTTACGAGGATTTACAGAAGAGATAAATCTCTTCACATCCAATGTTTTTATATCATCTATTCGCTAGAGCAGATGTCACGAATATTCGTAAAGTTCTGCGATACTTTGCCGATAATGTTTTTAGGTAGATTATTGTACAATACCATCTTTCACTGTTTTTCCATTCACTTTGACGAGACTTATCCCCAGTTTCTCGTACAATAAAACGCTGTTAATCTACTGTTAACAGCTGTCAATTGACCAAAGCGCATACAAAAAAAACCACTGACAGCTGTTAACAGTAGATTAACAGCTTGTTAGCGGGGGTTAACATCGTCTCGTAAATATCAAGTTATGACCAGCACGCATCCTGCACAAATCTGCAACATATCCTGAACGAATCTAATCGTCTAACTTTACAATTGAATACTAATTCAATTAGAAACCTCCAGCGTGCAATTTATGGAATCGTTCAGAATGTAGGAGGCGAATTTCGTGAGACGTATCGCAATACTAACTGGGGATCGCACTCACTAACCGGCCTCTTAACCAACGGAAGCGGTATTAATAATGAGCGAATTTAATGAAATTATTTATGTAAGCCCAGATGTTTCGTAAATTTGAACTAATTTTTAAGAACAAATCTCACAAGAACATTTTTTTTTTGTAAAATACAAACTATCAGGGGTGCTTCAGGAATTGTGGATAGATAGATAGAGTATCCCCTACCATACACCAGGGGACATCTAAGGGGTAAATCTGCACGTATATATACCGTACGAAATGAGTTCAGAAAATCTGCGACGCGGATACAGCACAGATAATTATCAAATAATTAAGGAGAAGCTATATCAGAAAGAAGGTGGATGTCGTGTTATACCAGGCCGTCTAGGAGCTGGCCTGTGACAGAAGTACGTGGAAGATACTGCACCGAGTCCAACTCTTAAATATAATAATGATGATCGAATAATAAAGATACTGGCTATAGGTACTTGTTTATTTCTATGCATGCTGTGTTTATCTGTAATTAGTTCTACATCTAGTACAATATCTTTTCTCATTTTAGCATGTAAGGATGTCGCAACTGTTGATAAACCTAATAAATAAATAATAATAAAAAAAAAATTAATTAACTTGATAATTTCAAACCCTGCTTTATGTCACGGGCGTTACCTGTTGTATTTTCTCCTACAACTGTCAGCTGAGTGAATAGGCACTTTAGCCATGAGCAGCATAGGTGACGTATTCCCGTCCTCAGTGACCCCCCAGCCAGCGATTGTCCCATTGATGCCCTGGAAGACTTTGTTGCGCAGCTCGGTAGTTATTGGTAGGCAGACAGGCTTTGCGTTTTCTGGCGAGAAACGTAAAATACACCATAAATTTTGGTTGCCTTGAAAACCACAGCAAAATTAACGTGGGTTAACAATAGCTATCGAATACGCTAGTTTGTTTTTCTTTTAATGCACTTTTAAAAAATATCTCGACAGAAACTCGAATCTATCAGAACTATTAGTTGCCAGCTAGAGCAGTGCTTGAGCACCGCGGGTCCGCGGGTCATTGTTCTGGTAGATTCTGAGAGGTTGTTCGCGATTTTTTTAAATTAAACAAGATTTCTCAACTCGAAACGACATTTCTCAACTATTTAGTTTTACGTCCACACTTAAAAGTAATAGTCTAAATAGATGGCATTTTCAATTACTAATCATGTAACCGCGGCTTTCAAACCACTCAGATTTCAGCATATAATAGCAAGGAATTTACACCACGGATAAGTACCGCAACTGCACTCAAAGGTGATGACGATATTGAATGTTTTATTATAAAGACACATTAAAAACCACAAACTAAAATAAAACACACTTTTAAAATGTGCGCGTAGATATGAAGAAGAAGAAGAAGAAGAAAAAACATTTATTATAAAAACAGTGCACAAGCCACAATAACAAAACAAAAAAACAACAAAGAAAACATTTCAACCGAAATGTTATAAAAAAGAAAGGAAAGCGAACGGTCACGGCGTGTCACTGCTGCTATAAATGGCAACTGACTCAGCAGTATGCTGAGGGTCAAGCCTTCAGCGCTGATTTTCAGTCAGTGCCAGGAGTTTCCCCGCGAGCGTCACATACCGTGGTGTGGTACAACCGTGAGCAATACTATATATAGTAGAATACTATGTAATACAGAATAGTAATTATATACAATAGGATACGTATTATGTATACAGTATGAAACATATACTTAAATTGTTTTTATTAAGTCACTGAATATACTACGATATACTCAAATAAAATCATACACAAATGAATAAAGGTATATAGCCAGCTTAAAGCATGTTTAAAAATTATGAATATAATTAAATTTATATGTACATAAATATATATACATATATAGGTATACTTAATTAAAGAAAAATAAATAAAAATATATAGATATATATAATATTGCCTGCCCCTACCATGCGATTACAGGCTCGTGTCTGTTTTTGCGGCGAGAGGTTGGAAGGGAAGGGAGTGGCGGTTTCTGATGCTCCAGCAAATATGCTCTGAGCTTGCGCCCAAAAGCACATCCACTGGACGCTTCATGGATTGGAGGGGGAATGTCGTTCCAACACTTGGACGCCGCAAACCTGAAACAACTACTACTACTTGTGCACATACCGTTGTCTGGTGGACCATTCAAGCTTTGCGAACAAATAAGATGGGGTTTTTGTCCGTATCACACCAAAGAGTAGTTTGGCAAGGTGTAGATGCCGACGTGCCTCCATATTCAGAAGCTTTGCTGCGTCCAAGTATGGGTTGACGTGAGATCTAGGAGGGATTTTGAAACAGAAACGTGCATATGCGTTTTGCACACGTTGGATCAACCTTTCTGTCCTACCAAGTATACAGCCACCATAGACGACGTCACAGTAGTTCAATCTGGATAATATTAGTGATTCACTGAGCCTGACACGCAAATCAGTGCTCAAGTAATCGCGTATATTATAAAGAATCTTAAGGCGATAGAAACAATTACTGACTACGTTTCTGATATGATTTTCAAAACGGAGTTCACCATCCATCTGTAAACCAAGATTTTTTGCTTCCATAACCCTTTCTACTGGTTCACCCCTGATGATTATATTTTCGGAGGCTAAGGTTTGTATCGTATTATGGATTTGATGTTTAGTACCAAGTACCGTGTACTTAGACTTACCAGGGTTTAGCACAAGGCAGCTCCTGTCAGACCATGATGCTACGCGATCTAGATCGCTGTTGATGGATTGGACAGCGGTCTTTATGTCAGATGGTACAGTGGAGATGTATAGCTGTGTGTCATATGCATAAAGATGACACATGCTGGTTTCCACGACCGAGGCGATATCTGCAGTAGGTATATAGAATAAATAAAAGGGGTGCTAAAATAGACCACCCCTTGAGGACGGGTGCCAAGAGGCACACCCCTTGTTAAATGTTCCGTCGAGGAAAACAACACGGTACCATCGCTTTTTTCCAATCCAACAACTTGCGCACGGCCCGAAAGGTAACTGTCAAACCACCGTACCGTGGCACTATCAAATCCATAATATGACATTTTAGATAGTAAGAGGGAGGTATTCAGACAGTCGAATGCTCTGGAGAAATCTAGCAATACCAAAATTGTGCTTCTCCCCTGGTCAAGCTCGGACAAGACATTGTCCACGACATCAAGCAGAGCTGTTGCTGTCCCTCTGCCTTTTCGGAAGCCTGACTGCACTTCAGGTAGTATACCATTTTCCTCCAGATATTTCGATAGTTGATCACACACTGCCCTCTCTATTATCTTGGAAAGACATGGAAGGATACTGATAGGGCGGAGATCAGAAATATGTATAGGATTAGGTATTTTAGGGAGTGGAATTACCTTCGCAGAGTCAGTCGGAAATGTGTTAGTCAGTATACTGTGGTTAATTATGCCAGTCAAGATTGGTAGCGTCCTTGGCATAGTCAACAGTAACATGTTGATGTTAATCAGGTCAAGTCCGGTAGCATTAGTCTTAATTTTTGTCAAGATCTTCGATACTGCAAAAGGTGTCAACGTATGTAACTTGAAATCAGAAGCCCTACTGTGTCGGTGAAATTCATAGTAAGTAAGATCTGAGATAGTCACGTCTGGTTTTCCAGGAACATTGATAAAATGGTCATTAATTGCGTCAGGGTCGTTATAGTGTGAGGGCAGCTCCACATTCCGCTTGCTCGGTAGAACCGTGCGCTTGAGACTCTTCCACAGACGTTTCGGGTCACTGCAGCGATTTATATACTCCTCGAAAAAAGCACACTTTTCCCTGTGAAGGGAAGACACTACGAGGCGTTTTAAATATATTCTATGACTTTCTACCCTTGTAGCTTTGTACCTTTTATGTGCTTCGTCTCGTAGCCGCATCATGAAGCGCACATTATTCGTGAGCCACGGTTTGGGAGCCTCCCTCACCATTGTAGTCCGAGTGGGGGCGTGATAGTCAAAAAGGTCTGTTAAAAGACGAGAAAACATTTGTACCATTTCATCAACATTTTCAAGTAGGTAGCAGTATACTGTCCCAGTCTAAGGAGTCAAGGTTTTTGTCAAATAGATCGCGGTCTATATCAGTAAGAGGTCGATAAGTCACTAATCTAGGCTGGAGTTTTTGCTTTTTTATGTCTAGGTCGATAGTAATGAAAGCATGCCTGCCTAGATCCGGATTGTGGTGGATATTCGTACTACGAATACGTGCGTCTGTACAAATCAAGTCAATAGTCGTTTCACTGTGGTCGGTGAAATGTGTCGGTCCATTCACAATTTGTGTCAACTGCAGAGAAGACAAAAACTGAGTCAAGCACGAAAAATTCCTGTCACAACTGTCGGTCATATTGATATTAAAGTCACCTAGTAATAGAACACTATCGTAATCGGTCATAGAAGTCAAGGAGTCTGTAATCGCATCAAAAACGGTGTCGGCATTTAACCAAGGCGGCCGGTAAGCTGTGCCGACTAGCAGTTTTCTCCGGTTAACGTTTACTCGCAGCCACATCTGCTCGACGGCGGGCGCGGGGGGATGCGCGCAAAGCCTGGCCGCGACGCCTCGCTTCACATAGAAACGGACGCCGCCGCCGCGCGCACGGATCTCGCGCGGTCGAGGGATGTGCCGCAGCCGGTAGCCAGGCACGACAGGAGCTCGGCCCTCCTCGCCCTCGCGAAGCCACGTCTCGTTAATTGCCACTAAGTCGGGAGACAGATTCAGCATAGTGACTGTGAACTCGTCATGACCAGTACCTAGTGAGCCGGCGTTAAATAAACTAACTCGGAAGGACTTAGTTCTAGGCATAGTGATATATATATGGTATAAGTGCACACAATTGAAGGTATGATATACATATTACAATATTATTCATAATATGATGAAAGACAGGCTAGTAGTGTATAATTGGGGCTTCTGGATCACTCGCTCTCGCTGCGCTCGAGCGAGTGCATCCAGAATGCCCCAATTCACCCTACATGAGCTGTCCTTTCGCCTGCATGATCAGTTACGAATTGAACTGAACCGATCTAACAAAAACTACACAGTTTCATCAATACAAGAGCTATCCTTTCGCTTCAACCCAACTCGCAACTGTCACAACGGTTCGACTCATAATTGCTAGAGCTGCTGACCTTTCGGGCGCAAGGTCTGTTACGATTCAACCCAATCCTTATGATAGATCCTACCTCAGATCATAGAAGTAACTACTATGATCTGAGTAACTACTATGATACTTACTTCTATGATCTGAGGATCCTACCTACGTTTTGCGTTATAATTCGCATGTTGGGTTTTTTGCTAAACAAACTTCACACGGAAAAAAATTGGCGATGCGTGTGAGGCATATGGAGAACCCTTTTCTTTCTATGTGAAGATTTGTATTTGTCAGGTATTGTAAGGATGTTTTAAATAGGTATGATTTAAATACTCAGTTATTTTTCATAAAACTTTATTATTTAATTTACACCATTTTCTCAAACAAGTTACATTTTTTAAAGCACATATTGTGGGGTGATAAATACAACTATAAATATCAGAATTTGTGTCATATAAATTGTACAGAGTTAATAAATTTGGGCAACCATAATCTTCTAAATTAAAAACATTTGTATTATTCAGGATTTGTTTCAACCATGTCATTTTTTCTAATCCTTTACAATAAATATTTTTATGTCTTAAAAAGTGTTTCAAATAAGGTGTGTAAAAATCATACGAAACTATTCCTTCGCTCCACAACATTTTTCGATTTCGCTCTATCCAGCCTACCTGTTTTTTTTCCTCATTCGTCAGCTCATTATAATGAAAAGGAGGTTTTATTAGTAATACTTGAATTTGGTCGTTGCATACTAAAGCAAATTCTTTCGGTATAAATTCATTTTGATAGGTTTTAAACCCTTGTACGTCTACAATAACATTCATGATAACTTGCGCACAATGTTACTTAGCGGCTTATATTCAATAAGTCGATCGTTGATTATCAAACAGTAAGCACAGGTGTTACTGGGAATATCTCTCGAGGTTTCAATTTCTAATCGCACATCAACCGGACCAGATTTTAAATTTTCGTTTTGTCTCGAACAGTCGATAACAAAAAGAGGAGCTTTTTCCTTAAACGTTTGAATGTCAAGCAGCGGATCTTGTGGAAGGTTATAGAACGACTGGCGAAATTTAGTATACATGTCATATAATATACTAATCTTATTCTCATCAAACTTAAGGTTTAATGCATCATAAGGATAGTAATGAGAATTCAAAAATAATGTAACATTAGTCAAAGCACAATGATCAAAGATTGAACCGTCTTCAGTTTTATTATTTTTTCTATTAGTTTGCAAGCCGAATATTACATAGCGCGGTTTCTCTAACTGAGATGCTGTTTTTATAGCCCATGAATGTTTTGTAGTTTTTGGTAATAAGGGATACTCATACAAATCCCAGTTTCTAAATGCTATATGTATAGGATTGTCTTTTTCTAAATGTTTTAACAAAATTAATCTTTGCTGATCAGAAACTTTAATGTGGGGCATACGCCATTGAATCCTTTGAATATTAAAATTTACAATATCGTCAGCTCCAGAAACTAAACTATTCAGGTTTGTACTAGATCTATTTAAAATAAGTTCATGTTTGCAATTTAAAATAATTTTGTTGTAGTCTTCAGCAAACCCTAATAATTTATTGAGAGGTAAAAGAATGCTGAACTCGCCGCTTGAATTTTTTAATCCTTGAATTTTCCAGCCCCAAGCTTCAGCTGCCTTACTTTCTCCATTGTTTAACGAAATATATGATTTCATTGTTGTAGTTATACCAACATTTCTTATGCGATCAATTTCAATACCATTTATTTCATATCTAATATCTTGGAAAAGGAATGATATTGCATTGTTAGTAAAATTTACATTTTTTTTAACAATTTTTCCACTCGCATCTTTGTTACACACTGAAGCAATCCCTTCTATGTAAATAGAACTAGCTGCTGGTAATACATAGATGTCTTGTTGATGAATAGGTATACGTATTTCATCATTTTCGTTAAAACTGTTATTATAGGGGTTATAAGAATGAACTTCATAACTCTCTATGGAGTTATCAAACTGAGTAGAGTTATTTATCTGAAGAATATTCATGTTCTGAATCCAAGTGCTTCGAGGAATTTTTTATTATTTTTTTTAACTTTCTTCAATTTGCGAATACGTCTAGTTGATTTAAAAGCAGACTTGGTATTAATTTTCTTACTTACTGTGCTATAGTTTTTATTAGTCATGTTGTTTTTGTTATCGTTGAATATAATCATTTTACTTTTCTCAAATGGAGACACAGCTGAATATTTTCTGCCCTGAAGTTAATGTGTTGCCCATCCAAATCTAATATTTTTATAGTAATTGAAGAAATGATATTATGTTTGATTGGAAAATAAATTACATTCCTAGGAATTTCCACAAACCTATGGCTTGGAGGAACGTTTGGTATAAATTCGTGAATAATGTGTGTAGGTTCTCCGTTTGTGTAGGATCCCTGTACAAGATCACATTCGATCCTTATAACGGACACTGGTAGAATGTTCACAGGACTCGTGGACTCATGCCATTTATTTGCTTCTAATTTGATATTAGGGAAACCAAGTATTGGTGCAATACTATTTTCTTTATCAAAATGTATAGATTCATTACAATATATAGAACATGTCATAGTGTTATTATTAGGTCTTATATAAATCTGACAGTTACCAATTCTTTCTTGAATATACTCATTCAAATCTTGTAAATCGTAAATACCTGTCGGAAACTTGATCTTATTTTCTTTTTCCCCATAGACAAACAAATTGTGATTTTCAGTTATGTTTGGTATGCAATTAAAAGCTGAAAAATATACTAAGCCGCATTCATATTTACCATCTAATATTAAAGGTGGGACATAATTTGATTCCAGTATCGATTTTCTCCCAGTTATTGTAAACGTGTGAGACATAACGGCGGACAGAATCTAAATGACTTTAAGTTTTTTGAGGAGAGCTTTATATTTCACTATAACGCCTTTTGCCAAAAATTTTTAAGAAATTTCAAGCAATAATGACCACATTTAAACGTGTTGTCTTGTTGATAATTGTCGTAGTTGTATTTTATATTTCGACCGATATATTTAACTAACTCTAGAGGTGGTTTCAGATCACCATAACTGTCAAAGTATTCCACGTATTCATTTAACTTTGCATAGGCTACCCAATGAGTACCAGGGTTTTGAGAGCTATCCAAATTTAGAACACCACATTCCATTTTTTGAGGATGTTTAGGTAATTCATCTCTCATAAAGACTCCTCGAAAAAAAGGAATTTTTTTTGCATGGTGCAAAATATCAATATTAGTTAGCGCTCGATTGGGCAGCCGATTATTCAGTTTTTTTCCTTCTTCGTAGTATATATTCCTAAGCCATCAGCATGCGGTTTGACATGCAATCCTCTTCCAATACATAATGCTTCCATTCTCTCATTGTGTCGTTTTAATTCCTGAAAGCGTCGTTTTGCATTCTTTACATTATTAAACGCTTTCGCTATACCAGCAGCTCCACCAGCTAGACTACCGGCCGCTGATAGTCCAGCAAATATTGGAATAAGTGGTAAAAAACCTCCGGTTTTTGGTAAAGGTATTATTCGAGGCAAGCTAATGGCATTTTGCGGTAGGTCTGAGGCAATTTCTTTTGCGGCCACTATTGCCAATTCTATGGCAGCTTTTTTACATTTGGGTTTTAAATTTCTTATGTGTTTCTTTGTACGAGAAACAATGTTTTTGAAGGTGCTCTCTAAAGCATTTCTTTTTTTAACGCGAGATGACTTCTGTCTAGTAGTCGATATTTTATTCATAGTTAAAATTCAAAATGGTCTGTTCCTGCTTACGACCAAACGACGACTAAAAGCATTATTTGTGGAATGGTAACTATAAACGGTTTGACTTATGTATCCAACTGTTTTCATTTTTAGGTAAACCTAGCCATTTCACATATAACTGATCTCCTTTTTTCTTTAAAATTTTTTCAACTAGATAGATATTAGGATGCCGAGTTTTTTGCAATTCCTCAACATAAAATGCTCTTAATATAGGTCGATGTCTTGCATCTTGCAAAATATATGTGAGTGGATGTGTATATTGTATCTTTATTATTTTAAATACCTCTGTTGACCAATTAGGAGTGAATCCTTTCTCAAATGTACCTTTATACTTGCTTATTCGAACATAATCCCCAACTTTTAATTTATAACATTTTCGCTGAGGTGTGTGTGATTGCAATAATTGATATTTTTTCAATATTATTTTTTTATTGCTATGGTTAACTTTTTCTGGAGCGAGACCAATTGTTCTATGATATGTAGAGTTATATTCCTGTACGATATTTTTTAATGAGCCGTTGATCCATTTATAGTTTCCTTGTAAACTGAATTTTTTGTATAATTTACTTCTCAATGTTCTGATAACTCTTTCCACTATAGAAGCCTTTTTAGTAGAAAATGTTGAATAATGGTTAATTTTGTGTTGTTTTATCAATTTACTAAAATCTGAATTATAAAACCCTTTTCCTAAATCTGTTTGTAAGTTTTTAGGCGTGCGACCTTTTTTTAGTAATGACTCAAAAGCTTTAGACACGGTTTCTTTATTTTTTGATGTAAGAGGAAATGCCCAGACATATTTCGAAAACGTGTCGATGACTATTAATATATATTTATTTTGAGAATTTTCGTTTGCCAGCGATTGTATATCAATAAGATCAGCTTGCCATAAATCATCAATATCTTTCATTATAACATGTCTACGAGGAAAATTTTTTCTCACATTTTTATGAATTTCATTTACAACACTCTCTTTACTCATTTTTTCTTAATTTTATCACTTAGGGTGTCAATTTTTCTGTCAGCTCCTTTTATTTCATGATTTAATTGTAATACAGCATCATCAATCTTTTTTAGTTGTTTTGCCAGTTTATCTATTTGTTTGTCTACGTATTCTTTATTAGCACAATCATTAGGGTCAATAGGCACTCCAATATGTTGTAATATATTGTACTGAGCATCGTTTCCAACACATTCTGTAGTTACATTATTAATTTTAAGTTTTTTGTGTACATGGAGACCGAATTTATCAACATTCATATTCAATAGCTCAGAAAACACTGAGCAGAACTAACTAATATAGTTTCTTTTATTCACCCTTTTATTACATTAGCCTCTTTTAACTCTTCAATTATTGATATTATTTCATTATCATGAGCAGTGTTACCCGCATCTTTAGAAGCTATCAAAATTTTCAATCGTTCAATTAATTCATTCGGATCATCCCAGTAAATGAAATCTGTATTTTTTTTGTATTTCTTCAATTTGGGCAAAGCACCGCCATGTTTGATATCATCAGATTCAATTTCAAAGAAAAGTGGTTTTATAAAATTGCAGTACTTCATTCCTTTATCACCTCTGATTTGATTCTCCGGATTAAAATTTCTCCTATGCGCGCTTGTTTGACATAAAATATCTTTATAAACTATTTTATCTTTTTCTGTCACTTTTCCGCTATCCGGTTTACTTTGAAATAATAACTCACTTAAACCAGGAGTAATGTCATAACTCTTGTCTCCTATTTTAGCTTGTGAAATTTGAGCATAATCGTTATCATATATATTATCTGAAAATAGTACATTGCTATTGCCTATCATTATTTTTTCATTTTCACTGCGCACTCCAAAAGGTATATTAAGGTTTTTATATTCAAATACTTTTTCCTGAACAGGAGTGCTACAATTTTTTAATTCTGTATTACATATGTTAGGTGTTAAAGGACTTGCTGATAAATGAGACATTTTATTTTCACTCCTTTTATTTCCAGAGATAAGGGGTGAAAAATAAAATTGTGATTCATCATCTTCATCATTATCATCATTCTTGCTGTTCTCGTTTGGTACATATGTTTTTACATGATTTTCAGTATTTTTATTTGATATTATGGATTCCAAAGGATCTGTGATTGGCTTAAAAAAAATGCGTTGTTTATACTTTAAGACGTCTTCTTCTTTTCGCAGTTGTTTAGCTTTATTTTTTATAGTTTTTATAGATTTTATTATTTTTTTCTTTATATCGTCACCCATTATTGTATTTATTTCGATGTTCGGTGTGTCAGTGTTTGAATTTAACTAAAAAAAATTCCGTACGATGCTTATTATAATAACTTTTATCACATTATGAATCAAGTCTTATAAACATATCAAATGATTTTCTATATCTACCCTTTCCAAGACTACAATCTTTATTGATTAACATAAACATGTATGGGTCTTTCCAGATTTTTGAGCATAGTTCTTTGAACGTTAGCCAATTCATATCAGAACCAACATGTTCATCATAAATGTGTTTTAAATTTACATCGTCTTGCTTAAATAGAATCAGAAAGTTGACATTGTCGCGGATTAATTGTTTAGGTATTTTAGAATATCTTTGAGAAAGATAAAAGCAGTCAATTTGCTTGTGTCTGCCCATGGAAAAAAAATTCCGAATATTTACTTGGCTTTCACATGTAACGTCATCAAAAATAAAAATAGAATTTCTCATCGCATCATTCGGAGAAATAACATCTTCACCATTTTCAAATACAAACATATTAACCTCTGGAATTGCACTAAAAATATTTTTCAAGAAACAATACTTAGGCTGGAATGCCGTTTTTGAATAAAGATAAATGTTATGGAATTTGAGTCCATTTTGATGCATCAATAAATTAAGCACAATATTTGTTTTACCACAATTTGAGGGCCCGCATATTATGGATCGTATAGTATTTGGTAAAAGAATGCTATGTTTGACTGAGGTTCTGGCTTGTTCCAAATCTATGTTGCTGACTTCCAGCGATACGGGTTGTTTAATCAACTTCATATTTTTTCTTATAGAATACCTTTCCAATTTAACTTGTTTTCTGCTAGGCGCCTAAATTTCAAATGGTTTTTTTTTTTAGAAAATATGCATATTATGTACCTACTTGATAGTATAATATCTTGGCGATGGTGGAATGGAATGCAATTTTATTTAGGTGGTCCTGCTTTATATAGGCAGAACTATATCCACACATTGTGAGCATATACAGGCAACATACCCTTATAATATGAGATCTATTTTATTTTTCAAGTAAGCAAAGTAAGGGTTAAAATATAGTCTGAAGTCAAATGTTATATTTATTTAACAGTATTGAATGAGGGACAGACAGACAGACAATTAGATTTTGGTCTATTAGTAGAGTGCTCATCAAAAAAGGTTTTGAGTGTCGTAAGCATAAATATCATATGTCTTACTATATTTAGGAGGAAATTAAAAAAAATATGCTTAATACTTGTGCTTAGTTTCTCTAAAGGTCTCGAAGAGAGTGCAAGTCGACGTTTGCTGTTTAAAGTTTGCAGAATAAATGGTTAGTATTCTTTTACATTTTTATATATTTTATTGTTAGAGATAGTAATTGTATCTAACTCTTTTTTCGTTGTTTACAGAGCATGGCGAATGAGAATGATCCTTTCTACTACTCACAAGACATAGGAAGCTATTTACGGTACCAAGACAAATATTTGAATAAAGTTGAAGATGTTGCGGTTGAAGCTCCAGCTGAAGACTCCAAACATGAGAAAGAAGCAAAAAAACTGAAGAGAAAGTACGAATTTAAGAAAAATCAAACGACTACGTCTACAGTTTCTCTCACGTCCCACATTATAAAAAAAGTTAAAAAAAGGAAGACGTCTTATAAAAATTTCTATTGAAAATTTAGAAGGAAACACCCAATCTGACGAAACTGATGTGCAGTACATTGTGAGTGAAGACTATGATAATATATTGGAGGAAGCTGAACACTTGATAGAAAAGATTGCGAAAAAAATTGGCTGCTGACTGAGTGAATATTATTGTGTAGTGTCTAAAAAATAGTGTCTCAACTTATTAAAATGCAACTGTTTTGTAACAGAAATATTGATAATTATGTGTCTTACAAATCATATTCTATGGTTTGGCAAATGTTTTAGTCCTCATTAAAATTATTTTTTAATGAACTGCTGTTTCTTTTATAACAAATATAGGTCATCATTCGTAGAAGAATAAAACGCTGCTATTAGAGTATATGTTATGTTTTATTAGAATATAATCTTTAATAACAATACATTGAAAATAAAAGTAGAATATAAAATATTTTAATTGAGTCACACACGTTAGCAACTTCTGCTTTATTCATGAGTTAATATACATTTTTATTTCCCTTAAAATATAGTTTTACAATGTCCCCAAGGTAGGGTTTCATAACTATTCTTTATAGACTGTCTTTTGTCATCATCTCTAGACAGCACTAACTTATTAATACGTTGAGTAAACAATTTATGATTTTTAGACTTAATTATACACATTTTGTCTCTCAAAGTTTCATTAAAATTCAAAGCCCTTTTATATTTGTCAATCGTCAATTTCCTAGTAACCGATTTCTTTATGCCCTTAGCTTTTTTTATAGAAGAACTGACACAATCTATACAGTAAAGTTTAGCTTGTAAACCAACATACTCAGATATAAGTTGACCACCCATTTCATCTTTAAAGTAACCAGGTATTTTGCTGTTCACTATGAGCATTCTATGACTATTAGTTTTTTCAAAATTACTAGTGTCAAAATACTTCAAATTGTATCTCAGGTCGTTGTAAAAATCTTCAGTATAAATCAAATACAACAGGCTATCCGTATCTGTATAACAAAGTTTTATTTTATTATTATCATACATTTGCTTCATAACAGAATAATGGAATCGATACAAATGGCATTTAGAAAGCTCTAGTATTGAAAACCCTATATAAATTGGTCTGTCTAAAACGATTTTCGATTGTTGCATTTGTATCGCCACCAATGATTCCGAAAAAATTGTCATATTCTTGAAGTTTGGCGCGCTAACATATTGTTCTGCACCACGAAACTTATTTGTCTTGTTAGAGATATCTTTCCACACGTTTACTAGCTTTACATCTACTTGCTTTCTTTTGTTTTCAATAGTTTTACCAAATATAGAATTATTTTGCTTTTTGAAAAAGTCTCTTTCAAAATCAGAGGTGGCATTTTGTCTTAGACTGGTGTTGAGTTTTATGTATGGTTTTAAAAAAGATTCTTGTTTGAAAGTCAACAATCTATGAATTTTCAATAATTTGAGCCCATTTTTCAAACATTCTTGTAAGTGAACATAATGTATTACATATTTGTATTTATCGTATAGGTTAGCTATCAACTTTGAATTTCTACTGCCTTCTGGAATAAACTTTTCGGCTGCGAATGGCAGATCAGAGTGGTCATCATGAAGTTCTGGAGGATAATGTAAATCTACTTCAAGAATATAACCCACATCACTATCCTTAGCAGTCTTATTGATATCAAAAAGTTTAATTTCATCATCATTAAAAAATCTGAAGTTGCTTGTAGGAAGCTTTTGCATCATAGCATACCCGTATAAATTTACACAGTCAAGATAAATTAGAAAACTTTCAGCATCATCATGATCATAATCAGAAAGATACTTGTTATTTGCTTTGGCATATTTTTGAGAACATTGGGCTAGACCTCCCCTGATTCCACTTTCCAACATTTGATACATTTCCACATCTGAAATAAGATCTAATTCGACTTTCGTATGTAACAACATAGCGTCCCAACTTAAAGAAGGCGATGAAACATAGTAGCACGGATCGAGACCATAATGTTCTAAGCTCATACATCGAAATTTTTCAAAAACATCGCACAGCAATAACACATCACACTTGAGATATAAATCAGTATATTCTCCTAAGTTAGAAATATTAAATGTCTTCCAAACTTTCAATGCATGGTTATAGTCTTCATCTGAAACAGTTTGCGATGAAAGTTGGCTATAAAACTTGGAGGGGCTGGGTAAGTGTTTTTCATCATAGCGTTCCCAAGAATCAACATAATCATAGCAGTATACTCCCTTTCTGCGGACTAAATCAAATAAATGTTGATCTTTGAAAAAGGATCGCAAATTTTTCAGATCTTCTGGTTTCATCGTTTTCACTAAATTGTCCAAGCTTGAACTCAGGAAATTGAAAGAATCTATAAATTTGAGCTGGGCAACATTCTGACTGTCTATAGGAATAAACTTTGTAAAAGAAATATATTTTTCTTTATTTTTCGGTATTAGATTAATTCGACCACACACAGCAGCAAGTTGTTCAATAAATAAATGGGAGTCGTAACCGGAAAGGTTGTGAAATATGATAGGTATAAACGAGCATGCTTTTGCGTTCAAATTACATACATTATGAGCAGGACCTCTATAATTTCCAGTAAAATGGTCATGATCCGCAACAATAGAATCATTGTCATCGAAATTTTCTTTACATATGTGACACATTGTAGCGGTGTTGAATGCTATTAATTCTTTCTCACTTAGAGGGCTCATAGGTTTTTTCACAGATAGTATGTTGTGTAATCTTTTCACGTCTTTACAAATAGAATCGACAAATTTTTCCGAAGCATTAAGACCTCTGTAAGATACTAATTCATTTAACTCTGGGTCTGCTTCACAGTGAATGTAATAAGCGAAACAGGTAGCTTTATGAACTTGTATATTTTCCACGTACGCAGACTTATTTTTATCTGAGTATTCATGTAATAAACTCTCAAAGTCACCATAAATTACTATGGGAACTTTTTGCGTTCTTTCATAATTTGCAAAGCTTATCTTTGTGTTATCTGGAGGAAGTTCAGTTCGAATTCTAGAACAGTTATGATTTAGTAATTTATCGATGGAATCATAATAAACAAAACATTCATCACACAAGTGAATTTTTGACTTATGTTTTGTTAATTGCTTGTGAACAAGTTTTTGAAAATTTTTAATCAGACAGAAGTGTCTTTTACCATTTTTGTTTATAAATAACAAATTCACATGTTCCGGTTTGCGTTTTAAAGTCTTATAAAGTGGACCTGTGACATTATTATTTTTATCTAAGCCGTAAATGTTTACACTGATGTTCGGATTATCATTTTCAAACATTTTTATGTCATCCAAACTCGGTGGAAAAGTCATATTTTCTATGTTCAGCAAATTTGAGTAATGAGGGTATGATGTTACTCTGCTCGCATTAGTGTTTGCTGGATACATGTGGGCTATAATACTCCATAAAAAACAATGTTTATCACTGTTTTGTATGTTAACACATGACTTTGTATTTTGAATCTTTTTCGGCAAAGGCAAATATGAACCAGCTCTCAGAGGATTATAACTGGCTATATTTACTTCTAAATGTTGTATAGATTCAATCGTCCATCCAGATTCAGAAAGCTCAAATTCTGAACATTTGGTAGTTAGTTCTTCCACAAATGTATTGTACATATCGAGTAAGTTTGTACTTTGCACTACAACTTTATACTTTGTATTGAAGGACTTTATAGAAGATTCGTCATTTTTCGGCAAGATATAAGAAACAAAGAGTTCAAAGTTCACTTTAACTGAAATATATTTCTTCATCGACCTTTTAATTAGATAGCAGGCTTCTTCTGAGACTTGCGAAAGAAATAATTCTGGCGAAATATTATTTTCTGAGGGACAAATCTTGTAACTAGCGATTCTATTTTTAAAAGCATTCGCTATTAGGTATACATTATCGAATTTAGTTTGCAACAAGCAGTTGGACTTATGAATATTGCTCTTTTTATGATTAGAATGTTTATGATAGTCAACATTACAGACTCGACAGTGAAACATGGTGGAAAATATTATATAAGTACTCAGGTAACTTTATAGATTTCTGATAAAAATTGTCAATTGTTTAGGATAGTCAACATTACAGACTCGACAGTTGGAAAAAAATATTAAATAAGTAGGTACTCAGGTAATTTTATATATTTGTTCTTAAATTTTTATATTTAGTTTTTTTATTATTGATCTACCGAAGTAGATTCTGGAATAAAATACACAAATTAGCTTAGCTTTAGTATATATTTTATAAGTAAATTCTAAAATGAGATTAACCACATATTATAGGGTTTAGATTTCTTAATTTCAATTTCAGTTTTTATTTTTGTATATTTATCTACCGAAGTAGATTCTGGAAGAAAATACACAAATTAGCATAGCTTTAATATATATATTTTATAAGTAAATTCTAAAGGAGATTAACCACAATTATAGGGTCTAGATTTCTTAATTTCAATTTCAGTTTTTATTTTTGTATATTTATCTACCGAAGTAGATTCTGGAAGAAAATACACAAACGAAGAAAATAAAAAAAAAAGCAAAGCTTTATTATAAGTAAATTCCAAAAGTAGATAACCACATACAGGTTCTAGATTTCTTAATTTCAATTTTGGTTTTTATTTTTAATTATTTATCTACCGAAGTAGATTCTGAAATTAATACAATAAGATAAAATCAATAATAAAATCAATACAGAACATAAGAGTTAAAAGTTCTTAGCGTTCTTACGGGAATAAAGTATAGGCTGTATTCCCTTAAAGTCTTCCTTGGCGGCTACCACTAACTGTGAGGTTGCTCGCCATAGCGGGCTGTTTTCTTTCACAGCCGCCTTTAATGAAATTATAGAGTGTTTATAAAGGTCTTCAGTTAACCCTTCTAGCTCCCGACAGTTGGACACGCGAAGCTCCACATAGTAGTCCCCACGCCGAGTAGGATCCCACTGCTGTGTGTACCCGGTACCCGATCTTCTATACAGGTAGCTCTTCAAAGCAGCAGCTCGCACGGGTTTGTTCGTAGAATCCTCATCCTGATAACAAAAAAATTACAGTCAGCATTTGTCAAATCTTCTTCATATGTGGTATACCTACATATCACATAAAAGGACTGATATATTTAGCCCGCGAAGACTTGAGGTAAAAAAAACATGTTTCACATCTAAACGGGATTGGTAGATTTTTACAAATTTGAACACAGGTGCGGAGAAACTACTCAATTAACACGATTAGATCCGTTACATGCATAATAACTAGGTATGTGAAAAAGTACTGAGTTATTTAATTATTATCGGAGTGAAATAAAAAAACCCCATCTCATTAAAAAAACTAATAGTGAATAGAGCGGGAAATATGATAAAGGATAAACAAATAAAATTGAACGGCTGACTTGGAACTGTCTTTGTCTAAGAATAAAAAAAAAGCTAACCTCAGAGTCGGGGAACGTGTAAGCCCGCTTCCTCTTCAGCTGCGATGTCGATGGCAGCAGCTCGCCGTCGGACTCAGAGTCACTGCCAAATAGCTGGCGCTGACGACGGCTCGCACTGGCAGCGGCTACTGCTTTCTTGCACTGCTTCTTCACCGGTTTGATAATTTTTTTTTTAGCCGAAACGGGAGCCGCGACACTCTCAGCATCGGAGTCGAAAGGATTAGTAGACCTGAAATTTTTTTTAAAGCATTAGTTTTCACGACTATGAATTGCTCCGTATTGCCCTTATGATGAAGATTTTGTAGCACAGTCAAAGTTCTAACTCGTGTAGGAAACACTAGTTAAAAAAGAAACACTGAAAAAATCTGTGAAAACAGTACACTCGATGCTATCTCTTATAAGAGAAGACGCGTAAAAAGGACTTAGGAAAAAATAATAGTAAAAAACAACACACAATGCTATCTCTTATAAGAAAAGACGCTTGAAAAGGACTTAGAAAAAATAAGAGTAGGCGCGAAAAAAGGTACATACATACTCACTCCGGATCCGGATTACTGGAATTACTGCAAACTGGAACTGCACCGAGGCACTAATTAAAATAATTGTGTGACGAAAATTACCAGCGGATGCTTTTATACCCTCATAATATTAGGACGTGTTTATAATAACCAAATGCAATTAAAAATATACTGTCGAGTGATATAATTCAATCACAACCGCCTTATTTACACTAGTACATAAAGCTGTTTTTAGTTTGCTTCAGGATACACCATTGTGATCACGCCCTTAGCTCCCTTATATGATACAGGCGACGTCTTGTCGCGGAAATCTGATGCGGAATTCTAAAAAGGAAACAGTACATACGGGATCGTAGCGCTCTAACAATATGTCATGGGTCAGGTTATTATGGCCTTCCATAATGCTTATATGAATAACCAACATTAAATTAACCTTCATCAATGAGATGGATGCTTCTGCTTACCCCTATAATGTGTCTTACACTCTCTTGTTTTTTAGAATAGTTTGATTGGTGAAATATGAAAAGAACATAGTGCATAGGTACATTACGGACTCAAATACCCCTATATAAAGATTGTTGCCTCAGCTTACCCTTAAAATAGACATCCTGGTGGTACGAAATTATCAAGAGATCACCATAAAAAATATTGAATATCTATTGCTGTTTCTGCTTACCCTTTTAAAATATTAGTTTGATGTGGGTACAGTCGGCGTTAGCTAGATCTTAGAACATATTACTTGTTTGCAATTAAAATGTAAAGAGTGATCTGCTGTCTAATGTATTTATGTTCTTCACACTTTTATTGACCATGGTATAGAACTTTTATAAAAGTGGGCCACCCATCTTGTAAGTATTTCAAGCAAAGCTATAAAATCGATATTATTGTGTGGTGATTACCTCTTACGGTAATAGAGTTATAGATTAGATATTTGTTGCACATTGATGTTATAGCAACATTTATTTATTGGTTACAACAGTCTCTGACTACCCCTCTGGGATGTAAGCACAACTATAGATATTTATATAAGTTTGCGCTATGTTTTAAAGTTATTTATAAATGAGAACAAATAGGTTCAAAATTCCCCCAAATTAATGTTTGGAACGAAAAACCTTTCAGACAGAGGCCTCTCGGCTTGACAACTATTTAAGACAAAAAAACAAGGTATCATCGATCCAATTTTATCGACATATTTAATGGAACAGTTTTCATAAAATATTTTAAACTTTAAACCTCTTACGACAGCGTCTTTCATCTTGAATACTTACCCAATTGAAAAAAATATATACTGTACTTAGTAATAATTATGAAGGTTCAGTTCAAACAGGGATGTTTAGAAAAAAAAATGTTAAGAAGAGAATAACATCGTTGAAATACTGTCTTTTTTTACTTTGCAAAATGTCTATTCGTCTCATACTATAAAATATTGAATGCTTTTTTTTTTTTTGACTGACTTTTTCGGTGACGCAGTCCGTGGATGGTTTTGGACTGATAAAACTGAGCAGTTGCCTCAGTCCAATCATAGCTGTTAATGCATGCAATGTAAGCTCTTGGATTGGAGCATTCATTCGCTCGAAAGCGGCTAGCTATTGTATAACCATCAAGAGCGGGCGGACAAAGTCTACCGCATATCTACACACACAACATGCTTGCGCTCTATGAGCCTGGTTCACAGCCGCGCGGTGCGGATAGCAGTCTCCGACCGAATATGCCGCGCGCCGCTATTCTCATACTTCGATGTGTGCAGCTTTAGTTGACTCATTTAATTTCGCCGTGCAGCGGGTCGGTTATCAGCAACTTTAGGACTAGATTAACCGATACTTTTTGAGCCACTGTTACATGTTGAGAGTTAGGTTGATGAAACTGTGTAGTTTTTGTTAGATCGGTTCAGTTCAATTCGTAACTGATCATGCAGGCGAAAGGACAGCTCATGTAGGGTGAATTGGGGCATTCTGGATGCACTCGCTCGAGCGCAGCGAGAGCGAGTGATCCAGAAGCCCCAATTATACACTACTCAGGCTTATAGACTGATGTATTAATAAACAGAATAAATACGTAAACATAAATATTCGATTGCAGGCACACAGCGTAAACTGGTCCGGCCGCGTAGGTATCGCCTGCACTGATCAAAACAACAATGACACATCGTGACCGCTCTGTGGAAAAGCGATTGATAATATTACAAGACGATGAACAATACTGCATACACACACGAAACAAAATCAAGTAATCAAGTATGAGGTGTAAGGCAGGTAAATCAATTTTCCTTTAAATAAAATAACAAAATAGCGAAATAACACAAAATAATATTTTTTTAAACTAACGAAAGCAATTTTTGTTTTAGGCTAATTGTGGGCAAACTTTTTCCCCGGCAAAAATGTTTGCTACGTCGCATTGTTTGCGGATGCGATAAGGTGGCTGTCCCTCAGTACGTCGGACGTAGACGCGCCCGTCCCTCGTCCAGACCCATCTCCAACCGTGAGCTCGGGCCTGCTCTCGCGCCTTGGCAAATAGCTGCCGGTTCAATTCGCAAAGACTATTTTTTTTCTTGAGGGCTGAATCAAAAACCATTTCGAGATTAACATCTAAGTAACTATATTTTCTATATTTAAGATAAATATTAAGGAAGATGAGCGTTATTTTTGCCAAAAAACAATAACCTTCATTTGACCTTCTGATGACGTCACATTTTAAAATAAACATAACATATGGCAACACTACGTTACTTAAAAAAAGGACTTGCTGTCATACCTGTCATATGCATATCATTTCCTTGTCTGTGAAAAAAACGTCTGTGACAGCAAATCACAGAAACAAAGTGTGACAGTTTGCGCGACGTTTCGGCGTGTGCACTCGAAAAATATGACGTCACCCTTTCAAAAATTTAAATAAATAATTTATAATATTAAACTTAACAAATCGCTGAAAAAATTAAATTAGTCTCTAGAAATTACTTCTGCTTTAAGAAAAAAATATAAAATAAGATCAAAATAAAAAATATACTGCCCGAATTTCGTGAGCCGTTCGTTGACGTAAAAACGTCGGGGCTCACCGGGCAAGCCCATGTCGGCAGTGGTGGCGCCGCGGCGCACGCGCGCCCCGCGCAGCAGCGCGTCCCGGGTTGCGCGCCGCGCCAGCCGTACCACGAGCGGCCGTGGGCGGCGCCCTTCGTCAGCCACGTCGCCGCGCGGGCCCACACGCTCCGCACTCACCACGTCGCGCTCGTCGACCGCCACGCCTAGCTTCGCCGCGATCACCGTTATCAAGTGAACCGATTTTTCGGCCCGATCCTCCACGACATTGGAGATTTGGACGTGGTTCGACAGGATCTCCTGGTCGCGGTCGTGCAGCTCCATCTGTAGAGCTTCGAGAGCCTCTTCCAAAACCCTTGCGCCGGTGCTTACGACTGCAGCGGCGACCGTTTTCTCCATCGCGTCGACACGGCTCTCGATAGCGTCAATGCGCTGCGTGCAGGCGCCCAGTGCTCCGCGGAAGTCCTGCATCTCCCGACGGCACTCCTGCATATCCTGTCGCAAGCCGTGCATCTCCTCCCGCAGCAGTCGCAACTCATGCGTCAGGACTCCCAAGGAGTTTGATTCCCGCACATCGTCTTCGTATAAACGAGGCCTTTTATGTCTCGCTGTCACGTTCATCGCATCGGGAAGATTAGGCAGGTTGGGCTCCGAGGACGATGACAACGGTGACGCAGCCATCTCCAACTGCGATGGCGTCAGCTCCTTTGGTGGTGGTGTCCGTTCCTTATTAAACGGCATGATGTCGCGCGCCAATAAAGTAGCAGATATTAGCAATGCAGAGGACAAGTACGCCTGGCGCGCGCGTTGCGGTGGGCGACTTTCGCACAGACGACCCGGGTTCGAAACACGGTGGGGATCAGCGAATCACGGCACTTTTATTTCGGTAATCGACACAAATCAATATCTGTCACGCTCTAGGACCGCCCTGTGGGAGTGGTCTGTCCATTTAATGCACTCAAGAGTAACAGAGAATCCAAACTTTGTCAAAGAAGCCAATCAGAAAGATACTAGTAAAAAAAAAATAAAGGTAAAAAAAAAAATCAGAAATAAAAGTTACGATTTTTGACAACAACTTGTCTTTAAGTTCGACACACGTCCACACAGCACCGAACGCTCGCAGGAACGCTCATGAAACTGAGATCCCCACACTAAGCACACCTGTTCAGGACTTCCGATATATTTTACTTATTATTAATCTTAATTTAGAAAACGTGACAGCATAAAATAACATAAATTATCTGCACTTAATTTTAGGGGGGGTCTCACCCCGTGTCAAAACTTCGCAACAATTCTGTGCCTCAACCATGTTATACATATAAATAAAAAAAAATCAAATAATATTCAACATTTTATCTCATTAATGTGTGCTAGTGCGTTTTTACGCACGGTCAGAGCGCGTCATCTTAGTAACTAAAACTGATCCACTCGGATTGTGAAGTTCTACACATATCTTAGAGAATTCGGATTTTGCTTCAGTTTCTTTAGGATGTTTGTTTCAACCTAGGCTATGAACTTTGTCTCTGGATATCAAGCTTTACTTAACTTGACCTCGATCTCATTGATGATAAGGGGAGATGCCCTGAAGAGTAAGGAATTTGAAATAATATTATAGATCTTCAAAAGTAGATTCAACTTTCCTTTAGGACTAATGTGTTAATATACTTAGGTAAGTCTATTTTTCAAAAGTGTAATTACGTCGTTGTTGTTCCGGACGAGCGATATACATACGGTTTTTAGGGTTCCGTACCCAAAGGTTAAATGACCTTATTACTAAGACTCCACTTTCCGTTTGTCTGTCTGTCTGTCACCAGGCTGTATCTCATGAACCGCGATAGTTAGACAGTTGAAATTTTCACAGATGATGTATTTCTGTTGTCAAGAACAAATACTAAAAACAGAACAAAATAAATATTTAAGGGGGGCTCCCATACAACAAAGGTGTTTTTTTTTTACCGTTTTTTGCTCGATATTAATAACGGCAACAGGTAGTTGCTTGAAATATTCAAATGTTGTATAAAAAGAGGGTACGGAACCCTTCGCGTACGAGTCCAACTCGCACTTGGCTGGTTTTTTTACTGTCATTGGTAATTACCAATTAATTAATTAAACTCACTGGCAGTAGTATCGACGGACCACTGTAGTCTCAGCAGGCCTATGTCATTCTTGAGTGCCGGCTGGCCTTGGTACTCGGGGTGCGCAATCGCTTCTTCTACGGGGATGTCCTGGAAATTACAATAGGACAGGCCCTAGAGTCTAATAATCACATAGTTTTTCAATAGAATTATATAATCATAACAATAGCCGATATTAGCCTCTATTTGGTAGTCTACTAAGCATTAGCAGTACAATGCCGTTTCAATGGTAGAACCGGCGCAAATTAAATAGGCATCCACTGCGAAGAGGATCGAATCGCGCGAGGTCCCGAATTAAGTTTCACGGGTTTTATTATAACTATTTGACTACGATTGGTACTACTACTATTTACTACTTTACTAGACTACCAATAGTGCCAATGAAACAACCATTACCATGCTAATATGAATCTATTAAACTACTATGCATTTCATAGACTCGCTCCCATCCCCATGGTTAGATTCATCATCGGCAGCTATGGATAGGCTGCAGGCACATGTGCCCTTTGAATAGAAGGGTTTAACGAATATCGTGGAAGATGTACGGAGACTTCGAGATTCAAGGTTGTAAATAGTTTTGTTAGATTACAAAATTCGACGCACATTCAAAATAGAATAAAAATAGCAAAACAAGTAGCGTTTTGTAAAAAAAAACACAGCAGTCTGCCTAGCTACCGACCTAGATGAATCATCATTAATGTCTTTACAAGACAGTTTCTGCAGGGTGTTTCAGAAAGGTCCGTTAAAACTTACGTGGTTATTCTGCTTATCAATGCAAACAAATTTTATGAGAGCATATGCGAAATATATAAAAGAAATAGTACGAAACAGCTGATATTGCTTATTACAGAGAGAAGGAATTAAATTACCAGGAGACGGGCAGCGTCTTCCTGAGATGCCAACCGCATACTGCGATCGCCAACCCGCCTGCCAAGCGTGGCGATTGTGGCAAAACCACTCATGATTATGTTCGAAGCTTGGAAAACTATGAGGGAGGCCTATGTCCTGCTGTAGTAGGCGTCAAATGGCTAATGATGATGATGATGTCAGAGAGGATCTCTTGAATAAAAGGTGTTTGTATGGCTGAGCGGAACAAACCCCTAAGTTTTACCGGACCTTTGTGAAACACCTATTAATTTTAAACAAATTTGTTATTTTATTGTACCTCTAAAGGAGAATGCCATATATATTTTCGTTATACATTCTCAAGTAACATTAAATATATCCACATCATACCCCCTTTAAGCAAATAAACGAAAAAAAACTTCTATGTTCTCGTGGTCTCATCATTTTTCCCATAAATGGTAAATTCCTTTTTTATGTACAATGCAGTGTTCTCTATCTAAGTACATAGAGTTATTTCGCGGTCTCATTAGTAAAATATAAACTCACCTGAATCCGTTTCTCACAAACAACCCTCGGGGGCTCATTCTGGCAGTCCTCGTGCGTCCTCAGGTCATGCTCGCCCACCCGGACGCCAGCAATCTTCAGGTTCGTAATGCAATGGCTGGCCGTCAATACGTAGCGGTCGTTGATGAGGGTCCCGCCGCATTGGAACTTCAGCCCGTCACCTAGCGTTTAAAGTTTAGTCAGGCACAGAGAACCTGATTTTAATCCAATAATCCCAATGTTCCGATCACATATTCTGTGGTTCCGGTATTGACGCCGAACTTTATGACCGTTTCTGACTCATAAGGATTTAGATTTATATCCTGTGGATTAAAAGATCTTCACTTACGGCCCGAAGGCAGCGGCTAATATAGTAAAATACCTAGTACATTGACATTCAGCAAACAGAATGTAAATTCTTTACGTTGAAATAAATTATTGATTTCTGATTTCTTGCTGCGGTCTAAGCGGCGTCTTCCCATCCCAGCCCTCTAATGTGGACTCCACCTCTTTATCCTTCCCGAATGTTGGTTGCCATGAGAGGCTCTGGTTGGGTGTTGTTCTGACCTACGGCACGTGTGGCTGAGTCACCCCTAGTCCTTAGCAAGGAGTTCTGACTTATGAAGAGTGAGCACTTAATATTAGTGGTGGTTTGTGGCGGTTTTTAATGTGTGGGTGTGTTTAGTACAATAAAATAATGTTCTACTCTCTACGAATCGGAGCTGGCTAGAATTTTTTTTATACAGACATGCTATTTTCTCATCAATGGACGGTTTCCCATTGGACGATAACAATAAATTTCCGATATTTTTTTCATACAATAGTTGGCCAAGACCTAAGTAAATGCATGAAACTAGATGTCGTGTCATTATGGAAAATCGTCCAATGTAAAACCATCCAACAGAATATACATATTTATGTACTTTATGCTACGGTCCTGATTCTATATTGGTTCTAATTCTATACGTAAGTTACAAAAAATTATGTCGGTGCGTGCATGCAACGACTAATGAATGTTGATAAAGTGAAGAACGCCTGTCAGGATCAGGCAAGTGGCATTGGTGACCCTGGTATTGGTAGCCTACATAGAGACACAGGGGTGAGTTTATGTAATATAATGTAAAATTTTAACCACTTCCGGACTCTCCTCCCTATAGGTACGTAAGACAAAAATAAAAGCTTTCAACCTTATGTGTACGAAAAAGTAAGACATTTTCGGATCGGACCCTCTTTCTCCCCTCTAAGCGAACGACCTTCCCTCCCCGTTGACTTACGTAATACACAAATGACACACAATGGAGAAAAATATTTTCCGGGTCGTCGTGGGATTCGACTCCGCGGTTCTCCGAGCCCATGGATTTGTATGAGACTTATTGCGCTGCGCGTTGAGGGAAAAGTAGGCATTTTTGAAATTACAGAAATACTATTAATATAATTTTGATAATAGAAAATATACCAAAATAACTATTTGTATGTACAGATAGTTATTTTGGTATATTTTTTATTATCCAAAACTCAATACAGCTCAAATAAAACCATATGAAGTGATAATTTAACGTAATTTTTTAACTTGCATTAAGCACGCCCTTGTACACTTACAATGTAATTAGTGCAATAAAGAATTAAAATAAATAAATAAATAGGTCAGGTAAAAGAAAATACTACCCAGTATTAAGGTCGCCTTTGTACAAAATTGTTTTTTTCGTGCAATATTGAATTTTTCAACTCAAGTCAGTTAAGACTGATGGTTATGAAAAACACGAAAGGAGGCCTATGTCCTGCAGTGGGCGTCAAATGGCTGATGATGATGATGAAGACTGATGTTTGCGATTTTTTGATGCTATAGAGTTTTAAAAATCATAAAAATAATGACCGACGGCCCTAGATAGGACCTTGAATTTATAATTTTTTTCTATTGTAAAAAACAATTAGAGAGTAAAATGTATTTTAGAACACCTGATTTAGGGGTAATGACGGAGAACCCAGCCTTAAGGGGCTCCAACACTAAGCGTAACACAACGTAAGAATAGCGCCCATGCTATAGAGTTTTAAAAATCATAAAAATAATGACCGAGGGCCCTAGATAGGACATTGAAAAATAATATTATTATGTATCATTAGAGAGTAAAATGTATTTTAGAACACCTGATTTTGAGGTAATGACGGAGAACCCAGCTTTAAGGGGCTCCAACATTAAGCGTAACACATCGTCATCAATGGAAAAAAAACTTATATCTTTGTTACAGATCGTTTTTCGCAAAAAGTGCCAGTATGATCTATAAATCATGACCGAGAACCTAGGATCACGGACCTGTAGGCTTAGCACACTAGTATGCGAGAAAATGACAGGCGCCGCGGTATAAACTTTGCCGCTTTATTAGTTTTGTCGCAACAGCGAACATGATGTGAGTGGAAGAGAAATTTAAACACTGTTTAAAGTCTTTCTCGCAGGCGGCAAAATGGAGATGTCAGTTGGAAAAAAGGCTTCAATTTTAATATTTTTTGGGTTGGTCGCACTCAATCGGTACACTTCGACTGTATGACAACACTATTCATTTGTTCATTTAGGTCTTCTGCGTTTTGTTCACAATTTTTTTTCTCCTAAGAACAGTCGATAACCTAAGTGTTTTGTCTGAAGTCAGAACTGACTATGAAGGTAAATATATGAATGGAATATCGAAACGTTTTTGTTCTTCTTTCCAACAACCGACCTTACAAAACAAATAACAGTTTTCTGAAGTTCCAGAGAAAATGGAGCGAAACTGTATACGACAGTTACATGTGTATTTGTTCATTGGGCTGTCTTTAAACTCAATACAAGACTGCTTTATGTAATTATATGTCGTTTCGACCTTGTGCAATAACGCCGTCATCTAATTTCACACAATTCATTTGCTACACTTACTAGACCTCTCGTGGCTGGTAAGTGAAGTGAAGACCTAGTAGTAAAGCCATCCTCATATCCTCATTGGGTATGCTCATCATCCTCACATGACATAAATCAACACGAAAACTAAGAAACGCAAATATGTAAGAGTATGATAGCAAAGACAAATTATAACCTAAAAGCCTTGTCTTTACCTCGACACCAACAGAGAAATTTCTCTTAGTTAAGCTGTCATTTTGCGAGAAAAAAACACCTTCATGTTCGCGGTTGCGACAAACCATAGACAAACGGTATTAAACTGACAGAAGGAGGCGCGTTGAGACAGCTCACGCGGTCTTCATGTTCGCATCGGCGAGATATCCCTCTGTGACGTCATCTTAATACTGTTTAGTGTTTAATGTGACAGTTGAGAGCAGGCAAAATGATCAGCGTGCTAAGCCTACTGGGTTTTTTGCCGTAGGTTCACGGCCATAAAATAACCTAAAATAACTATTAACATGATATTGAGAGATACTGACACTTTTAGAGATACAGATACTGAAAACTGGCCAAGTGCGTGTTGGACCACGTGGAGTGTAGGGTTCCGTAAGAGGAGGGGTTAACTTCATCAAAGTAATTTCAATGGATTTTTTTAAGCCAAATAACGATCTTCCTACACCCACAATATTTTTAAGCGAGGTGTATAGGGGTGTACCATAAAAACAACTTTTAAAGATTTTATTGTACCGTTTGGTCGGCGTGATTAATATGAATGTGTGTGTGCCAAATTTCAGCTTTCTCGTACTAATCGTCTCTGAGCTAGGCTGCGGACAGACAGACGGACAGACGGACAGACAGACCAGACAGACGGACGGACATGGCGAAACTATAAGGGTTCCTTGTCGAACTACAGGACCCTTAAAAGATACGATTTTTTTTCCATTGGTGTTACTGGATGGAGCCCCTGAATCCTAACATGTGAACCGTTTTCCAACTCACGTGTGTTATATGATATGAGCACCATCCAGGGGAACTCGTACAGGTCGGCCTCTGAACCACTAAGGATGCGGACGTCTTCGATGAAGCCACATTGATTCGGCAGCAGAGACAGGTTGGGGTGACTGTCCAGGCCTGCCCACAGAGTACTTTTTGGGCCTGCAAGCGACGAACAGCAGACCTGGGTGGACAAGGCAATAGTATCGGTACGAGACAAGGCAGATCTGGGGGGGGGTGAATCTCTAAATTGCATAGTTGTTCAATAGCGTCTTATAATTACGATAATGGTTGTTTCATTGACACTATTGGTAGTCTACAAACCAACTGCAATCCAATGGTAACACATGCAACAGAACTTGGCACCTCGCGCGATTCCATCTTCTTCGCGAGAGATGCCTATTTAATTTGCGCGGGTTATACTTTTGAAATGACATTGTGCTGCTATTGCTTAGTAGACTGCGAAATAGAGGCAAATAAAAGCCATTGTTTTTTTATCGACACTACTGGTAGCTTAGTATCGCATTCCAATGATATTACCCGTGCAATTGAACTCGACACCTCGCGCGAATGAAAATGTGCTGCTATTGCTTAGTAGACTGCCAAGTAGAGCCAAATAACAGTCATTGTCGGGCTTATATAATTCTATTGAAAAACTATGTGTAGACTCTAGGGTCAGGTTTTGCTCAAGCAGTACTTACAATGGGCTGATCAATGACTTACCTTCGCTACCGTGATCTGAAAGCCGCAGAACGCGCTTCTGACTTTAGCCTGGGACGCGGGATCGTTTTTTCGGATCAGCGTTACTGCCGCCGGGCATTGCGAGTATACCATGCAGTCACTGCATGTCTGCTCTGTAAGGGAAACGTGAGGAAATGTGTAGTTGTATGGGTGGCGGTCGTATGGTCGAGTTTGGATGGCGGGCATGGGTTTGGATTCCCGGTATGTTACATAATAATATTCCGTAGAGGATACTTTTTGATTTCGTTACCAATTGTACAGAAGCAGTATTCCGCAAACTGTGTGTCGCACACTGGTGTACGGTCGACAGAAGGTCAACCTTTACATTTTTGTTGCAAAGTCGTCCTTGACGTTACTGATTGTCTGTTTTGATACCCGTATTTAAGGGATCGTAATGGAATAGCGAGTGCTTTTCGATCCCCTGGGGGGAGCAAAAATAGGGGATCCTAGTGGACGGGGTGGATTAGTGTGCACCTATGTAAAGGTCGAAGCGCTGTCGACTGTACAATGGTCATTAGTTGGCGTGCCTCGGAAAAACGACAAGTTTACGTGAAAAAAAAACGTTTTTAGTGGAAATGCAATTCTTTAACGTTATGCAATTTTTAGGTATTGGCTCTAGGCCTGCAGCTTTGAATTTAAGTTGTAGGTTCTAGATACTTCTGGGAGGCACTTTTTTTTGCAAATCGCATTGTAATACGAGCAGAAGGTACGATTTTTTGCCTCTTAAATGCTTTTTGAACTTCATGGGCTAAACAAATACAATCGTTTAAAAATGTGTTATTTCCTTGTAGTGTACTATACCTCTGAAATTTCCTAATTTCGTAGGTGTACCTCGAAAACAAATCGTTTTCGGTACACTGCATTAGGGGATGTTTTATCTGCTTTACAGAACTAGCCACTTCATAGAAGTCATTTTTAATGGATTTTGAACGAAATTTTACTTTTATAACTTGGTTGGCTATTACTCGTTGACTAGTAAAACCTACTTAGCCGTGATACTTTTTCTTTTAAATTAATTATATTTGCTACTACCCTGAATTTTTTTACGTTTCTACAATCAACCGTTTAGCCAGGAGAGAGATGGACAAAAATTTGCGCTTTAAAGCTAAATATTTCACAAATGGTCTTCCTACATCCACAATATTCTTTAACCACCAATCCAACGATGCCCTACATGAAGGGGTAGACGAAAAAAGAATCATTCCCACTTTTCATGTCAGGTCACAGTAAAAAAAATTGTTTTTCCAACATTTTATTCTTTAACTTTGTCGGTATGATACGTATACACATACCAAATTGTAGCTTTCTAGTACCACCGGTCTTTGCGCTAGGCCGCGGACGGACAGACTGACAGACAGACAGACGGACATGGCGAAACTATAAGTGTTCCTTGTCGGACTACGGAACCCTAAAAAACGAAATTACACAGATATACAGCGGCCTTATCACTAAAAGTGATATCTTCCAGACAACCTTAGCTTAGCTTAGTTTAATCAATTATACTGCATAAACAATGTTTATCAAGATCTTAGCGTATGAGCGTACGATGGCAAAGGAGGTTCGCCTGCAGGAAAGGATTTGCCAGTCAGCATGAGGAATAACAGACGAGTGGTTACAAACTTATTTTTGCGGGTACGTTGTATGGGAGGGCACTTATAGATTAGATTAGATTAGGCCAGATGTCGCTGCCTGTACGTAATACAGAGAAGTTTGTAAAGAGGCTCGAAATTTCACTTGTCCATTAGCTCAGTTGGGAGAGCGCTGGCACGGTTAGGCGCGGGTTCGGGTTTTTAAAATTGTCCTCAGCACGGGTTGGTGCAACAAAAAGAATATAATTAGATTAGATTGTAAAGCTATTGCAAAATTATGTTTGTGTTTTGTTCAGAGCCCTAGGGCGCTCGCTAATGTAGGACTCGTCCTACATTAGCCTACTTGTTCGGTTTTTTGTATGCAGTTTTGGCAACTGGCGGCTGTTAACAGATATAAGTACAGTCAAATAATGATAGACAGATAACTTCAACAGAAATACGCGCAATCGGAATTAGATTGCAATTGACACGTAAGAGCAGTTTTGTTTGTTTACTAAACGTCCAACTAAAGTCCAAAGAATCCTAGCCACAGATGTCTGTGATCCTAGCTAATTCACAACCCGCATTCCCCACCACCATTAAGACATAAAATACGTTCATACGAAGTCAAAGTCATTTGTTCATGTTATTTGTCGAGCTTTATAACAGATTGTTAGCGAACGGGTTCACAAAGGATTATTTCGCACGAAGGTAGGACGGTACTTACGACTAAATACCGATCCAAAATGTAGCGCGCACAACGTCACAAACAAACCAATTAGTTTATCAGTCATTTTGACCATACCGACCGATCACTGTGGGTGTAATCGAGTAACTATATTTTATTTCAAACAGTAACACAATTCAAAGTGATTACGGACAAGATGTGCTGAACCGGCGAGCGAGTCAAGGAGACTGACTCATGTTCCGGTTTTTTTATTAAAGGAAAATGATCAAGCGATCAAGTGATTAAGTTAATAACTTTATTAAATTAGAATTACGGAGAAGTCATGGTTTTATAAGAAAACCCATATTTTTTATAATTGAAAACATGAATTATGGACACTGAAAACTGGTGACACTATTTAGATTTTAGCGATACTGCTAATGGTCAAGATCCTTTATATTATAAACTGCTTTTAGGCTCGCTCCACACTAGGAATTCTGCTGTTCCCGGAGGGCAATATTCCCCAAATTTCCATTGCCTTATTGTAATATAACGGCTTTGAATACATTCACAATATTTTAAGTAGACATTCTAACCATGATTTAGAAACAGATGGTGCTAGTTTTGAAAAAATCACACGTGTGAAATTTTTTTTTTCAAAATCGTCCTCAACACGGTTTAGTGTAACAAAAAAATATATATATATAAAAAATGCGACTGCACCACTTTCATAAATGTGGCTTAAACAGCATTTGACTAAAATGCTTTATACAAAAGTCGATTTAAATGGCGACTCACGTGACATTTAAAAAGTAGTGCAAGTCGGCCTCAGTCTTTTTCCTTTAAAATTAGTTTTACTTTGATTGAAACAGCATACTCATTACGGTATGTAGGGAGGTAAGTTTTGTAAAGTTTCTTGCGAGTTAACAGTGTGTGATCGGCCTAAAAATAACGGTACTATTCATTTGTTTGTATGTTTATTTTATCATCATTTAGCAAATTGCATAAATTTAAACTTTACAAGGTTGCTACAGGAAATAACTAGAGACTTAAGGAAATGTCATTCGTGGCCTCAGACCAAGACAACAGAATAAGTTCCCTAGTATTTTTGATTTTGAGCTTCGTGTGGGATAATTTCTACGTTAGATTAATAACGAGAGGAATAATTCTACGTTACAAAATATGTATTATTTTGTTTTTATCTTGTATAAAGTAAACATCAAAAATGGTAACACAACATAATATCTCGGGACGCAGCTACTAAACCTCGAAATGTATGGGATTCTTTTTGTTTCTCCCTCATAACTTGTATAAGGTGCATCCAAGAGAATGTTACTTTCACAAACATCAAAAATGTTATAAATAAATGGTAAACCAGTTAAAAAAAAATAAGCTTTTGCATTGTATAGTCGACAGCAGGTCCTTTTACCTTTACATTTCTGTTGCCGCCCTTAACTTAACTGATTAGAATGCAAAGGTTGTAAAGGTTTGTAAAGGCTAATGTGCCGCCTACTGGATCCCCTAGATTTTAACCTCTACGGACTGGCTTATAACGGGTTGTGGAAAACCCGCTTCGCGCTGAGCGGAAAATTCCAGCGGCCAACCGTGAACATTGATAGGGAAAACCCGCAATATTTGCGGTTTTTTCCCACACAACTTCATCTCTACTTTCGACATTAATTTAGAGATTAATTTAATAATGTGGAACATACCTCAGTTCTATTTAAAATCAAAGTCCACAGAGTACGCAGGCCAAGTTCTTGGCCGACTCGCACTGTGCATATATTTACACGAACCCGTTCCGGCAGTTTTCGCGCCCTTTGTGAGAAGACATTGTACTATCAGCATATTATACAAAATAAAAAACTTTATTAGAAATATGAAGACATATATACAGGGTCATCAGGTTATACAGAGTCACATTTTGAGACCGGGTATTAAGGGTAGCTATACCTAATTTGTTATGGTTAGAGGAAAACTTTGTTAAAAGACCTCCCCTAATAATTAAAGTCATATATTCCTGCATTTTCACTTACTTACTTGCTTGTACTTATAGCTTGCATTATTTGGACTTTAATAAAGGAGATAGAAATTATATACTAGTAATTTTCAGTTATGTACTTATTTTAATACATGAATTTTGTTATAATGCTTCTTGCATTCGGCACGCCCTTCTACATTTACAATGGGCGTGCAATAAAGAATTAAAATAATAATAATTGTTAATTTTTAAGTACGAAACATATTAGAGACAAAACAGAAATAAGTAGGTTCCTAGATACCTTACAATAAATCTGTCCACACTAGTCCATCACAATTCACCATAACTCATTAGACCTTAAGGTCGAAGAATAAGGCAAAGATCTGCGAAAGGCAAAACGACTTCGGTGTGAAAGCCGGGTTCGTAGAGGTAGGTAGTATATATTTCGCAGTTAATCCGCGGGCTTTCATTGCCCGAATAACAGGGAACAGGCCTTAGAATGTCCGTTATCGGCACACAGTCCCCCACTGCCTCCCAGATGACGTTCATACTGTGCGATCCCCGCTCTCCCGGGCGATGATCCCACAGGTAAGGCTTCGTAGTCAGCCCTAGAGCTCAGTGCCTTT
The DNA here is from genome assembly GCA_963969515.1 of Yponomeuta evonymella. NCBI lineage: Eukaryota > Metazoa > Arthropoda > Insecta > Lepidoptera > Yponomeutidae > Yponomeuta > Yponomeuta evonymella. Next base: position 11,586,803 of record OZ018362.1, read on the forward strand.
CGACTGACGTGCATCTCTCGTTGAAGCTTCAGAGTGACGTCGGTGTTTGGGCTGGGATCTCAGAGATAGGGTCTCCAAAGTCGGCGCGCAGTCTCTCTCTGTCTCCCAAGTGACGTTTATACAGCGCTCTCTCGGTGCAGCGTCAGAGTGACGTCAGGGGGCGGGCCGGGATCCCAGAGGTAGGGCTTCCGCAGTCTGTCCACGGCAGGGGGCTTCCAGTCCAGGGAACCCCCAGAGTAGCCGCTGCTACAGGACCGCAGGCTGTGGGACGCGTGGCGCTTGTGGTCTGAGTGGGAGAAAAAGAGAAATCAGTGAGTAAAATTATCATAACGAAAAATCGGAGTCAATGAGTTAAACCTCACATTCGGGAGGTCGTGTACCAATGACTTCTACATACTCGTAGTTACGTAAATTTGTAATAGCAATAACTGAGAAGGAAAACATCGTGAGGAAACCCGAGTATCTGAGATAACTCAGAAATTGTAATCCGCGGTGGGTACGAATTCCTCTGAGAGAAAGCCTATGCCGTGCAGTGGGACGTATATATGTTATAGGCAATGTGTATAATGCAGGCATTCTATACATTTCCTAGGTATTGTATAGAATGCCGGGGTCGTCCAGGCAATGTGTGAAATGATATTGAATGTTCAAACTATTTTACACTTTACCTAAGAAATGTATGGAATACCTACCTAGGCATTGTATAGAATGCCGGTTGACGCATAGGTAATGTATGTAACGTGTTTTTTTTGCGTAGACAGCGTTTCTCACATAGCAGTTCCCTTCGGATAAACATTTACATTTACAACGTACAGTCAAGTGCACGTAGAGCTTTACATTTTGACATTTCCACCTCTCTTATCTTCTGCGATATTAGGACAAAATCGAATGGCAAGTGTAGGTCTAAGTGCACTTGACCGTACCAAAAAATTTCTGCAGAAAGTCGTCATGTTCATTTCTTACCGCTTGATTATGGAAATTTGATCATGTTACAAAAAACACACAACGAACGAGTCGCAACTTGTTTACGGGGTAGTCCCGCACGCCGCGCACTCGCCACTCCTTCCCGTGGTCGTTCATTATACACATTGCCTGATGCGCTTCGGGCATTTTATACAATACCTAGGCAATGTATGAAATGAATCGTATTATACACATTGCCTGAACGTTTTAGGCAATGTATACAATGCCTAGGCGATGATTTATTTATCATGGTAATGTTGGCAAGTACTTAGTGTAGTTTTATGACTTTTGTAATTTGCTGGATATTGAACTGCTAGTCCATAGCTTTAACATTCACAGTCACAGAAACTTATCCATAATAAAACTTATCACTGTCGCTATAGGACAGGGAGACAGTCAACTAAACTCCAAAACCAAACCATCATCGTCATCATCAGCCATTTGACGCCCACTCTAGGACATAGACCTCTCTCATGGTTTTCCAAGCTTCCCGGTCTTGTGCCGCTCGCATGCAACGACTTCCTGCCACCGTAACCAGGTCCTCAGACCATCAGCCCCTATATAAGTAATAAGGCCACTGGTGGGTGGGTGGACCACGCTGCCAAACTGTGCAAAATTTTTATTTAGTTGTTATATCATGATGTATTAATAATGATTTGTTATAATTATTATGCATTAGGTACTTAGTATATTCTGGTAATACGCTTTTTACGAATTGAAAGAAAATAAGATAGTGGGTACATAAGAACAAGAATAGTCCAACTTCCAAGACGTCCAAGGTTGATCAGCTCCGATATTACTCTGGGCTGTGTTTCATTAAACTACAAGTAAGTAATTTATAGTTTATTATTACAATTCAATGTACATTGCGTAGCTAATTCTTCTTACATGTTAATCTGAGGGTTTATTTTATTTTATTTTTTTATTTTATTTTATTTTATTTGGTGTACAAAACAGATCACAACCATTACACGATATAAAAGTAATAATATGACATGAGTACTAAGTTGTGGTCTAAAGCATGCACACACAACATTGCCACATGTGAATTTGAGTATCTGAATAAAGTTGGTTGATCCACTTTGCAATGTACATCGAATTGTCATAGTAAACCATGAATTGTAGTGCTATGAAACAGACCCCTGGTGCTGTGTGAAATTTATTTTCTTATTTTCGATTTAATGCAGATATATAACCACTGTACTTATCAGCATAAAAATCAGCCACTCATCAGAGAAGCCAATCAGAACCCAGAACCCTCAAAAAGTCACCCGCAGTGCAAAATTACCTATTCCCACACCACACAAGAAAATAGTCGAACAAGAATAATGCTATTTAGTTGCAGTGCTAACCACCGTTTAATGGCACGATAACCTACTTGGACGTTCTAGGTTAACTTAGGTTATCGTGACATGCGCGTGCTCGCTGCACGTCTCGTCGAGCATTTGACATCGGTGGGTCCCGATTGTTACACAATTTTATAACTATGCATTTAGAATGTGATAATATCCAGCAATATTCGTAAACGCGATACGACATCTGTCAGAGTGACAGGACTTATGTTAATACTCTGACAGAAGGCAGTTGAAAAACGCGCGAGGTCCGGATGATGCAAGTCCTTCCGGCGATAGATTGTTTGTAAAGAAACTTGTGATTGTTTGAATAAATCGTGTAATTAAAAAGTATTGAGAACCTTTTTATTTGCGATGCGTCACATCTCAGAAGTGGGATCAACAAACAGAAAGTGTAAGTAAAATAACATGTAGACAAGACGTGACTTCAGCAGAATTTGTCGACATCGGCTAGGTGCCATTTCAACAAGAAATAGAATAGAACAATACAGATAATATCAGTATTCTTCTTCGAAAATCTAGCCCCTAAGTGGAAATGCAAACAAAATTTGCTTGGCAACTGATAGATAAAGTTAAAATAGCAAGTATGTTAAAATTGGTCTTTTTATTTCACTATGTACGAGGGCTGAAAATGGAAAACAAACAAGCGATGTGTGGATCACCGCGCCGCGTGAGCAGTGCAGCGTGAGCAGTGAAGCCCGCGCCACTGTGGGCTTTGCAGTGCAAGGCGTGGAGGCCGCTTAGAGCAGTGAGTAGCAGCGAAGGGTCCATGGTGTGGACAGTGCGCACAGGATAGCTTTGTGTAGTTTGATTGGTGAGTAAAGTTAAAGATACAGTTTCAACATAAGTCTAAATAGTTCTTCTCAGTTAACAATCCCTGAGATTGAAATTTGAAATAATTGAATATTGGATTATCTGAAAGCTGATTGAGTGACCAATGTATTGTTTTGAACTTATTGAAGTGGATTGACAGAGTAATGTTACATTAAACATAACAGATCAATATTGGGCAATAGAGATGGGTAGATCTCGATCAGAGCAATGTAGATGATACAAATCACCCTGAAGATCTCCAATTAACTAGTCAAAATCATTCACATTTCATCTTCTCTTTTAGAATCTCTCAAGTAGTAGATGCATGGTCTAAACTACCAGAGACAGTAATTAGTGTTACCCCAGTGAACTCAGTTAAGACAGACTTGATAAACATTTTACAAATACAAGAAAGTGATAAATCGGATTAATGCTGCTTAGTGGATTAATAAATAATGATAAGTCTGTATTTCTTATACCAGAGTGTGACCAAGATGCATAATATGAAATACCATAATGATTTATTGTGATAATCTGATTGTGAATAGTCTGATTCTGACTCGGGCCTGCTTTCTCAGAATACCGAGCTGACTAACCAATTATCAAAATTTAAAAACTACCCATTTACCTCCTTATTTGTTTTTACCTCTTATAGTAACTGCTAGAACAAACAAATAAGAAAAAAAAACAAAATTATAGATGAAGCCAAAGAAACATCAATTGCACTTTTTGTTTACCACTATTTAGCAGCAGCAAGAATCCACAAAATCCATCATTTATTAAATTCTTTTATCATCTATGCATTGGCTGAACGGATGGGTTATTTTGTTAAAGAGATAAGAATATTACAGTACCAGCAGCAACAAAAGAAAAGGTACAATTGGAAAGAAGAAAGAAAGAAGACATTTATTTAAATTGTCACAGAAACACAAAGTAAACATGAATTGGTAGCCTTTTTGCTAATAGATAATTTCTTTATAAATGATAAAAATAAAATATTAATTTTATTACGAAATTTCCCAATTCATGAAAGGTTAAAAACCCCGTACTAGGTAAAAACCTATATTACGGAAAGTCTTTTCTTCGAGGTAACCTTATATTGGAGAGTTTTCTGGAGGAGAAATAGATATGAGTAGTCAGTGTAGATAGATAAAGAGAACAAGTGTGTGAAGTAGACAACATAAATGTGATACTTATACCTACTTATATTCTTTTCGTTGCACTAATCCGTGCTGAGGACACTTGGCATGGGTGGAATTTTTAGCCTCTAAATAGGTTTTTACTTATACCTACGCTTAAGGAAAAATGAAGGTGAATAAATACTTATAGCAAAGTGACTTATTTAGAGAGAAGGAATACTTTTACTCTGGTTCTGATTAGCAAGAGAGGGAGAACGACTTGTAAGAACTAGCAGGACATTCCACAGAGAGTTATATTTCAAACAAGATTTTATATGAATATTTTGAAGACAGCTCAGTCGCATTCTTTTTATGTTGCATTTATGCTGTCGAATACTGTATCAAAGTCCATGTGCACAGGATGGTAATTAAAGATTTTAGAATGTTATAACTGAAAAAAATATATATTCTTGAACTATATTAATTGATCACTCTGGTGAACCCTTATGCCCAAGTATACAGGGCTGCGCCGCGAGAGAGCGCGTGCCGCAACTGAAGCGTGCAAGTCAGCACGCGCTGCAGACACGAGGGGCACAGCAGCGCGCAAGGGAGTGCGCAGGATAGCGCGCCGCAGCTAAGGCGCGAGAGACAGCGCGTGCCGAAACTGCAGCGTGCTAGTTAGCACGCGCTACAGACATGGGGAGTACGCCATAAAAATGTATGGAAAGATATTTCTATAGTTCTATTTTTGTTTTGTGAGTTTATCTATGTCTTTTATGATATTATCAACTTAATTCCGTAATCACTTTTATAAAATAAGCTATTGTAGAGAAAAGGGACTGAGAATAGAGAAAACAAAATTGCTTGCTCAAAGATTTCTTAACCAACGAAAACCTACAGGGGGGATATTGTGATGCTTGCTTCCATGAAGTGTCCCTAGATGTCGCTAGGCGTTTTGTAATTGGGGTTTAGCACTCAGGTACGTTAGATTTTTGTATTGGATTCGACCGGCGTAGGAGAAAAAAAGAGTGGTGAAAGAAAGGAAAAAAGATGAGCTGGTAATGAAATGAGCTTGGTAAAGTTCATTTAAAAATAAAGCTTGTGAGAGACATATTATTATAGTGTTACCCGCAGCCATAATAATACTAACGTTTCAATTACGAGCAAGTCATAGTTGCCTCGAATTTAGTTTGGTGCTTGTCTGTGCATGGATTTCCGAGACACGGGCTAATGGAAACGCCCTGTCCACACTGGTTAATAATACTGTGTGCAGCAACACATTTCATTCCTCGACGTCACAGAGCGGGCGAGGCAGTGCGGTATTTTCGCCATCATTCGCGTGTCGTCAGTGGCTTAGCGGGAGCGTTGCAGACACTTAACCCGCCGGTAGCCGCTTCGAATCCCAAGTCAGAAAATTTATTCTTTTTGTTTGTTTACCTTATTAAGTTCAAGTTTTGCTCTTGTATGTACTCCGAGCCTCGGCTTAGTTACGTTAGATACACACGGTGCAGTTTTTAAGTCATCAGAGAATTGATGGTGGCGTCACACAATATATAATACTTGTGCGAAGTTTACGTCGTTTCAATACACCTTAGCGACCCCCCCCTCATTACAAGCTGAATTCTTACGTCTTTTGTTAGTATAGTCAGTGCAGAAGTTAATTCTTGAGTGCTGTGGCAGATTATGAATACGTGATGATGAAGTATGGACTGCAGGATGACGCGCCGCAACCAGGCGCTAGAGAAAGAGCGCGCCGCAGCCACGGCGTGCACGGGAGCACCCGCAGTAGTAGAGCGCAGGAGCGCTCGCCGCAGCAGAGCGCATGACTGAGCGCTTGACGCAGCGGCAGCACAGCGCAGCGCGCCGCCGTTGAGCAACGACATGGTAGCGGATCATTGGTTGGATCATAGCTGATAGGCAAGGCAGGGTAGACTATGAGATAAGCAGTGATTGGAATAAGGGAGCAATATTTAGTACTCGCGGTATGTTAGTACAGAATAGGTGCAAGGCACTCACTATTCAACCTAACGTTTGACGTCATGTCTCATGGCGACTCTTGGTTCGATCTCTGAAGATAATTAACACTGAGGATGACTGTATTCTAGTAAGATATTAGATAAGGTCTACGGGCAATCATTAAATGCATTGAAGTTGTGAAGGACATAAAGAAGTGAGAAAGCGTTGACAAGGCTTTCAGCATTCGCCAAAACTATAGAAAAAGTGGGAGGGCACTGACAAAGCTTTCAATTTGCCAAAATGATAAAAGAATTGTGAAAGCGATGACAAAGCTTTCAGCATTTGCCAAAATGGTAGAAGAAGTGAGAAAATCGTTGACAGAAGAACCTTGTAGCATTTATCCAAATTTGTTACTAGGTGCGTTTCAAAGTTAAGACGTGATGGCTGTGCCAGCGACCTCCACCAGCGCAGAATCACCAGATTATGGTCTATCTGTCTACTACAATAAGTTTAGGACTTACTAAAGAGTTGAAATTTCTATGCGAAAAACCTAGAACTTATATGGGTTTTCATTACAAACTTCTTTGCCATCTAAATGGTTAAAGTAGCCCTTTTGTATATGCGATACAGCTTAGATTAACCATAAAGAGTAGGTATATTTTGTTGTACAAAAGTGACGTCCGTGTCATGGAGCGCTACTCAAGTGAAACTGAATTGTGATAGTTAACTGATGATTCATGTTGTATGTTGACATAATCTTAGCTCTTGGTTTTTAACTTAAAAATGTGATGTTAAGTGGTACATAAGTGTAATAACCCATTTTTCACGAACCTTGAGTTATTACAGAAAACGATAGGTAACATAATATGAAATTATCAAACTGGGGTTAAGCGTAGTAACACTGGATTCGGTTCAAATGTTTTTAAACCATTCGATTGAATTGTTAAGGATAGATATGAGAAGGGTAAGAGTCACTCTTATAGTGAAGTAAGTAGCTGGCATACTTGCCGCGGCAATAACCCTGACTACACTAGAATAAGAAGAGTGAGGGCCGGTACGGGAGGCTGGAGCCTGACGTACGGCGAAGGAAGTAGCCGGCAATGATAGCCCGACCCTCACGCACGAATCTGTATTGCCGCAGGGACTGGTATACTTGTCGCAGGGACTGCTATACTTGCCGCGGCAATAACCCTGACTACACTAGAATAAGGCGAGTGAGGGCCGGTACGGGAGGCTGGAGCCTGACGTACGGTGAAGGAAGTAGCCGGCAATGATAGCCCGACCCTCACGCACGACTCTGTATTGCCGCAGAGACTGGCATACGACAACTTGCCGCGGCAATACTCCTGACTGAACTAGAATAAGACGAGTGAGGGCCGGTACGGGAGGCTGGAGCCTGACGTACGGCGAAGGAAGTAGCCGGCAATGATAGCCCGACCCTCACGCACGACTCTGTATTGCCGCAGAGACTGGCATACGACAACTTGCCGCGGCAATACTCCTGACTGAACTAGAATAAGACGAGTGAGGGCCGGTACGGGAGGCTGGAGCCTGACGTACGGCGAAGGAAGTAGCCGGCAATGATAGCCCGACCCTCACACATGGCTCGGTGATGCGCTAGGCTGGCATACGATAACTTGCCGAGGCCTTACCTAGAAATACGACTACGATATTGCATAATAGCTAAGATTACTTACATAGGTACTATACGCGAATTTAAAGTTTAGTGCAAAGTTCTTGTTTTTTTTTGTTAGGCGTTTTGAATGTCGACTTCTGTATCATAATTCTCTGTGATTCGGTTTCCGTACATATTATAAAGGTAAATTGTGTTGCTGTTGAAAAACCTTCTAAATAAATAAATAGGTACACCTACCTAAGTGCAGTAAGAATGATTGATTTTAGAATAATTATTATATACTTAATTGAGAATGTATCCACCTCGATTTATTTAATTATAACGATAACAGATAAATAACAAAATAATACGTATGTATAAGGTTCTAAACAATATTAAGTTAAAATTAGATTTGAAAGTTATCCTTCATACTAGCAAGTTCGTCTTTGTACATGTTGTTTCTTATGTAAGGTAATTTTATTTAGTTTGCAATAACAGAATATAACACTTATCCAGTGTAAATGAGTAAAATAATTATATTTAAAGTCTGCTTTGGATTGTTTTGCTTAGTTCACCGATGGGACTCGTTGACAAACGGATGGCCGAGCTGTTACACAATTTTATAACTATGCATTTAGAATGTGATAATATCCAGCAATATTCGTAAACGCGATACGACATCTGTCAGAGTGACAGGACTTATGTTAATGTCACTCTGACAGAAGGCAGTGGAAAAACGCGCGAGCCCGGATGATGCAAGTCCTTCCGGCGATAGATTGTTTGTAAAGAAACTTGTGATTGTTTGAATAAATCGTGCAATTAAAAAGTATTGAGAACCTTTTTATTTGCGATGCTTCACAGTAAATACTTAAGTAACGTTCTGTCACGCTCTTTTCTGAGAAATTTGAAGAGACAGCACTACAGTTAACCATTTACTTAGCGAAATTCTCAATTCAGAAACTGGCCATAAGAGAGGCTTTACGTAATTTTTTTATAAATAAGACCGTATGTTTAGAGAGAGAGAGAGAGAGAGAGAGAGAGAATATGTGTGTAAATGCGCGCGCGCATTAGTGACGTTCCCTAAGCCTGCGAATGAATGTCTTGGGATGAGTGAAAGCATAATGAAGGCATTCTAGGGAATGTAAGATGCGTATGTGCTGTCGCAAACAAAGTAATTTGGCCAAACGGAAGATAATCGGCCGTTTCTAATTCCGTTTCTGCTTTATGTCTTCACAAGACATTTTAAAAACAATGTTTCACGCGTTGATAACGGATTGCTCTGTTCATAAAACATACGAGTAGGGGACTCGGCTTAAAGACAACACGATAACTCAGAGTAGGTACATACCTACTGATTTTGTACTCAAAACACATTTTCGGCCAGCTTTTTCAAAGTTTGAGCCGTGGTTATCTACTGGAACCGATATTGCAGAAGCAGGAATACTGCAAAACTAACCTCATACACAGGTATGCTGTCCAGATTTGCTGTACTCTCAGACGAGGCCAAATGACAAGGATTCCGAGGGCCAGGGAGTTTTAGCGAGTAACGGCGACAGCTTCAACAGTGGCACCGTCTTGTCGCCTAGACGCAACCAGTGCGGCATCCAGAACTCAAACAGAATCGTGGGGGGCTCCTCTGTTGAGATCGACGAGCACCCTTGGATGGCCCTGTTGCGTTACGAGAAACGTTAGTATATGGTAAAATCAAGTATCTATGTTGAGCAGCATCCTGAGCATAATAGCAAGCCGCCTAGATTCGCCCTATACGCGTCACAGTAGATGCAGGCTCTGTACCACACACACACACACACACACACACACACATATATACACACACACACACAAACAACGCACACGAACATTTTTTTATTACCTAGTTCTAACCTCATTTAAGTTTTTTCATTAAATATAAACTTTCGTGTCAAAAGCACAATATATTAACAAGGTACAGTGTATTGAAGTCTGTTGACCTTGAAAATGTAAGATGTTTTTCGGAGGAGCACTGCTTATCCTAAACCACAGGTTTTAACCTTTTTTAGGGAGCGGGGTACCACTGCCTTAGTGATAAGGTCACTGTAAAATGTTCCTTGAATAAATTATCTTATCTTAAAACTAACTTCGGATCCCGGATCCTGTTTGATCATCATTATCAACTTCAACCGAGCATAATGAATTAACATAGCCCCGCTGATTCGGTTAACAAGGTATGACTAGACTAACTTAGCATAAGTAAACCAGTAATTGGTCCTAAAACCGTGTCAGATTAGTCAGTCACTTATCTATTTGACCGAAGGCTTTTATAAAATAAAATCACAGCCTGCGATGCTATCCTAACAACCTTTTAATTCCCAGCTGGAGGATGGGGTTTACACTGTGGCGGGGTGATGATATCGTCCAGATACGTTCTGACAGCCGCGCACTGCATCAGAGGCAAAGCTTTACCAAAGAACTGGAGGCTGTAAGACATTACTGCTATTATAGTTTAGGTACTTCGCGTCTGGTAAAGCCGGGTACTTACTAGCGAGCTGTTAACCGTTACCATCCGTTACATGATATGACGTTACTGTTAGGTATCAAAAACACGGTTTGTACCAAGGAGGATTAAAAGACTCCTTGGTTTGTAGAAGGTATGTTTTCATACTCGAAAACGACCGACACGAATCCTGCTTGGCACCCACTGATACCTTTTACAGATGACAAAAATATGGGCTCCTTGCAAGACAGACGGCAGCAGGCGTGACGGCTCTCGCTAACGAGACCGAATCGCACGAGGCGCCGAGTTAAGTTGCTCGGGCTATGCCAGGAATGCGATTGATTAGTAGACTGCCAAGTGTGTCAATGAAACAAGCATTATCGTACTAATATCACTCTATTGAACAGAGACTAGAACTCTGGGAGACGAGTCCATTTAATACTTAATTACGAACATTACTGTTTACAGTACAGAAGTTCGCCTGGGCGAGTACAATGTCTCGAGTCAGATCGACTGTGCGGACGAGGAGCTGTGCAACACGCGTCCTCAAGACATCCCCATCGAGAGGGTCATAGTCCACGAGGGTTACGACCCCAATGACGAGGACCAATACAACGATATTGCATTGATACGTCTAGCTGAGATTGCTGATATCGGCGGTAAGTGCTAACAGCAAGAAGGCCGTTGTACCTTTTCTTCTGTTACTGTGGTCTCTGTAATTGTTTTCTGTTGTACAACACGATTGGTCGATTTTGCTAAATCATCCTGGCCCTAAAGTATATTATAAAGTAATACACACATAGTTTTTCATTAGGTACAATAATATAAGCGCGAAAATAGCTCTAATTTAGGTACCTCTTTTTGGTAGTGTAATAAATAGCAGAACAATGTAATTCCAATGGTATAACCGCTAATTAAATTGGCATCTCTCGTGCAGTAGATCAAATCGCGCGAGACGCCGCGTTAAGTTGCATAGGTTATACCATTCATCATCATCATCATCAGCCATTTGACGCCCACTGCCCAGGTTATACCAGTGATAGTTAAAAACATAGATAGATGTCTAACTAGCGCTAAAAAACTACCCCTGGCGGGGCTTGTTAATTGTGTTACTAATCGGAGCGAGTTCAGTATTACCCGGCAAAATACCTACGCACCTGCCATCGTCAGACCGTCTTGCGACGTACAAATATATTTCGACGGGTTACATCAACGTTTTGACGTTTCTGTATACAACCAATCATCAGTTATGCTGTCACTTACTATCGCCCAATGTCACTTACGTCGTCACTCACGGCGCATAGAATGAATCAATCAGAGAGTGATTTACTGTACAGCACATCTTCCGCTCATTTCATTAGTAAAGAGCAATCGAGAGACTGGGGCCGCTTTTGAGTGTGAATTTTGTAGGGAGAAATACTTCTATGGGTTTTTTATTCGTAAATACCATTGGAATACGACTAGACTACCAGTAGTGTCTATAGGAATGTGATTGAACAACTCGGCATTTTAGAGACTCGTGCACGGGGCACTCACGAAGAGGATGAGAGAGGGATGATGCAAATCATGGTCTGTTTTCGCCTTTCTCGAGGCGAAAACAGACCAAACTAAGAGCTGGGCATAGTTTAATAAACACATCGTTATTTAATAGATTGATATTAGTTGTTTCATTGACACTACCTACTGTTAGTTTAGTCGCATTCCAATGGTATAACCTGTGCAACTTACGCGGCGGCGTCTCGCGCGATTTGATCTACTTCACGAGAGATGCCGATCAAAGCACGTCAGTGACTGTTATTTGACGCTTTTTGTAGTCTAGCATTACAATGTCATTCCCTCAGAGGTCATTCCAATTATATAACCCGCGCAAATTAATTAGACAACTCACGTGAAGGAGATCGAAACGCGCTAGGCGCGAAATTAAGTTACACGGGATATACTATTAAGAAGCGACTGATACTATCAATAGTATCAATGAAACAACTTTTACCGTACAATATCACTGACACCTATGCATTTAGCAGACTCTCCCTCCCAAGGGGACTACAAAATAGACCCAAATAACAGGCTATTGTCGAGCTGATATTCAAATATTCAAAACTACAATCATAGTTTATTAACACAATTCGATGTACATTGCGTAGTCGACTCTTCCTTGTTAATTTGTGAGTTAATCGGCTTTGCATTGTAGGTCCAACGAATTTTAAAAGTTACCCATCAATGGTAGTTCTATGAAATAGGGCCCTGGTCTTTCTCCAATATCTATTTGACCTACTAAACTTGCTCCTTTATTTCAGTATTTGTCTCACCCATATGCCTACCCGGATACAACTTGATTAACGCTGATTTTGCTGGATATACCAACATGGAAGTGGTCGGATGGGGTAAAACTGAAACAAGTAAGCAGTTTACATATACCCTCTAATATTTAGCGTTGGGGATTACCGACGCGTCACCCTGTATGGGTGTATAAGCTCCTATCAACTCTAAGACGATACGGTTTTTCTCCAGGCGAATCATCTGATGTGAAGCTGAAGGTGAAGGTACCAGTAGTGGGCCGACAAGAGTGTGCCTCTTTGTACCATCGCGTAAACAAGACTGTCCACCCCAGTCAGATATGCGCGGGCGGTCAGCCGGACAAGGACTCCTGCAGCGGAGACTCCGGGGGACCCCTCATGGGCCCCCACGGAGCCCGCAACGCCTGGGTCGTCGTCGGCGTCGTCTCATACGGCGTCACACCCTGCGGCCTCCAGGGCTGGCCGGGTGTATACACCAGAGTGGGCGCCTACGTCGATTGGATACGGTCGAATATGCAACGTTAGTTAGGTACTTTTGAGACGAGTGGACACATCTCACTTGCATGTCTTCTGCAGCTGTGCTATTTAGTTATGATTAGTGTTTTGACATTGGAAATGTCTTTTCGTTCGCTCCAGTTTCGGTTCCGATTTCACGAAAAAGTGCGATCTATTTATATCTCCGAGAGTTGTGAAGATATGATATTAAAATAATGCGTATTCACAAGAGCTGAAAAAGTTATGGCCGAAATAGAGAAAAAAAAAATTCAATTTTATCCGAATTTTTGATTTTGGCACTCGATATTTTGGAAACAAAGAATTATATCAAAAATTTGAGAAAAACCCCTCTGGAAAATTTTGTCAGCTACAACTTGAGCCTAAAACAAAGACGATCGGGTTAAGGGTAGGCCCCAAAGAGTATGTAATTATACTAACCGTTTTGAAAAAAGTTACAACGACATTTTTCACATGACATTTTATGACTCGATTCATTTTCAATGTGCTCGATAGTCGTGTGAGGCACGAAATCTGTGAATTGTTTTCTGTTGCGCCATTTTTTCAAAATTATCGCCATAATTATGTCTCTTCACATGATTAGATGGTTAGATGGTTGGTCATGGTTAGACGAACTAATTCAAAATCACCTGTAGAAGCGTTACGGACCGGGGGAGGGATATTCCCTATCTAGACGCCGCCGCAAACCCGAAACTCCGACGAAATGCCATCGTTCGATGCACGGACGTGACGATTCTATCCTAGGCCCTAGTACTAGGCGCTCTATTGATGACCGCTCAAGTTTTCGCAACGGATACGCCTGCACAATAGGCCTGCAAGATGTTACTGTCGTCGAGACCCCATGTTCGGGACTTTTGCGTCGTTCAAGTACGCAGTGATGTAGGATCTGGGAGGGACTTTAAAACACAACCGAGCACATGCACACTGTATAAACTTCGTTTTCACTTCTCATGCTCTGAAAGTGCTTATTTGTGCAGGATATATATAGGCTGCACATAATCGAATTTTGTGCACAAGTGCATTAACGTATCTACTCATAAATGTATCTGTATTAAGGCAAAGAAAATGAGCCATACAGCCAAACACAATAAGAAGTTCATAGATAGATTTTGTTATTTTATAATATTTACTTGAATTTATTTGCCTTATGTGTTTTTTAAGACATAAAAGATATTAAAATTTAAATTCAAGTACGGAAGGTTATTTAATTAATTTAAGAAAATTATTGTTACAAAATTAATTTAATAGTAGGCCGTATAGGTCTGCAGCCTAAGCCTAATATCAATGTCGTAAGCTTATTTTTGTGTTCTGTGGTCGTAAGATTTAAAAAAAATAAAGCGACGGGAAACAGCTCTTGTTTTTTCGTGCGTTTATTAATTTCTTCAATTTGCTAAATTATGCTACTGTTTTATTTCCTCGCAATCGAAATGAAAAGCAGAGTTTATAACTCGTCCACAAAACCATTTTATTCTCGACATTACTATCAGCTAAATCTGCTAAAAGTCTTGGATAAAAATGGTTCGTTTTGTGCATTTGTTGTAAAATCTACTATATATTGTTTTGCCAAAATACAGCTACCATAAAACCACAAGTTTAATCACTTGGATAACATCAGCGATTCACATAGGATAACACGTAAATCAGTGAGTGTATCGCGTACATTATACGAGGTGTGTGAGGGTTGATATCCCAGAAGATTAATGCGATTTTGATAGATGAGAGATTTATTTAAGACTTTAGGTCGCACGTAATGTAGGTACTATTAATTATTTGTTGTAAAAAATCATTAAATAATTACATTAAAACTTTATCTACCGTTTAAAAAAATATCGCCGATATGACAACCTTTGATGCTGAATTCTGGTACCTACTTTTAATGGTATTTAGATGGAAAAACTCAAATAAACCTTATTTGTAACTTACACTTTGTTGTTTCACCTAACTATACCCATTTACCACCAAAATACACTTCCTAAGCCTTAATGTTGTCCAGAATCCACTTCATGAACTTGGTGACATCAGTGTAGACGCCGGGGAAGTCGGTGCCGCACTGGCGAGGTCCGTAGGACACTATGCCGTATTGGATGTAGCGTTCAATGTTGTTGTGTAGTCCTGACAGCATCAGGGGACCTCCGGAGTCACCTTTGCAGGAATCTTTTCCGTTCTCCCCGGCGCAGAACTTGTTTATGGTTGCGTCGATACCCGCGGGCTTGCCCCTGTAAAATATATTGGTATAATGCCTCGACCAAATAGGGGATGTATTAGCAAAGGGCAAGATAAAAAGTGACCGAAACCGGCGTGCGTGCATGCAACGACTGATGAATGTTGAGGAAGCGAAAGTGATCTGTCAGGATCGTAGCAAGTTTCAGTCCCTGGTCTCTGCCTACCCCTCTGGGATACAGGCGTGAGTTTTTGTTATGTTATGTATGTACCTAATGCTATGAGAGCGAATACTATTCTTCTTTATTTTGTAGGAAAGAAGGGTGAAGAAAGAAGAAACCGAAGGGTGCCAAACGGGATAGGGTCCCTAAGACTACTTAGATTACTAAGACTTCACTGTCCGTCTGTCTGTCTGTCTGTCACCAGGCTGTAACTCATGAACCATGATAGTCAGTTGAAATTTTCACAGGTGATGTATTCCTGTTGCCGCCATAAATATTAAAAATAGAATAAAATCAATATTTACGGGGGGCTCCCACACAACAAACGTGATTTTTTTGCCGTTTTCTGCTCGATATTAATAACGGCAATAGGTAGACGCTTCAAATATTCAAATGTTGTATAGATGGGACCCTTTGTGCGCGAGTCCGAGTCGCACTTGGCCGGGTTTTTTCTGCATAATCAAACACCGCTTCTTAATAAGTGGCGCTGTTTGATTGTTAATGGTAAAGATTAAGGACATCTTCTATGTACGACTGTTGGTAAGGCGCAGGTAGGTACAGGTACAGGGCTAAGGGAGATTTCAGTACAGTTCTGAACAGGTTTCATTCATCCAATGTTTTTATATCATCCATTCGCTAGAGCAGATGTCACATTAATAGAAACACCTGTGGAAACACCCAATGTTGCCTAGAACTTAACGAATATTCGTTAAGTTCTGCGATACTTTGCCGATAATGTTTTTAGATAGATTATTGTACAATACCATCTTTCACTGTTTTTCCATTCACTTTGACAAGACTTATCCCCAGTTTCTCGTACACCAAAACGCTGTTAATCTACTGTTAACAGCTGTCAATTGACCAAAGCGCATACAAAAAAAACCACTGACAGCTGTTAACAGTAAATTAACAGCTTGTTAGCGGGGGTTAACATCGTCTCGTAAATATCAAGTTATGACCAGCACGCATCCTGCACCAATCTGCACCAAATCCTGAACGAATCTAATCGTCTAACTTTACAATTGAATACTAATTCAATTAGAAACCGCCAGCGTGCAATTTATGGAATCGTTCAGAATGTAGGAGGCGAATTTCGTGAGACGTATCGCAATACTAACTGGGGATCGCACTCACTAACCGGCCTCTTAACCAACGGAAGCGGTATTGATAATGAGCGAATTTAATGAAATTATTTATGTAAGCCCAGATGTTTCGTAAATTTGAACTAATTTTTAAGAACAAATCTCACAAAAACATTTTTTTTTTGTAAAATACAAACTATCAGTGGTGCTTCAGGAATTGTGGATAGATAGATAGAGTATCCCCTATCATACACCAGGGGACATCTAAGGGGTAAATCTGCACGTATATATACCGTACGAAATGAGTTCAGAAAATCTGCGACGCGGATACAGCACAGATAATTATCAAATAATTAAGGAGAAGCTATATCAGAAAGAAGGTGGATGTCGTGTTATACCAGGCTGTCTAGGAGCTGGCCTATGACAGAAGTACGTGGAAGATACTGCACCGAGTCCAACTCTTAAATATAATAATGGCTATAGGTACTTGTTTATTTCTATGCATGCTGTGTTTATCTGTAATTAGTTCTACATCTAGTACAATATCTTTTCTCATTTTAGCATGTAAGGATGTCGCAACTGTTGATAAACCTAATAAATAAATAATAATAAAAAAAATATTAATTAACTTGATAATTTCAAACCCTACTTTATGTCACGGGCGTTACCTGTTATATTTTCTCCTACAACTGTCAGCTGAGTGAATAGGCACTTTAGCCATGAGCAGCATAGGTGACGTATTCCCGTCCTCAGTGACCCCCCAGCCAGCGATTGTCCCATTGATGCCCTGGAAGACTTTGTTGCGCAGCTCGGTAGTTATTGGTAGGCAGACAGGCTTTGCGTTTTCTGGCGAGAAACGTAAAATACACCATAAATTTTGGTTGCCTTGAAAACCACAGCAAAATTAACGTGGGTTAACAATAGCTATCGAATACGCTAGTTTGTTTTTCTATGCACTTTTAAAAAATATCTCGACAGAAACTCGAATCTATCAGAACTATTAGTTGCCAGCTAGAGCAGTGCTTGAGCACCGCGGGTCCGCGGGTCATTGTTCTGGTAGATGTTCGCGATTTTTTTAAATTAAACAAGATTTCTCAACTCGAAACGACATTTCTCAACTATTTAGTTTTACGTCCACACTTAAAAGTAATAGTCTAAATAGATGGCATTTTCAATTACTAATCATGTAACCGCGGCTTTCAAACCACTCAGATTTCAGCATATAATAGCAAGGAATTTACACCACGGACAAGTACCGCAACTGCACTCAAAGTTGATGACGATATTGAATGTTTTATTATAAAGACACATTAAAAACCACAAACTAAAATAAAACACACTTTTAAAATGTGCGCGTAGATATGAAACTGAGATCCCCACACTAAGCAAG
Source organism: Yponomeuta evonymella (assembly GCA_963969515.1). NCBI lineage: Eukaryota > Metazoa > Arthropoda > Insecta > Lepidoptera > Yponomeutidae > Yponomeuta > Yponomeuta evonymella. Next base: position 11,604,756 of record OZ018362.1, read on the forward strand.
CCTGTTCAGGACTTCCGATATATTTTACTTATTATTAATCTGAATTTAGAAAACGTGACAGCATAAAATAACATAAATTATCTGCACTTAATTTTAGGGGGGTCTCACCCCGTGTCAAAACTTCGCAACAATTCTGTGCCTTAACCATGTTACATATAAATAAAAAAAATCAAATAATATTCAACATTTTATCTCATTAATGTGTGCTAGTGCGTTTTTACGCACGGTCAGAGCGAGTCATGTTAGTAACTAAAACTGGTCCACTCGGATTGTGAAGTTCTACACATATCTTAGAGAATTCGGATTTTGCTTCAGTTTCTTTAGGATGTTTGTTTCAACCTAGGCTATGAACTTTGTCTCTGGATATCAAGCTTTACTTAACTTGACCTCGATCTCATTGATGATAAGGGGAGATGCCCTGAAGAGTAAGGAATTTGAAATAATATTATAGATCTTCAATAGTAGATTCAACTTTCCTTTAGGACTAATGTGTTACATGTACTCGTCGTTGTTGTTCCGGACGAGCGATATACATACGGTTTTTAGGGTTCCGTAGCCAAAGGTTAAATGACCTTATTACTAAGACTCCACTTTCCGTTTGTCTGTCTGTCTGTCACCAGGCTGTATCTCATGAACCGCGATAGTTAGACAGTTGAAATTTTCACAGATGATGTATTTCTGTTGTCAAGAACAAATACTAAAAACAGAACAAAATAAATATTTAAGGGGGGCTCCCATACAACAAAGGTGTTTTTTTTTACCGTTTTTTGCTCGATATTAATAACGGCAACAGGTAGTTGCTTGAAATATTCAAATGTTGTATAAAAAAAGGGTACGGAACCCTTCGCGTACGAGTCCAACTCGCACTTGGCTGGTTTTTTTACTGTCATTGGTAATTACCAATTAATTAATTAAACTCACTGGCAGTAGTGTCGACGGACCACTGTAGTCTCAGCAGGCCTATGTCATTCTTGAGTGCCGGCTGGCCTTGGTACTCGGGGTGCGCAATCGCTTCTTCTACGGGGATGTCCTGGAAATTACAATAGGACAGGCCCTAGAGTCTAATACTCACATAGTTTTTCAATAGAATTAGGGGTTAAAGTATGAAATTGCCGTTTTATTGCAATAGGTTCTTTGAATTGACATAGAATCTTCATGGTTTGAGGTTTTCGAATGAAACTTTTTGCAAATGGTTTCTATGATGTTCTTTTTTTAATAAATGTGAAACATTTGAATATCGACTTTCAATTGTTTTTGTTATTCAATTTAGACAAGAAAGATGGATACTGCGAAAATTCGAGTGATTTTTGAATACGAGTTCCGACGCGGAACTAACGCGGCAGAAACAGCCCGCAATATCAATGCTGCGTTTAGAGAGGGGTCTACTAATGAACGCACCGTGCGATTTTGGTTTAAACGCTTTCGTGATGGGAATTTCGACTTAAAGAACGAGCCACGAGGAAGACCGCCCACACAGGTGAATAAGGATGAATTAAGAGATATAGTGGAAGCCGACCCTAGTCAAACTACCCAGGAATTAGCGGCATGGTTTAACGTTACCTTACCCACAATATTGACTCACTTGCGTCAAATCAATAAAATAAAAAAATAAGAAAAATGGGTGCCTCATAATCACTCGAATTTTCGCAGTATCCATCTTTCTTGTCTAAACTGAATAACAAAAACAATTGAAAGTCGATATTCAAATGTTTCACATTTTTAAAAAAAAGAACATCATAGAAACCATTTGAAAAAAGTTTCATTCGAAAACCTCAAACCATGAAGATTCTATGTTAATTCAAAGAACCTATTGCAATAAAACGGCAATTTCATACTTAACCCCTATATAATCATAACAATAGCCGATATTAGCCTCTATTTGGTAGTCTACTAAGCATTAGCAGTACTATGCCGTTTCAATGGTAGAACCGGCGCAAATTAAATAGGCATCCACTGCGAAGAGGATCGAATCGCGCGAGGTCCCGAATTAAGTTTCACGGGTTTTATTATAACTATTTGACTACGATTGGTACTACTACTATTTACTACTTTACTAGACTACCAATAGTGTCAATGAAACAACCATTACCATGCTAATATGAATCTATTAAACTACTATGCATTTCATAGACTCGCTCCCATCCCCATGGTTAGATTCATCATCGGCAGCTATGGATAGGCTGCAGGCACATGTGCCCTTTGAATAGAAGGGTTTAACGAATATCGTGGAAGATGTACGGAGACTTCGAGATTCAAGGTTGTAAATAGTTTTGTTAGATTACAAAATTCGACGCACATTCAAAATAGAATAAAAATAGCAAAACAAGTTGCGTTTTGAAAAAAAAAACACAGCAGTCTGCCTAGCTACCGACCTAGATGACTCATCATTAATGCTTTACAAGACAGTTTCTGCAGGGTATTTCAGAAAGGTCCGTTAAAACTTACGTGGTTATTCTGCTTATCAATGCAAACAAATTTTATGAGAGCATATGCGAAATATATAAAAGAAATAGTACGAAACAGCTGATATTGCTTATTACAGGTACTTATTTCAGAGAGAAGGAATTAAATTACCAGGAGACGGGCAGCGTCTTCCTGAGATGCCAACCGCATACTGCGATCGCCAACCCGCCTGCCAAGCGTGGCGATGGTGGCAAAACCACTCATGATTATGTTCGAAGCTTGGAAAACTATGAGGGAGGCCTATGTCCTGTAGTAGGCGTCAAATGAAGCGCTCGTAGCCCCGGCTGCCTGAGTGATCTTAAACGATCACGAAGGTTAAGCAACACTGGGCGCGTTCAGTGTATGGATGGGTCGCCGTCTATGCCTAACGCTAGTGGCATTTTTCCGAGCGGTTCCGTGCTTCGCAAGGCACGTTAAGCTGTTGGTGCCGGCTGCCGTCGATAGATGGCAGTCGTTAAGCCAAGTCAGAGGCCTTAGGGCGGCTTGACAACTTCTGACAGTAGACGAGCCACTAGTCTACAAGCCTCCACCAATCCGGACTTGGCCCCCGTGGTGGAGTATGGCCTATACCTTCCTCAGGGAAGAGACCCGTGCCCCTCGGTGGGGACATAATGGGTTGATGATGATGATGATGATGAGGCGTCAAATGGCTAATGATGATGATGATGTCAGAGAGGATCTCTTGAATAAAAGGTGTTTGTATGGCTGAGCGGAACAAACCCCTAAGTTTTACCGGACCTTTGTGAAACACCTATTAATTTTAAACAAATTTGTTATTTTATTGTACCTCTAAAGGAGAATGCCATATATATTTTCGTTATACATTCTCAAGTAACATTAAATATATCCACATCATACCCCCTTTAAGCAAATAAACAAAAAAAACTTCTATGTTCTCGTGGTCTCATCATTTTTCCCATAAATGGTAAATTCCTTTTTTATGTACAATGCAGTGTTCTCTATCTAAGTACATAGAGTTATTTCGCGGTCTCATTAGTAAAATATAAACTCACCTGAATCCGTTTCTCACAAACAACCCTCGGGGGCTCATTCTGGCAGTCCTCGTCCGTCCTCAGGTCATGCTCGCCCACCCGGACGCCAGCAATCTTCAGGTTCGTAATGCAATGGCTGGCCGTCAATACGTAGCGGTCGTTGATGAGGGTCCCGCCGCATTGGAACTTCAGCCCGTCACCTAGCGTTTAAAGTTTAGTCAGGCACAGAGAACCTGATTTTAATCCAATAATCCCAATGTTCCGATCACATGTTCTGTGGTTCCGGTATTGACGCCGCGCGTGATTGTTGAACTTTATGACCGTTTCTGACTCATAAGGATTTAGATTTATATCCTGTGGAGTAAAAGATCTTCACTTACGGCCCAAAGGCAGCGGCTAATATAGTAAAATACCTAGTACATTGACATTCAGCAAACAGAATGTAAATTCTTTACGTTGAAATAAATTATTGATTTCTGATTTCTTGCTGCGGTCTAAGCGGCGTCTTCCCATCCCAGCCCTCTAATGTGGACTCCACCTCTTTATCCTTCCCGAATGTTGGTTGCCATGAGAGGCTCTGGTTGGGTGTTGGTCTGACCTACGGCACGTGTGGCTGAGTCACCCCTAGTCCTTAGCAAGGAGTTCTGACTTTTGAAGAGTGAGCACTTAATATTAGTGGTGGTTTGTGGCGGTTTTTAATGTGTAGGTGTGTTTAGTACAATAAAATAATGTTCTACTCTCTACGAATCGGAGCTGGCTAGAATTTTTTTTTATACGGACATGCTATTTTCTCATCAATGGACGGTTTCCCATTGGACGATAACAATAAATTTCCGATATTTTTTTCATACAATAGTTGGCCAAGACCTAAGTAAATGCATGAAACTAGATGTCGTGTCATTATGGAAAATCGTGCAATGTAAAACCATCCAACAGAATATACATATTTATGTACTTTATGCTACGGTCCTGATTCTATATTGGTTCTAATTCTATACGTAAGTTACAAAAAATTATGTCGGTGCGTGCATGCAACGACTAATGAATGTTGATAAAGTGAAGAACGCCTGTCAGGATCAGGCAAGTGGCATTGGTGACCCTGGTATTGGTAGCCTACATAGAGACACAGGGGTGAGTTTATGTAATATAATGTAAAATTTTAACCACTTCCGGACTCTCCTCCCTATACGTAAGACAAAAATAAAAGCTTTCAACCTTATGTGTACGAAAAAGTAAGACATTTTCGGATCGGACCCCCTTTCTCCCCTCTAAGCGAACGACCCTCCCTCCCCGTTGACTTACGTAATACACAAATGACACACAATGGAGAAAAATGTTTTCCGGGTCGTCGTGGGATTCGACTCCGCGGTTCTCCGAGCCCACGGATTTGTATGAGACTTATTGCGCTGCGCGTTGAGGGAAAAGTAGGCATTTTTGAAATTACAGAAATACTATTAATATAATTTTGATAATAGAAAATATACCAAAATAACTATCTGTATGTACAGATAGTTATTTTGGTATATTTTTTATTATCCAAAACTCAATACAGCTCAAATAAAACCATATGAAGTGATAATTTAACGTAGGTCAGGTAAAAGAAAATACTACCCAGTATTAAGGTCGCCTTTGTACAAAATTGTTTTTTTCGTGCAATATTGAATTTTTCAACTCAAGTCAGTTAAGACTGATGGTTATGAAAAACACGAAAGGAGGCCTATGTCCTGCAGTGGGCGTCAAATGGCTGATGATGATGATGAAGACTGATGTTTGCGATTTTTTTTCATAAAAATAATGACCAACGGCCCTAGATAGGACATTGAAATTATTATTTTTTCAATTGTAAATAACAATTAGAGAGTAAAATGTATTTTAGAACACCTGATTTAGGGGTAATGACGGAGAACCCAGCCTTAAGGGGCTCCAACACTAAGCGTAACTCAACGTAAGAATAGCGGCCATGCTATAGAGTTTTAAAAATCATAAAAATAATGACCGAGGACCCTAGATAGGACATTGAAAAATAATATGTATCATTAGAGAGTAAAATGTATTTTAGAACACCTGATTTTGGGGTAATGACGGAGAACCCAGCTTTAAGGGGCTCCAACATTAAGCGTAACACATCGTCACCAATGGAAAAAAAAACTTATATCTTTGTTACAGATCGTTTTTCGCAAAAAGTGTCAGTATGATCTATAAATCCTGACCGAGAACCTAGGATCACGGACCTGTAGGCTTAGCACACTAGTATGCGAGAAAATGACAGGCGCCGCGGTATAAACTTTGCCGCTTTATTAGTTTTGTCGCAACAGCGAACATGATGTGAGTGGAAGAGAAATTTAAACACTGTTTAAAGTCTTTCTCGCAGGCGGCAAAATGGAGATGTCTGATTTTTTGGGTTGGTCACACTCAATCGGTACACTTCGACTGTATGACAACACTATTAATTTGTTCATTTAGCTCTTCTGCGTTTCGTTCACAATTTTTTTTCCCTAAGAACAGTCGATAACCTAAGTGTTTTGTCTGAAGTCTGAACTGACTATGAAGGTAAATATATGAATGGAATATCGAAACGTTTTTGTTCTTCTTTCCAACAACCGACCTAACAAAACAAATACCTAACAGTTTTCTTTTTCTGAAGTTCCAGAGAAAATGGAGCGAAACTGTATACGACGGTTACATGTGTATTTATTCATTGGGTTGTCTTTAAACTCAATGCAAAACTGCTTTGTTTATATGTCGTTTCGAACTTGATCTAATTTCACACAATTCATTTGCTACACGTGACCTCTCGTGGCTGGTAAGTGAAGTGAAGTCCTAGTAGTACCTAAAGCCATCCTCAATCCTCATATCCTCATTGGGTATGCTCATCATCCTCACATGGCATAAATCAACACGAAAACTAAGAAACGCAAATATCTAAGAGTATGACAGCAAAGATAAATAATAATTATAACCTAAAAGCCTTGTCCTTATCTCGACACCAACAGAGAAATTTCTCTTAGTTAAGCTGTCATTTTGCGAGAAAAAAACACGTTCATGCTCGCGGTTGCGGCAAACCATAGACAAACGGTATTAAACTGACAGAAGGAGGCGCGTTAAGACAGCTCATGCGGTCTTCATGTTCGCACCGGCGAGATATCCCTCTGTGACGTCATCTTAATACCTACTGTTTAATGTTTAATGTGACAGTTGAGAGCAGGCAAAATGTTCAGCGTGCTAAGCCTACTGGGACTAGATAGCATTTCTGCCAAAGCGGCGTTAATATATAAAGTCCTGGGTTTTTTGCCGTAGGTTCACGGCCATAAAATAATCTAAAATAACTATTAACATGATATTGAGAGATACTGACACTTTTAGCAAAAACGATCTGCAAAAAACTGGCCAAGTGCGTGTTGGACCACGTGGAGTGTAGGGTTCCGTAAGAGGAGGGGGTAACTTCATCAAAGTAATTTCAATGGATTTTGTTAAGCCAAATAACGATCTTCCTACACCCACAATATTTTTAAGCGAGGTGTATAGGGGTGTACCATAAAAACAACTTTTAAAGATTTTATTCTACCGTTTGGTCGGCGTGATTAATATGAATGTGTGTGTGCCAAATTTCAGCTTTCTCGTACTAATCGTCTCTGAGCTAGGCTGCGGACAGACAGACGGACAGACAACCAGACAGACGGACGGACATGGCGAAACTATAAGGGTTCTTTGTCGAACTACAGGACCCTTAAAAGATACGATTTTTTTTCCATTGGTGTTACTGGATGGAGCCCCTGAATCCTAACATGTGAACCGTTTTCCAACTCACGTGTGTTATATGATATGAGCACCATCCAGGGGAACTCGTACAGGCCGGCCTCTGTACCACCAATGATGCGGTCGCCGTCGATGAAGCCACATTGATTCGGCAGCAGAGACAGGTTGGGGTGACTGTCCAGGTCTGCCAGCGACGAACAGCAGACCTGGGTGGACAAGGCAATAGTATCGGTACGAGACGAGGCAGATCTGGGGGGGGGGTGAATCTCTAAATTGCATAGTTGTTCAATAGCGTCTTATAATTACGATAATGGTTGTTTCATTGACACTATTGGTAGTCTACAAACCAACTGCAATCCAATGGTAATACATGCAACAGAACTTGGCACCTCGCGCGATTCCATCTTCTTCGCGAGAGATGCCTATTTAATTTGCGCGGGTTATATTTGAAATGACATTGTGCTGCTATTGCTTATTAGACTGCGAAATAGAGGCAAATAACAGCCATTGTTTTTTTATCGACACTACTGGTAGCTTAGTATCGCATTCCAATGATATTACCCGTGCAATTGAACTCGACACCTCGCGCGAATGAAAATGTGCTGCTATTGCTTAGTAGACTGCCAAGTAGAGCCAAATAACAGTCATTGTCGGGCTTATATAATTCTATTGAAAAACTATGTGTAGACTCTAGGGTCAGGTTTTGCTCAAGCAGTACTTACAATGGGCTGATCAATGACTTACCTTCGCTACCCTGATCTGAAAGCCGCAGAACGCGCTTTTGACTTTAGCCTGGGACGCGGGATCGTATTTTCGGATCAGCGTTACTGCCGCCGGGCATTGCGGGTATACCATGCAGTCACTGCATGTCTGCTCTGTAAGGGAAACGTGAGGAAATGTGTAGTTGTATGGGTGGCGGTCGTATGGTCGAGTTTGGATGGCGGGCATGGGTTTGGATTCCCGGTATGTTACATAATAATATTCCGTAGAGGATACTTTTTGATTTCGTTACCAATTGTACAGAAGCAGTATTCCGCAAACTGTGTGTCGCACACTGGTGTACGGTCGACAGAAGGTCAACCTTTACATTTTTGTTGCAAAGTCGTCCTTGACGTTACTGATTGTCTGTTTTGATACCCGTATTTAAGGGATCGTAATGGAATAGCGAGTGCTTTTCGATCCCCTGGGGGGAGCAAAAATAGGGGATCCTAGTGGACGGAGTGGATTAGTGTGCACCTATGTAAGGTCGAAGCGCTGTCGACTGTACAATGGTCATTAGTTGGCGTGCCTCGGAAAAACGACAAGTTTACGTGAAAGAAATACGTTTTTAGTGGAAATGCAATTCTTTAACGTTATGCAATTTTTAGGTTATTGGCTCTAGGCCTGCAGCTTTGAATTTAAGTTGTAGGTTCTAGATACTTCTGGGAGGCACTTTTTTTTGCAAATCGCATTGTAATACGAGCAGAAGGTACGATTTTATGCCTCTTAAATGCTTTTTGAACTTCATGGGCTAAACAAATACAATCGTTTAAAAATGTGTTATTTCCTTGTAGTGTACTATACCTCTGAAATTTCCTAATTTCGTAGGTGTACCTCGAAAACAAATCGTTTTCGGTACACTGCATTAGGGGACCCTGCCCACAGTCAATTTGATATGCGTAAATAGGTTTGAGTGATTGCGTTATGAAAATTTAAAGTATAATTTCTTTTGTTAATCCTTTTCCTCTTGACTCTTGACCTAACTGCTTCTAATTTATGACTATCTATTCGTAGTTAACAAGTAGAAAGGTTACCTACTCTTAAGCTAGGTAACCTAATCGTCCATTTCTATCTAACCGGCGATTCATAATATCGTCCCAATTTCAGGCTGACCTTCAACACTTGTAATGGAAAAATAAAAAAAACCGTCCACGTGCGTGTCGGGCCACACACAATGTAGGGTTGCGTAGAAAAGGGTGTTTTATCTGCTTTACAGAACTAGCCACTTCATAGAAGTCATTTTTAATGGATTTTGAACGAAATTTTACTTTTATAACTTGGTTGCCTATTACTCGTTGACTAGTAAAGCCTACTTAGCCGTGATACTTTTCCTTTTAAATTAATTGTATTTGCTACTACCCTGATTTTTTTTACGTTTCTACAATCAACCGTTTAGCCAGGAGAGAGATGGACAAAAATTTGCGCTTTAAAGCTAAATACTTATTTCACAAATGGTCTTCCTACATCCACAATATTTTTTAACCACCAATCCAACGATGCCCTACATGAAGGGGTAGACGAAAAAAAATCATTCCCACTTTTCATGTCAGGTCACAGTAAAAAAAATTGTTTTTCCAACATTTTATTCTTTAACTTTGTCGGTATGATACGTATACACATACCCAATTGTAGCTTTCTAGTACCACCGGTCTTTGCGCTAGGCCGCGGACGGACAGACTGACAGACAGACAGACGGACATGGCGAAACTATAAGTGTTCCTTGTCGGACTACGGAACCCTAAAAAACGAAATTACACAGATATACAGCGGCCTTATCACTAAAAGTGATATCTTCCAGACAACCTTAGCTTAGCTTAGTTTAATCAATTGTTTACGGTAATCATAAGGTGGGGCTCGTTTATACCTGTACTAGTTAAAAACTGTACTAAAGATCCTCACGTTGACCAAGATTAATGAAAGGCAAGAAGGAAATAAATATATCAATTTGTAGTTAATTATACTGCATAAACAATGTTTATCAAGATCTTAGCGTATGAGCGTACGATGGCAAACGAGGTTCGCCTGCAGGAGCTCTATTTTTGAATCACTCGTATCGCGTCGAGCGCTCGATTTCTACTGATTTTCGTTCGACATCTGAAATTCCGTATTTTTGAATCACTCGACTGCAACGAATGGTCCTTACCACTCGTCTCGCATGGCGATCGGTAGATTAATTGTCAAAAAACGATAAATGTGTGTTGGTACTGTTTGTCATTCTAAGTGTCAACCATCAAAAAGAGTTGACAGTATGTAGTGTTTTGTTTGTAACAAAAGACAACGATATTTTATTTAAACAGCCAAGAAAACAGTGTTTTACGTTCCGTTTCTGTTACGGTAGTTTCCGGTTTTTTTAATTTCTGCGTGAAATGGATAAAATACAATACTTCAAATTGTACTGGCAACATTTCAGGCGAACGATTCAAAAATACAGAAAAACGACATCATGCGAAGAAGACGAGTGTGACTTAAGTCGCATTCGACGATACAATTTCATACGAGTGATTCAAAAATAGGTCTCCGGAAAGGATTTGCCAGTCAGCATGAGGAATAACAGACGAGTGGTTACAAACTTATTTTTGCGGGCACGTTGTATGGGAGGTCACTTATAGATTAGATTAGATTAGGCCAGATTTCGCTGCCTGTACGTAATACAGAGAAGTTTGTAAAGAGGCTCGAAATTTCACTTGTCCATTAGGTCAGTTGGGAGAGCGCTGGCACGGTTAGGCGCGGGTTCGGGTCCCGGCATGGGTGGAGTTTTTAGCCTCTAAATAGGTTTTTAAAATTGTCCTCAGCACGGGTTGGTGCAACAAAAAGAATATAATTAGATTAGATTGTAAAGCTATTGCAAAATTATGTTTGTGTTTTGTTCAGAGCCCTAGGGCGCTCGCTAATGTAGGACTCGTCCTACATTAGCCTACTTGTTCGGTTTTTTGTATGCAGTTTTGGCAACTGGCGGCTGTTAACAGATATACAGTCAAATAATGCTAGACAGATAACTTCAACAGAAATACGCGCAATCGGAATTAGATTGCAATTGACACGTAAGAGCAGTTTTGTTTGTTTACTAAACGTCCAACTAAAGTCCAAAGAATCCTAGCTAATTCACAACCCGCATTCCCCACCACCATTAAGACATAAAATACGTTCATACGAAGTCAAAGTCATTTGTTCATGTTATTTGTCGAGCTTTATAACAGATTGTTAGCGAACGGGTTCACAAAGGATTATTTCGCACGAAGGTAGGACGGCACTTACGACTAAATACCGATCCAAAATGTAGCGCGCACAACGTCACAAACAAACCAATTAGTTTATCAGTCATTTTGACCATACCGACCGATCACTGTGGGTGTAATCGAGTAACTATATTTTATTTCAAACAGTAACACAATTCAAAGTGATTACGGACAAGATGTGCTGAACCGGCGAGCGAGTCAAGGAGACTGACTCATGTTCCGGTTTTTTTATTAAATTTATATTATAAACTGCTTTTAGGCTCGCTCCACACTAGGAATTCTGCTGTTCCCGGAGGGCAATATTCCCCAAATTTCCATTGCCTTATTTTAATATAACGGCTTTGAATACATTCACAATATTTTAAGTAGACATTCTAACCATGATTTAGAAACAGATGGTGCTAGTTTTGAAAAAATCACACGCCTGAAATTTTTTTTTTCAAAATCGTCCTCAACACGGGTTAGTGCAACAAAAAAAAAAAATATAAAAAATGCGACTGCACCACTTTCATAAATGTGGCTTAAACAGCATTTGACTAAAATGCTTTATACAAAAGTCGATTTAAATGGCGACTCAAGTGACATTTAAAAAATAGTGCAAGTCGGCCTCAGTCTTTTTCCTTTAAAATTAGTTTTACTTTGATTGAAACAGCATACTCATTTCGGTATGTAGGGAGGTAAGTTTTGTAAAGTTTCTTGCGAGTTAACAGTGTGTGATCGGCCTAAAAATAACATACGATTCATTTGTTTGTATGTTTATTTTATCATCATTTAGCAAATTGCATTTAAACTTTACAAAGTTGCTACAGGAAATAACTAGAGACTTAAGGAAATGTCATTCGTGGCCTCAGACCAAGACAACAGAATAAGTTCTCTAGTATTTTTGATTTTGAGCTTCGTGTGGGATAATTTCTACGTTAGATTAATAACGAGAGGAATAATTCTACGTTACAAAATGTGTATTGTTATTTTGTTTTTATCTTGTATAAAGTAAACATCAAAAATGGTAACACAACATAATATCTCGGGACGCAGCTACTAAACCTCGAAATGTATGGGATTCTTTTTGTTTCTCCCTCATAACTTGTATAAAGTGCATCCAAGAGAATGTTACTTTCACAAACATCAAAAATGTTATAAATAAATGGTAAACCAGGTAAAAAAAAATTAAACTTTTGCATTGGATAGTCGACAGCAGGTCCTTTTACCTTTACATTTCTGTTGCCGCCCTTAACTTAACTGATTAGAGTGCAAAGGTTGTAAAGGTTTGGAAAGGCTAATGTGCCGCCTACTGGATCCCCTACATTTTAACCTCTACGGACTGGCCTATAACGGGTTGTGGAAAACCCGCTTCGCGCTGAGCGGAAAATTCCAGCGGCCAACCGTGAACATTGATAGGGAAAACCCGCAATATTTGCGGTTTTTTCCCACACAACTTCATCTCTACTTTCGACATTAATTTAGAGATTAATTTAATAATGTGGAACATACCTCAGTTCTATTTAAAATCAAAGTCCACAGAGTGCGCAGGCCAAGTTCTTGGCCGACTCGCACTGTGCATATATTTACACGAACCCGTTCCGGCAATTTTCGGGCCCTTTGTGAGAAGACATTGTACTATCAGCATATACAAAATAAAAAAAGTCTGTCAGCATAAAAAATCTAAAATTTACTATTTACGTTCGTAATTAAACGACAACCGATCAGCACTTCATTAGACATATGAAGACAAAGGCAAAATCTAAAATAGTTTAATATATACAGGATCATCAGGTTATACAGAGTCACATTTTGAGACCGGGTATTAAGGGTAGCTATACCCAATTTGTTATGGTTAGAGGAAAAATTTCTTAAAAGACCTCCCCTAATAATTAAAGTCATGTATTCCTGCATTTTCAAATTAAAAAGAAAAGTACCGTCAGCAAAAAATACGCTTTTTACTTTTAAAACCACAGTTTATCATATTTTTTATCACAAATGATTTATTAGGAGTTTGACATAATATATGAACACCACGGGGGCAATCTAAAATTATAATGACCGAGATACAGGGCCGTAATTTGCGACGGCTTGTATTAAGCGCAACTACATAATCTGTTGCAACTACGTCATGCTTGCGGTGTAATTTGATAATTTTAAATATTTTATATGTTATATGTTGTCATTTGCAGAAATTGACATTAAACAATATTTTTACTTTAATGGCGATTATTATATAATCGTTTTGCTTGTTTCTAAGCTGCTATGGTACTTCATCAGCCTAACATTATTAACAAAAAGTCATGAAATCCCAACAAAACGGAAAAGGAAAAAAAACTGGCCAACTTCTCGGCAAAAAAAAACATGATATGTAAAAACTTTTTAAGTTCCTTGTCTCCACGAAAACAGAGTTTTGATAAATAAGAAATAAATGTGTGTTTTTTTTTTATTAACCGATCATACTTGGTAAGGTTTCTTTGTAAAACCATTCATTCACTATCCTCTATAAACTTGCAAATTTTTTCCTTGTTTATCGAAACTATGTCAAATTCGTGGAGACGAGAAACTTGGCAATTTCTTTCTTACATATCATTATTTTTTTTGTTGTGTAGTGTTATGTAGTTTCAGTTTTATGTATTAGGTAGTTGATGGAAATTATTTTTTTAATTCTACCGTAGGTATCTTACTCGTCGCCCTGGTCACTGGAAGGATGAAGTGGTCGAGGACCTGTGCGAGCTCCAGGCAAGCGATTGCAGGAGGCAGCGCAGGACAGAGGCAAGTGGCGACTTCACGTACGTATCGGAGGCCATGACTCACTTCGGGTCGCTGAACCAGCGGAGTAGTAGTATGGGTATCTACTTACAAAGATGTCCAGTCCAGTAAATTCTTCCTGTGGTTAAATCTACGTCAAAAGCCTGTGGTAGTTCACAAACTAGGTACTTATAGCTTGCATTATTTGGACTTTAATAAAGGAGATATAAATTATATACTAGTAATTTTCAGTTATGTACTTATTTTAATACATGAATTTTGTTATAATGCTTCTTGCATTCGGCACGCCCTTCTACATTTACAATGGGCGTGCAATAAAGAATTAAAATAATAATAATTGTTATTTTTTAAGTACGAAACATATTAGAGACAAAACAGAAATAAGTAGGTTCCGAGATACCTTACAATAAATCTGTCCACACTAGTCCATCACAATTCACCATAACTCATTAGACCTTAAGGTCGAAGAATAAGGCAAAGATCTGCGAAAGGCAAAACGACTTCGGTGTGAAAGCCGGGTTCGTAGAGGTAGGTAGTATATATTTCGCAGTTAATCCGAGGGCTTTCATTGCCCGAATAACAGGGAACAGGCCTTAGAATGTCCGTTATCGGCACACAGTCCCCCACTGCCTCCCAGGTGACGTTCATACTGTGCGATCCCCGCTCTCCCGGGCGATGATCCCACAGGTAGATAAGGCTTCGTAGTCAGCCCTAGAGCTCAGTGCCTTTCGACTGACGTGCATCTCTCGTTGAAGCTTCAGAGTGACGTCGGTGTGTGGGCTGGGATCTCAGAGATAGGGTCTCCAAAGTCGGCGCGCAGTCTCTCTCTGTCTCCCAAGTGACGTTTATACAGCGCTCTCTCGGTGCAGCGTCAGAGTGACGTCAGGGGGCGGGCCGGGATCCCAGAGGTAGGGCTTCCGCAGTCTGTCCACGGCAGGGGGCTCCCAGTCCAGGGAACCCACAGAGTAGCCGCTGCTACAGGACCGCAGGCTGTGGGACGCGTGGCGCTTGTGGTCTGAGTGGGAGAAAAAGAGAAATCAGTGAGTAAAATATCACCAGGGCCCCGATTCTGTTAGTGCATTGTAGTATAATGACAGGTACACTGTCGGGTCACGTGACGTGTTTTTTCGTACCATTGACGCCTAGAAGGTTTGATAGGTGTGCCCGCGGAGACTTAAAGCAGCCATGAAATGAACACCGCCATGTTCATGCAGTTGTCATGTTACTACAATGCATTAAGAGAATCAGTCTCTATATTACGCGGTTCACGATCCGTCGTTCACGATTTGGTGCGCATAATAAGGCCACTGGTGGGTGGGTGGACCACGCTGCCAAACTGTGCAAAATTTTTATTTAGTTGTTATATCATTATGTATTCATAATGATTTGTTATAATTATTATGCAGTAGGTACTTAGTATGTTCTGGTAATACGCTTTTTACGAATTGAAAGAAAATAAGATAGTGGGTACATAAGAACAAGCATAGTCCAACTTCCAAGACGTCCAAGGTTGATCAGCTCCGATATTACTCTGGGCTGTGTTTCATTAAACTACAAGTAAGTAATTCATAGTTTATTATGACAATTCAATGTACATTGCGTAGCTAATTCTTCTTACATGTTAATCTGAGGGTTGATCCACTTTGCAATGTACGTCGAATTGTCATAGTAAACCATGAATTGTAGTGCTATGAAACAGACCCCTGGTGCTGTGTGAAATTTATTTTCTTATTTTCGATTTAATGCAGATACATAACCACTGTACTTATCAGCATAAAAATCAGCCAATCATCAGAGAAGCCAATCAGAACCCAGAACCCTCAAAAAGTCACCCGCAGTGCGAAATTACCTATTCCCACACCACACAAGAAAATAGTCGAACAAGAATAATGCTATTTAGTTGCAGTGCTAACCACCGTTTAATGGCACGATCACCTACTTGGACGTTCTAGGTTAACTTAGGTTATCGTGACATCGACAGAAGATGAAAAAAGTCGTCTGACCGTAGAATTCATAATATTAAGATGTCGTTAAGCTTAACACAACGCAAACTGAGTTCTTAAAGAACTCCGTTGTCTAGATGCAAGACCTGCATTACGTTGATAGAGTCCAGTATTGCTTACCAAAGTGCAAAACAGCACGGCGGACACCACACCAAATTGAAATTGAAAATTATTTATTTCAAAGTCACTTAAGCAACATAGGCAAGTTCTTGAGTTAACACCTTGCACCACTTTTTATGCCTAGATGTCACGACGGGTTCCGTACCATTATCTTTACAACATTCGAATATTTCAAGCGTCTACCTGTTGGCGTTATTAATATCGAGCAAAAAACGGCCAAATAATCACGTTTGTTGTATGAGAGCTCCCGTTAAATATTTATTTTATTCTGTTTTTAGTATTCTTTCTTATAGCGGCAACAGACATATATCATCTGTGAAAATTTCAACTGTCTAACTATCACGGTTCATCAGATACAGCCTGGTGACAGACGAACGGACGGACGGACGGGCAGCGGAGTCTTCGTAATAGGGTCCCTTACCCTTTAGGTACGGAACCCTAAAAAGAGAGAGAGAGCAAGAGAAAGAAAGGACATTGGCACAAGAGGCAGCAGACTTACCCCCGGTTTCTCGTACACTAACAAGCTGTTAATCTACTGTTAACAGCCGTCAGTGTTTTTTTGTTATTAACAGCGTGTTAGTGTACGAGAAACTGGGGGTTAGCGTTGTAACTCATAAGTGAAGGAGAAACGCCACTAACACTAACCCAGAACCTCCAAGTAGTCCCGCGCGACTTCGTCCAGCTGCAAGACCTGCATGACGGGCGCGGCCTTGCTGCGCGCTCGCCGCGCCAGCCGCACCGCCAGCCACGTCGAGATGATGAACACTACCACCAGCACCGCGGCGCCCAGCGAGATGCCCACATCTTTCTCGAAGAGGACTGGGGGGAGTAACATAAGGTAATTCACATCCACTTGCTTTGTATGTACAGGTATAAATGTACATTAAATTGTACAATTCCTGTGATGTTATTAGAGGTTTTTGGAGTTTTATTGTCCATTTTTCCTCCAATTGCAAGGTTCATTAAGTACGAGTAGCAATTTCTGTGTTATTTTGAATAAAACATATTGATTTTTTATTTTGGAGTTTGTGTTTTGCAATAACATTCATTATATATTATTATAATAAAAAACCGGCCAAGTGCGAGTCTATACAACATTAGACAAAGAATTTGAGAACAGCGCCATCTATAGAACCCAACAAGAAGCGTTTAACGTTGACATTTAACAACATGACATCGGCGCTGTGAAGGTTACATAGATAGCCGCTAGATGGCGAGCGGTGGTTTTAGACAACGTTTCTTGTATGGGAGCCCCCCTTATAGATTTATTTTATTCTGTTTTTAATATTTGTTGTTATAGCGGCAAGAGAAATACATTATCTGTGAAAATTTTGACTGCCTAGCTATCACGGTTCATGAGGTACAGTCTGGTAACAGACAGACAGACGGACAGTGAAGTCTTAGTAATAGGGTTATTGACGAGTTTCAGCGATTGCTCATTTTTCAGGTAACGTTAAAGTTCATGTACTCGCTGAATTCTAGCCACGGTTATGTAGTTAGTAATTGAAAATGGCATATATTTAGACTATTACTTTGCTTCCAGTTGAAATTTTGTTTAAAAAATGCGCGAGCAATTACTACCGCCTCTCCGTCTAACAGAACAATGACTCGTGGACCCGCGGCACGCACGCACCGTTCTGGATAGCTACTAATGGTTCTAATAGGTTCGAGTTTATGTCAAAATATTTTTTAAAAGTGCGTTTAAAAAAACATATTCGATAGCTAATGTCACGTCAGGCACGTTGTTCATTTTGGTATGTCTTTCAAACCACCCAAAATTATTGGTGTATAACTTGATTCCATTCAGGTTTTTCCGGGATGTAAACAAACCGTTAATAAAAGTCGATAAACTTTATTCTAAAGATCGGAAGTAAAACAAATTGTCCGATAATGCCAGAAGACCATTGCCATCATACGTTTCCAGCTTTTTGCGAAATGTAGCAATGAGGGATATGTCATATGGACTTAAGTCGTCATCGGTTCGGGAATTCGAGTCTTGTCATTTCTGGCTAGAGGTACCAAGAAGGCCTACCGTAACACCAATTGTATACTGACAGCTCCACCAAGAAGGCTCGGCGGCTTTCAAAAGTATCTCCGAAGGTCGTAACAGCAGGTCCTTCGAGCAGCCGTATCTATTGCACGCCGAGGCCCCGACCTCGTCTCCTTGCCTCAACTGGCCCAGCACCCCCCGGACCAGCCAGGGGGAGCCTCCCTGGGCCAGGGCGTGGCTCCCCCACCCCATCGAACCTCGACGTTCGAGGACGAGTGAACTGTTGGACGTCGACATCCGCCAAAGGGATACCTCGTAGTGCGTCGCGTTTTCCACTGGAAAATTTAACGTGACTTAAAAGTCGTAGTGATTGACCTACCTCGTTTGTAAATACATAACTATAGGCATTGAATTTTAATTCAATGCTAGAGGAGATTAAAACTAACCTGGAATACACCTCATTTGGAACTCTTCGAGTTCATACGCCAGATCGCATTGCTGAGGCTGCCGGGGTCTCAAGTGTTCCAAATTCACTTCCTGCTCACAACTTTTCTCTTGCGACGCTACTCCATTACTCGCTTCACAGAGCACGTGCAAATGCCCACTCAGAGGTCCAGTTATCTGCATAAGTGGCAGCAGTGGTGAACCAGTTGTCAGATGTTGAATTTCCTGACCAAAAGGCCTGACGTGCCAGAAGTAAGTGTCGGGGGCTGGTAGCGCATCGACGTGGCATAATATCGTTTCTTGCCTCAGGGTTATTGGCCTTTTTCTGCACTGGGGAGGATCTGGAAAGGAAATGTGGGTTCAAAACAAGATCTTTCTTTATAATTATTACTTTAATTCTTTGTTGCACTCATTACGAACGTGCATAGGGCGCGCCTAATGCAAGAAGCTTTCTCGTCCACCAAAATTTTGGTATTGACGAGATTGGCGGAGGGTAGTGCAAGGAAGAAGGCTCGCTTGACTCTCTCTTCTTTGTCTAGAAAGCTGTCGATAGTACAATGTTCGATTAGAATTTGTCAAGTAAAAGTTCTATAGATCCAAGGTCAACGTACAAAGGACAGAGATATTGATGTAGTGAGCTCTGGTCTCCCCGACTGAGTTGCCCGCCGCACAGGAGTATCTTCCAGTGAGATCACGAGTCGCTTCCACGACGATGAGTGAGGCCAGTGATACATTCTCGCCCCACGGACCTCCTCGGGTTATTTTGGTTTCCTGAAAGAGAGAAAACGACTTTTTTGGCAGTCTCTCACAATAATAATAACTTCCACACAATACAATCACTTGACCTGGTCCCAAACTAGGATACCCTGTGCTATAGTAAATAGGCAAGGACGTCACAAAGACGAAAATCGGACATGCGCTTATGATTACATATTACAGATAAGCTCAGGAATATTTTTGGCCTTAAATTAGACTGTACTTACATTGTAAAACCATTCTATTTTATTAACAGGTGGGTTGGCGCGAACCTCACACTCTAAATGCAGCGTATCCAGTTCAAGAACTTCATTCATTCTTCCATTCCCGTAATTTGATACTTCTACTATAGGACTATCTGAAACAATTGTAAAAAAAATATCAATCAGCGATTTAGCAGTTCTATACCTTACTTACCCCCGGTTTCTCGTACACTAACAAGCTGTTAATGTACTGTTAACAGCTGTCAGTGGCTTTTTTGTATGCACTTTGGTCAATTGACAGCTGTTAACAGTAGATTAACAGCATGTTAGTGTAGGAGAAACTGGGGGTTAGTTTCTTGTTTTCTGAGCTTTAGTTTTCTTCTTCAACTAGCCAATCATATTGGGCATATTATGTAAGCAACTGCTTTTAGCATATTTTGTCAATACATTTCTTTATACCACACCCACTCAGAAAGTGTTTCATTGCTCGTCATAAACGGGTTAGAAAGTTCGACATTTCTCCCGTATAAATGTGCGGCGGGAAAAGTTATATGGAAATTTCATTCCAGCCCTCCATCATCCTCTTTACCCTCCATAGTAGGGCAGGAATGTTGCATGAAAATACCTCCTGCTGCGTTCTTTTGTTTTTAGCAGCGAACATAAAAAAATACAAACGTCAAATCTTAAAAAGGTTTATCAAATAATAGAATAGAAAAAAAAAGGAACTGGGATTTTTTTTGGATTTTTATTTTAAATGAAAGGAGGTTGGCAACCTTTTTCTGTTAATTAGAAAAAACTGGTGGGATTGGGATGAAAGAATGCTTTTTCTGCACTACGAAAAAGAAAAACAAAAGCCCGGCAATTTGTTTTGTTTTGTAAAATTTTGTTTTTTACTAACTTGATAATTTAACAGTATGCTTTTAATTATTCTAAATAATTTTAAGAATGGCAAGGGAACTTGAGAGATGGCATTTACCGGAAAAGGCCCCCAACAGTAGGCTGATGATGAATTAATGTAAGATTTTAGTCATGGCGGACAGTACCGGTAACGCCTAGGGGTGAGGAGTTTCTTTGTTTACTCTCTGGTCCAATATAATAATTATTCAACTGATAACAGTGATTACGGTTTTAACGTTAATTAGGTCATTTATTTTCTGTTCGCCTAACAAAGTAGGTTTGTCATATTTACTCACAAGTAACGTTTAGCGTAATGACATCGGCCTTTGAGCCCCGACTGGGCGCCATGACGACGTTGGTGGCTATGCAGGACAGGGTGGCGCCATTGTCGGCCACCGTTGGAGTCAGCTCCAGGTACGACGCTGCTGTCCCTGTTGCGTTTATCCAGCTCTGCGGAAGAAGGAACGAAGAATTAGTTTGTTTCTTTATAAGACCTACATAAGATAAATGACTATCTCTATATATATTTCATAAAAATATTTTTTTAGCTTAGTATTTACATTTACATATCTAATATGTATATAAAAGTGTTGCGTCAGAGTGTTTGTTATCTAACTCCTCCTTCGAAACGGCTTCACTGATTCTTATGATTTTTTTTGTGTATATTTGGTAGGTCTGAGAATAGGCCGTATGCTAATTAATATGGCAAAACAATGTTTGCCGAATCAGCTAGTATACAATGACTGAAATCTAGATGTAAAAAAATTATCTACATTGGGGAGAGTTCCCAAGATGCTGGCAGCATTACTCCTATGGACAGACTTCTGCGCAGACTTTGGCCAGCGCAGAAGTCTATCTATAGGCTACCGTCTCTTGGGTCGCCAGATTTAAGATTGTTTTTATTTGTGTATTGTTTGGGTGCTGTAATTTGAAATTTTTGCTATACAAGGAAACTATGTCTTCCGAATAATAATAACGATAGTGATGATGATGATAATGATTATAATAATTAGGTGCCTAGGGGTGAGGAGTTTCTTTTCTTAGCTTCTTGCCCACTAATACGTGTCAAACAAATGTGTTTAGGGATTTGACGTTAATTTGGTCACAGATTTTCCGTTTGCCTACCGAAATCAGTTTGGCATAGGTGTTTACAATAAGCCAAGTTTACAAGAGGCCAGTGCTTGCTACCAAACTCACTGGCATGCAACGCTGGCTTGGTGTTGGCCTCGTACAGTTTTGCAATCCAAGCCAGCGCTGGCTACCAATGAAACTGATAGCCAGCCCTGGGCCTTAGCCTATCCCAGCCCAGCCCCAGCCTATGATTGAAAGGGGTAGCCTTCACAGGTGGTCCCATAGTAACCAAATCAGGATTTGATGATGGGATCCTGGAGAAATTGACAAAGGCACAATTGAAGCGATTTGGGTGTTTTTATAGTGACTCGCGCGATTGCTTTCGGAAAACATAATCTGTCGGAGTCGGATATACACAAAAAATCGTTAAATAAAATTTTTATAATAAAAATAAAAGCCGATTTCTAAACACTACACCACTAAAAACAGAGAAATAATTTAAACAAATGTGCCCTTTAAATTCGATGTAGGTATTGTAGAAATATATTTTTAAGTCGGTGTCCAAAATGTATGTGCTGGTCTTGTAACTAGGCACCGGCTCCAAACTATATATACTTCTACAATACCTACATCGAATTTAAATGTCATATTCGATTAAATTATTTCTCTGTTTTTAGTGCTGTAGTGTTTGACAAATGTGTAGGCAAAGACATTCTATATTTGATAATGGTAATAATGTCTCCTACAAAATTACGTCGAGCCCTAAAATAAAATTTTGCTCGGGTTGAATTTGCCCTTGAACGCAAGGATACAGTGTTATGCATTTGGCCTTTACAATTATACGCGTATCCTTCATAATCAATACATGGGTATAAGATTGTTTTCAGGTTCCGATTTGAAATTACTATTTCATAGTGATGAAGAGTCTACCTGGTTGCTATGCTGAGTAAGATGCCGATGGTCCAGCCACCAGGATAGGTCCGGCGCCGGATGAGATCCTTGAGCTAGGCATTGCACGACGGCGCGTCTGCCAACTTGGAGCTTCTGCCCTTCCGCTCCTTCCACCCAGTGGATGGACACGTTTTGTGCTGGCACTGTAAAGGGAGAGATTTATCTCATTTGTCCTCCGCAGTCATGATCTTAAAAATAACAGTTGTTTCCTAATGTTATTTTCAAGGTCAGGACTGAGGAGGTAATAATTGTGGCCTGAAAAGTCTTGGCAACTAAGTACTAAGTTAAAAGACAATAGAATTTACTCATTTACTTTCGGTCCCCGAAATTTCCAGATTTTGCGACGTCGCATGCCGTGAGTCTTCGAGACTTAGTGATTAGAAGTTTAGTATTATAGTTATCTGGCTTTTCCTTCGTCTGATTGTTTCCAATACGTCATTGACTCCTTTTTAATAGTTACCTACGTGCCTGTTCCCTTAGAACATGTATTTATATCACCGAAAAATATTCCACAGCTTCTGAGTCTCTTGAATAGAGAAAGAGAGAGTAATAACGTGGTCTCTAGTGGTTACACCAAGCTCGTAGATTTAAAATAGAGAACAAAAATAGAGCGCTAACTCCAAACTCCCAACGATATGCGGTGGGAGATCCGTGTTGGAGGAGAGGGAGTTCAAAGACGCCTGCGTGATCTCTAGTGAAAAAATACAGCTCTTGGGTAAACTCACTAAAAAGCTCAGTTTCGACAGGCGATTCAGGTTCTATATTAGAGGCTCTGCGTTAGACCCTTGTAAGAAGAAGGAACAGCTGGTTCTTCTACACCCTGGCTCCGCCCAGTAGCATCTAGCTTTTGTGTAAACTTACAATAGAGCTCAATCTGCAAGCTGGTTATGACAGGTGGTGCGAGGTCCGTATTAGATGCCTGACATCTCAGAGGCGCTGCGTTGGCCCTTGTAAGAGGAAGGAAGAGCTGGTTCTCCCTCACGCCTGGGACCTCGCTGGGGCCGTCGGAGTCATCCACCAGTACTGAGCCGGAGTACCAGCTGATGCGCGGTGGGGGACGACCTGGAAATTTTGGTAACATTTATTGTAAGTCGTGCTAGCTAGGGGTCATTTGTACAAATGGTCTCAGTTTGGGTGTATTTTTATGTTTGTGATGTCCTTGCCTGGTTACCATAGCACAGGGTATCCTAGTTTGGGACTAGGCGAAGTGATTGTGTTGGGTGGAATTTATTATTATTAAATTGACTTTTGTTTCATTTATTTTTTGGCTGGGATTACAAGAGGGTGTGTTACAGGTAAAGAAAATACCACCAAAACATAAATGTAAAAAAAAACTGGCCAACTTCTCGTCCCAAAAAAATACTTGATATATAAGAACTTGCCTATTTCCGCGGCTTCGCGGAATTATCAGTTTTATAATAAATAAGAAAAAATTGCTGGAGAAAAAAATGGAACTTATAAATCTACAGATCATACTTGGCAAGTTTTCATTGTAAAACCATTCAACATCTTCTAAAAACTGGCCAATTTGGATCTACGTTCTTCTAATTTAAAGGTATTCTTTTAAATTATTTCTACCTTTTTAGTAAATTGCCCTGGGACTACTTTTACGCTATGTTTTATGAAACATATGCATTACTAAAGGATGGGCCCTATTAGCCCTTACTGCTGTTCATTGAAGAGTTCCGTTCTCCATCTCTGAAAGTCTTCATCAGATCATCATTATGTTTGTACCTACCCATATTTCACAAATAAAGTATTGGTATTTGCAAAACACAAAAAAAGAATTTTCGAAATCGGTTAGGATTTCACAGAGCTATGAAGGGACGTAGCAAAACAAAAACTTGTCTAATTGAGAACCTCCTACTTTTTGGAAGTCGGCTAAAAAGTGTTATTTTGATTTTTTAACTGTGCACCGTATAAAAAATAAAAAATGTGTAGTACGATTCTTAAAATAATTGTAATTATTGTAAGAACCTTAGGTACTTAGGGCTCATTCAAATTTAATTTCCTCCTAGTCCTGAGTTCAGTTAGTGAACGAGGCAAAGATTATGCAGTATAAGTATTTTTTGTTACTGCGGGTTGTGCCGATAATTCTAGGAGTTAAGAGAAAGCCCTCTATTTTACTGTCAAGCTAGGCCTAGCTCAAACAGTATCACTAAGATCCAGTTATGGTAACTGATCAAGAGATAACGCATTTGCATCCTGCAATAAACATGTCAAAGTTTTACGCGGTGTATCGAGATAGCACATAATGGCAGTTATTATTTTAATCATAAATTCTGTACGGTGAGCAATAGGCAACTGTATGTATCCGATGGAACTTTTTGCACTAAAAACGCATAGCGAGAACGCATAGTAGGTACTAGAGTGCGCTTAGGCGCGAGACACACAGATGGGACGTGGGGCGAAGGCGCGATAAGATGTACCCATAGAGTCACAGAATACAATCTATGACTCTATACATCTTACCGCGCCCTCGCCCCACGTGCCATCTGTGTGTCTCGCGCCTCAAAACATCAAAGTCGTTTTGAAGATTCCCTAGCCGTTCTATTCAGAACGGGTGTAGATTCGATTTTTTCGTATTGTTTCACAGGAGATTTTCTTCTAAATTTTCAACCGTCTACTTGGAGTCTGTAATAGAACTGAGTAAAGTAACACTTCTAAAGGTTGATGTGCTACCGGATGTACAATATAAAATAGTATCTATAAAGGGTGGATACAGAGTGATGGCCTAAAGTTGGTTAGTTAGACGATCGGTAGGCAAAGCAGAGAACGGTTTACTATGACAATGTACATTGCAAAGTTGATTAACCCACTGATTAACAAGTAAGAAGACTTGGCTCCGCACTGTAGGTACATCGAATTGTCAATTCCTGGTTTAATTGTAGTTTTATGATACGTGGCTCGATGACATTACTAAGTAGCGGGAACTTCCTCTGCTAATCTAGTCCAAAGGACTAGATTGGATTAAATTAGCATGGGACCGAGGGGGTTTGGCGTGAAAGGTTAGAGGGCGCAAATCTGGGGTTCTGGGGTAAATCTTGGTCTGCGGTAGAGGTCTATGCCCAACAGCGCCTGCTATACAAGATGAATAAAATTTGCTTGAAAAATTCTTCGTTCTCAATTAAAAAACTAAGTTTAGGATAACAAAAACATGCGTTGTATATCCATAGTTTCATTATCTAGCCTACTCCATCTAAAGTCCAATGTCCCAGGCACTGCAACGTCCGAGTGGTCCCTTCACCCATCCAGTGTGAGTGAAGGTGCCACTGGACGCTGTATAAATTATCTCATTACATAGATGCAAAGGTCAAGTTTCATTATCTAGCCAAGCCTCAGACCACATTTATCAATCAATCAATCAGCCCGTATTTGTCCACTGCTAGACATAGCCCTCCCCCAAGGCACGCCACTACCATCCTACATTTATCAAAAGTATAAAATTCTTTTTACAGTCATTTATTTATTCATCGCCGTGATTTGTACAAATGACCCAAGACTAGGTGTTTTTCCATGTTTGTGACGTCCTTGTCGGATTGTAATTTCACATTGGATTCTTTTTGGGACCAGCACAAGTGATCGTGTAGTGTGGACGTTATTATTAAAAAAAAAATTAAGAGAGGGCTCACAGAAGTAAATCAGCCTTATGTTGAACAGATAGAAGCAGCTTTCCCTTGCTAAACGTACCTCCGATGACCAGGCAGCTAAGGACGAGCGTGTCTCCCTCGTGGTAAGGGCCGGCCTTGTTCTCGACCTTGTTGTTAACTTCGTCCAAGAAGAAAGGCTGGCTCGGTAGCACTGGAAGAAAGATTAAACAGGGTGTAACAAGATCCCCATATACATCCGAAGATTCCACTCGTCAATACGAACAACTTTTATTATTTCGCTAGCACTGTTCAAGCCCCTGCTCAGGGCGGCGCCGCAGTGTGGTATGTTTAAATGCTTCATCATCATCATCATCAGCCATTCGACGCCCACTGCAGAACATAGGCCTCCCTCGTGGTCTTCCTAACCATGAAGGATTTTGCCATAATCGCCACGCTTGGCAGGTGGGTTAACGATCGCAGTATGCGGTTGGAATCTCAGGAAGACGCTGCCGCCCATCTCCTGGTAATGTATTTCCTTAGTCGCCTTCTACGACATCCACAGAAGGAAATGGAGTGACGCTATTCTTAATCCGGCGCCACACGGAAGATTGAAGAAGGGAATGCTTGAAGAAGGATAATTCTGTTTTCGTTGTTAGTAGTTAAGTATAATGATTAATGAAATGTTATGTCTTTTATATTGTTTATTGCGATGTTTAATTTTAGTCATTACTGAGTTTTTAGCGATTTGGCATTAGCTGAAAGTTACAAATCTAAATAAATAAATAAATTAGGGGGGAACTTTGAAATCGCGCAAAAATATCAGCTGTACAGTTGACAGACAGCACATCAACCTTAGCAACTGTGCACTATATTCAGTTAAGTTACGGGTATGCAACTAAAATGTAAAGGTTGATGTGCTGCCGACTATACCATATATTTTAATACCGCCCTGTGGTAACTTTGTGGAGTAGGCCGGTGTTAAAATCGCGGAAAAATTTTGAACAGAGAGCGTTGCAAAGAGCTGACTGCCAACCTCCAGTGACGGACTCCAGTGGACAGAAGAAGATGTAACTTTAGGCGCGAGACGCACAGATGGACGTGGGGCGAGGGCGCGGTAACATCAGTCACAGACCAAGAGCGACCGCAGAGCAAGTTTTGTGCCATGGTCTGTGACTCTATACATCTTACCGCGCCCTCTCCCCACGTAGCATCTGTGTGTCTCGCGCCTTAGATGAAGAAGCTGTGATTTCGAAGTTTCAACAAAGTAATTTAAAGTGGTTCATATGGAAGAATAGAAGCCTTCCATTTTCAGATGTCACCGTAGCAAGTTTCAAGAATTTTCAACTTTTCTTTAAAGTCTGATTTTTAATTCGATGCAAAAAAGAGGCAGTGAAATATATCGGTATTATTCGCTATACAAGGTAGCGTTTTGTTTTACTGTAAAAAAGTAGACTCGCGTGACCTAAAACCTTATTGCATCAAAGACATTTAGTTTCTCATAAAAGAAAACTATTTAAAAAAACACTAACGTAACTCACACAATTTTTATTG
This sequence comes from Yponomeuta evonymella, assembly GCA_963969515.1. Taxonomy (NCBI): domain Eukaryota; kingdom Metazoa; phylum Arthropoda; class Insecta; order Lepidoptera; family Yponomeutidae; genus Yponomeuta; species Yponomeuta evonymella. The sequence goes on from OZ018362.1 coordinate 11,632,289, forward strand.
TAGACGTCACAGACGACAGCGTTAATATACGCGATATTTTAACCACACAATATCCAACATATAACCCGCGTCCACACACGACTGCGGTCGAATTTAGTCGAACAAGACATCGCGCGATATATTATTATTAGCCGTCGTATGTCACGACCTTTAAAAACATCTTGTATTGATGTCTACATGGAGTACGTCAACGAACTTGTGATGGTCTACGATCCCGACCATATGTCAAAGTGACAGTATTTCTTTTTGTATCGAATTAAAAAACATACTTTAGGGATTAGACTAATTAATGATCTTGAAGAAACGGTTTTGTCTTTTTGCGTTCTTTAATAACACGTTGTATCGATAATTAAATGGAATGCATCCTTAGTTACCGTGAGATACCGTTTTAAAAAACCAGGACAGGTATTTTTCCAATAATTACTTATTGAATACCGCATTCCGGTCAAGTCGTGACTGTATGCTAATCTTTAAGCTCAGCTTACCTACGACAGTCGAGTTGCCCCACTATTCCTAGTCTGCGTGAGTAGAAACCTGACTTTGCAGAAGTATAGCTTAACTATGACGTTCAAGTTGACGCCACAATTCCTGGCCCACGTGAGCAGAGCCTCAATTCTGTTAGTGTACAATGACAGATATTGGTCGGGCCATGTAACGTGTTTTTTCATACCATTGACACCTAGAAGGTTTGATAGTGGTTTGATACGTATGCGCGTATAGGCTTAAAGCGGCATTCATGATGTTGGCGCGTCCATGCAACTGTCATTGTACTAGCAATTAGCATTAGCAAAATCTAGGCTCAGAAAGTCGACTCATTAGTGGTATAGCCCAGATAGCTTACCTATGACGGTCAAGTTAACACCAACATTCCTGGCCTGTGTCAGCAGAGAAAGTCAACTCTGCAGTGGTATAACTTACCTATGACAGTCAAGTTGACACCAACATTCCCGGTATCATGGTTTTCCAAACTTGCCGGTCTTGCGTCGCCCGCATCCAGCCACTCCCTGTCACCGTAACCAGGTCGTCAGAACATCTGGTCTGCGTAGTCCACCACTGCAGAGTAAAGCAGAAAGTCTACTCTGCAATGGTATAACTTACCTATGACGGTCAAGTTGACACCAACATTCCTGGTCTGCGTGAGCAGAAAGTCGACTCTACAGTGGTATAATGCTTCGTCTTCACCCCGGAGGTTGAAAATGGTCAACGCGGTGGGCTGGTGGCCTCTGCTGACCGTCACGCGACCTGACTCGTTGAAGATCTCACTCGACCACTCCGTCAGGGTACGGGCGTCATAACTGGAATGAACCAGATATATAATAAATATATAGATATATAGTGAGCTATATTTATCCATATAAATATATACAAGGCTATTTATAAAACGTGCACTTTCTGAAATATATAGGTAAGACCTTGTCATTTTTCAACAAATTTTAAAGTTGTTCAGCCTTCAGATATTGTCCTACATAAAATAATGACCATTATATGTAACACCACATAATGATTCTAATCTTGGATTCTAAGCGTTATCTGTCAAACCGAGGCACCCCAAAGTAAAAAAACCTTCGTAATTCATAATTTGTTTTTAAATTGAATGGGTATTGTTCTACTTACGACAATAATTTAATGAAGGCTGCGACATTGGTAGAGTGTTAATTTAAGAAAATTATGTAAACCCTGATACATATTTCGAAAATTTATATTCTGAGAAAAAATCTCGTAGAACAAAAGTTGTTGCCAAGAAACACAAACTCTAAGTTCGTTCGACAGTCCGACCTACAGAACATGTGCGACTCACCCCCACTTGAGTCATATCAATGATACGTATGTAAGCAGACGTAGCATCGTTAAGAGGTACAATCGCCATTGATACAGTGGATACAAAATTATTTATACCTAAAATTCAAAATCATCCCGTTCTCAAGAATATGAGGAATTTTTCTTAAGAGATCATGCCTAACCTGTAAACCGGTGAATTGTCCTTGTACCAGACTTGAAGCATGAGCTCGTCGCCCAGTTCTTCAGAAGACGTGTCGCACAGCAGCGTTGTCGCACCACCTTCTACACCTTCTTGCACTGTCACGGGACCTGAAAAACCACTTAATGTTAAATTGTTATCCTAATAATATTTTCCTAAAACATGTTCAATGATGACCATCGCTTCACTGCCTCTACCTTAGTAGTAGCGGTGTAAAGCCCATTTAATTACAATTAAACTGTCATAGTTTTATGATCATATTTGATACCCATTACGGGTTTCACACGAGGTATCTTGAAACTAGTCTGTGATAAAAGGGAAGACTTTACCACAGACTATTTAAGCTGGGCGGGGCACATAGCACGCAGAACTGATGGCCGATGGGGCCGAAAAGTTCTCGAATGAAGACCCCATATCGGCAGCGCAGCGTAGGACGACCAGCCACAAGATGGACAGATGACCTCATCCAAGTGGCAGGAAGACGCTGGATGCAAGCCGCTTCCAACCGGTCTTTTTGGAAATCCATGGAGGAGGCCTATGTCCAACAGGAGATAGAGATTTGACAACGAAAAGACTTTACGTTTTGCGAAAATAACGTAACGACCCATGCCTAGTAAGTACCAAACTTCTTTGTCGCATATAGGATAAGGCTTTACGTTTCAACAGCAGAGCACAGGCTTTCTCTCAGAGAGATATAATAGCTATGGGCCTAATCACTAAGCATGCTCTCAGAGGATTGGCGATTTGGATAGATAACTGAACACCTCAGACACTCAGATAAAACTAAATTAAATCACTGGAGATTTTGATGCCTACACGTGACCCTGAATCGGACAGTGCGCAGATTAAACTTGACGTTCATTTCACTCAACGCACGCACCTTGACAAAATCGCAGTTACGTCACACATCCCTCACCTCCTTTTGGTGTTCTAAAAAAAACCGGCTGAACGTCCCTTGAAACAAAAAAGTGGATCAAAGTTGCGTGCGACGAAAGTGTCGCAAGCGTAGAATATACAGTGGCAGTTTTGATATAAAACCACGACTTAGCATTGGGGACTGCATATCACATCATCTCCTCTTGTGTTCGCTACAAAAAAAACACCCGAACATCCAACATGAAATTCTTTGTGAGTATTTACTTAGTGAAAAAAAGTTTAATTTTGTGCCATTTCGCTTGTTCTTCTGAGAAGCACTAAATTCTGTGTTGGAATTAATCTAGTTTTAACTTAAACTTGATTTAAGAATTTAAACGGCCTACAATTTAAAAATCTTTATTGTGTTTGAGTTTGGGCTAACATTAACGTTTCTTTTCTCTACATCTAGATGTACTTAATAGACCTCAATAAATTCTCTATTAAATCATACAATCAAGTAGTCAGGCCACTTTCATTTATTGCTGAATTTATTGCTTTATAGGCTTGCATGACTTTTGCATTCCTGACTATCATAATCAAGTCTGCTTATATAGTTATAGGTAATTTATTCCCCATTTATTTCACTTTCCTTGCATCCAATCATAACCTAACTTTTATCACTCCAGGTTTGCGCCGTCCTCTTAATAGCCGCTGCAAGCGCAGCCGAGAACCGTAACAAACGAGGCATCTTCGGAGAAAACCTGCTCGCCTCATCCCTGAGCTACAGCGCTCCGAGCTATGATTCATACGCGCCGTCCTACAGCGCGTCCTACGCCCCGTCCTACAGCTCCTACGCGTCCTACGCTCCATCCTACACCTCCGGTCTCTACTCCGGCCTGAGCTCCTACTCTGGCCTGAGCTCACACTCTGGCCTGAGCTCCTACTCTGCCCCCACGATCATCAAGTCCTATGCCGCCCCAACGATCATCAAGTCTGCCCCCATAATTTCCACCCCCACAATTATCAAGTCCGCCCCTCTCCTGCACACCCCAACCATCATAAAGTCGGCCCCTCTCCTTTCCTCGTCTCTCTACCACTCCGAGCCTCTGATCAACCACGAGCCGATCATTTCCGCTCCCACTATTATCAAGTCTGCCCCCATCTTGGCTGACCACTCTTACATCAAGTCTGCCCCCATCATTGAGGACCACTCTTACCTCCAGGAGCCTTCCTACGCCAAGATCATCAAGGTCGCCCCTAGGTACTCATCAGGGTGGTGGTAATTGTTGTTTGTTGTTATTATTAATAACGGAACCGACCGGTGCTGTATCATGTAAACTGTTAAGTATGTATAGTTTGTTGCCAAATATTATCTGCTCAATTGAACAATAAATATTTTTTTATAATCTTTACTGCCGTGTTTCTGTCTTGTGAGGTCACTCCTTCAATATGTAAAGTAGGTAATTTTTCCCTTCATCAAAACACAAGGCCAATGGGAAACTTGCGTCAAACTTAAATTTATTTATTTATTTTAACCTTTAGGAAAACTTACAGCTAAACTAAGCAAAATATACATTTTAGTAAACAACAAAAAGCTAATTACAAGTTTTCACAAATAGAAACTAATAAGACTAAGTATACGAGTACGTATATTGTAATTGCAGTGATATTGCTTTTATACCATAGGAGACAGAAAAAAAATAAGACCAGAAAATATTTCTCCGGGGTTTTTAGGTTTCCAAAAAATTTAGTACCTACCGTTGAAGATAAGATAAGATAAGATAAGAATATTCTTTATTGTACCAGGAAAAAAACAACATAAAATATTTACAAAGATACAGTACAATTGAGGGCTTATTGCTAATAGCAATTTTTTTCAGACAACGTATGATGAAAAAATTGTGAAGGAAAAGAGAGATTGGTTGTACTAGTCTACGGTCGCTTTTTGAACTCATATTGTCATCTTATAATATTGAGGGTGTGATCGATTACTCAGCCTTGCCTTGGGGACAAACTGAAAACGAGCGCTGTCCACACTTTGTCGACTTTTACCATGGTATCGGCTATCAACACTTTTTTCAATAGTTGGTAAAAGGATTTTTTTTTTTATTTCAATTTCTTATCTTAACATGCATGAATGTCCCGTCCCGTCTCGTCTCGTCTCGCCTTGCCTTGCCTTGTCTGGTCTCGTCTCCTCTCGTCTCGTCTCGTCTCGTCTCGTCTCGTCTCGTCTCGTCTCGTCTCGTCTCATCTCATCATATACTCATCTCATCTCATCATATACTCGTCTCGTCTCGTCTCGTCTCGTCTCATCTTGTCTCATCTCATCATGTATCTTATCTTTACCGTCAGCGCCAGGTATGAAGGCTTGGCAGCATAAACAGCAAACCAGCAGGGCTAGCGCCGCGGGGCGCATCGTCGACGCATCGCTACGGGCCATCCATGCTCGCGCACCTGCTCATCGTAGGCCGACCGGTGTGCACATCGCCCTAAGTTGACGAAGTTGTAAGGGGCAAGCTGAAACAAAAGAGAATATTTTCCTTTATCTGTGGATATTTACCATTATAGTCAACTACTGCCATTTCTCGGTCGGAAGTTCCATTTTAATACCTTATTTTTTGGAAATCTATTCAAAAATATAGTTTTATTTTACGATTCAAATGACTGAGAATCTAGCATTTGCTACTAAATACGACTGTTTCTGGTATAAATGCCTTAATGCATAAATGTCTCAAGTCCTTGGTCATAGTTTATCGGTTGTGGGTCATGGGTGGGTTCGTGGAAAAAAATCACAATTTACATGACTGAGAGATTTTTAAGAATAACAATTATCTTGCTAAGATTATACCCCTTTAACTGAATCCCATGCTAATGAAGTTCCGGGCACATAACAGCGAGTTCCTTATAAGTCAAAATATTTTAGCAGGTACACTTGAAGTTTTGGGCTGATGACGATGTTAATTTTTAAAGGTTTACTTCATTACATTTGTTTTGACTACTCATTGACACGGCAACTCGATTGATAAATGACCGATGCCTTCAACGCCCACTGTAGTTTCTTCACTGAATCATGGACTTTGTTTAAATTCGTTCTTTGTACCTACTAGAGGTACAATGGTCGCCACACTCTGCATATAATCCACCAAGACTCCCCCATAAAGCTTAGGTTTAGCCTAAATTACTAACTACGAAACCAATTGTTATTTTCAAGGTCAGGACTTAGGCGGTTATGATCGGTGATCGGCATTAGGCACTGACCAAGATCTTATCTGTGAAATTAGGTGAATATTTATACTTTAATGCCCGACAGATGACTTAGACCAAAGTCCGCGCAGACGAGATAAGTTTGCGATGGACACGTAAGAGTATTTTTAGGGATCCGTAGTCAACAACCCTTATAGTTTTGCCATGTCCGTCCGTCTGTCCCCAGCTTAGCCCAAAGATGATTAGTACTAGAAAGCTGAAATTTAGCATAGATATTCGTATTAATCACGGCGACAAAACGGTAGAATAAAATGTTTAAAAAAAATAGGTTACTTCCCTACACCTAAATCTTTTTAATCTTTTAATTTAATCTTTTTCTCGTTTGGGTGGGGTAACTATTCAAAAATATTGTGGGTGTAGATTTTTTTACGTTTGCGAAAAAGCCAAGTTTTGTTAGAGCGGGCGTCCACCTTCTCCGGGCTAAGCGGTTGATAGTAGAAATGTGAAAAAATTCTGAAAAAGTTAATAGAAAAACTATCACGGCTAAGTAGGCTTTACAAGATAAACTTCGTACGAATTCCATTGAAAATTATCTTGATGAAGTATTTTGTTTTGTTAGGAGTAAGGAACCCTACAATGCACGTGGCCCGACACGCGCTTGGCCGGTTTTTAGGGTTCAGTTAGTACCTCAAAAGGAAAAACGGAACTCTAGGATCACTTTGTTGTCTATCCCTCCGTCTGTCTGTCAAGAACTCAATACCCTTTATCAAGTCTACAGTCCTTTAAAGGTGTGAGAAAATCGAACTTCTACGTTAACGTAAAAAAAAGATACGACCGTTTATGCCGCAAAAAACGTATATTTCGATATTCGAGGTAATCAAAATTTATAGGGTACTTACCGTTGAAAGAGAACTATGAAGTTTAATGAAACAAATACAACAATAAATCTGAAAACTATACATTTGTAATTAAATCATAAAAAAATAGTCTTTGAAGTCTCGACACCTGAACTATTTATGATATGTAAGTATGTACCTCGATTTTTCGATATTCAAGGTAATCAAAATTTATAGGGTACTTACCGTTGAAGGAGAACTATGAAATTTGGCAAGTAATATCGTCTTGTACTACAAATACAGGAAGAAACCTGCAAACTATACATTAGTAATTAAATCATAAAAAAATAGTCTTTGAAGTTCGGGAAAAGCTCGAAAAAACTGCGAAACTCGACTCTTGTACTATTTATGATATGTAAGTATGTACCTACCTACAAATTTGTACGGAACCCTCCTTGCGCGAGTCCGACTCGCACTTGGCCGGTTTTTTACTACTATTTAATCACATACCACGCCTCCAGCCATAAAGACTCGAAATACGGCAATAGAGTCCATGCCATAGATATAGATAGACATAGATCATGCAAATGCATCTACTTCGCGTGTCCGAACTGTGGAGAATATCCACACTCGTCCGTCGCTACAGATATTCCTCGCGCGTCTATTGTGGTGGCCGGTCGTCCGTAAATATTAAGAAAATGCGTTGTTGCGTCGTACTAAACTGCGATAGCCCAAAAATTGTATGCACACAAACGCAAGGACATGTTTCCTATCACAGGTAAGTTATTTTTCAACAAACCTGCTCGTAAAGTAGGTCTTATTACAGCGTATTTACACTGATAATGGAGAATATTACCCATGCCGTGCCTTTTACATTACATTATCGCACTAGTGCCTTTTCATTACATATCTTTTTAAATATTAGCAAGAAGTATTAATGTTTCGAAAACAGCTAAGTAGTTATTTGCGTAAATATAAAATTAAATTCAAAATGTGATAAATAATTAAAGAATTTCATGAAACTGCTTGTTTTAGCATTTTTAAGCAAACACTACAATAATTAATGTAAACCTAATAATTAACATAAAATTTATGAATAGGTTAGCAACCTCATTATATCTAGATGGCCATGCATTGCAGCCATCTTTGATGGATGCGCGCGCACAAGAATACTGTTTTGAATTTTACCGCCATACATAACACGAATCACGCACGAAAAATACGCCATCTTTTAAATGGGTTTCTGTTTGTTAAGTTTATTCACAGTATTGCATTTCGTTAGTGTTGTTTTTTTATTTACTTTTCCTCGCAAGTGTGTTGAAAAACGTCGTATGAAACACGTGAGCATTGGTCATTACACTTCTCGTCTCCATTAAGCCTTCGCCTTCGGCTCAGGCTTAAAAACCGACTCGAGTGTAATGACCAACATACCACACTTGTATCATAATGTACTATTAAAATTATATAATTCGTAAATTCATTTTAAATCTATTTTTTAAGTATTCCGAGGTGTGATTACAAGTCTGTACCTAAGTAACTATAGATTATCGGTAAGTAAACAATGTTCACATTACATTGCTGCGTTTGCTTTGAGCATTTAATCTGACGCTGTGTGTTAAGAGACGATGAACATGAGAACAAGCGATACTGTCGCTTATCGCTTCGAGCTCGTGGTACCAGGCAACTTATCATTCGTCTGTCAAATCTAGCAACTAGTGTTGTTCGTTGTACAACATATTTCGATAGTCGATTTTAATCGACATCGGACAGACGAATGATAATAGGGGTTAAAGTATGAAATTGCCGTTTTATTGCAATAGGTTCTTTGAATTGACATAGAATCTTCATGGTTTGAGGTTTTCGAATGAAACTTTTTTCAAATGGTTTCTATGATGTTCTTTTTTTAAAAAATGTGAAACATTTGAATATCGACTTCCAATTGTTTTTGTTATTCAATTTAGACAAGAAAGATGGATACTGCGAAAATTCGAGTGATTTTTTAATACGAGTTCCGACGCGGAATGCTGCGTTTGGAGAGGGGTCAAAAAGTGTCTGTTTCTGTCTGTGATATGAAAACCGTACCGGAATTCCGTACATCTGCGGCCAGGCTGAATCGAGTCGAGTCGAACGGCGCGTGAGGCGGCGGGGCGTCACCTTTGAATCGATTTTGCGCGGACAACGAGGAATTCACATCACTAATTCGCTCTTGTGACGTCACAGTAGGCAGAATAAAAGTTACACGGTTGGTTTTCATACAGATTGAGATGTTTAAGTTATCTATGTCTATCTATATCTGTGGTCCATGCGAAGCGATTTGGACAAGTTTTTTTCCGGGCAAACCAACGCCAACCTCCTACTCCTCTCCTTTAACTGTACGTAAAACCCTACGGTTGGCGAAGAGACACCACCATAATACTGCTCTGATTTGTCTTGAAATCCATGACGCTAGCCATATTTTTAGGCAATATACTATTGATTATTATAGAGACTATTATTAATAAATAAACTGTAATTGTGTAACATATTTCTAATTATTCGCGATTTCCGACCCGTGGTTCGAAACTGTGAATACGGTATTTGACACGATCAACAATAAATTATTTCATATGGTCGATTGAAACAAAAATTACAAAATATCTCGGAAAATGTATCTCCTTTAGTCAATTACTAGTTATTACAATTTTCAAATAAATTAAACATAAAAAGAGTGCTCTGTCATAAGCCAGTATTTTCTTACAAAATTCCGTTTGTATGAGTTATTTTTAACTCATTTGATATTTTGTCAAATACCCAATATAAATAGGTTTTTAAAACCCAATTGAAATTCAAAGTTATAGGAAGTACAGTCACGTTGAAAAATGTTTTTCTATTATGTTAAATGTGTCGTTAAACACGTGAAAGAACGATTGAGTTGGCCGGCACCGATTGTAAGACACTCAATCACTCAACCCAGTTTTATTTTCGATTTTATTACTTTTCGGCCTTACCGATTGTAAGACACTCAACCCAGTTTTATTTTCGATTTTATTACTTTTCGGCCTTTTATTGTTTGTATGTCTAGATGAAGTGAATTTGGGTAACAAAAAAAATAAATAAAAATTGTGATCTTTTCTAAAACAGGCAAGATTATTATGTTTCTAAATCATGATTACCTGAATGTCCCCTTAAAAACGTTGAACAAATTCGAAGTCACCTGTAGTGGGTCATAATTTGTTGAGCCTACTATAGTCCGTGTTCGAATGAATTTTCACAGCTTTTCGAAACTGACATTTGAGTTATTGTTTGTTTGTATTACCACGTGGGTGTAGTTTCTACGCGCATTGGCAATCCCACGATCACGATTGATTGAAAAAATAATCATCGATGATTACAAAAATAATTTGGTCTGCGATTCGTTGCAGGAGTGATGACTAAGTAGAGTACCTTTCAAGTACAGTTGGCCATAGACAGTGATAACTATACAGCTCATCGACGTCATCATAACCCCAGTTTCTCGTACACTAACAGTCTCTTAATCTACTGTTAACAGCTGTCAGTTGGCCAAAGTGCATATAAAGAAAAACTACTGACAGCAGTCAAGAGTAGTACAAGAGACCGGGGGGGTAAGTGTTATTGAGGCTTAAGTTAATGGAAATTATGAAACATCATCATCAATTTCTTTATGTACCTACTTAATTCCTGGCGTAAAATAAATAATAATCGCCACGCTGCGCTGGGCAGGCGGGTTGGCGATAAGATAAGATAAGAATATTCTTTATTGTATACCGGTATTGTATGCGATCACAGGATCACATGAATTGGGTGGTGAAGTAGGTATAAATGTTAACGACCATTTATTTATTTTATGAAGGGTATAATATCCAGTTTGGGAATAATCAACTTATTTTGGGAAGAGCTTATCTATTTTGACTGTCTTGATTTTATTGATAAGGAAATTTATTTTATTTGTAGATGAGAAAGATGTCTGGAAATAAAGCCAGTTTAGCGCATGATTTCTATGTAGATTTTAGAATAATAATGGGGATTGTTCATTTTTTTTACACCTATTTTTTATTCCAGATATCGAAAATATAGACTAATTTAAGATACCAAATTGAATATTTTTAAAATTTTTGCTACCATAATTTTTTTATTAATTATTTAAAAATTCTAAGAGTTTGGTAAGGATGACGTCATTGATGGCATTATGTTGCGTTTTTCATGCATAAACAGTAAGTAATCTGTGCTTAACTACGTAAATACTCACCTCTACTGTCAAGTTGACAGTTGTTTAAGTTTTTTTTATTCTATGGCAATGGATCTAGGCCGAATGATGACGATAGTGACGTCATTGAAGTGCAAATGAAGGTTATACAGTTTTTGCGATAAATACTAATAATCCGTCATTATTTTACTTAAATAAATCGATAGAAGTGATCAGTAACCCTATTCCTCGAAATGGTTTTCACTAAACGACAATATAAAAAAAATTAACAATCCCCATTTAAACTCTGTTAAATAAGGACCAAAATTCAAAAGACCAATTTAGGAGATTTGTTGTATATTTTTTTTCCTCAAAACGACACCTATGTTTAACTTGTAACGTTCATTAAGTCGCAGTTTCTGCGCTACTTTGAACAAAGCATTTTGTTCAAAGTAGCGCAATCTTATTTGTAAAAAGTCGACTCCACTAAAACACTCTTAAGACGGAGTTAAAGCCGGCTTATGGCAGGAATTCCTGTTAAAAACGTGCTTTAACTCCGCCTTAAGAGTGTTTTTGTGGAATCGCCTTTTTTTATAAATAAGACTATTAGGTACACTTCGACTTTTTTATTCCGATGACCGCTTAAATTATAGATAGATAGAGAACACTTTATTGCACAACCAGGATTGTTATAATCATAGATTGTTTTTCAAGTTTAAATGGCAAGCCAACTGTATTTTTACATGAATTACAAATCATTACAGCGGGTTTACAAGAAAGATGAATGTGTAATCGAATTTGCAATGAGTTTCCATTATCCATATGCAATCAAAGTCACGACTATTCTTGTGAATAAAATGTTTACTTTGTTCTTTGGTATTAACATTGAGATAAACTTCTATGGAGAGGGTAACCATTCAGCTTAGTAAGTATAATTCATTCAGTCGAGCGAGATCAGAATTATACAGTCGACAGTACCCTTTACATAATAAATAAATAAGTTCCACACAACACAATCACTTGTCCTGATCCCAACACTAGGATATCCTGGTAACCAGGCAAGGACATCATAAACATGGAAATACACCGAGACTGAGGCCATTTGTACAAATGTACGGCGGCCTCCAGTGGCAATCGAACCGACGACCTTCGGCATGATGACATTGTCGAAGTCGCCCAGAATCGTAAACGCGGATATTTTTTTTCTATAAGTGGCGCTTGTGAATTTATGCCGTAGTTAAAAACCAGCCAAGTGCGTGTTGGGCCACGCGCAATGTAGGGTTCCGCAGAAAGAGGGTTTTTTTATCTGCTTTACAGAACTAACAACTTTATCGAAGTAATTTTCAATGGATTTTGTACGAATTTTTACTTTTATACGTTGGTTGCCTATTACTCGCCAACTAGTAAGGCCTACTTAGCCGTGATTCTTTTCCTTTTAAGTAGGTACATTATATGTGCTATTACCCTGAATTTTTGTACGTTTCTACAATCAACCGTTTAGCCAGGAGAGGGGGGAGACGCTGTTGAAATGTAAACTGAACGCTCTCTAATTTGGTTTAGACAGTTTTGTCCTTGAATGCATCCAAAAGGTCTGTCACTCTCTGTCGGTCGTAGAACAAACGTGTTGTTTTCAAGTTGGCAAATAAATCTGTAAATACTCAAGTAATCCTGGTTTATTTGCTCATAATCCATCAGGTTATGGGCCCAGTACGCTTCCACTGCTTCTACTCGGACAAAAATTTGCGTTTTAAAGCTTAATATTTCGCAAACGGAAAACTAAATAAAAAATGGTTTTCGTGGACCCACAATATTTTTAACGACCAATCCAACGATGCCTCACATAATAGGATAGACGAGAAAAAAAATCATCCCTACTTTTCATGTCAGGTACAGTAAAATTTTTTTTTCCAATATTTTATTCTTTAACTTTGTCGGCGTAATAAATATGTATACACATACATAATTACAGCTTTCTAGTACTACCAGTCTCTGCGCTAGGCCGCGGACCGACAGACAGACAGACGGACATTGCGAAACTGTAAGTTATTGGACTACGGAACCGACTACGAAAGACTAAAAAGGTCTTTCGTTTTGTCTGTAACTATAATAAAGACACCGAAGATATAAGTAATTTTAAATATTTTTTCGTTTTGTTGATGCCAAATAACAAAGCATCTTTATTAATGAGGTGTTCTCTGCCTACCTAACAGCAAATGGCGAGATTCCTGTGGTGGTCATTTGAATAAAAGGAAACCGAGGTGGGCCGAGCTAGTTATGTAGATGTCAGCTAATATGTAGAGCTTACACTATTCGGGCGTCCGTGATACAGGTTTTGCCTAATCTGCGCTCCTTTGTGTGTCGCTTTTTGGATTAAAAAAAGAATTTCTACTTGAGCGACTATTACTAAACTGTGACTTAAAATTCTTCGTTGGAAATTGCTATATTTTGATGCAAAGTTGTATTTTACACGGAAATTTATTTAGGGAAAAGTGGGAAAAGAATAACTATATTACAAGTATATGTTGCTTTATCTCAAATAAGTGCTATATTATTAATATTTATAATATTATATTACCGATACATCCCACATTCTTTACAACGTAAGTATTCTTGAAATATCGCAAAACCTGAAAACGTAAAGATTTTATTACATGGTATCGTTACGGAAGTGGTAAAACCATATCCAATCATCATCATCATCAGCCATATGACGCCCACTGCAGGACATAGGCCTCCCTCATGGGTTTCAATACCATGAGGTGTTTTGCCATAATCGCCACGCTTGGCAGGCGGGTTGGCGATCGCAGTATGCGGTTGGAATCTCAGGAAGACGCTGCTGCCCGTCTCCTGGTAATTTATTTCCTTAGTCGCCTTCTACGACATCCACGGAAGGAAATGGAGGATAATGACATATCTAATAAAAAACTTTAAAATTATAAATTTTTAGGGTTCCGTATTCCGACAAGGAACCCTTATAGTTTCGCCATGTCCGTCTGTCTGTCTGTCTGTCCGTCTGTCCGTCCGCGGCTTAGCGCAATCACCGGTGGTATTAGAAAGCTGTAATTTGGTGTGTGTATACATATTTATCACGCCGACAAAGTTAAACAATAAGATGTTGGATTTTTTTTTACTGTACCTCCCCTAGCATGAAAAGAGGGGATGATTTTTTTTTCTCGTCTAACCCATCATGTGGGGTATCGTTGGATTGGTTGTTGAAAATATTGTGGGTATAGGAAGACCATTTTTCGATTTAGGGTTCCGTTTGCGAAATATTAAGCTTTAAAGCACAATTTTTCGTCCGAGTAGGATGTCCCCCCCCTCTCCTGGCTAAACGGTTGATTATAGAAACGTGAAAAAATTCCGGGTAATAGCACATACTCGTATAATGAACTTGAAGGGAAAAGTATCACGGCTAAGTAGGCTTTACTAGTTAACGAGTACCCAATAGGCAACCAACTAATAGGCTGTATAATTTCTAACTGTGCTTTGTAAATAAGATAAGTTTAAAAAATACTAGTCCGTAATTGGCCTATGTTTGGTCTACATTAATTGCCTATCTTTTGTAACTTTGTGCTGTGGACTTCGTAAAATTAATAAAATAAAATAAACTTATAAAAGTAAAATTTCGTACAAAATCCATTAAAAAGGATTTCGATGAAGTTGTTAGTTCTGCAAAGCAAAAAAAAAACCCTCTTTCTACGGAACCCTACATTGTGCGTGGCCCGACACGCACTTGGCTGGTTTTCATTTCTAACTTTTTTATAAAATTGTGTCAAATTTCAACATTGTTTGAAACATAAATAAAAAATAACGCAACCTATATAAGTCCCATTGCACTGTAGGGCAAAGGCCTTTTCTCAGAGAGAGAGTATGGGGTATATCACCAATTCACCACGCGTGCCCACCGCTGATTGGCAATTTCGACCGCTGAGGAGTGTGAACACCTCAGGCACTCAGGTTTCCTCACGATATTTTCCTTCATTGGTAGCCACTGGTTCGAATTTACAAATGTTACGAACATTAGAAAACAAATTCATTGGTTTGCACGGGAACGTGCACGCAACAAATGCACGGGATTCGAACCCACGACCTCCTGAATGTGATGGCAAGTTTCTACCGCCGCGCTACTACCCCTCTTAGCTTGTTGTAGTCTTGGATTATCCGTCCTTGTCTGTAGATTACAATTTTACCCAAGTCAAATCTAATAATTCAGTCTCTTAACCTAAGGTCGCAGGTGCAATTTTATCGTCATTACGACTTAATCGTCAAGAAACATGTAACGTACGATTAGAGTGTTAACTATGCATCCTCGTCTCGAATTATCATAATTTAGATAATAACACATTGGAAGGCGACATTCGGATCTACATTCAACATTGACACTTAACCCAAGTTACCAGTGAATTGGCTACACATTATTTGTCTATGTAACAGCCCAACTTCTGAAAATCGCTTCTTCACTATCGACCATAAAATTTGAAACTCAAAAAGGCAGTATACCGCGACGACGTTACCGACGACCTCGTGGCGCAGCGGTAGTGCACCTGCATACCATGCGAGAGGTCCCGGGTTCGAATCCCGGCTGGGGACAAAAAAACCCCAGGTCTTGGATGTTTACATGTTTGTGATGTCGTTGTTTCTGGTACCCACGACACAGGGTATCCTAGTGTGTTGCCAGAAGCAATGCATGTGCCTGTATGTAAATGTTTATGTTTATGTTTATGGCCAATTAAAAAAGAAAATACGATACAAACACTCACGCCTGCATGCCAGAGGGGTAGACAGGGGCCAGGGATGGCCACTTGCCTCGACCCTGACAAAACTCTTTCGCTTCATCAACATTCATTAATCACAGCATGCAGGCACGCCGGTCAGCATCTGGGTCGTCTCAGAAAAAAATACAATGAATTCGTGTAAATATCGACTGCGGAAGTATCAATAAAATTTCTGCAAGGAACACTCTGGTCGAACATTTGTGTTATCTAATATATAAAAGGCGATATTATATATTTTTTCATGGATTTTTTTCCTCTGTCGAATATGGCGTTTTCTGATTTTTGACACCAATTTTCGACCAGACCCTTGAATTTTTTATTTTTTTAAAATTTAAATTTTCGCAGTCGATATGTCTGTCGGTGTCAATTTACTGATTTTTTCCAAAGAAAATCAACGGCTTAGGAGATAGTGAGGTTTCAACTCGCACGTACTAAACCGAGTTTTTGCATATTTTACAGAAACGTAGTACCCACAGAACAAAGTAGTACCTATCGCATACCAAATATTTCTTCCTAAGAAACCTTATCGGAATTTTAAATCTTTCTTTTCTCAAAACGATTTTTTCAAGAACTTCAACTAAGTAGTAGATAGTTAGATGCGAAAGTTGGCACCACCTGTGGTTGACTGGCAGAAAATGCTTATAGCATTAAGTCCGCCACATTGCCATTATAATTTTACGCATGTGCAATAAACGTATTAATAATAATAAAGTTTGCATATATGGATGTTTAGGGATTGGCTATAAATTAAACACCTTGCAAAGTTAAGGCCGCATTCTCCGAGTGCACGGATTTGTATGGGACTTATTGCGCTACGCAAACGAATAGTTAGTAGTAGTAATTTTTGAAATTACAGAAACACAAATCTGTTAACAGAATTTTGACGACCGACGTCACTAACACATTCAGTGATAGTCGTTTTGGTATATTTTTTATTATCCAAAATACAGTACAGCTCAAATAAAACCATATCTAGTGATAATTTAGACTCATGTTCGCGATATTTTTTGATGCTATAAAGTTTACAAAATCATAAAAATAATGACCAACGGCCCTAGATAGCACATTGAAAAGTTAGATATATATTTTTTCTAGATTTGAAGTACAAACCATTAGAGAGTAAAATCTGTTTTAAAACACCTGATATAGGGGTAATGTCGAAGAACCCAGCCTTAAGTCATTGTGTATTATGCAATCACACACACCTTATAATAACTACACAGGCAAGAACCGCTGAACGGATCTGGATTAAATTTGGCAAAGAGATGGATTATAATCTGAAATGTGCTATTTCAGCTACTTTTTATCCCGTTTACACATATTTTAAGTTTCCACGCGAACGAAGTCGCGGGCAACAGCTAGTTGATTATTTTAAAACCCACAAAAACTGATCCACCCTGACTAATTTTATTAATTTTCAGTGACAAATTTCAGATAGTTATTTCCACGTTTGTTAAGGAATCTTAAAATAGGGTTTACCCTCTTGTTTATGTCTTTCTCTAACAAAGATTTCTTTTTTGTTAATTAAGGCCACACTCCTGTACGTACATTCACGTCAAGATGCGTCGCGCAAACAAATACACCGTTTCTCGTGTAAACAATATAAATAAAGAAACAATGGAGATCTTTCAATGTACATTAACTGCACTGTTGCTCTATTCAGACTGATATTAAGTAAACAAATAGCCAATGTCCGTGTGGCGCCGGCGTAAGAATAGCGTCATTCCATTTCCTTCCGTGGATGTCGTAGAAGGCGACTAAGGAAATAAATTACCAGGAGACGGGCAGCAGCGTCTTCCTGAGATTCCAACCGCATACTGCGATCGCCAACCCGCCTGCCAAGCGTGGCGATTATGGCAAAACCCCTCAAGGATATGAAAATCACGAGGGAGGCCTATGTCCTGCAGTGGGCGTCAAATGGCTGATGATGATGATGATGAAATAGCCAATGTATAACTCGTCTCAATGGGCTCCGTCCAGTCCCTTCAGTACATTTTGTATGAAAGTTAATTGGATGGACGACGCGTCTTTTCCGCGCCCTCGCTCGTCCTTTCTGTGTGTCTCAGGCCTAAAGAGTGGTGTCTCAGGTTCTTATGATATAATAAATAAATAAATAAAAAAAAAGTGTAAAAAAAATATAGCCCGATGCAGGTGAACTTTTTAATTTTTGTTGCAAAGTCGCCCTCAACGTCAGTTACGTTAAGGGCGACTTACGTTAGAGTGCACGTATGTAGGTACAAACCACCTCAGTCTAAGTTTTTCCATTACGTTAACATATTACAAGTTAGTTTAAGACTAGCATAAGTGATTTTGTTTTTATATAATTTTTTGTTATTAATGTAGTCTACCTAGAAGTGGTGTTTTACAATATGCGGCATTGACCTTTGCACCTACGAATCAATATTGGAGGTGAAGAACAGCTGCTAAAAAAGTAAATAAAATCTTGCTGAGCTTTTTGCTATGCGCAGTTTGGAATTTTGAATAGAAGGTTTTTGGACCAAGTCGTATATTATGCTATTGCTAGAGAAGCCAACTTTATTATGGACTTGGGTCAAAGTTATGCGAGAAAAAAATGAGCTTTTTTAAAATATTTGCAAAAGGCAGCCAGCGCTTTATTTTTTTAATCTTGCTGGGGCCCCTCCAGATTAACTGTAACATGGTAGCTCTTTGAAGCACCAATGGAATTGAATACAAAGATTGTGTCGGTGAGATTAAAGGAAAGACCGGTCATATAAAAGGTCGTAAATTATTTTTCATGGTGTGAGTGTGGTCATGAGGGGCGGTGTGCGAGCAATAAAAAATGTTTCGTCATCTAAATCAAGCTGACAGGTTAGGTAAATAATGGAGCGAGGTTTTGGGATGCTTTCTAACATCATGGGTTGGATTACCCATGAATACAGCCTATTGTTGGGCTTCAAACTTTCACAACAACCCTCTCTATTCCTCATCAATCTCGTCTACTACCTTCCTACACAAGTATCATTGACCTTACGGCACCGACTGCGCTCCGCGCATCTGTAATCGCTCTCGATAGTGGATACGTTCGTAAACTTGGTTCGTACAATGTAGCATACTCCGCATTAAGTGCTTTTCAGGGTTCCGTACCCAAAGGGTAAGGGGTATTAACTAAGACTCCGCTGTCCGTCCGTCCTTCCGTCCGTCCGTCCCTCTGTCACCAGGCTGTATCTCATGAACCGTGACAGTCAGACAGTTGCAAATTTCACAGATGATGTATTTCTGTTGCCGCTATAACAAAGAGCTATAGAAAAGAAATACAAAAAACAGAATAAAATAAATATTTAAGGGTGGCTCCCATACAACAAACGTGATTTTATTGCCGTTTTTTTCTGGATATTAATAACGGCAACAGGCAGACGCTTGACATATTCAAATGTTGTAAAGATATTGGTACGAAATGCTTCGTGCGCGAGTCCGACTCGCACTTAGCCAGCTTTTTTTCAAAATTATTTTTTCAAGATGGTAAACTTTTTGTTGAGAAATTGCCACTAAATGGGTTCCACACGACGACGAGACGGATATTCCAGTAATTCTACAAAATACATATTTTTATACAAAAAAACCTCACTGAAGAAGAAGAAGAAGAAAACATTTATTATACCAACAAGATACATCACAGAAACAAAATAAGCAGATAAGTAACATAATATGCACAACAACAGAAAGAAAACTAAATACACAACAGACAAAACGAATAAATAAAACAGGACCATAGATGTTGCCTGTGGTGTATCTAACTTGCCACAAAAGGCAGCTAACTCAACGTTGACCTGTCTAGGTTGATCTGCGAGATGAGTTACTCTTTGCTTTAAATTTAGCTTTAAAAATATTGTTTTAAGGCATTTCGAAACTTATTAGGTGTCTTGTCTTGGACAACTTATATTATATGCGCGAATATAGTGAGTGTCCACCATTAGAGTTTAGAATTTAGCCATAAATATTATCAACATTCCAACGATTTCTAGTCATATAAAATTTATTCGTTCAAGTTTTGCCAAGATCGTCTGGCTGCTGAGACGCGAAAACATGGTCACGAAAAGAGGCTGTAACCTGATAGAATTTAACTTCATTAATGGCATTATGAGAGTGGAACGTTGTGTTTATTTAGCCTCGGCCACAAACTCATAGGAATCTACGTGGGCATCCCATAATGTTTGGGTTCCGTACCCGAAGGGTGCCAAATCGGACCCTGTTACTAAGAGATCACTGTCCGTCTGCCTGCCTGGCGGTCTGTCACCAGGCTGTATCTCATGAACCGTGATAGCTAGGCAGTTGAAATTTTCACAGAAGATGTATTTCTGTTGCCGCTATAACAACTAATACTAAAAATAGAACAAAATAAATATTTAATGGGGGCTCCCATACAACAAACGTGATTTTTGCCATTTTTTCTCGATCGTTGTGTCTATTGTTGTATAGATAATGGTACGGAACCCTTCGTGCGTGAGTCCGATTCGCACTTGGCCGGTTTTTGATGCATGGTATATCAAATCTTCGAAAATGGGACGGTCAACTCACGAAACTATACTATAGCACTGGATATCCTAGTTTGGGACCAGGCCAAGTGACTTTATTGTGTGGAAGTTATTATTATTATTAACTATGGGAACCATTTCGAAAACATGTCAGCTGTAATTTTTATACTTTAGGTAGTTGGTTGGTAGCTGGTGGTGGCTGGTTGAGGATGGCCAAGGACAGCAGGAAGTGGCGTGCCTTGGGAAGGCCTATGTCCAGCAGTGGACTAGTAGGGGCTGGCTGATTGACTGGGGTAGTTAATACAAATTTACTTCATCATCTATCGTAAGCAGCCTATATATGTCCCACTGTAGGGCGCAGGCCTCCTCTCAGAGAGAGAGTATGGGCTTAATGACCACGCGTCTCACCGCGGATTGGCGATTTCAAGCGCTGAGGTACGTAAATAGCTTAGACACTCAGGTTTCCTCACGGTGTTTTCCTTTACAGTTAGCGAGAGGTTTTGCTACTATAACTTCACAAATGTACATAGCTTAGAAAACAAAGTCATAGGTACATGCCCGCGCTGAGAATCGAACATTCCCGGGTCTCTCGCTTCCGAGTCCAATTTTATACCCACTAGGCTACCACCGCTGTTAAATTACTTAACTTATTTTTATTTATTTATTTGTTTATTTGCAGAATATACTCAGATAATAAATATTTTATTTTCTACAATACAGGCAAAGATAGTAAATATTTATTTTACAATTAAAATATTGGACATCTCTCACTTAGTTGATAAAGGTAGTGGGAGGTAATGGGAGGTGCTTCCTATTGCAAAACTGCTTTAGTATGAAACCTCTGATAATTTTTTAATAATTCAATAGATAATTTAACAGTCGACATACTAAAAGTGATTTATGTTGATGATAAAAACTCCCTTGTTAGGATGATGTAACCTTATGGACAACATATTAGGTACAGTCGACAGCATGTCAACCTTTACACGCGTGCACTCTACTCGGTTACTCGGGCGACTTTGCAACTAAAATTTAAAGGTCGATCTGCTGTGGACTGTACGTTGTTTCTCGTGACGTAATTTTTTTATGTTGTCCCCAATCAATACCAAATCAAGCGGCTCATCTACCAGATGAATTCGAGCTTTGCTATATAGGGTGACTCGGAATTCGTTCGACGTTTCTAAAGGTGACGTTCTTAAAATGTTTCAAAAACA
Organism: Yponomeuta evonymella; assembly: GCA_963969515.1. Taxonomy (NCBI): domain Eukaryota; kingdom Metazoa; phylum Arthropoda; class Insecta; order Lepidoptera; family Yponomeutidae; genus Yponomeuta; species Yponomeuta evonymella. The sequence continues at coordinate 11,653,827 of OZ018362.1, forward strand.
ATAGCTCGTTTAAAAAAAATACGCGTCAAAAATTTTTTTTTGTTGCTCAAAATTACTTCATTTAAGCATAAACAAACAATACTAGGACGAAAAGTAATAAAAATCGAAAAAGCTGTAGGTCGAACTTTTATGTTCGTTGCCGGCCAACTCAATTGCTCTTTCACTTATTGACGCATATCGCAATTAACGTTACCGTACTTCTTACAACTTTGAATTTGGATTCACAGTTTCGAACCAACTGCAAGGGTCGCAAATCACGAATATTTACAAATATGTTATATACAATTACTGTTAATTTATTAATAATGAACTGTTTATAATAATGAAAAGAATATTCCCTCAAAGTATGGCTAGCGATTACAAAATCACGTTGTAGTAGGCTACGAGATCAAAGGTCATGTGCCGTATCGAATTGTCAATCACATGGTAGAAGACTCATGCCAAGCAAATAATCTCGATCTGATCTGATATGTCATAATCTTATTCAAACTTGTACTCGATGTGCTTTTAAAGAGTCACAAGTAAATGGTAGAATCCTAAGAATTAGATAAGCTTTCAAAACTTTACGACATCACATTACGACAGTACCGAATGTACTGAAGCTCGTGTACATTCACACGAAAAAATTATACCGGAAGTGCGTGGTACAACTTTTTTCATAAAATTAACACACACCCGCACGAGGTTGCATGTAAGTGCCCCCAAGTTCGTTCAGCCCCTTAGGCCGACTTGCACCACTTTCTTAAATGTGGCTTAGGAGTACCTGACTAAAATTCTTCGTACAAAATTTTATTTCATTGACTGCTTAAATGATACTTAGGAATTGGCGCAATTCGGCCTTCATCTTTTGGTGGCAAAGTTACCCATAATATAAAGGCTCTGAGGGAGTTATGAATATTACCTTGATTGTTGCATCGCCATATTATTATCAAGAGGTGTCCTAGTCTCGGATATGGAAAAGGTGCAAAATCAATGCGTTTGGAATTATTAGTTAATTTATACCCAGTTTTATCGCTCAGAGCTTAGATGAGTTGTTCATACCTTTGTATAATTTCTCTAAAAATAACTAAATCTGTGCTTCGCTTCATTTAGCTTCGTCTATATGTAAGCAAACCGTTGATACAAATTGTTAAAATATGGGACGCAATATCTCATATCTACCAAGTCTTTAAATTTTTGTTATGCTATGATGTAAGATTATGATTTCTGAACTATTCGTAAAACCTCGGTATCTGGAAACTAAGAGACTGTTATCTCTATAAAGACTATGTGAATGTTTAATGAACTTTTTGGAAAATAAAAAATTGAGTTTGAGCTTTTCAAATCAAATTCAAAAATGTTATTCATTATGGAATCTAACGGTCTTATATTTTACAAAAAGTTCATTCCACTAATATACTCTTAAGACGGAGTTAATTACGGTTTATAAGAGGAAATTCTGCCCTGAACCGTTTTGTAAATAAGACTGATAGTATTTGCTTCAACATCATCATCAGCCTACGCTTGTCCACCGCTGGGCATAGGCCTCTCCTATTGCACGCCACTGAGCACAGTCCTCGGCTACTCTCATCCAGCTCTTTCCAGCCGCCCTGCGGAGATCATCGCTCCACCGAGTCTGAGAACGTCCTACACTACGTTTACCGATCCGCGGTCTCCACTCAAGAACTCGTCTACCCCATTGGTTATCAGTGTTTGCTTAGTGAACGTCGAAGTTGTTAACTAGAATCAGACTCAACTTTTGCATCACAGCGTTCGCCAATTCTCAAGCCTTGTATCTTTCCTGATCCAATAGCTCTTAGACAAGCCCCACTTGACCGGCTGTCGCAAATTGTCCATGACGGCAATGGCAGTGTCTCGTTAACTGCGGATTGTTTGAGCTGAGTAGGTGCTTGTGTCTACAATTGTATGTATAAATGGTTGTGGATGACTGGCGCATTCCTTTGTCAAGGAAATTGAATTGAATGAAGGAAATGAAACGGCATAAAACAACTACGGTGTCAATCTAGGATGTCGAGGGGTTTTTAAGAAATGACGCTATATAATCATGATTACATAAATAAGAAATCATTTGTAATTCCTTTTTCTGGTTGTGCTATAGGTAGTACTATCTATCTTTATATCTATTTATCATGTTGCGTTTATATTCAGCGAGAAAATGGAGCTCTTAGGTTTCTTACTTACCCAAAGGGGTATGGGACCCTATTCCCAAGACTCCACTGTCTGTCTGTCTGTCGTTTGGCTGTCATGAACCGTGATAGCTAGGCAGTTAAAATGTTCATTGATCAGTTGAAAATTTCATTGCATTGGTCTATTTCTGTTGTCACTATTTTAAGAAATACTAAAAACAGAATAAAATATTTTTTTAAGGAGGGCTCTCATACTATAAACATTGTCTAAAGACAGCGCTCACAATCATCTTTACAGCGCCGCTGTCATGTCGTTAAATGTCAATGATAAACGATTCTTGTTGGTTACTATAGATGGCGCTGTTCTCTCTCTCTCTTCCGGTTTTTATTACATACACACCCAAGCACACAAGCAACCTACCTATATACATATACGTCCCATGGGCAGTGCGTTCTCTCAGAACGAGAGTATCACTACGCGCGCCCACCGCGCACCGGCAACAGAAATACATCATCTGTGAAAATTTCAACGGTCTAGGTATCACGGTTCATGAGATGCAGCCGACAGACATACAGACGGACAGTGGAGTCTTGGTAATAGGGTCCCGTACCCCTTTGGGTATGGAACCCTAAAAAGTAAGAAAACTACGAGCTCAATTTTGTCGCTGAATATAAAAGCAACATGATAAATAGGTATAAAGATAGAGAGTAGGTATTACCTATAGCAAAATCAGGTAACAATTACTTACAAGAGCGCGCGCCTATAGGAAGGTGTATTTCTGTCATACGAGTCTGCTAGACTGCGTTATTACTAGGGTGATTAATCCCATATTTTCTCTCTGAGAGAAGGCCTGTATCCTACATTGGGGGGTTTGTAGACTGAATTATACGTCTAAGGGCCATTTTTTCAATAGTCAGATAAAACTAACCTGGAGAATAAATTGCTTGCTGTCACTGTCTAAATCATACGACAAGACAGTGACAACATCAGTTTTATTCTCCAGTTAAGTTTTATCTGACTATTGAAAAATTGGCCCTAAGTTGAAAAAAAGCTGTTGTATCTACTTAGTTTTGGAATTACATTTCTTTTTTTTTAATGGCAACTCGAATCGGTCCTGTCTTGGACGACTACTTCTGCCAATGACGTGTCAGTCATGGGAGTGACACAATTTTTTATAATCCCGGAGTAGCAGATGAGAAAACCAGCCCAATACAAGCAATTAAGGTTTGTGATACTGAAAAACAACCATCTAACAGTTAACATGCATTTTTTTGGTACAACATCTATCAACATCATTCTGACACATACAAGGATGCGTCCATCGGTCAGAGTTAAGTGATTATACTGTGATGTCATCACAACTCCATCACGGATGTCAATTTTTTACCATCATTAATCGTTTAGTCACCTTGTACTCGCTAAAGTACTTGATTTATAATTATGTAGATTAGGACCGAGTCTATTCACGTTTGACAGGTGTATTGTATGTTTGCGTAAAATAGTGACTATATGGTACCCGGCTGCCTTTGACTCTATATGCCTCACATGTTCTCTTCTCGATTGTTTTGTTTTATCTCTGTTTGTTGACGTTTGTGTCTTTTGTTTGTGTACCTTTTGTTTACTTTGTGTTTCTGTGACAATTTAAATAAATATCCTCTTTCTTTCTTTCTTTCTTAATTAATTGATAATCGATTGCTGAAAAGCTTACGTGAATGACGTCTTTATAAAGTTGATCGATGGTCTAGCTGATAAACGCGCAAAGAGGCATCACATGGACAACCTCAACGCCGACGAGTAGGAACCGCGGCGCCTTCATCATCAGCCATTTGACGCCCACTGCACGACATTCTGCCTCATTCGTGGTTTTCATAACCATGAGGGGTTTTGCCATGACCATCGCAGTATACGGTTGGAATCTCAGGAAGACGCCGCTGCCCGTCTCCTGGTAATTGATTTCCTTAGTCGCCTTCTACGATATCCCCTGAAGGAAATGGATTGACGCTATTCTTAATCCGGCGCCACACGGGGCGCCTACGCATGCCGAGTATGCAGACGGGGAGTCCTCTCCCGAACAGGAGGCTTACCACAATCTCAAAGTAAGCAGGACACAAGCAGGGCAGTTTATTTTCAATGTTCAAAATAAACTGCTACTATAGTGTACCATGAGCCGACGTAAGTAGGCCTGCAATAAACCTGCTAAAAAACAAAGGTTGTCTCTGGCCTGTTTGCCTTAAATTTTGCGTGCGTTCGAAAACCAAATATGATAATTTGCCGGTAAATACCGTTTTATTACGAAATAAAAATAAAACATTTTAATTGTGAAAAATGTAATTAAAAAACATTTGTAGCAGCACAGCTCACTGTGCAGATAAAAGTTGAAAACAAGTTATGGAAAACTGCTGCGGAAAAAAATGTTGTCTTAAGTTCTACATTACTTAAAAATTACGCTTTTTAACGTGTCTCGAAAGTTATTTTTGTTTTGTTTACGTCAAAATATGTTTGAAGAAATTTTTGAATTGATAAAAAAGGTTTTTGCTAAACTACGATTTTGAAGGAAATGAAGTGGTGTCGCGGTGTCGGTTCAGGAGTTACGAGGTTATAAATTATCAATAGGCGGGCAGCAGCGTCTTCCTGAGATTCCAACCTCATACTGCGATCGCCGACCCGCCTGCTAAGCATGGCGATTATGGCAAAACCCCTCATGGTTATGGAAACCATGAGGGAGGCCTATGTCTTGCAGTGGGCGTCAAAAGGCTGACGATGATGATGATGATGATGAAATAGTTTTAATACCTAAAACAAATATTTGCATTGCGACTAAAGTTCGAGTCAATAAGAAGTTTCTATGACTTGATATAGGATCATATACCCAGCAATGGGCAGAGTTGGGCTGACTGAATTGTGATGAAATATAACTTATTTTTTATTATGAATAAAATAAGATAAGATAACATATTTGTTTATTTTCTGTCCACAAAATACATAGAGGAATAGAGCTCATCTTGGTCTCCACGGATAAATCTGTGGATTTCGTTGGCACCGGTAACAAAGCTCTCATGTCTTCGCACAGATTTTCCACTAAAACCTTAGAAAGTCGATACCTCCGAACATAATACAATTCGTCGTATGCATTACTTCGAATGCATTCACTCTGCAGTCGTATAATTTTACGCCACGCTTTTTTCTCCCTATTGCGAAAAACGTATCATCCTCCAAAACGATAAGATTTCTTTATCACTCATTTTAATACGTAAATTAAACAATAATTCGCTTAGCAGGGTTTTAAAAGCTGCTCAAGAGTAACATATAAATAACTGCTAAGAATGACAGTTCAGCAGCGCTGCGAGCGCGCAAAATTGAGCTTATAGTACGGTAGCAGCGTTGATTAGACGGTGAACGTCTTATAGTTAACAGCGCTGCGATTGTATGGCTCATGGTACCATTAAGCAGGGCAGTTTTTTATAAGGCTTAAAAATTACTTCTAATAGTGCTTGTGGTAAGCCTCCAGGACATTTTAGTCACTAGTGTAAATGCCCCTGGCAAGTGGCAGTCCCTGCTCTGTCTACCCCTCTGGGATACAGGGGTGAGTTTATGTTATGTTATGTGCAAATGCTCAAAAAACGCAGCAAATCATCGGCAATGGCTGCCGTGTTGGTCTAGCGGTATCACGTCTGATTACCATACCGGAGGTCGTGGGTTCAATTCCCAGTGGGAGCCGCCGTATATTTCGTCGGTTCAGAGGTAAAACTCATTTTGTGGCATAATTTTAGGCAAACTATATTAAGTGCCAAATGAGTTTTACTTGCAAAGGGCAGACGCTTTGGAGTTAAAGACTTTGTTCATCTCGTGACAGGTTTCTTATGGAACCCAATACGCCCTTAGTGTTTTTTTCTTGTCCTAGATTTTCTCTTTAAAGAAAAATCTATCAATTTCTCATTTTGTGGCAAAATGTCACTTCGTGAGTTTTACCTTTGAACCGACGATTTGTACAAATGGCCTCAGTCTGGGTGTGTATTCATGTTTGTGATGACCTTGCCTGGTTACCATGGCACAGGGTATCCTAGTTTGGGACCGGGACTGGTGATTGTGCTGTGTGGAAGTTAATTATAGATGCGACTCCATTCAATGATGATGATATTAGGTAAGCATGCTGTAAACATGCATAAGCAGCATCGTCAGCATCGAAGTAAACATCGTGAGGAAGCCTGAGGCCTGAGGTGTTCACATACTTCAACGCTTGAAATTGCCAATCCGCGGTGGGCACGCGTGGTGATTATGGCCATACTCTTTCTTGGAGAGAAGGCCTGTTCCGTACAGAGGGGTTATAAGCTGAATTATTATATGGAATGAAAGTTACAATAGGAGGAACAACTTTAATGCAAAATGAATGGAGTTCAACATGTGTTGTTCGTCCCAAACGTACAAATGTAAAATGGACATAATAATAGGGGTTAAAGTATGAAATTCCCGTTTTATTGCAATAGGTTCTTTGAATTGACATAGAATCTTCATGGTTTGAGGTTTTCGAATGAAACTTTTTTCAAATGGTTTCTATGATGTTCTTTTTTTAAAAAATGTGAAACATTTGAATATCGACTTTCAATTGTTTTTGTTATTCAATTTAGACTAGAAAGATGGATACTGCGAAAATTCGAGTGATTTTTGAATACGAGTTCCGACGCGGAACTAACGCGGCAGAAACAGCCCGCAATATCAATGCTGCGTTTGGAGAGGGACGCACCGTGCGATTTTGGTTTAAACGCTTTCATGATGGAAATTTCGACTTAAAGAACGAGCCACGAGGAAGACCGCCCACACAGGTGAATAACGATGAATTAAGAGAGATAGTGGAAGCCGACCCTAGTCAAACTACCCAGGAATTAGCGGCATGGTTTAACGTTACCTTACCCACAATATTGACTCACTTGCGTCAAATCAATAAAATAAAAAAATACGAAAAATGGGTGCCTCATAATCACTCGAATTTTCGCAGTATCCATCTTTCTTGTCTAAATTGAATAACAAAAACAATTGAAAGTCGATATTCAAATGTTTCACATTTTTTAAAAAAAGAACATCATAGAAACCATTTGAAAAAAGTTTCATTCGAAAACCTCAAACCATGAAGATTCTATGTCAATTCAAAGAACCTATTGCAATAAAACGGCAATTTCATACTTTACCCCCTAATATTATGGTAGCCTCCGATTAAGACCTCATAAAGAGGAATAATAAACCAAAATAGGAACGAGGTTACGAAGTAATGACTGCTATACAGGCGTCCTACAGTCCGTGGGAACAAGTGCGACTTGTGTGGAAGTTTTACAAAAATGTACTTACACGTAAGTACAGGCACGTACAGGTCAACTTGGCAGTAATTTGTGCACTAGTACTTTTTATATACTGTCCCCATATACATCCAAACATGGAGGCTTCTACAAATCAGTAAGAAAAAAATTGCTCATTTATGGCGTGAGACACATAGGAAAGACGTGGGGCGAGAGCGCAGAAAAGACGCGACGCGTTGTTTGGAGTCCGCGCCCTCGTCCAGTCCCTTCAGTACATCTTCTATCTATCTATACTAATAATAAATCTGTAAGGGTCGGTCATGGAGTAAGTTAGTTTGTTTTCAGAGATATTGTGTTTATAGGCTCAATATATGATACTGAAACTAATTTCACGATTTTTAGAATTTTTTTCTGTATGTGTGTATGTATGTATGTTCCTCCATAACTCTTAAACCAATTATCCGAATTTGATGAAATTTGGTATAAAAACATATAGACATCTGGGACACAGGATAGGCTATTTAAATTCTAGCTCCAGTTATGATAAGACGTGGCCCCCAAACAAATGCTGCTTCGTAAAAATCGAAATGTACGCGAACGGAGTCGCGGGCACAGCTAGTTTTGTATAAAAGTGAATTGGAAAGCCGATTGTCTTTCGGCGCCCTCGCCCCACGTTTTTTCTGTGTCCAACGCCTTAGCCCCTCATTATGGACAAAGGACATTTATAAAGCTTCATAAAAGATTTCCACTTGCTACGGTCTTGAGCGGCAACTTCGAGGTCTTCCCATCCCAGCCCTAATGTTTTCGATAGAGGCGTCACTAATCGGAAATGCACTGAACAAAATTTTACCACAGGAGAACTTCGAAATCGAGAAAAAATATCAGGGCCAATGGGCCCTACAATTCATGGTTTAGTATAACAATTCGATGTACATTGCACCGGCGATTAACCTACTTGATGGGACCTAGGTGTATCTACGCCTAGGTCTCTTGTTAAATGATAGGCTTACACAGAATGTCCTGAATTAATGTCATCCCCACGCGAGCAAAGGGATACTACCTATATATTATTAGGAGGTAATAGCCGAGGCGTCAAAAAAACGGACGTTAACAATGTATTCGACTTGTATGCTCAGGCTAAGGATGTCCAACCAGAGACGGGAAAGTTATTTTTTTGCGCTTTTCCTTATTCCCACCCAACCAATTTCTGGAAAGGATAACAGCGACATCCATTGCATGAACGTGCATATCCGTCATCTGACATGTCGTCATAGTGACGTATTGTTTTTTTGACATAGGAATTCTTTCCATTTCCTTCCTTGGATGTCGTAGAAGGTGACTAAAGGAATTAATTACTAGGAGACGGGCAGCAGCGTCTTCTTGGCATTCCAACCGCATACTGCGATCGCCAACCTGCCTGCCAAGCGTGGCGATTATGGCAAAACCCCTCATGGTTATGAAAACTGCGAAGGAGGCCTATGTCCTGCAGTGGTCCTCAAATGGCTGATGATGATGTTATAGGAATTATAACACAAACCAACGAAAACGACAACCGTATTATTCGTAGGTATTAGTAATAATTTAGGAGCGGGCTCAAACACAGAATCGATGGATTTAAACGGCCATCGCAGACAAAGGAAAACCTTAAGTTAGGTCTAAATTTAGTTGCACAAAACATACAGGGTTTTTTTCCGACAAAGACAATTTAATAGAACTATTTTTAGGGGATTTTAATGTAGATATTCTCTGTTTAACAGAGGACTGGCTGAAACAATCTGAAATGGCGTTCACTTTAAAAGACTATTTAGCAGTAAGTACTTTTAACCGACAGCACGCAATAAGAGGAGGTTCAATGATATTTGTAAAGAGTAGTTTAAAAATTAAGGAAAGAAAAGACATTGTCAGTCTATCTGTTGAACGCTTAATTGAGATCTCGTATATGGAATTGGGTAGGTACATAGTTATGTGTGTTTATAGGCCGCCACAGTCGAATTATAATGAATTTGAATTAGTTATGGAGGATCAGTGGCGTAGCATGGGGGGGGCGGAGGGTGCGGTCCGCACCGGGCGGCACTTTGCCGGGGGCGGCGCTGCGGAGGTGGCAGTTAGAAAAAAAAATTAAAATAAAAAAAAAAAAAGTTTCTTTCAGTGTTTTTTTCGTCTTTTTTTATGTTTCGTTACGTAATGTTACGTTTTATGTAATGGAGGCAATTTCTCCATTATTCTATTACGTTTTCTCTGTAATTTTTCTGTGATATTCTACCTATGTCAAAAAATGTTAATTTCACTTTTCAATTCAATAAATCATTCAATAAAACTAATAAAAGTACTCTTTTTACCATGCCCAAATTTTTTATAATGGATTACAAAAATAAGAGGGCGGCAAATTTGGAATCCGCACCGGGTACTAGTGACCTATGCTACGCCACTGTGGAGGATGCCTTAAAACGCCTATTCACTAGTAATAAGAGCATAGTAGTATGTGGTGACTTCAATGTAGATTTGTTAGTTGAAAGTCCACTTCACACTAAACTCACTAGTCTGTTCAGGTCATTTAATTTACATTATTTATTTACTGAACCCACTAGGGCAACAGCTACTAGCGCTACTTGTATAGATAACGGGTTTTGCAATAATAATTATTGTCAATTTATAGAAAAAAAGGTCACACATAATTTACAGTCCGATCATAGCGGGTTATGGGCAGTTCTACCGTCAGTACTGGAAAAAACTTGTAATGAAGTAATTTGTAGGCGAATAACAGAAAAAAAAGGATTATTTAAAAGAACATTAGGCACACATAGATTTGTTAAATTTTGATAGCACTGATCCGAATACATTACATATATGAAGTACTTTTTTCGATCATATCAAAAGAAATTGAACAGGCATTTACGGTAAAAAATTTAATAACTCATCCAGCCTTTAGCGAACTCACCTCTGACCTTGTTGCAGTTAAGTCTTTGGCTTCTATACTATAATACATTAGCTGGCCCGGCGAACTACATGTGTATTAGGTGCCGCCTCAGAATCAATAGTAATTTTTCTATTCCCGTGTTCAATAGCTATTCTGTTATTAGAGGCGAAGACAATTTCAACATATCAAAGATAATAAAAACTGGTTCAGTTCAGCCCTTCTTGAGTTATAAATTATTATGTAACCCGGCTTTACTTTACGTATTCTGTGTATTTTTTTATGTATTATATAGAATTTTATTTGATACCTTCTGGTGGCTTTTTATTGACTTTCGAGTTCAGTGAAACACCCCTACAATTTTGTGTGAAATTATATATCATCTAACTAGTAGTCGTCAGCAATTTCTTCGTACATCATCATCAGCCATTTGAAGCCTGCTGCAAGATGTAGCCTCCTTCGTGGTTTTCATAACCATGAGGGGTTTTGTCATATCCGCCACGCTTGCCAGGTGGGTTGGCGATCGCAGGGAGTATTATATTCCTTGGATCGCAGTATGCGGTTGGAATCTCAGGAAGACGCACGCACTGTATGTGCGCTGTATGTCTTCGTACGCTGTACTCCTTTTAAAAAGGGTTTTATAATCTTGGCAATAAAATAGGAATGAAAATCATAGTCTCAGGGACATAAGCGGTGTTTTATTACAACTGTCGACATATGTTTAGGTAGCTACTATACATTGGGTACAAAGAGACGAGTAGGACTGGCTCCCGTGGACTTTTTAATTACAAGGAAGGTTACCGTTTGCTTTAGTGATTATTTTATTCATAACCACCCAGACATGAATTAGTCATTGCAATTTGCATGCACATTCGACAGCACGTCTTCGTTTGAAAACGAGCTCTACTCAGTTCACAAGGCATTTTGTGTTACGCAAAGTGCAACATATTTTATCGGGACATAAAAATAATAAACCGTCTTGAGATCTTGAACCCACCGAAAGATCAAGAAGCGATTTGTCAAAGAGCTTTTACTAAAGTTTATACTAAAAGTTCGATACAAAGTTGAACCTAGTTACTTGCTTAGATATCTATAAACCAACTACTTCAATAAAAGTCTACGATCAAGAAATTCAGTGAAGTTAAATATAACCTAGCTCCAAGGTTAAGAAGCAATTTTGGCATTGGAAAGAAAAGGCCAATAAAGTACTTATAAGAAAATCGAATCTTTTACTAAGTATCTGAGTGATCATAAATTTTTGATGTCCTTAGGAGTTTTTCCAATTATTCTGCAAAATATTTCTTAGAAACAAAGTCATTTGACAGCTACAAACCCGAAACAAAACCAGTGTGATGTTAAAAATTAGTACGGACTCAAAAAAGATTTCCAACGTTAAAATGACATAAGAAATACTAGTAGGTGAAAAGTATCATTCGCATAGTTTTAAAAGATGAATTAGTTTATGGACACGGTCCGTCTCTTGGCCATGAAACCAAAGGTTTCACCACGGGGCACCGCCATTAAATTGAGAAAAGTCAGTTTGAACGCAAGATTAGTCAATATAAAACACCTTACGCGGCCGATTAAAATAACTATAAAACTCTCGACTATTCGATGTTATCGATTCGATAGCGCTGGACCGAATCGTGCACTGAATAGGAACCGAATTAAGTAATTAATAACTCGATGAAAGAGTAATTAATCGGATGGGGCGTGCGTCGCGGCACGGTGCAATAAAATGTTGCAGCAAAGACGCTATTAATTCAGTTGGGTGGACTTGGGCGTTTTTTTTTTGGTCCCGATTTATCTTTTTTACAGAGTGCTCTTTGTAGCAACTTCTGGTACCTGTACCCAGAATTAATGTGTGTGTGTGTGTGTATGGTGTATGTAGGTACAATTACATATAATTATGTTAGAAGAGTCGATAGCAAAAATTTTACACTCTATTCAGTTACGTTACATATGATTTTGCAACTAAAATTATCAATTTTCAATACGAAAAATGTTCTGAATTGTTAAAGTAAAGGAGCGCAAAGTTAAACACATACAATGTGTAGTTTAAAACATTACAAATAAATAAACAAAATAAATGGGCGCCTTCGCTCGCCTTTAGAGCTGAGTGCTTTGCCGATCGGCGAATTCGCTCGCCAGGTCTATGGGAAAGTGTGACATTTGTAATCAATCAGCCTGTACTCGTCCACGGCTATATATAGGCTCGCCTCCTCCTTCTGTCCTCGGCCATTCTTATCCACCCACTGCCAACAATCTGCCTCAAATCACCGGTCTAGCGAGCTGGTGGACGTCCTACGCTGCGTTTGCCAATTTTCGTAATACGTCTTAGTATTTTTTCAGCATGATCGTATCCGATGAAGGTCGTAGTTTCTGTTTTAAGTAGGTAAGTATTTGCTCTTTGCCGCGGCCCGCTTCAAAGCATTGACGGAGCCAAAAGCCCTTTTTTACGATCTGTAATCACTTGGGAGCTTCAAATGAATTCATCAGATAGAGATGTTCTCGAATTAAATAAACATCATTGGCTCGCTGCTTTCGACATTGGACGGGCGTTCAACAAAATTGTTTTGTTGTAACGCCCGAACCGAACAGCCCCAGTTCACTAGGTTTGTTCTATGGTCGACAGCACATCACACTTTATTAGTTGCGAAGACCAGAGCCTTGCTGAAAATCAGTGCTGTGGACAATAAACCCGCAGTAATTACCGAACCTGAGGCTTTTTGACCGCCGCATGGACATAGCTCAAATGAGCTAGGGGACATCCCCTACTTGTTGTTATGTTCTTTCGTGTTTGTTATTTTTTATTTTGCCTTCTATTTTACGTCTTTTATGAAGCGCTGTCTATGTGGCAATAAATAAATGTATTTCTTCTTCATCTTCGAAGTTGTCCGTGACGTAAGCAAGTAGAGTTCACGGATGTTACAGTTCATGTGCTATCAACCGAGTCGAGCTGACTTTACTATCTACAATAAGTAGTTTCTTTTTCCTACAAACTCTAAGGCATTCTGCATTCACAAATTTTGGAGAAATGGTACAAATAGCGATTTTTACATATTATTTTTATTTAAGTATACCTAAGTACTTCTAATTTTTATGGTGACAATTGAAACTGTTCCTACTAATAAGGAGGAATCCTTACTAATTTAAATATTATAAACGCGACAGTTTGTATGTATGGATGGGTGTTTGTTACTCTTTCACGCAAAAACGGCTGAACGTATCCGGATGAAATTTTGTACAGAGATAGATTATAGTCTGGATTAGCACATAAGCCAATCCATTTTTTATCCCGGAAAAATACACATCAAAATTACCACGCGAACGAAGTCGCGGGCAACAGCTAGTAGTTTATAAATGACCAATCTATAGAGTACCAGAAAAGTAAAAGAATCGAAATGCTTCTAAGTCAATTAATTAGTAAGACTTTTCTGTATCACTTTTCTTGCCGATAATATTTTTTCAATAAAACTTGAAAATTACTTCAAAAGTTTTGTAGCTCCAAAGGATTAGCCGTCGTATTCCGTAACTGTCCACTGTGAAATAAGATCCTTTCATTTGATCCAAAATCTTTCATTTGACGCCTCATTCATGAAAATTGGGCATGCTATTAAGACTACAAAAATACGTTTGACATCCGATATGTCAGTCCCGCCCGATGTCGCTTTTTCGGAAATTTTTGATGATGATGTTTACTAAAGGCTGAGTGAGTTTGGTGAGCTGGCATGCCAAACAATAGAGCAACTCCAACCTAAAATATAGGATGTATAAAATATAGCCCGGTACGTGATAGTAAATTGTGTCTCAAGGGAGCAAAATGATATATTTACGGCGAGGGCGGTATATTGAATCCTGAGTGAAGCGAAAATTTCGCTTCACTCAGGATTCAATATACCGCCCTCGCCGTAAATATATCATTTTGCTACCGAGTGACACATACTGCTTTTCACACCTGCTATAAGGAAAATTGAAATCAAACACAATTAAGATATCGAAAGAAGTTTATGATCGATTGCAACAAAATAAAAATCGAATTGGAATTACATTTTGTGAAATCTGCACACGGATCATGCTGAGGGCAATAAAAAAAAACTAGAATATCAGGGAAGAAAAGTACAACTTTGATCCCTCATTTGAGGGAATCAAGGGATCTTTTCTGAATAGCAGGTGTGAAAAAGTCTTTTCCGTTGAGCTATATTGTTCAGAGGCATAGATTAGATAGATAGACAGAATATTCTTTATTGTATGTACACCAGGAATAACATATGAGAATTTAACAATAGTATAGTACAGTACAATTGGCGGCCGTATTACTATAGATTAGATATCCATTAGATTTAATGACCGTATAATACATTAACACCTGTATCCCGTAGGGGTAGGCAGAATCCAGGGCTTGCCACTTGCCTCGATCCTGACAAACCTCCATCGCTTCATCAACATTCATTAGTCGCTGCTTGCATGCCGGCTCCGGGTACTGTTTATCTGGCCTTTCGCAAATACTTCCCCGAAAAAAACAGGCAAAAACGCAAATAAATCGGCGCCTCGGCTAGCTGGCCGCGATTAGAAACATTGTTTTAACTTTTGTCTTCATCTATCGTAAAGCCATTGGAAAATTGCTCTGAACATTTAAGTTCGTGATTTAGAACATGATAATCTTTCAAAAGATGGTAAGACTTATGGGAGCTGTTGCTTTCAAACTATTTTTTTTAAGAAATGCCATAAAAATAAAGGGAGTCAAGTATAGTCCGCACAGATCTTTTTGGCGGTAACGTGAACATACCTAGTCACAGATCATTTGCACATCGCTTACTGTCTTTACAATGTGTGTGAGAGTAATTGAAGTAGTGTGATGCGTAGTAAATTACTATTAGTCAATTACTAAAGTAGTCAATTACTCACACATGCACTGTAAAGACAGAAAGCGATGTGCAAACGATCTGTGACTATGTTCACCTTACCGCCAAAAAGATTTGTGCGGAATATAGAGTGCTTGCAAAACTTGATGAGTGAACAGTTTTTTCAGTTCCATGGTTACACTAAATTGTTAACAATTGTTTACGATTTTCTAAATACTTCAAGTGGTAAATGGTCCTAAACTACGGTACTGTGTGCTGTAACCAGGCAAGGACATCACAAATATGGAAAAACACCCAGACTGTTTGTGGTTGTGACAAGATTAAATTTATGAATCACAAAAAGCTTTCATTTCCTTTTACACAATGTTTATTTCTATTGTGTCATAGAAGTTTGATTAGATCAGAGTAAAACTCTTTTTTGCACATCATAAGAAGATACATCATACATAATAAATAAAAGTACATAAAATCTTACATAAGTAGATAAACAACATAATTTAATACAGTTAAGTATTAAAATAGCGATCAAGATTGATTGCCATAAAATAATAATAAAGTGGCACTTACAAATTCACTAAAATTTATCCGAAGTGATTCACTGAATCATCAATTTGGGCGCAAATGATTAATATCCAACAGAGAAGAAATAACTTATCACCATTCACTCCATAAAACTCATAAATCACAATGCACGGAACAAGCAAAGATCGGCCGCAAAACTTTCAAAAGTGTAAAGTTTGAATTTTGAATTTGAAAATACGAAGTTGCTTTCCGAGTCGTAGCGTATGGAAGAGGCTCGGAGAACGTGCGTTTTGGAACGCGACTGTATCCGGACTGGCCGACAACTATTTTGTGCTGTGTAGTGTAACAATAGAAAAAAATACAGAAGAACACTATAGTGTTGTTAAGCGAGGAGTTTTCAATATTGAACTCAATACATTGAAGCCACAGCCTTATGACAGGCTAATTGCGAGTCGGACGCGCGCAATAAAGGTTCCGTATCAGCATAAAATATTGGCGTCTTCAGTTTATTTACTCAAACTTTATTTATTTACATTTTAGCGTTTTAGCATTTTATTTTGCATTTTTATTTCACTGCCGATGCCGCGTCAATTTCGCACGCACAAATATATAGATAGCTAGAGAAAACTTTATTGTACATAAATAGTACATTATTGCAAAGGCAGCGAAATAGGCAATTGCTGGTCGAGTATGAGTTTGAAGGCCGAGCCGCAGGCCATTTCGGCCGAGGCATATATGAATTAAATTAAAAATGCAAGGAATTAAAAAGGGGCCTTTTACATAATAAATTTTTCTTTTGATTTTGCTGGAAGCAGGTTTTCCATCGCTAATTTAGCTTCCGATCTTAAATCTGCTGGAGTGCAGTCAATGTTCATTTAATTTTCACTTTCAGAATCATCGGAACTCATTTTAATTATTTTATTAACAAAACAACAACGAACTCCGCTTTACCACCAATTTTTATTTTTATTTTACAGTTTGTGCCGAAAGGTAAATGCATCTGTGGCTATACAGCCACAAAAACGCAATGTGTACGATAGATGAAAGAGTTCTAAATTCAAACAGCACACCTTTTCATACAACATTGCTGGCGCGCTCTTCGTTCCAAATTCAAAGAACGCGCCGGGAAGTGATTTTCGTTTTTCAGTCTACGTAAATATGATACTTCGCGTGTTCTTTATTCAAAAGTAATGACTATATTTCCGCGCATGCTTAAGAAAAAATACATCTTATATATAAAAATGAATTGCTGTTCGTTAGTCTCACTAAAACTCGAGAACGGCTGGGCCGATTTGGCTAATTGTTGTTTTTATATATTTGTGGAAGTCCAGGGAAGGTTTAAACGGTGAGAAGAAAAAAACCGGCCAAGTGCGAGTCGGACTCGCGCACCGAGGGTTCCGTACAAACCTGCAAGGCTTACAAAGTTCGTTCATTTGAATTTCAATTTAATACCTCTACGCGTTTATGAGGAAATGGGTAGTAAGTTTAAAATTATTAAAAAAAAATATATTATGTGATGTAACTAAAAATTTATGGTTTTCGTAATTTTTCCTTTATCTATGCTATAAGACGTTGCTTCGTACCAAATTTCAAGATTCTGAGTTCACGGGAAGCACCCTGTAGGTTTTGATTCCCTTGCAAGTGTCGAAAATTTGCGGCATAAACGGCTGTATCTTTTGATTGCGTTGGCTTAGAAGTTTGATTTTTTCACAGCTTCAAGGGACAGTAGACCTGAGTAATTGATATAAATTTCAGCTTCATACCTCCACGCGTTCCTGAGAAAAAGGGTCTTGACAGACGGACGGACGGACGGACAGACGGACAACAAAGTGATCCTATAAGGGTTCCGTTTTTTCCTTTTGAGGTACGGAACCCTAAAAACGGTTGACGTCGGTGATACGAAGTTCACGGGGTCATCTAGTTATCATATAATTGTAAGTAAATCAAGTCTTTGGGGTGTCAATGTTTTAAAATAATCTGTGTCCGGTTATGTTTTTTTATGAGAACGAGTTTGTCGAAGCGTAGAAGACCGACACTTCTGTTTATTAAGACTCTGTTGCTCAGTGAGCGAACAAAGTTGTTTGACCATGATGGTAGAGACAAGCTTTTTTTCTTTTATTTTTCGGCTCATCCTATCATGAGCATAATTTTCATTGCAGCCAGGATCAAAATAAATATAATACGCTTATTATGGTTGGATTATTCCTTTTTTTTATTTTATTCTTTATCGGCTTGTACAATTTTTATAAGTACTTAATTTACATAATGTATCATTTCAAGCGTGAGAAGTTTTTTAATCTGTTATGGATACATTTACTATTTGTAGGAGAATTAAGTTTCCCTCGTAGTCCTATTTATGAGAAATATAGGACTATACGAGATAACACATTTTTTTTACGCCTACTTCAATCAATTCTTTAGTTAATGGTTTCACCGCCTACTTTTAATTTTATTCCATTTTGTCTAGATGTACCTAAATAAACAATTTTTTTAATACTATAAAAGTCAAGCAGTCATGAGTATTTCTGGAATAGAAGAGATGAATGAATGACCTAGGATATATATTGTTCATGGTTTCATTTCGTTCATTTTCTAAAATGGTTATATATGTATACATCATCATTATCATCATTCAGCCACAAGAAGTCCACTGCTGGACATAGGCCTCCTCCATGGATTTCCAAAAAGACCGTATCGAAGCGGCCTGCATCCAGCGCCTTCCTGCGACTTGGATGAGATCATCTGTCCATCTTGTGGCTGGTCGTCCTACGCTGCGCTTGCCGATATGTGGTATCCATTCGAGAACTTTTCGGCCCCATCGGCCATCAGTTCTGCGTGCTGTGTGCCCCGCCCACTGCCACTTCAACTTACTAATCCGCTGGGCTATGTTGACGACTTTCGTTCGTCTACGGATCTCATCATTTCTGATTCGATCTCGTAGAGAAATATAAGTATACGTATTGTTGGTCGTTTTGCGCGATTGGGAGTGCCGATGAGTTATTCATGTTGATTTTATAATGATTTTTTGCCTTGTTTTTATATCAGCAAAAATCTAAACTATTAGGTATAACGTAGGCAGATGCGGAAGAGGCCCATCACATATCTCTCATCTCTCCCTCCCTCTGTCTATCTTTGTCACTAAGGTATCTATAGTTGTCTGGAAGAGAACGCTTTGAGCGATAAGACCGCCAGTTTGTTGTTGTAGTTGTGTGATGTGTTTGCGGATGGGATTGCAAGTGTGGTGAAGGTATGTAAGAGAATGCTAGAAAATGTGTGATAGGTAGTGCCCATATTATCATATTGTAACGCTTTAGTATAATTTTACTGTTTTGTCGCAAAATTTATTTATATTCCGTTGATATTGTTAATGCTTTTCAAATGTGATTTTTATCGGTTTTACGACCCCTTCTGTGGCGTTAAATAAATGTTATTTCTTTCTTTCTTTCTTTCTTTATAAATAAAATAAATACTACTACTACTCCGTAACTTAGATATTTAACAAATTTCATGCGAGTACTTTTATTATGTATTGTATGGTGTGCAATTACAAAGAGTTTAAATCTAATCTATCTCTCTCACTCCATGTGGGTAGGTCTGTACCTTATAAGACGTATATTTATAAGCTCCTTATATTCATAATATACACGTGATGCCTTCAGAAGGCCTGCAGCGCTTTCTGGAAAGAGAGGCTGGTTAGAGTAGTAACCTCACAGCTTTACTACGTAAATAAATTGACCCCACTATTGTGCGGCTTCATGCGGAAATCTCAGGTCTAACTAACAACATACTTACAAACACATACTCACGTCTGTATCCTGGAGGGGTAAGCAGAGACAGAGGCTGTGACCAGGATTTACTACTACGATTTGTAGGGTTTGTTGGCATTAAGGGCCGTCCCAGACGAATATATAGTGGCGAATACTAGCGAAGAGCAAGGTAAAAAGCACCCGAAACCGGCATGCGCGCATAAAGCAACTCACAACCTACGCCTAAAGGATACAGGCGTGATTATGTGTCTGCAAGTATGTTCAAATTCAAAAATACTTTATTGCACAAAAGGGGTGTTTGTACAAAGGCGAGCTTAACACTAGTAAGTATTTTCTTCCAGCTAACCTTGGGTTATGTGGATAGTGCAAGGGGTAGTGCCAACAACTATGTTGTTAGTTAGACCTGAGATTTCCGCATGAAGCCTCATAATAGTCGCTTCATTAGAAGCGAAAGAAGTTTGTCAAGTTCCGATGAATTTGTGACAAGCGACAAGCGGCGAACCCCGGCCTCCTAAGATGGGGTGATAACAGAAGTTATCCTAATTAATCCTAGGTAGGATAATGCTAGGTCTTGTCTGGTCCATCTGTGCTTGATCAAAATGCGCTCAGCTGGATAATTCGCCCTAAACCTCCTTTGTCTATTGACAAAAAAGAATAAAATAAAATATAAAAACCGTGTTCAAAACACTACAGCACTAAAAAGTTAGAAATAATTTAAAAGAAATATCTATGGTTATGAAAATCACGAAGGAGGCCTATGTCCTGCAGTGGGCGTCAAATGGCTGATGATGATGATGATCTTTAAATTAGAAGTATGTATACATGTAGGTAGTGTAGAAGTATAAATTGTAGTCCGTGCCCAAAATATATGTGCAAACTATACTTCTACAATACAGAATACTTCTAATTTAAAAGTAGTCTTTTAAATTATTTCTAACTTTTTAGTGCTGTAGTGCTTTGAAGTCGGTTTTAATATTTTATTAAATTTTTTTGTCAATAAAAAAACAAAGGTTGTTCAGGGCGAATTATCCAGCTGAGCGCATTTCGATCAGGCACAGATGGACGATTCGATTCGATTCACCGAATAACTACGTTTCCACTAACCCTTTGGAATTATTCGGATGTTTTTTTCCCAAATGCCCTAAAACTCGATTAGTTAGAGACAAAGGCGCCACTCCCGTAATATTATCGAAAACAATAAATTACGATGAGCCATAAACATAACACACCCTCTGTGTTGAACGAAGCTCAATGGACCGCAACTGTGTTCGCAGTCAAATTAATAAAGACTTGGGACAGGGAGACAGGGTTAATCTCTTCCAAGGCAATGGAATTGTAGTGCATCCTACGAGTTCATGAAGAGCGTTCGCGAACCTTACGCGTGTTGGCTAGCTGAATATTATCGCCGCCGCGCGACACGCCTGTCATCAGTCAGTCGCTTCAAGTATCTCCTTTTTGCTGCCATAAATTTTCTCGCGCATAGAATTACATCCTACAAAACCCTTCTGTTTGTTTAATTGTTGAGGAGGAAACGTACCCCTCTCACATTGGTGAACCCAACGTGATCACCAAGACGAGGAGTAATAAGGTGACCAACTTATAAAACGAAAATTTCGTACAAATTCCATTGAAAATTACTTTGATGAAGTAGTTAGGTCTGTAATGCGTGTAAAAAAACCCCTCCCTCTATGCAACCCGGCAATGCGTTCTCCAAACACGCACTTAGGCGCTTTTTTTAATACTGCTACCGGCACGACCTATACATCGCACGTTATTGTATCAGAACTAGGTGAAACTTGCTATATAATCGAGAGCCTCTCTCTCAATGACATTTATTTTCTAATAAGGACAAACGAACGCACGAAGGTCGCCCAACGAGCAATGGAGAGAGCTATGTTAGGAATTTCACTGCGTGATCGAATCAGGAATGAGGAGATCCGCAGAAGTACCCGAGTTACTGATATAGCTCGAAGAATTGCTCAGTTGAAGTGGCAGTGGGCGGGGCACACAGCTCGGAGAACCTGATAGCCGTTGGGGTGAAAAAGTTCTGACGATGCAGCGTGGGCAGGCCCCCCATCAGATGGTCTGACGACCTGGTTACGGTGGCTTCGAGTCACTGGATGCAGGCGGCACAAGACCGGGAAGCTTGGAAAACCATGAGGGAGGCCTATGTCCTGCAGTGGGCGTTAAATGGCTGATGATGATGATGATGGACGCACGAATGAGTCGAACGAAACGAACAAACTTTTGCACATTAGAACAGAGATAGAAGTACAGTCGACAGCACATAAACCTTTACACACTCTGCTCAGTTGTGTTACGGACGAATTTGCAACAAAAATGTAAAGGTGACATGCTGTCGACTGTACTAAGTGATTATTCTATGGAAGAGAATACCATGTCGGTTTATTTATAATACAAAAACGGGGTAAATGAATGGGAGCTATAAATGTAATTGGAGAGAGTAAACATCTGAAATACCCACATTTGAAGGACATTTAGTGAATTAGTTTATCGTAGAACATGGAGGAACGTACACAAACCACGCCCGTATCTCGGAGGTGTAGGCAGAGGTTGCCGAGGTTTACCCCTTGCCACGAAAATCATTGGCACTATACATATTGATAAAAGACTACTTTTGTCCGTATAAAAAAAAATCAATAATTTATTTCAACGTAAAGAATTTACATTCTGTTTGCTGAATGTCAATGTACTATGTTACTATGTTAGCCGCTGCCTTCGGGCCGTATTTGTAGTGGAGAAAAAGGCAGCGGGAAAAAAAAAATCCACTCTGACCATCTTTTCTCAAATCATCTTAAACTTATACATCATCATAAAGCCTATATGATATGATTCCTTGATAGCCACCAATAACTTTAAAAGCCAAAATAACACTTCTTAGGAAAAACATTAATGCTGCGGCCAGACACACGAACAGCACCCGTTCACGAGCATAACGCAGGGGTCAGCCATCACCAGTCTCAACCATTTTAGAGGGAGATAGGTGACCCGGCCACCACGCCACCATTCGAATAACCTTTAGCAAACCTGCAGATTGAGTTCTTGTCAGCTATAAAATGTGTGCTATAGTTATTAATGTGCAATCACGTCGTCAGTACACGTTTTTAAAACTAAATAAATTATAATATTAATAATTAAATAACAATGAAATCGCAGTGGAATTGGCTTACTACCAAGGGCTTATATCGTTCATATACTCGTCTATTCTATAATAGGCTTTTTTACATAGTGATTTTTTAATGAATGTTTTAAATTTATTTTCAAACAAGGATAGAACATGTTCTGGAATTCTGTTGTAAAAACGAACGCAATAGCCTACGAACGATGTATTTACCTTGGCTAAACGAAATTTAGAATAAGCAAGCTTATTTCTATTTCTAGTGTTTACGTTATGGACGTCCCTATTTAATTAGAACATTGTTATATTTTTACGGACATACATTATATTATCGAATATATATTGGCAAGCCAGTGTAAGAATTCCTATTTCTTTGAAACGCTCCCTTAGTGATTCCCTACTGCTTAAGTTGTAAATTTTATAGAATTATCGAAACATAATTCTATAAAATTTAATAATTTAAAACCAGAGGTTCATTCAGAATAGATGAATTAAACGACTTACAGCAGAAGCTTAATAAGCAGAACTTAAAAAAAACCTCAATTTAATTTGGCAGAATCACTTTGTATAATTTTGGAAATTGTAAAAAAATCAAAGTTCAAAAAATGTTATTCATAGTCACACAGAAACTGTGACTTTTTGAACGTTACAAGTAAAATTAGTGCATTTAATGATTTAGAGGAAAGTTCTCATGTCACTAATACCACAGCTAATACGTTACAGAAAAAAACTGAAATACAAAATAACCAACAACCCGACTGCTGAGCATTAACTCCCGAACCAACCTAGACACGAATCTGAGTTATATTATTGAATTTTGGTCCCGCCTGCTTAGTAGTTATTCTCAGTAGGTAGTCGGTTTGTTGTTATTGTTTATTGCTTTTTTTTATTTTTGACTTTTTAGTGATTTTTTATTGTTCTGTTGGATTTATGCTGATTACATATAGCAGTCGCGCAAACACGATGAATCGATCGAGATCTTATTTATCAAAATTTTACCACTGGTTAAGGAGTTATGAGGGAACATAGAATCGAACATACTTACATACAAACGAGCTAAACACATTACACTTCTTTTGGGCTCCGCCGCAGTCGGGTTATAAATAGGCACGCACCGGATATTGTACAGTGTATGTTTGTTTTGAAGTTAGTACAGCACGTCAACCTTTCGATACGTGCACTCTAATCAGTTACGTTAAAGACGACTTCGCAACAAATACGTAAAGACCTGCTGTATTGGACTTACTAGTCATGACAAACTTGCACTGATGTCAAAGTAACAAAAACCGCTAAATAATTACTGAGATTATTCGACAGTCAGTAGGTGGTATGGAATGGGTTTTACACCTTCATACACAAGCGCGAATTAGCCTAACCGTCGTAATTTCCGATTTTACGGTGTTTTATCTCGCCCTTCGATATTACCTTGCGAAAAGTTAAGAAAATGTCTTGAATAAAATCTTCGTTATACAGTATAACACTGTACCTATAATTAACTCTCGAAAGTTAGTCACCACGTCTATCGGTGAGAAATGATTAGGAGTTAAAAAAATGTATTAAGCTAATTCATTCTATTTAAGTCATCATCATCAGCCATTCGACGTCCACTGCAGGACATAGACCTCATGGTTTTCATAACCATGAGGGGTTTTGCCATAATCGCCACGCTTGACAGGCGGGTTGGCGATCGCAGTATGCGGTTGGAATCTCAGGAAGACGCTGCTGCCCGTCTCCTGGTAATCATCAATCATGATTTCCGTAGTCGCCTTCTATGACATCCACGGAAGGAAATGGAGTATGGAGGAAATGGAACTATTTAAGTATTTTTTGTTAATTCTATTTTTCCTCCTTTATAAAATAAAAGTAAGTTTAAGTATTTTCTATAATATTCAAGTAATAAAATCTTTAAATAAAGTTTGGGTAGATGGATGTTTGTTTGTTACTCAATAATGCCAGAAGGGTTGATCTGGATGAAGTTTGCTGCTTAGATATATCATAGTCTGTAATAGCACATAAGCTACTTTTTATCCCGGAAAGATACACATCAAAATTGCCACGCGAACAAAGACTTTGACATTCGCTGGTTGGCTAGTCAAGCAGCCAGCTAGTCACTCAATAACAGCGGTGAAAGCGCAGTCAGCGCTATATCATCATCAACCCATTATGTCCCCACCGAGGGGCACGGGTCTCTTCCCTGAGGAAGGTATAGGCCATACTCCACCACGGGGGCCAAGTCCGGATTGGTGGAGGCTTGTAGACTAGTGGCTCGTCTACTGTCAGAAGTTGTCAAGCCGCCCTAAGGCCTCTGACTTGGCTTAACGACTGCCATCTATCGACGGCAGCCGGCACCAACAGCTTAACGTGCCTTGCGAAGCACGGAACCGCTCGGAAAAATGCCACTAGCGTTAGGCATAGACGGCGACCCATCCATGCACTGAACGCGCCCTGTGTTGCTTAACCTTCGTGATCGTTTTTAAGATCACTCAGGCAGGGGCTACGAGCGAGTCGAGAACGAGCGCTATATAATTTGCTGAAAATGTAGAAATCCCAATGCTAATCCCAGTCCAGCGCTTATTTATTTATTATTATTTATTTTTTTCTTCTTTATATCGAGTTCCTACAGAGAGATCTTGAGAAAAATGTGTTTTGTGCACTTGTTTTTATCACTACCCATATACTCGTACACTTTATAACAATAAAAACTTTTCTATCTATCTAAACATTTTGTAAACCTTAATCATCATCATCATCGTCATCATCATCGTTCAGCCACAAGAAGTCCACAAGGTCTCTTCCTTGGATTTCCAAAAAGACCGGTTGGAAGCGGCATGCATCCAGCGTTTTCCTGCCACTTGGATGAGGTCATCTGTCCATCTTGTGGCTGGTCGTCCTACGCTGCGCTACGCTTCTACCTTCCTGCTGATGGTAGTAAAGGAAAAAAATCGCGAGGAAACTGCGGTGGGCACCGGTTGTAATGAAGCCCTTACTCTCTCTAGTATTTTTTAATGACACGCGATACTCCCATACTCTCTCTCCCTCAGAGTAGGTGCAGACACATACTAGAATCGAACCCCGGACCGCTTAAATATTAGGCAAGCCTTCTACGATATCTTGAACCTCTAGCAAATCTTTAGTTAGTTTTTATCTTTGCGAGAATTTTCTTCAATTTCTTAAACGTTGAAAGATAGAATATTTTTTATTCTAAATACACCAGAGAATACATTTGAGCTGATGTACAAAGGCATCATCTCAAGCCTTTAATCACAATTACAGCTATATTTCGTACTCTACATTACGGCCCATTAAACATCCAATAAAGTGAGATATTTATGAAGTTACAGGCTTCGATCCATACTTTGTAAGCAAGCGAAGGCAGGTGCTAGACCTACGAGGTCCCTCGTTAAAAATACCTCCTCATTATGACGCTATAACCCGTAAATATGTCAACATGGAGACTCTTTAAATGTTAGTAATGACGAAAATAAACAAGTTATGAACGAACACGGCTGTTCCGAAATAACGTATAATTTTCCGAGTTGATATTAGTAATATGAAAATAACTGGTTTTCTTTACTAAAATAATAGTTTATGAGCGTGTTGATTAAAATATCAATAAGGGTGGCTTGTTTGATTAGTACGGACTGAAATACTATCCACCGTAACATGATCCACCTAAGAAATTTTTGAGGGTTCCTTACCCAAAGGGTCATTTTCATTTTCCAAGGGCGGTGGTAGGCTAGTGGGAAGAAAATTAAACTCGGAAGCGAGAGACGATCGATTCCCAGTGCGGGCATGTACCTACCTATGACTCTGTTTTCTAACATTTGTTAAGTTATAGTAGCAATACCACCCGCTAACGGTGAAGGAAAACGTCGTGAGGAAACTGAGTGTCTGAGCTATTCACATACCTCAGCGCTTGAAATCGGCAATCCACGGTCTGACGCGTGGTGATTAAGCCCATAATACTCTCTCTCAGAGAGAAGGAATGTGCCCTACAGTGGGACATATACTAAGACTACGCTGACTTTGTAGACTAATACTCCGCTGTCCGTCCGTCTGTCCCTCTGTCACCAGGCTCATAAACCGTAATAGTTAAACAGTTGAAATTTTCACAGATGATGTAAGTATTTCTGTTGCCGCTATAACAACAAATACTAAAAACTGAATAAAATAAATATTTAAGGGCTCCCATACAACAAACGCGATTTTTTTGTCGTTTTTTACTCGATATTAATAACGGCTGCATGTAGACGTTTGAAGTATTCAAATGTTGTAAAGATAATGGTACGGAACCTTTCCTGCGCGAGTCCGCCTCGCAGTTGGCCAGTTTTTTTTCAAGTACATAGGTACCTCATCAATTATTTGAAGTACTAAAACAAGTGTTTTATATAAAACAGGCCAAGTGCGTTGTCACGTTACCGAGGGTTGTGTGAAGGCACAACCCTTGGTAACGGAAGCTTAAGAAATAAAAGAAAGATTTAGAAATGTAAAAGTATAATCATCAGAATATATAAACAACAAAAATATATACAAAAGAAACCTTAAAGTCCAAAAGGGTAAGCAGGTCGTGGAGGCAAATAGGCAGGCCGAGGAGACAGAAAGCAGGCCGAGGAGACGGGCAGGCAAGTCGTGGAGGCAGGCAAGTCGTGGAGGCAGGTCGTGGAGAAGGACAGGCAAGTTGTGGAGGCAGGCCGTGGAGACGGGCAGGTAAGTCGTGGAGTCCCCCAGGTATTCCGAATAATAATAGACAGGCCACAGAGACGTAGACAGGAAGTAAGAACTCAGGTAAGACTCTCAAGTAAGAGCTCAAGTTAGATTCGCAAGTAAGACTTAGGTAAGACTCACAAGTAAGACTCAGGTAAAACTCTCAAGTAAGAGCTCAGGTTAGATTCGCAAGTAAGACTTAGGTAAGACTCACAAGTAAGACTCAGGTAAAACTCTCAAGTAAGAGCTCAGGTTAGATTCGCAAGTAAGACTTAGGTAAGACTCACAAGTAAGACTCAGGTAAAACTCTCAAGTAAGAGCTCAGGTTAGATTCGCAAGTAAGACTTAGGTAAGACTCACAAGTAAGACTCAGGTAAAACTCTCAAGTAAGAGCTCAGGTTAGATTCGCAAGTAAGACTTAGGTAAGACTCACAAGTAAGACTCAGGTAAAACTCTCAAGTAAGAGCTCAGGTTAGATTCGCAAGTATCAGGTAAGACTGACTCGAAAGCCTTCTTGGGCGGCTTTTATACCCCAAAAGTAGTTCGATTCTAATATATAAATTTGATCTGAATGTGCGTCAGAATTCTTCTGGAAGTTCCCGGATCCTGTTCCAAATCCATAATTTCGAATGTCTTTCTAGAAGATTCCAGATCTTCTTTCTCATTCTTGCATTAAATTCATATATTTCGATTTGGAATGCGAATAGTCTTCTAGAAGTCTCCATGGGCCAGAAGTTTCTTTAATCTACCTTCTTGGTATGACGGTTATTTGACATAATTTAGAAAAATAAAGAACAATATTCAAATAAAAGAAATATCTGACTAACAGTTGAACGCTGACAGTAAAGCAAAATACAATATTTACAATGTGAAAAGTGGAAAAATAATTAGAAATACGTATTAGCTTTGAAATAATAGTGAACCAACATTATCCTTTCGTTCGTGATAACATGAAGGTGTTGTGAAATTGGATTTCAGTGGTTCAACTTGGACAAAACGTAAGTCTTTTTGCATCGATAGAAAGAGTAGGGTGCTAGGCAATAGAATCGCGCTAGACGCGTAAGCTAAGCCCTACAGCGTGTCGGGCCACGCGCAGTATAGGGTTCCGTAGAAGGACGGAGTTTAATCTAATATATAAAACAGGCCAAGTGCGTGTCGGGCGCTGAGGTATGTGAATTGTGAACAACTCAGACACTTAGGTTTCCTCATGATGTTTTCCTTCAGGTTAGCGGTCAGTAAAGGTTCTTATGTACAAAATATACTTAATACCTCGCGAATTCTTCAGTAGGACCGGCTCTATCTAGAGGCACTCTAATCAATGCCCTAAAATATGCATTTAATTACTCCCGCCCAAGTATTTACTTGGATAAACATTCCGCGATGATATTTTAAGGTTGACATTACCACAAAGGCTCCCATTTACATTGCTGCCCGCACTGTTATTCGCGCTGCTGTAAGTGACTTCGCTTCCGCAATACAAGTTACGTGGAATGTTCATTTAGGTAGTTTTCGTAAATATTTATTTCTACATGTATCTCACCTACTATGAACGCAATGCTTTGATGAAAAACCTAAAACTACGACGCCTTCTGTACTCTTGGGGAAAATGGACATACCTCTACGTAAACTCACGCCTGTGTCACGGAGGGGTAGGTAAAGACCAGGGTTGCCACTAATATTATTAAAAAAAACGTTGTGTACACGACCACAAGCCAATTCAAAATCTACCAATTTAAATGCAGTTTGTCTCTAATCGGGGCTTAGAACTTAAAATATGAGGTGCGCCAAACAGGGAGACAAGTGACAAACCGAGTACCTAATAATATTGGCTCTATATAGTAGTCAAACACAATAGTTTCTCCTAAGAAGCGCTGGTTTACACGAATGCACTTTCAACACTTCCCTGCATACTTCAACAGCACTGGTGATGATCTTAACGGGTAATAATACGCAAAGCTTGGTAAACCCGTCGCTATAATCACGAGAGTCGGAAGCCAAGCAAGAGTTTCACGATTCATTAGCTTTTTAAGGTTCCGTATCCGAAGGGTACCAACGAAACAAGCGGTTTAGTATATGTGCCTGCAACGTTTGTCTATCTGTCACATATAAAGGGCCTTTTCTCTTGAATGTAGAATGTAGCCAGTTGAAATTTTCATAAAATATGTGTTTTTGTGGTGAATTTCCTAACAATAATAGAAAACGCAAAAAAATGTAAGAATATAAGGGGACCCCCATACAAGAAACTGGTAATACATACAAGTGTAAAACTTGCTATGATTTTGGTAAAGTCTTTGTAGTATAACAATGAATAATAAAAATCAGCTAAGTGTGAGTTAGACTCCAACAATGAAACAAAACCAGTTTTCGTATTAAATACGAATAATATATTAAACTGTAGTACGGAACCCTCAGTGCGCGAGTCCTACTTGCACTTGGCCGATTTTTTCTTCTCTCATTAAGCCGGTATCGAATTGCCGAGGCTTGGTTTGTGGAGGTGTATTTCACCCCTGAGCTTTTGGAATCAATCATCCGAAAAACACAACACACATAAAGTGATGCTGTCGTTGACATAAGAAGAAAATAAAGTTTGTAGTACATACAGTCGACTAAACAGCAATCTTAACATTTTTTGCAAAGTCACTGAGAACATATTGTGTCTTTGGTGACTGTGCAGCCTAGTTCTGTATTTATTATTTTCTAAGTTCAATTTACTAGTGAACAAAAAGGTTTCCAAAAAGGTAAACGTATTTTAGAAAAGGTTAAGGCTTTATAACTTTCTATTAATTTTTTTTGCGGGTGTTGATATTCATCAAAATAAGAAAATTGTCCCGAGAGCTGGCGAGCTCCAATACATTTTCATTCATATAGAAATGGGGTCATTTGTTCTATTATGCTAAGTATTTGTTTAAGCCCTGGGCCGCGTTTCATGAAACTACAATTACTTTATTATGACCATACAACGTACAATGTGTAGCCGATTAATATAATGGATTTAGTCTTTCTAGTTATTATATTAATCCTTGTAATCTGTGCGTTAATCTGCTACAATCTGGATCGAATTCCCATAGTAAACCATGAATTGTACTTATATGAAATAAAGCCCTGAAGGTACCGAGCATCAGGGTGAAATGCACCGGATGAATGCACCACCTACCGCAGGCAGAGTAGTGTTTGTATATTCTAATGCGTTTTGACGTCATTTTCGAGTTTAGTTTCTGTTTGACGACATTCTCATTTTATTTCACGTGATTCATGATTTGGTTTTTGTTTTTCTCCAACCCCGGACGGCTGGTAATACGCTTAGCCAACACATGGGCCCTGGGCTTAACACCTGCAGGGAGCCATTGTTGTACAATGTTTGTATTGGTATTTTTCCACGTTATCGTAGCCCACCAGCTCGATGGACCAACGATCTGAGGCGGATTGCTGGCTGTAGCTGGATGAGGATGGCTGATGACTAAAGGAATGATTGATTAAGAATAGTACGGCCTTATGGTTGATTATTATTAGCACTGTTTGTCCTAGTTTGCGACCAGAGCCCTAATTGATAGAACTAAAATTCATAGTTTACTGTGACATTGCATAATAACCGATTAACCAACAGATTAACGTGTGGCGCCGGATTAAGAATGGCGTAACTCCATTTCCTTCCGTGGATGTCGTAGAAGGCGACTAAGGAAATCAATTACCAGGAGACGGGCAGCAGCGTCCTCCTGAGATTCCAACCGCATACTGCGATCGCCAACCCGCCTGCCAAGAAGCGTGGCGATTATGGCAAAACCCCTCATAGGGGTATGGCATAACCCCGTTAGAATACCACGATGGAAGCCTATGTCCTGGGCGTCGAATGGCTGATGATGATGATGAACAGGTAATAACAGATTAACACGTTGGAAGACTAATCACGCAACTATAAAACTAACTGTAGTTTAACGACCGCGGCCCATGTGCCTTTTGCGTGGACGTCATTAAGTTAAAACATTAAGTGTTTTTAAACATACTTTAAGCTGGCTATATACCTTTATTCATTTGTGTATGATTTTATTTGAGTATATCGTAGTTTATTCAGTGACTTAATAAAAACAATTTAAGTATATGTTTCATACTGTATACATAATACGTATCCTATTGTATATAAATTATTATTCTGTATTACATAGTATTCTACTATATATAGTATTGCTCACGGTTGTACCACACCGCGGTAGGTGACGCTCGCGGGGTAACTCCTAGCACTGACTGAAAATCAGCGCTGAAGGCTTGACCCTCAGCATACTGCTGAGTCATTTGCTATTTATAGCAGCAGTGACACGCCGTGACCTTTCGTTTTCCTTTCTTTTTTGTAACATTTCTGTTGAAATATTTTCTTTTGTTTGTTTGTTTTAGTTACTGTGGCGTGTGCACTGTTTTTATAATAAATGTTTTTTCTTCTTCTTCTTCTTCAAATCACCTTTGGGCCAAGTTTCATAAAACTACAATACGTAGTTTTGATATGACAATTCGAGGCAAATAGCGTAGCAGCACCTACTTGTTGTCGGTCTGTCAATCTGTGGGTTAATCAAATTTGCAAGTACATCGAATTGTCATAGCAAACGAAACAAGCCCCTGCTCGGGTGTTTTCATAACTGTCGCTTGCCCAGGCAACGTATACTAAGGCCGACTTGCACCATTTTCTTAAATGTGGCTGAAACACCATTTAACTGAAATTCTTCTCACAAAAGGCGACTGAAATGGAGACTTAAGTGACATTTAAGATGTGGTGCAAGTCGGCCTCATACTAGTTATATAATATAACTAGCTGATCCGGCCAACGTTTTTCTGCCGTATTAATTGGCCTACGACCTATTGTCAGACCTACCTTATACACATTTCCTGGTATAAACAGGCTTCAACTCCGTCTGAAGAGTGTTTTAGTGGGATCGACTTTTTATAAATAAGACCATTAATTATTCTGCACCACACGAACGAAGTCGCGGACACTGTTAGTGTTTTATGCAATGAAAACAGATTGTTTTGTTAATTTTTTTACAGGGAAGCCCGCCTTTAAAATATGGTATATGTAACAGACTGGTTTCCCTTGCATTTCTCTTATACCTACTTAACTCGATAATTATAATAAATTTTCAGCCATAAATAAGAGAGGCAGCTAAAGTGAAACTGCTGTGGTGTGTGAAACTTATCGCATTGAATTTAACTATTTTGTAGCTAAAAAATGCGTGTGATGAGCAAAGGGTAAGTTCAAAATAAAAAAAACCGGCCAAGTGCGAGTTGAACTCGCTTGGAGAGAGTTCCAAACTCCAATTATAATGTTTTTATTCAAGACGTGGGTTAACTACTACTAGCGCTATCTAGTGGTGTTTTTGTGAACTATTTTCCGTAAGTGAAAGTATTATATTGAGTTTTACCACTTTATTATAAATTGATAGATTTCTTATAGGTTTTCCTGTAATTTACAAGCAATGAACTATATTTTGTATTTTTATCATCAAATCACCAATGTTTCTTTTTGACTGTCAAAAAAAAAACTATTTTTTAAATGTCTTTTTTCCTTCCCGGCTACTCCACCATGTATAGCCTGCCAGCTACGCTTGGCGTTCGCAAAATTTTAGACTTAGTAGTTTCGGAGATCAGGGGGGAATGGTCAATTTTCGTCTTCTCTCATGAATAAAATCAAAACTATTTATTTTACAATAATAACAAATACATATTTAAAATCCTCATAACGAGGATTATATATGATTATTTAATATATGACACAGTAGGGTTTGCACTTTTTTTAAATTTTATCATTTGTCCCCCGAAAGTGACCCTTATTTAAAAAATTTTTATTTACTTTGCACATCTGTGTTTGGGTCATAGGATAACACCATCCTACCAAGTTTAACCTGATTTGGTCCAGTAGATTTGGAGCAAATTGACTGTGACAGACGGACGGACAGACGCACGAGTTATCCAATAAGGATTCCGTTTTTTGTACGGCGCCGTACAGAAGGGTTCTGAAAAATAAGCTTACCGTGTTTAGGGGCGGCGAGGGCACGCGGCGTTGGCGACAACGGGAGGTTGACTCACCGTGTGCATTAGGTAAATTGTTTACATGTTTTTAATTGTCCTTAAGAACGGGCGTTCGATTATTATATTAGAAATTTAAGACGTACGTAATAAAAATATGTTGATTTGTGCACGGTGCACGGAATGCGCCAGTAAGCCAATGGCTGACATCAATAGATTAAAAAGACGCAAAAATAATTATCTCTTACTTTCTCTTTCTATCTACCTTATTATGTCTTACACCTTTTTGATTGGTTCGTTGAACTTGGCCTGGATCCACTGCGCGGACGTAACAAATTCAGATCGCGTGACATTATAACGTATTATTAGTACGTACAGTCGACAGATAATCAAGCTTTACACTTTGTTTACACACGTGCACTCTATTTTAGTCACGTTAAGGGTGATTTTGAATCAAAAAGTTAAAGGTTGATTTGCTGTCAACTGTACAAGCTATTTAATTTCCTTTTACAACCCTTATTCTTCGTACAAATTGGAGGATTATGGGCCAATTACTTACGGGTATCGACCATTAAAAATAATGGAAATTATTTTACAAACAATGGTTCTAATATAAAAACTGCTACTACGCATTGTAAAAAAAATATTACCCTGCACCGCAATAAAAAAACCTGCTGTGAAAAACACATACTCACGCCTGTATCCCGGAGGAGCAGGCAGAGACCAGGGTTTGCCCCTTGCCAAGATCCTGACAA
Source organism: Yponomeuta evonymella (assembly GCA_963969515.1). Taxonomy (NCBI): domain Eukaryota; kingdom Metazoa; phylum Arthropoda; class Insecta; order Lepidoptera; family Yponomeutidae; genus Yponomeuta; species Yponomeuta evonymella. The sequence continues at coordinate 11,687,917 of OZ018362.1, forward strand.
AGATGTTACTACAAAATATGTTCCGGCGCTATAAATTAATAATAATTTATTAACGAAACAACAATCCTATCTGTTTAAAAATAGATACATTCACTTTCGTTCACCAATATAAAATCATAATACGTACACACAAGATTCCGACTATAACAACGTACAAGATTCCTACTATAGCAAAGCAGTTTTTATAAAGGCTATCTAAAATGAGTTTCTCGGCAAATCGGAAACACAAAGGCCTGCTAATTAGTTTCAACACAAGATGACTCAACTTCTAGAAAACTGAACTATATTCCTTGGTTGCTTTGATCCTTGGTATTGTAAAGTGCCTTGTCATTTTCCAATCATATAACCGGTAAACTCTACCCCGTAGATTATTTACCCCCTTTAGATTTTTCTTGCAGTTGTTTAACTGGTCATTACCCCTATAGTACATGACTGTAAAAGTGGATGTGCCGTCAACCGCACCAATTTGCGATTGAAATAAGATGATCAACTTTATAAATAAGATAAGGTAAGAATATTCTTTATTGTACCAGGAAAAACACAAACATGAAATATTTACAAAAATGCAGTACAAATTCAACGAGTCAATGCTGCTCTTCAAGAATACGATATCACACGTTTAGACTGGCCTGCCGGCTCGCCCGACTTAAACCCAATAGAGCACGCGTGGGTGAGCCACGTCCCCAGACAGTTCCAGAGCTCAGGGAAGCCGCTATTGAAGAATGGGATAGGTTACCCCAGGAAATGCTGGATAACTTAATCCTTAGCATGCCCAGGAGGATCTCCGCATGTGTTCGAGCCAGGGGAGGAGTTATTTTATATTGAATTTAACCTTTTAATAATAAATTGTTGTTTAAGTTTAATTAAACAGTATTTTTCTTTCTATGAAATTTCTATCACAATTACATTATGATTAATGGCTCAATTTTTTTAAATAAATAATAAAAAATAGTTTTATATTTTAATTTCAAACAGGGTATTCCTATTTAAAGAAAGCATACAACATAGATTTTTTCTTGATAAAGTTAAATTTAAAGAATTATAGGAGCTTATGCTATTGATCACAAACTTTTTTTGATACGTGTAGGTCAGCGTACGGTCCGAGGTGACTCCAAGGTACTTTGGGTGGCTGTTGTGTTGTATCGGCACCCCTTGCCATGTCATTTTAATCTGTCGCTCAGCTGATCGTTTGTGGAGGTGGAATGCGCATGACTGTGTCTTTGTAGGGTTGGGCCTCAGGGAGTTTTCATCATAGTAACGACTAAGGTCCTCTTTTCAGTTCAGTTTCCTTGAATGTCTTCATCTGGGAGGCCAGTGCCAGGTCGTCCGCATAAAGAAGCTAGTTGCATTGAAATTCAAAGTAAATAAACAAGATAAATAATAAAAAAGTAAATAAACAATATATTGAAATTGGACAAGTTAATTCAATAGACTCGGAGTACTTATTATTTACAGTACTATAATTAACCGATTGAGGCTAGCCAGGTGTACACGTATTTAACGTTCCATAGAGTTTTTATAATCGGATTCGAGATCTAGTACCGACATACTTAGATAGACTGTCAAGGAAATGTAATACAATTACTGGAGATACGAGCATCATTGTATATCTTTTAACGTAACCGTGTTAACTATGTCGATTGTTATTGTGCAATCCAGTATGTAAAGGGTATTTATTTATATATTGTAATAGACTGCAAGCCAGACTCCCTAGCATAGCTGGCATAGACTCTGCTTTTGTCTGCGCTTGCCCAAGAACCCCATATGAAAAAAGTGATATCAACGACAAAACGCCTGCCATATTAGGTCGATGGAGGAAAAACATGGGATGTTTATAGGCTGCTTTTGTTACAATCCTCTGTCTCTGAAACCCTGCATAGTACATTTATACGACATTGAGCTTTGACCTACTTACGAGCCCAGTTTAATTACGATACCTACCCGCACTAACCATGACGCCGCACACACTCTGCAAACTGCTAAAACATTCACCCTACACTCAGAACACCCTACATCACCGATGTTTTTCTCATAACGTAAAGATTTCTGTTTGTCTCGCATATACTGTTCGCTAGACAAAACCGCTTGGAAGTTTTTACCCAACGGCACAAAAGGGCAATATTTAAAAGTATTTTATGTTACATAAATTTTGTAATTTGTTTGGTTAAATAAATAAACAATATATTTTTTCTCGTAGACGTAGGAAGGTAAGTTATACAGAGCATTAGTAAACTACGATCAAATTGACGAAACATAAAATATGAATTGGGATTGAATCACGTACCTACCTAGATGAATGAATAACTTAGGCCAAGCGAATCAATTTTGTCCAAATTTTATCGATTTTATCAATGTGTTGGCACTTTGCGCTGTTTATTTTGTATGAAATGAAATCATCGGGTGTCACTGAGACAAATGAGGTAATTTAGAAAACCGAAGAAATAATCGCCTCCTAAATGTAAATATATAATGACAATAATTGGGAGATCCGATTTTTCTACATACAACTGATATTGATTCAGTTTAAAACTGTTAAATATCGATTTTTAGATGTGTGTGAAGACTCATAAACATTGGTCTTTGACTGGATGTTAAAGACCGATTTTTATAGATCTACATTAGCATTTTTAGATGGCGGGTTTTTAATTTTCGTATTTTTTTCTGCGCCGTACGTGCGTCGCACAAACTGGCAACTTGCCAACTCGACCATAAACTTCGTGCAGCCGACGAAAAAAATACTATTCCGTACGCAAATGCCACGGAAAGCGAGGATCGCGACAGATAAGGAAATCGGGCAAAGCGTGTTTGGGTAGCTTAAGAGGTCTCGAGATCAATGCTCCATGGTGAGGTGAGTAAGGCTACTTCGGAGCTTAGGGCGACAAGTTGGCTATAAAAATTGAGCAAGAAAGATGATTTTTTATTAAGGTGGGACGATTCCCATACAAATGATTTTTTCCAAACTAGTTAAAAAAGTTACATAATTATACACTGAAATTGTGTATATTTTCATTAATTTAGACTTTTATTTGGGCTATTTTATATGTTCCTAAAAAAACAGTAGTTTATAAGCTCAAATGAGATCGACAATTTAGTCTATACAAACAATACAGTTTTTTTTCAAGGCAATGTAAATTGGCGCACATTAAAATCTTAATTAAGGCAGACAGATATAATTTCAGTGTGTGTGTTATCTAATTTTTTTAACAAATTTGGAAAAAATCATTTGTATGGGAATCGTCCCACTTTAATGTTGTTCGATGGGCCAATTAATATTTCATATTCGTGTCATTAACATTTTTATGTACAACTATAGGTATATAGATCAATGTATTTGCATGTTTGTGATGTCGTTGCCTAGCTAACATATCACGGGGTGTCATACTTTGGGACCAGGACAAGTGATTGTGTTGTGTGGAAGTTATTACTATAATTATGTTATCTGTCTCTCGCTCTCATCAATATAATTTTTAGGGTTCCGCACCTCAAAAGGAAAAACGGAACCCTTATAGGATCACTTTGCGTCCGTCTGTCTGTCAAGACCCTTTATCTCGGGAACGCGTGGAGGTATCAATTTGAAATTAAAACCATATAATGTACTCAAGTCTACAGTCCCTTGAATCTGTAAGAAAATGTAACTTCAAGGTTAACTTAAAAAAAGTTACGGCCGTTTATGTCGCAAATTCTCTCTCTGAGAGAAGGCCTGTGCCCTACAGTGGAACGTATATAGGCTGCTTATGCTTATGCTATGTCGTAAAGAACGTATATTTCGACACTCTCGAGGGATGAAGGGAATAAAAAATATGTAAATGTTGTCTTTAACTACAAATACAGGGAAAAATCTGAAAACTGTAATTTGTAATTAAACCATAAAAAAATTCTTTTAAGTTCGGGAAAAGCTCGGAAAAACTGCGAGACTACTGTACGGAATCCTCGGTGGGCGAGTCCGACTAGCAATTGTCCAGTTTTTTCAATTAACTGTCTTATACGGGAGGCAAAATGGAATAACGTAATCGGAATTTACGTATATTCTGTGTTTATACGTTTCGCTCTTCTTTTATTCTTTAAAATTCTTTAAAAATTAGATATATGCCTACCGAATTAAACACCCAACATTGTTGGATCTGTTCATTCGGTTTGGATGATTCCTTCCGAGTGAAAATTGAACAGTCTGATTTCGCCCTTAGGCAAAAACTTGGCCAGGTGGTCTCTCTCGGCTTTTGCGTCCGGGTTCCGACTCGGGTTTGTTTTTGTGCAATTCATTTATTGTTTTTAAGTCAAACAAACAAATTGGGGCGGTGATGGCTTTGAGCCGTGGAGGCCAGCCCTTATCCAGCGCGCAAGAGTTAGACAAAGAATAGGTTGCGCTTAGGTTGCGGATGAGAGCGGAATATTGTGCGAGATCTCACTATTATCGCGCGCGCGATAAGACTTCATAATACCGACGACGCGAATCGCGTATTTTATAGTCAACATTTGCGATATTCCAGTACATTAACAGTCAAATAAATCTTGACATTTTAGCGCCACAAAACACGTCACTAGCGCCGTCACACTATGCAGGAGGTCCTCATGATGTTTTCCTTCACCGTTAGCGAGAAGATTGCTCTACAAATCTAAAACTAGACAAGCCGGGATTCGAACCCACAATCGCTTGAATGTGAGGCAAGCATTCTACCGTTTTACCACTCCTACAAGTAGAATTACAATTAGATACAAATCGAATTGAATAGCGGGAATTGCGAAAAATCTAATTTCGACATCGAGTCTAGCCTAGTTATAGCTGGGAACAGTCAGCCACATCTACACTTCACTTCATTCTACACATCACTGCGACTCTTATCACGCTCTGCAAAAGTGCGAGTATCACTTGCACGTGGCAGACTGTACCGTGGCTGCAATATTTTTTATCAGAGGTTCCTTCTATTGTCCACATTTACCCTATTTTGCTCGTTATAAATGAAAAGGGGTTTCAATCTGACAGATGTGTATAGGTTTCGTCGATGGCGTAGTGTCGAATGTAAATCGGTGGAAATAAAATGACTGCCTCCTTGGTCAAAACAATGGAGAACTTGCACTAAAAATGTGTTATAATATAATCGGAGAGGCCATGTGAAATGATAAACGTGTTCAATTTCTTTCTCTACGAATAGTACTTTTAAAAAAGAAATCTCATTTATAAAAACCCCATTATTTAAAATACTCCTCGAATGCAGTTTAAGTAAATAGTCTGCAGTAAAGGGAAAGACATTATTAGCCTAATTCCGGATTCTCTTACTTGACAATGTGTTGTGCTTACGAAAATTTTGTTCCAAAAAAGGGAAAGACAGACCATTAAAACTGCATTTCAGTAGTGTTTTAGGGGACACTAGATTTGAAACTGGGCTTAAAATGTATTGATCGAAGGCTTATCTGTCTCGATAGCTCAGTAGCATAGTGTATCATACGGATGATCTGGGTTCAGTCTTATACTTTTATACATTTTGAAGTCACAAAACCATTTTAAGTTAAAAGTAGCATATATTTAAAGTTAATATTTTGAACACAATGACAGCGAAAGCGGAGGGGATAGAAATTATTTAAATTACCACAACTTACTGACGTGTTATTTCTAAGAACACGATTCCTTCAAAACACTTTTGTGCAGTCAGTTACACTGAAACAATGCTTAGTTAGAGGGAAATACCATTGTAACTGCATTTTAGGATTTCAGGAATCGTGCTCTTATAAATACGAGTAACACTGTTGAGCTATAAATATTCACCACGGGAAAGATTTACAGCTAATTTGTTGACGGACGTGTCGTAAATTATCTTAGGTATTTTTAGGAGTTTGCACTTTTTGATCTCACACATAATTCTCGTTAAAAGGTGCTTAAAATAGGCTTAAGGAAAAAAAAGAATGAAAACATCGTATACTTTAGACCCGTACAATAACGTATAAATCGCCTGGGATATCTTAACAGCTGTTATTCCCATAACACAGGAAATCCTAGTTTGGGAGGCAGTTACCATTTTTAGGGTTTCGTACCCAAAGGGGTAAGGGACCCTATTACTGTCCGTCTGTCTGTCTATCTGGTTGGCTGGCTGTCTGTCACCAGGCTGTATTTCATGGACCGTGATACCTAGACAATTGAAATTTTCACAGATGATGTATTTCTGTTGCCGCTATAATAACAAATACTAAAAACAGAATCAAATAAATATTTAAGGGGGTTCCCATACAACAAACGTCGTCTAAAGACAGCGCTCGCCTTCTAGCGGCCACCTATGTAACCTTCACAGCGCCGATGTCATGTCGTTAAATGTGAATGTTAAACGCTTCTTGTTTCTATAGATGACGCTGTTCTCAATGTACCTAATCTATCTTGTCTCGATCTTTGTCTAATGTTGTATAGATAATGGTACGGAACCCTTCGTGCGCGAGGCCGACTCGCACTTGCCCGGTTTTTTTTACCCTTTTACAATAAAGTTTTTTCATTAATTTCATTCATTTTTAAAGAATGTTTCATTGGATCATTCTAAATGAATTTGTTTTATTATTAATACGTCTATTGCCATAAGTAAAAAATACAATGGCGGACTCGATATATTTTTACTTCATTTTACTTATTTGAGTATTCCATAGATTTACTTAGCATAATAGTACAGTAGCTGGATGAGCGAGCTTTGCACGGTACTATTTTTTTGTTAATCGTGTTTTTTGAAAATTATATTGGAAAACGTTTTCTAATACGTTAAATGCTTAAGAGTCTGACGTCCCATATGCGTAAACAGTTAAAAATACAATTGAGTTGGCCGGCGCCGACCCTAAGCCGCTCAAAATATAGTTTTTTTTTTTATTACTTTTCGTCCTGCTATTGTTTGTTTGCTTAAGTAAAGTATTTTAGGTACATGTAAAAAATAACTTTTACACGTAATTTTTTCGAAACTAGCACCGTAAATCATGGTCAGAATGTCACCTTAAAATACGGTGAACGAATTCAAAGCCACCCTGTAGTATATCACGAAGAGATATAGGTTTTAAAGTTATATCATCATCATCATCATCAGCCCCTTGACGCCCACTGCAGGACATAGGCCTCAGACAAAGTTATATAGTGAGTTTCAAATCGAATCCAAAAATATAGGTAGATTATTACACATGTTTATGAGTTTTCATGCCTGCATCAGGAAGAGTAGGCAGAGAGGAGGGTTTGTCACTTGTCTTGATTATTACAACATTTTTTGTTTTTGACATTTCCCTACCGAAAAAGTTGTATGCCAAATCTTAGGTGAGGCGAAGGGCGCCTCTCATCAAGGGCGAGGAAGGAGTCCAAATAACAAAAAAAAAAACTAACCGATTAGTGAACTTCCCCAGAAGTTATTTTTAACAACTATGCCTGTTTGCTTATAGACGTCCAAATTTTACTAACAGATGGGTTGCTAACAGATTTAAGCAGTCAGCTAATGAATTCACGGCTACATCTGGTCTTTGTGTAGCTTGTTACGACTGCTGACGTCACTACGCAGTGTCCATTGCTCTCTCTACTGATTTATTTTAGTCCATTAATGAGGGACAGTAGATTGAAATTTGTGAAAATTGGCGGCGATAAGATGACCCTCTTTGACTATTTGAGTTTTTGTAAATCTTTAAAGGCGTTTAAGCTGTAGGTATGTACATAACTAAAATGTCTGCCGTTAAGAAATTGCAGCAGTAAATGCCATCGAATCAATCAATCGAATGATATCGATCGCGTTAGATTGGCTAAAACCTAAATTGACACACTACCTGAATTGTTTCGTGTTGGCCAAAAATGCGATCCTGCGATGCAGTGTGCAGTTCCTCTTGAGGAGGGCACGCTAACTGATTTAAGGTAATGCTTTATTTTAACGACTTATCATCATCATCAGCCATTTGACGCCCACTGCAGGACATAGGCCTCCTTCCTGATTTTCATAACCATGAAGGGTTTTGCCATAGTCGCCACGCTTGGCAGGCGGGTTGGCGATCGCAGTGTGTGGTTGGCATCTTAGGAAGACGCTGCTGCCCGTCTCCTGGTAATTGATTTCCTTAGTCGCCTTCTACGACATCCACGGAAGGAAATGGAGTGACGCTATTGTTAATCCGGTGCCATACGGATTGGCAAAAAATGCGATCCTGCGATGCCGTGCGCAGCTCCTCTTGAGAAGGGCACGTTTACTGATTTGAGGTAATGCTTTATTTAAACGACTTATACATTTTCTTTAATTTACTTGAATAGTTTACTCTCTATGTGCCGAGGAATGTTTGCCTATGCTTGTGGGCAAATGAGAAAAATCTCTCAGTAGAGCACGCGCCGTCACTCATGTCCCAAGGAGAAGACCTTGTCTGCATTGACATAACTCATTGTCTTAACTCAATGGACTTCAGTGGTGGCGCGGACTCTAGTACCCATAACCCTCTTGAATCTGAAGAGGGGACAGATCAAATACACGTGTTCTGAAAAGTATACCTACACTGTTTCCAAAAATCCTTCTGACGGAGTTTTATGACTCCGGTGATCCCAGGTCCTCATTAGATTGTAAGTGATGGTTACGTCTAACAATAAGTATAATCGTTATTATGAAATATTGAAAAAAAAGTCTGTTTTCATTGTTAAGTAAGATTAACTCAGTTTTGTTATTTAAAGAGGATTGTGCTTCGATTAGAACTGAGAATAAGCCGTTTGTAAATCAAAACCAATCTACGTTTGTATGAAAACTGCCTCGTCAGTCGCCCGCTTAGTCCTGAGACACATAGGAAGGATGTAGAGCGAGGGCGCGGAAAAGACGCGACGCGTTGTATAGGGTTCGCGCCCATGCCCCGTCGATTCTGTGTGGGCTTCGTCCCGTCCCTTCAGTACATTTTGTATAAAGTGCATTGGAAAGACGACGCGTCTTTTCCGCGCCCTCGCCCCACGTCCTTTCTGTGTAACCAAAGCCTTAAGGGGCGCCAGGGAGTAACACCAGCGCCGCCGAGAAAAAAAAAACGTATCTTTTTTTTACAGATCGAATTTTTAGGACCCATGGCCAGGAACCTAGGGTAAAAAAATCTAGGGCTTTATAGCATTACTGCCAAAAACGGCCGTCTTCAGCATAAATGCTATCTTGTCCCAGGTTCGTGATCCTAGGTTCTTTGTCGTGGGTCCTAAAAATCAGTGTTAACATGATTGAGAGATTGTACAGACACTTTCTGCAAATACAATCTGTAAAAGAACCTAGCCCACTGGATCTCCCTAACAGGCTACCCGGTTCTAACTAGCACCACCAATGGGAAAAGGTCATATTATCGTCTTTTATAACACGTTGATGCAAAAAGTTAACATCATACATCTCAGTAACTGCGATAGCTTTTTAGAACCTGCAGTGCTACAGCCTAGAAGATTTAAGCATTTTTCCCAAAAACTACCGTTTTTAGTGGAAATCGCCACTCGTCTGCCGCGACACAGATCTGTGCCCAACTTAGTATAGACCACCAATACGTTCCATTCCGCGAGGGCAGTTGAGGGGATTATAAAATAAAGTTTACTTATTGACCTAAGTTCTAGACTGTCGGTCCTAAAAATAGCTATTACTTTTATTGAGATTAAAGATATTCATAACGTTACATTACATACACTCACGCCCGTATCCCGGAGGGGAAGGCAGAGACCGGGGCTTGCCACTTGCCACGATCCTAGCACACTTCACTTCAGCAACATTCGTCTCTGCATGCACGCACGCCGCTTTCGGCTACTCTTAGGGCCCGTACACAAAACTGCGATGCGACGTCGCATCGTAAAAATCTGCGAGCTCGCACGACGCATCGCGAGAACTTACGAATTGATTCGCATCGGCGTTCATAATTAATAGTAATAAATGGACGAACCCAAAATCTTCTTTGTTTCTTTTTCCTGTATCTTCTAAGCGATAACAGAAGTGAGCACTTCTTTTTACGATCCATGTCACGACCTAGTTTACAAAATACGATCAGTACGGTTGACGGTCGTCGAAGGAATGGCGACCCGAATCCTGAAAAAGATGTCTTGCCGCCCGAAATCGCATCGCAGCAATTTGTGTCGCAGTTTTCTGCTTCGCGAATTCGTATCACGCCAACTCGCAGTTTTGTGGAGGGAGTAACACGATTTATTGGACATTCTCTTTTTGGAAAAAATGTATTATAAAAGGAGATACGATTTTTTCCATTGTTGGCGCCAAGTTAGGACTGGGACGCCCCTTAACATCTGAATGAGGGCGCGGGAGCCGGCCCTTGGCCACTGGTCTCTTCAGATCAGACAGTAATTTATGAACAGCACTTAAGCCCTATTGTAAAGGGCTTGCTTTCACCTGGAGTGGAGTTACGCATGCCGTCGATGCTGTTGCTATCTTGGATGATATTTTAATAGCATTAAAGTGCGTTGTGCAATGTTGACGCTACTGTTGAAATGTCAGAGGCGTCGACGAGCCATTAACATTATTATACTTTATTGCAGACGAAACAAGACAGGATATTGAAGAGGACAGATTGCCTCGTGCGGTTAAGACGCTTACCTTACCAATTGCCACTGGAGGCTTATACGTAACAGGCCGTATCTGGTTTGCACAAATGGCCCCAGTCTTGGTGTATTTCCATGTTTGTGATGTCCTTGCCTGGTTACCACACCATTGCACAGGACAATTGGGTATTTGACAAAATATCAAATGAGTTACTTTTAAAACGGAATTTTGTATGAAAATACTTGCTTATGACGTCACATTTCAGAGCACTCTTTTTATGTTTAATCTATCTAAAAATTGTAATAACTAGTAATTGACTAAAAGAGATACATTTAGCGAGATATTTTGTAATTTTTGTTTTAATCGAGCATATGAAATATTTTATTGTTGATCGTGTCAAATACCGTATTGATTGTGTTGTGTTCGTGCTAGTTATTATTAATTTTATTTCAGAAGATATAATATGTACAATTGTACAAAGGAGTGTTTATCTCTATACGAGATAACATCCAGCAAACCCTGGAAAGTCGGAGAAGTAGCTAGAAGAAGAAGCAGTTGCTTAGCCCCTGTAGCACGACGCCGCGATAAAGGTTATTGCCGTCCTATGGACGAGTGCAATTTGCATTATTTCACTGCGTGAAGCAAGATGGCATTAAGCCACCGCGCGGTAAGAACGTTTAAACTTGCGGTTTCTTGGCAGGATTATAAAATTAAATGTAGTCTACTGTATTTTTCAGCCGAAACATGGTGCCTACAGCTGTCGTAACATGCGACAACTGCTTAAATTACTTAGGGTCGTGTTGTGAAATTCCCATCATGTATGAAGCGTGGAAAGACATTATGTGGGTAAATGCCATTTGAATATTGACGAGGACAGTGGATAAAAGGTTCGTCATAATATTTAGTGGCATTTCACGATTCTCGATATCGCTACTGTTCGCCGTATGAAATATGCAAGCATCATCAGTTCAGCCGGTTTATGCTTCACGATCTTAGTGTCCTGTCATATTTGGGTCACTTTTCCAGAAATCGAATTTGCTTACTAATAATTTGCTTAGGGCGGGTCACCTGGAGAGAATGCTGGACAAGAGGGCGGCCAAGATTAGGACCAGGTGGCCTACGTAATGAGATGATTTATGCAGCGTCCAGTGGCACCTTCACTCACACTAGATGGGTGAAGGGACCACTCGTACGCTGCAGTGCCTGGGACATTGTTTTTCAGATGGAGTAGGCTTGCCCAGCACTTATACCATCCTTACAGCTTAGTCGGCCTAGCCCACAGGAAAGACAACTCAATACGATCGGAGCCAACCAAGCCGCGGGTTTCCTTACGATGTTTTCCTTCACCGTGAGCGTGTGGTATTGCTACTACGAATTCGCAGATGTACGTAACTTTGAAAATAAACAAAGTCCTAGGTACATGCCCGCACTGGGAATCGAACCTGGGTCTCCCGCTTCCGAGTCCATTGTTCTACCCACTGGGCTACCAGGTGGACGCTGCAACAAAGGAGACCAGGAGGCAGACCCATAAAACGCTGGATTGACTGTATTGGAGAAGACCTCAGAAAGATGGGCAATTGCACGAACTGGAAGAGAGAGTCGAGGGCCCGAGACACGTGGAAGAAGATTGTGGAAGAGGCCAAGACCCACAAGGGTTGTAGTGCCATAGGAGGTAAATAAGTAGTGAGTTATTATGTAAAGTAAGATGTAGCTCTTCTATCTTTTTGCCTGCATAGATCTCTACCAGCAAAACGTTAGAGGAAGCCCGGCCGTAAAAGAACTAAGTTATCGGTAAACTGAGTCATGAGGCCTGCCACTATGAATATGATAGGGACTGATTCCAATCGTCTGTTTGATAAATTCCATACTTATTGGCATCGCAAACGTCAGGATTTCTACAGGATTACTAGCAATAATTAGGTCCCTGACCTCCTAACACACTTTTAATAACAATAACAACTTCCACACAACACAATCACTTGACCTGGTCTCAAACTAGGATACCCTGTATGTATACATACATACATAAGCAGCCTATATACGTCCCAATGTAGGGCACAGGCCTTCTCTCGGGGAAAGAGTATGGGCTTAATCACCACGCGTGCCCACCGCGGATTTGCGATTTCAAACGCTGAGGTATGTGAATAGCTCAGACACTCAGATTTCCTCACTATGTTTTCCTTCACCGTTAGCGAGTGGTATTGCTACTATATCCTCACAAATGTACCTACATAACTTAGAAAACCAAGTCATAGGTACATGTCCGCACCGGGGATCGAACCTGGGTCTCCCACTTCCGAGTCCGAGGTTCTACCCACTAGGCTACCACCGCTTTTTGTATGTATGTATGTATGTATGTATGTATGTATGTATTTATAATATAAAAGAACATGTTTCATTTATTATAATAAGGCCCCACAAAACCAATTGCTTGGTTTGACTTGGGCTCGGGCTTGGGCTATGGTAACCCCGGGCAAGGACGTAACAAACACGTGAATACACCCAGACTGAGGTCATGTGTACATGTACGTCATGTGGTCATGTACGGCGGCCCCCAGTGGGAATCGAACCTACGACCTCCGACATTTATATTTGTCGTGACACTTATAAGAACCCAGTGACGGCTCTGAAATGAGGCCGTAGTTTTAAAACAAGTGAATGAATGAATGAACGAATAAATGAAAATATTTATTTCAGACCTGGGTTCATATTTGACAATAATAACAGCAATAATAATAAAAAATTATATATATATATATATAAAAATCTCGAAAATGCTCGGAATTTCTCTACGAGATCGAATCAGAAATGATGAGATCCGTAGACGAACGAAAGTCGTCGACATAGCCCAGCGGATTAGTAAGTTGAAGTGGCAGTGGGCGGGGCACATAGCACGCAGAACTGATGGCCGATGGGGCCGAAAAGTTCTCGAATGGAGACCACATATCGGCAAGCGCAGCGTGGGACGACCAGCCACAAGATGGACAGATGACGTCATTCAAGTGGCAGGAAGACGCTGGATGCAGGCCGCTTCCAACCGGTCTTTTTGGAAATCCATGGAGGAGGTCTATGTCCAGCAGTGGACTTCTTGTGGCTGAATGATGATGATGATAAAATTTGTAATAAAATATGTACCTACAGTTTTTGTTTACAGTAGAGACAACCATCCCCAGGCTCTAGGTAGTGAGATGGAGCTTGACCCAATGCACCAGGATGGGGCTATCGACCTTGTCCGCAATGGTCTGGAGGAGGACATTGGGGCGCTGCCACGCACTCTAAATAACAGGGATGCCACTCTCTTTCGCATAATCGCGAACCCACGTATTGTTAAAACGGAAACGGAGGCAGCGAGTTGTCACATCGGGAATGTAGTACATTTTATCATCGATTTATACACTCTTTTATAGCCAGTTAGTCGACTTCTACACATTCGACCATCTCTACTATCTACAGTCACGCGGATATGGATCTTTATAGCCCTATTTTGGTGCGGGGCCTTGTCAAATTAGATCCGTTATAATGCGATTGTATTAGCATAGAATGCTGTCCCAATCGCACATAAGGTAGGTAGAGATAAGGCATTAGGCGGAGACTTTCTCATGGAATAAGAACTTGTGACCCGATCGTTAAAGGGCTAGCTATCACCGCCAATGAAAGAAAAATCTTCATTTACAGAATTTTTTTTGCCTATCTTACCTATTCTCTCAAAGAATCTATTCTCTCTATTATCTTATTTATTCTCTCAAACGCAGCCGTTTTTTGCCGGCCATGCTGCCTAGTCTTAGGTGTTGTGCTTTTATCGGTAGTGGATCCTAAAAATCACTATTTACAAGATTATACAGGGCGTCCCAGGGCTAAGGCACATGGAAGGAATGTACCTTGAATATTGTAGACAGAAGATTTTACTGAAAGAAGACATTATTTTAATTTAAAACACAATTTAAACTGCATTCATAGATTTTTTAATAATTATATCTTTGGACCCTGCTACACGACAAAAAAAAAATACCCTGTAGCTTTATCGTACCGATCGAAACATAAAAATAAAACATTTACATACAGGCACATACATTGCTTCTGGCCCCACACTAGGATACCCTGTGTCGTGGGAACCAGAAACAACGACATCACAAACATGTAAACATCCAAGACCTGGGGTTTTTTTTTTGTCCCCAGCCGGGATTCGAACCCGGGACCTCTCGCACGGTATGCAGATGCACTACCGCTGCGCCACGAGGTCGTCAAAGGCTTCAGCATAAGGGTTATTTTTTGCTAAATAACATTGTGTCAGAAATAAAAGGAAGAGCACGAATTTTAACATTTGATGTGAAATTTTGTTCAGAAAAATTAAAAGCTGACATTGCCGTAAGGACATGCAACTGACATTATTATTTTAATGTACCTATTACTAATAAATCAGTACCCACTTGTACAATTACGCATCATTTCCCTTTTATAATTTAAGTGCATGATAAAAAGATACGTAATTAGTGGGTACCTGGTTGTATGCAACAAATCTAGTTTCTGTCCAATCAAGTTTCTGCCGTATCCTGAATCTGCCGAAAGACGCGTAAGTGATTTTGTCCATCGCAATGCGGCTGGCTGATTATAAAAAAGAAATAATTCAAAAATTCAATTTTATTCCTTTGTTTCTGTGATTTTCATTTTAGGATTTTTGCATTGAAATGTAAATTTGTTACATAACCATGGCGTATCAAAATAATTTTCATTTAAGCAGTATTTTTACCACAAAACCAATCATTAGCCTTACAATGGTACCGCAAAAGATATCCTGATAGACATACACAATCTCTATTTATTATGAAACTGTTGATGTATAATCTGATAAATTTAATTGGGACGTTTCAATCATCGCTTACCACAACCGCGGCACCAAAAACAAACACTGACGATGCACTCGACATTTTGATATCATCATCATTATCAGCCATTTGGTGCCCACTGCAGGACATAGGCCTCATTCGTGGTTTTCATAACCACGAGGGGTTGTGCCATAACCGCCACACTTGGCAGGCGGGTTGGCGATCGCAGTATGCGGTTGGAATCTCAGGAAGACGCTGCTGCCCGTCTCCTAGTAATTTATTTCCTTAATCGCCTTCTACCACATCCACGGAAGGAAATGGAGTGACGCTATTCTTAATCCGGCGCCACACAGAAACGCCACATTTTGATATACTTTGAGGCAAATCCTAAAAGTTCAGTGAGGGATGGTGAAGAAGAAATCGTAATTTCGAAAAGAATAATACACCGTGTACCCTAAAAATACAAATTCAAAAGTTACGTTGAAGGGCGATTAGTACAAAAAATACGGCCGGGTGATGCTGAAAGATGACTTATTTTCTGCCATGAAATTAAGAAGCTCATCCTGGAGGATCAGTATTTTCTGAATAATATTATCTGGTCAGAAGAAACAAACTTTAACAATAATGGTATTAACTCAATAATGGCATTTGGTCCAGCGAGAATCCCTTACGTATCCGCGAGACTAATAAATTAATCAAGTGCGTTTTTTTTTCAACTGTTGTTGGGGGATTGTAAGAAACCGGGTCCTCTTAGTACATTTTTACGAAGGGCATCTGAATACGGAAAAGTATTTAGAAATTTTAAGAAATGAGATAAATAATCTTCCGGTTGCAGAACGACGAAACCTTACTTTTCAACAAGATGGGGCTCCGGCTCATAACAGTCACAGCGGGACAAATGGACCATTAAGATGGCCGCCGAGATCCCTAGATCTAACCCCGTTAGATTTTTTTATGGGGTTATGTATAAAATTTAGTTTACAAGAACCAGCATGAAAGTGTCCACGAACTAAATGCGTCTAAGTTACACATTATTCTAAATATCCACCACAACACGTTTAAAAAATCGACATTGAGCAATATAATCAAAAGAGTGCGACTTTGTATTCAACAGAATGGGACTCATGTTGAGCATTTGATAAATAAAATTAATTAATTTTGAATTAAAAATGTTAAAATTCATGGTTTTTCTTTTATTTCTGATACTATGTTATTCAGCAAAAAATAATCCTTATGATGAAGACTTTCGATCGGTATGATAAAGCTACAGGGTATTTTTTTCTCGTGTAACGGGTTCGACCCGCTAATCTAACCTAACGTACAATTCAGATTTAAATATAAATTTAAAAAAAGTATTTTTCTATACGAGACAAATACTTTTTGCAAAAACTGTAAAAGAAGATATGAGCCCTAGACCCTAGGGCCAAGGTTTTCGTAGGTTTTAGAAGATTAACTTTTGTTAAAGCATTAAGAGCAAGCTTAAGGGATAAAGCATATTAATATTATAGTGTGAAATGGACAGACAAAGGTTGAAATAACCTCTCTCTACAATTTCCTTTATCACAAACTTTGGAAACCTGCGACATTAAAATGACATTAGTAAAGTAAGTAAATAAAAGCTATACACCATAAATAATCATAATCACGCCATCATATTTAAATCCCAATTAAAAGAAATGTCGAAGGCCGGGTGCATATTTAAAATTTAATTTAAGGCTTCCCTTTTCACCTGACGGCAACGTAGCGGTAATTAAAAAATATTCGGTCCGATATATTCGTTCCCGTATGTAATTAGTAATGAACGACCAGTTATCGAGCGTCTTTTGTAATTAAAATATAATTACAGCCCGGTGGTTCATGAGTATGGTTTACTTTTATGAATGGAGGCTTGATTTAAGAAGAAAATACGAGCGAACTTTGCCGAAAGAAATATATCAAGCGAATGTGGGTATAAGGACCGCTAAGGAACGCCCCAGGTAGACAGTCGTCGACTAAATTCGAGATGTAGTAGCGAAGGGCAAGATAAAAGCACCAGTAACCGGCGAGCGCACATGCAGTAAACTTAAAATGTCACTCGTTTTCCCCCAAACTAGCCTCACGATTGGTCGGTTGGATGAGAATTACTTGTGACAGTTAGTAACACCTGTCACCGTATGACAACGCGAGTCGTGAGTTTTAATGTGCTGAAATGGCAAAAGTTGCTACTTTACTCTACTGCACACCAGTTATTACGAAATGAAAATATCTGTAAAACAAGTCATCTTTTTCTTTCGTGGTTCGGTCTGAAAACCAGCGCCAAAGCCCTGCTTGGCATCATGCTGAGACTGGCCCATTTTTGACAACTTTGTGTGTCTAAGTTTCATGTAGGTACTTGTGTTTCACAATTAATGGATTATGTGGAGAAGAAGCTAACACAGAAACTCCACATTTATTCTTTTCAAAACACGTTTCAACTTAATTAACAGAGTTTTCAACTTAAGGTATTGGTCATGAATGTGTTGAACACTGGTCACAATCGTCCTGTAATTAATATTAATCTACTGTTTAATGCCAAACATTTTTGTCTTCTAAATAATCCTTGATGTTATAGTAAGCCTTTTTGCACAGAATGTGCTTAACACATTTTTTTTTTTAAACCGCGTTGGAGGTAACTCTAATATATCTTGAGGAATTTTGTTGTAGAACCTTATACAGTGCCCCATAAAGGATGCAAGTCTAAATCGTGGAAATGACAATTTATGTTTATTTCTAGTATTAACATTGTGGTGGCCACCAACATTTTCGAAGTCTTTGATATTTTTTCTAACGTACATAATATTTTCATAAATGTATTGATGTATTTAAGTTTCTTTTTCTTTGTTTGTGCCGTAAATGGTAACCACTAAAAACCAGCGTCGTGGTCGCTACCGGCCACGGCATGATGTTGAGTGGAGACCAATTTGGTGCCAAATCTAATCCAACTGTGATCTGAATTTGTATTGTTATAGATATTAAGATTTGAGTATCAAATAAATAATTTACTTACTTACTTACTTACAGGTATTTTGCCAAATGTGTTCTATGGTTTACTAATTTAATTACGTACCTACCTATTGTTTGTAATTCTTTGTAAGGATATTAACTTGATTATGTACCTACTGCATGTAATTCTTTGTAATGTTGTCAAATAAAGTTTGTTCTTATTCTTCTTATTCTTATTCCGGTACGATATTTGTCAATTTGTGACATTTTGGCGCGGCAAAACGTGCGACTCGCACCGTCATGCTTCTAAGGCATGTAAGAGTCTCTACTAAAACAAATTATTATTATTAACCACCTAAGTAGGTCCTGAATTCCTGACGAAGTTCATTTTGATGTTTATGTTAATGATGTCTATGTTTATTTTTATTTTTGATGTTTGATCCAAATAATAGTATCTAAACAGTTATCCGAAGAGGGTTCTGCAATCAGTGATTGCTCACTTTCTGGTTTTACTAGCACGGGAACAATTTATTCAGGGCTGGATCCGCGCCTGACAACAATCGTAGTTTTGTAGTTTTGTTATTTTGTGATCATGTTTGTTTGTGGCAATAAATCATTCATTCATCATAGAGTTCTTTCTCAAAGTTCCTACTCGATTGTCTACAATAATTGTAAACAGACCGGGGATGCAAAAATATCCGTGAAGCATGTCTTAGGTCATTCATTCATTCAATAAAATATATCAACCCCTAGTATATATTTCGTTTGATAGTATTAAAAAATCTCGTTTACACCTAGACAAAAGTTAACTGAAATTAAATTCTACACCAAAACTCTACTTGATACGAGCATTTGACCCACCGGTGTAAGAGGCCCTCAAGGGTAACAAACAGCAAACTGTTCACTCCTAATAGCCGGCTACAAGTGATAGTAAATAAACTTTTACAAGGGCCAGAAGTTCTTTAATTGCGCTTGATTGTCGACCGTAAACTTGAACTTACGGACGCCTGGCTGCCTCTATCATTGGCGCCCGGAGTGTGTAAATTGTTTGAGTTTGGCCTTTCTTCCACTATCCGGCCCGGCAGCGTTTTTGGCTTTCCGTATTCAACCAAAGCGGTGGTAGCGGAGCAGCGGTACAACGCCGGCCTCACATTCGGGAGGTCGTGGGTTCGAATCCCGGCATGTACCAATGACTGTTTTCTAAGTTACGTACATTAGTGAAGTTGAGCAGCAATACCACTCGCTAACATAGCATGTCCCCCGAGGAGAAATGAGTTCGGTACGCTTTCTACGAGCCTAAACGTCTGAAATGTCGTCCACAATATTATATTATACTATACACACAGACGTATGATTTTTGCGTCTGTGCATATACAGTGGAGAAGTTACGTAGAAGCGGAAAGTGGTCAGTGGAAAAAAGCGCTATATTTTATGTCCGCCATCGGTTTGTCGCCGGCTTTGTAAACTATTGCGGGTTTTACAGGACGAATCTTTGGTACCGATTGAGTGAATGATACCCATAATCAACGTTTGCTGTGTGGACGTGCCTCGTTAGCAAGGTTTGGTAATATTCAGATATGCACATCAATGAATATCTGCAACTGCAGGCGATTCCTGACGCGGTGGTTCGGCTCCTCCATCTAAGCTCTTTTCTATGTCATAGCAAAAGTCGTAAGGTCTGTTTTCTGTTGAACCAGGTACCTACAATGATGTAGGAAATAAGCAAATTTGCATTGATTGGTGACGATTACATTGCACTGTTGCTCTAGACTCAGTTATCATTCCACTGTGTAATTTACAAATTACGATCTACTGTACAGTCGAGGGCCGGTGAGCGTTTACATTTTTGTTGCAAAGTCACCCGTAACGTAACTGAGTAAAGTAAGGCATGTAGAGTTGGTATCTCATTCCATCATTGCCCACCTATATTCTCGAGATATTTTGTGGGTTGATAAAGAACATTCCCGTTGGACGATAACGGTAACGACACGACATCTTCAGCGTGATTTTTCAATTTTTAGCAATTTTTTCAGCGATGTTTTTTTTTCATTATGTTTCATTTGTATTACTCATAATACACAGTATTCTAGTTTCGGGACCTGGGACTATCTACGTACACTTTTATGACAATAAAGTTTTTTTTTTTATTATTATCGATTTAACAGTAATGGTATAACATATTTGTAAATACATATTCGTGATTTGCTATCTTTACTTAGAAACTCTAACTCAAAGTGGTAGGCAGTACCGTAGCGTTGAAAAAAGTTTTCTTTTAGAGGCTGTCCAAGCGAACTATCATTGAGTTATTTATCGACGACCCACCAAAAATCGTCGTCGAAGTAGTGCTTCCCACTGAACTGTCAGCTTGTTAAACTCGCACGAATCATAATTACACCCGATGTAATCTCAACTGGGACTAGTTACGCGCGCATTCGTTAGCTGCAAGAGAAGTAGTAGAGAACAAATATTTTGATTACCTACTCGTCCTACCAGTTCTTCGGCATCTTTTAACTGCTACCTTCCACTGTGGAGCTTTGTATTTAATCGCCCTTGGGTCTGTACTTTTGCTGTCGATTCGACGAACGTGCGGCTGGGTTCAAAGGGAGGACTCAACGTAGCATTAGGCTGCTACGCTAATCTGGTGGTAACACGCTTGACTACCAAGACAGAGTATTATTTAAATATTATTTAAAAAAGTAATGCAAGTTTGTCAGCCCGAGTAGCGATTTAGTTAAATGACATTTTACAACTTCATTGTCAAACTTATTAATCAAATTGCGAGCAATGCAATGCGTAGGCGGGTCGTGACGCGACTTACTAAAAATTTGCATACAATCACAATTTCACAGTCTCTTTAGGCCAAATGCCTACGATGATTGTGATATTAATTGTGTTATTATTGGATTAACAATATTCAAGGCTATGTTTGCCACTGGGCACGCGCTATCGAAACACATTGGATTCTTTTACCATTGTCCACATTACCCACGGTAATTGAATTTGTACCAATAATTTTCTTTCTTTCCTTCTCTTCTTAAACTTTTCTTTTCTCTTCTTATACCTAATACTTTTCACGACATAGGTAACTCGTCGAAAAGTCATTCTAGCTAGTCTCGTGGTACAAAAACGTGTCATACAGAACCTTGCACGTAACGCCTTAGAATGTAGGTATGTAGCGTTAATCAATAATTATCTGAGTTATCTCGTAAAATAATGTCTTTATGCACCTACATTATTAATGAAAAAACTAAATGTAAATTTTTATTATTAGAGTAACTTGATTTTTCACATTTTTTATTGACTTCTCACATTTTATAGGAACCCGCAAACCCCGGAAAAAATATTTTACTGGTTTTATTTTTTAATTTTTCCTGAGTTTTTCTGGACGACCCAGACAGACATACTTCGACCAAATAGGGGATGTATTAGCAAAGGGCAAGATAAAGGTACCCGAAACCGGCGTGCGGGCATGCAACGACTAATGAATGTCGAGGAAGCATAAAGTGATGTGTCAGGATCGTAGCAAGTGGGAGGCCCTGGTCTCTGCCTACCCCTCTGGGATACAGGCGTGAATTTATGTTTGTGTCTATGTATGCACGTTTTTCTGTGTCTTTTATGGTATAAAAATAATGGCACTCCAATTTACGTTTGACGCAAGTTTTCCAATGATTACCATTGAATATCGATACTAATGTACATTGTACTTTTGTTCTACTTTTATAACGTATGGTGTGGCGTATGGCGTTTTAATACGGGTGGAACAGAACAGAACTCGCGCATATAAAAGTCGAAATTTTTAAGTTTCCGTACTCGTAAGGGAAGAGTAAGGGACCCTACTACTAAGACTCCACAGTCGGTCTGTCTGTCTGTCGGTCACTAGGCTGTATCTCATGAACCGTGATAGCTAGACAATTGAAATGTTTACTAAAAACAGAATAAACGTGATTTTTTGGCGTTTTTTTGCTCGATATTAAAAACGGCAACAGGTAGAAGCTTGAAATATTCAAATGTGGTATAGATAATGGTACGGAACCCTTCGTACGAGAGTTCGACTCGCACTTGGCCGGTTTTTTACTTATTGTTATCCACTATTTTCACTATACGAGCGAATAACAAAGGTCCTTGTGTTTAGACGCCGGCGCCGTCGTTAGTCTGTCTACTTATTATACAGCACCATTAGCCGATGCATAAATGTGAAATATTGCTCTGACCATAGATAGACAATGTAAAGATGCAAACTATAATAGACTTCTTTCTCAGGACTAACGATTTGAAGCAGACTGCTGTATGAGCCGACAACAGAAAAATTGTGAGGCACTGGATAAATTTGCTAATAAATTGGATTAGACAAAACTACTCGTTTGTCAGTTCAACTACGCCGAGCATCAGACAAAAAAAATAGTGCCTAAAATTCTTAGCACTGCAACAGTAACACTACAAACTGAGCAGTGTTACTCGGAACGAAATATGCCCTGCATCACACGTGCAAGCCACCATCTCGTAGATCTTCTCTCCGATGTAGCAGAAATCTAGGTATATCTAGCTATTCTAGCTCCATGATCTAACATGTCCGTGCAGCCTGACTGCAGCTGTCAGTTACAATAAAAGCCCACTTTATTACGCGAAATTACCGACAGCGATTACGCACGCACAGTGGTTGGTCGGAGTGATGGGCAGTCGCGGGATGCGTTTACACTACGCCAAGCGCAGCAGAGGAATCGTTTGGTCGTAGGTTCGGTGGCTGAAAGTGGGGCTATTTGAGTGTCGCGAGGTCATTTGAAATAGTTTTAAAATACCATATTAGTTTTAAAACGCTAAACGATAAACAATATTTGAAAAATTTAATCTACTCTAAATTTTTTATGTAGCCTATTACGTCCCACTGCAGGGACAGGCCTACTCTCAGAGAGATACATAGAGAGTATAATTTTAATTACCACGCGTGCCCACCGGGGATTAGCAGTTACAATCGCTGAGGTATGTGAACACCTCAGACACTTAGGTTTCCTCACGATGTTTTCCTTGACAGTTAGCGGGTACAACTTCACAAATGTACGCAACTTAGAATACAAAGTCATTGATACATGCCAGGATTCGAACCCACGACCCCCAGAATGTGAGGCCGGCGGTCTACCGCTGCGCTACCACCGACAAAATAAATATAACACAAATTAATAGATTTCAATCAAATTCAACCAATCACGAATTATGTAGTTTTAAGTGACGACACATTTATTTTTTTAAGCTTTAGTTACGCGGTTTTATACGTTTATAAAAAATATATATTTATATTATCGAAATAAAAAAATATATTCACAACACAATTAAACGCCCTCTGGACGCCGGCGTGCCCCAAATATAATGTTGTAAGTTTATAAGCCAAAAAAATGTAAGTAATAAAATCTTGACTCGCCATGCTCATACATCATGAGCTTCTGGTCCACCTATTTACCACCTTGTCTATAAACTCATGATTATCGTTTTATCGAGTAATTAGTTGACATATAAAATATGTTCAGCTAGCTGAGCTTCAGGCACGTTCACCAACAATCAGTCGTACTCAACCCCGTTTTCCTTCCAGAGCCATCGCCCACTACGACTTCGAGCAGCGCAGTAGACGCGTGTTAATATAAGCGAGTTCGCTTCGTTTGTCAAAAATGTCACAAAACTTTTGTGACATTTTTGACAAACGAAGCGAACTCGCTTATATTTTTGCGGAAGCGGTGAGCTCGCGCGTGTGGTTCGCGTTTGAATTTAATTTTTAAGTCGTCGTGGGCGTCTCTTACTCTCATTCTTACTTTGGAAAAGCTGCTAGAAAACTAAAGCCGACAAAGTCATGGTCGGTGCCATTTAACGATCGAATTGTAATTGTAATAAAATTACGATTCAATTACATGAAAAATTACTAGTTTTACAACCAACGTTTTATTCCTTGGTGACGGCTTTAACGTTTATTGGTGGTCTTTACTGCGAAGCAAATAGTTTTACAGTTAGTTGAGCGTAGTTAGATGCCACCTTGAGCCAGCCCTTTGACACCCACTGCAGGACATAGGCCTCCCTCATGGTTTTCATAACCATGAGGGGTTTTGCCATAATCGCCACGCTTGGCAGGCGGGTTGGCGAGGCGACCGCAGTATGCGGTTGGAATCTCAGGAAGACGCTGCTGCCCGTCTCCTGGTATTTTATTTCCTTAGTTGCCTTCTACGATATCCACGGGAGGAAATGGAGTGACGCTATTCTTAATCCGGCGCCACACGGAATCTTAGTATTAAGGCCGCTTATTGTTTGGTGAAATAAAGGATTTTAATAATTATTATTTATTTATTCTACTGGCGAAAATAAATGTTGGCTGATCGGGTGTTTATATTTTTGCTGATAGTTGTTGCTGATCAAATATTATTGTCCATAGTGCTCATTAAGACAGACCGAACAATCTTGACTTATCTTTGTAAAATAAGATATAGAGCTCTAGTACCACTCACTCGAAAATTTGGGGCTCAATCTACGCTTTTTTTAAATAATTGGATATTATGACGCTCTCTCTCTCTCTCTCTGAGAGAAGGCCTGCGCCCTGCAGTGGGACGTTTATAGGCTACATAAACAATTATGACTCTAAATCTCTGCTCTACACTGTTTTTATGACCTTTACAGTTCAGTGCTCGAGTATTTTGGTCAATGAGTCCCATAAGGTCTTAAATCCTATTTCTGAATAGATAATTTCACTAAGTATGTGTATGCACATTCTTTTTCAGGAATATAAATAGACAAGGCTATGCTTAAGTATTGACTTAGTAATATTCTCAATTCGTGGACAGTCACGGTGGGGCTGGTCCACAAATTTAAAGTCGCTCAGCGTGCTATGGAAAGGGCTATGCTCGGGGTTTCTCTGAAAGATCGAATTCGAAACGAGGTGATCGGACAGAGAACCAAGGTCACCGACATAGCCCACTGAATTAGCATGCTGAAGTGGCAGTGGGCCGGCCATATAATCCGAAGACTGATAACCGATGGTGAAGACAAGTTCTTGAGTGGACCGCGGATCGGTAAACGTAGTGTAGGATGTCCTCAGACTCTGTGGAGCGATGATCTTCGCAGGGTGGCTGGCAAGAGCTGGATGAGAGTAGCTAAGGACCGTGCTCAGTAGCGTGCTACAGGAGAGGCCTATGTCCAGAAGTGGACAAGCGTAGGCCGATGATGATGATGATGATTCTCAATTCAGAAACCGGCGGTTAGTTTCGATCAGTGAAAATTGAATGCAATAGCTACACTGTAGCTCAGTGTAGTTATTGCTTTCTACCCGGTGTGCGAACAATACTTTGATTATGATCAAAGATTACCAATCTGCCTCCTAGGTTTTAAATGCTTAAGAGCTTTAATGAAGCTGCTTAGAGTTGTGCGAGTGTGCCTTTAATTACTAACTGAAGTACTCTATACTTATTAGAACCACTATTAATACTTTTGTATTAAATGGTAGAAGAATCAAGAAAGGAGGATTAAAGCATTCTTGAGAAAATGAGGTCCTTGAGAAGAAAGTGTGGTGTTACTTTGAATGACAGGATCCTGAGTAATGTGATTAGAGAACGTTGTGGACTGACGGAGGATGTAGTTACGAAAATGAAGAAAGGAATATTTCGTTGGTTTGGACATATAGAGAGGATGAAGAATGAAATATTGACGAAAGAAATATATCGAGCGAATGTGGATGGATGTGCTGGTAAGAGACGTCTCAGGTGGACTTCGAACCAATTAGGGATGTAGGTATTAGTTAAGGGCAAGATAAAAGTACTCGAGATTGGCGTGCGTGCATTTATTTGAATTAGTTAATTTTGATGAATTGAAAGAGGTTTGTCAGGTTTGTCGCAAACCCTGGTCTCTACCTGCCCCCCCGGGGCACAGGCGTGAATTTGTGTTTGTGTTATATTGGATCTAAATGCTGGTAAAAGGATATTATGAAAGATAAACAACCATGTACATGAATAAGAGTCTGCTTCTGATAATCGGTTACACAGATTCATGGCCTCTAAAATCTTTCCGGCCCAGGGGGCTTTCGCCTCTATATTTTCCCGAAAAGAGTTTCGAAACCCGCCGATTGCAGTGAACAAGAGGTACCGGTATCAATTCACACATTAAAATTTTTGTTTGTAGCGCAACTAATGACCTGTTTGTGACTGCCCCAAACACGAGTTCTGTTTGGTCATAACTTTTAAAGGGACTCTTGAAGGTACATGCAGACCGTGTGCTCTTTTCCGCTTCTGGTATAAGTCTGTTTCTCTTTTTTCCTTCTAGGTGTGATACGATGCGTAGTCGACATCCAATCAACCTTTACCTTTTGTTGCAAAGTCTTAATTGAGTAGGTAAAGTGCACGCCCTTGAAGGTAGATGCGCTGTCAACTCTACGGATCTCATTAGCGAATAGAGCTCAGAAATTTTGTGGGCTGTGGCTGACACACTTGGCAATATTGGTACATATACCTATAGATACAAAGTAAACTAGTACTAATCCGCGTGGCGCCGGATTAAGAATAGCGTCACTCCATTTCCTTCCGTCGATGTAGTAGAAGGTGACTAAGGAAATACATTACCAGGAGACGGGCAGCAGCGTCTTCCTGAGATTCCAACCACGTACTGCGATCGCCAACCCGCCTGCCAAGCGTGGCGATTATGGCAAAACCCTTCATGGTTTGTAAAACCATGAGGGAGGCCTATGTCCTGCAGTGGGCGTCAAATGGCTGATGATGAAACAAGTACTAAGTTGATTGATTTCTCGAGCCTAGTCATAAATGACGGCTGTCATCGGCACATGTCGACGGCTGCAGTTGGCACACGTGCCGCCCGTGTATAAGAGCACTAATTCAGATGATTTTAGTGATTTAAAGATACAAACATTAGATACAATATCATGTGTGACTGAGGAGATCTTATCAAAGATATAATGTTTGCACGTCCTGCACGTCGCACCGCTGGTAATAAAAAATTTCAAGTGACACTTCGGCAGCTAAAGTGTCTGTGGGCTGGTCACATTATGCCGAAGAACCGATAGTCGATGAGGTGCAAAGGTTCGATGGCATCTGAGGCAGATTGCTGACAGTGGCTGGATCAGGATGGCCGAGGATAGAAGGTAGTGGCGTACCTTAGGGGAAGTCTATGTCCAGCAGTGTACTATCACTGGCTGATTGATTGATTGATTGATCGTAAATGGAATTCATTAAATGAAACATAAATCTTCAAAAGTGATTCGATAAGTCAACAATGATTTTCATCAGCAAACTAAATAAAAGAGCAGCAACACGTGATCAAAAATTAATAAAACATGTCAAGCAAACAAATAAATTAAATTCCAATGCAGCAATTTGGGCGCTGACAAGATTTTTCACTTTGTGTTTTTCTGCTGACAAATTTAGAATTTGTGTAAAAAATACTTGGCAAATACAGAAGGTACATTCTTTACGTTGAAACAAAAATACTTGAAAAGAGGCTCGAAATTTCACTAATGCCTGCACTTACCCGTTAGCTCAGTTGGGAAAGCGCTGGCACGGTTAGCCAGAGGTCGAGGGTTCAAGTCCCGGTATGGGTGGAATTTTTAGCTTCTAAACAGATTTTTTTTTTTAATGCTTGATTTGCGTTTCAACGTAAGGAATTTACCTTCTGTTCGTTGAATGTCAACGTACAATGTTAGCCGCCGCCTTCGGGTCGAGTTTAAAGTGGAGAAAAGGGGAGGCATGAACTCCCCTCTGACAATACGGTATTTGACACGATCAACAATAAATTATTTCATACGCTCGATTAAAACAAAAATTACAAAATATCTCGGAAAATGTATCTCTTTTAGTCAATTACTAGTTATTACAATTTTTAAATAGATCAAACATAAAAAGAGTGCTCTGAAATGTGACGTCATAATCAAGTATTTTTATACAAAATTCCCTTTTAAAAGTAACTCATTTGATATTTTGTCAAATACCCAGTCTCAGTAAAATGATACGTGAACTCCCACGTGACAACAAGGAAGAATGCACCAGTTCTTATTACACCCTGTATTCATCAAGCAGGTCCATAAAAGGCGCAAGTGGTGCAACTCATCGCGCTTAACGATGTAAAGAAAAATAACCGACTCGACAGGGTGTGAACAGAACAGGGGGCCAGATAAGGATTGTCGGGATTAAAATAATTTATTGTACCAATTGGAGCTTGTTATTATTTTTATGGGAGGTGTGGAAAGAGTTTCGACATTATACAGTCAAAGACTGCTTATATTGTAGAAATACAGGGAGAAAACGGATGTACAGACAGCACATCATCCATTACACGCATGAACGTTACGGGTGACTTTTCGTTAAAAATGTAAAGGTCAACCTGTTGTCGACCTACTGTTGAGGCCAGTTTGAAAGATAATTTTAAATAAAGCATAGAGTACATAGCACAGAACAGTGGAATGGACTGTTCTATGAAATATAGTACAGTCGACCGCAGCTACATCTTTAGATAGAGTAAAAATTGATGTACAGACCATTACACACGTGAACTCTACTCAGTTACGTTACGGGTGACTTTGCAGTAAAATGTTAAGGTTGAACTGCTGTAGGCCTGCTGTTCAGGGCCAGGCCAGTCATCGTTAGCATTGTTTGAATGATCTAAAAGTCTGTTAGAAGATGTCAGCTGGCCAAAGCGCATACAAAAATTGTATACAATACAAACAACTGATACCTGCTAACAGTGAATAAAACAGATTTTTAATTTGCGAAAATCCGTGGGTTAGTGAAATTCACAATTCAGAAACCGGTTTTTATGGCAACAAAGCGGCTGAGAACAAACAACTAAAAATACGTAGGTATCTTTCTCTCCATGATACGTTTAGTAAATACTGCGTCGCGTTGTCGGCTCTGAAAACTTTTTTTCCTTTTTGTCTTCAACTATCGCAAAGCCATAAAAAATTCTCAATGGACCATAGAAATAGACCTACTCTCGCTCTACTCAGTTACTTCACGGGTGATTTTGCAATAACAATGTCAAGGTTGATCTGCTGTCAACATTCAGTATAAGATTGCCAGTGTACGTGAAACATGGGGTATGTAAAGTAAAATCCTTAATTCAGCAACCAGTGGTAAGTCTATCATTGGTTTACTTACACCACAAATAGGAGTTAACGCTTACTGCGTCTAAAGAAATTCACCACAGCGAGCGCATGCATAGCGAAAACACGATCTTCAGAGCCTATTTGGAGGCAGTTATACGAAAAAGCCCTCGAGATATCCACCTTGGCTTGACCTCCGGACCTCACAATAAACTTCATATTATTGTACTTATTGTGGCAGTGAAGGGGTCTTGAGAAGTGGTCACTAGAAGCTTCTAAGCTTGCGTATTTCACATTGACAATGTGTGCGGTGAATGTTTGCAAACAAGAGCTCTGTTGTAAGAAATAATGTTCCTGGAAATAGTTTCACTCATCCATCATCTAATAACTGACAGTGAGCACGGAAAGGGTATTTTGCAGCTAAAATACCCAAGTAAGGGAACATACTCAATACTACGTGACCCGTTTAGGAGGGGAGGGGGGAGTCTTGAAAGTACGACGCTTGGTCACAGGGATGGGGGAGAGAGCTTACTCTCGGCTTAGGTTTTTGCGATTTTTCCAGCTACCTATATTCAAATTACGGCTCGCAAAATATATGTCCTGGTCATGAATCTGGGCACCGTCTACAAATTATACTTCTACAATACCTACATGAATACATACTTCTTAATGAAAGCTATGCTTTTAATTATTTAAAACTTTTTAGTGCTGTAGTGTTTTGAAGTCTGATTATATTTTTTATTTAAATTTTTAGTGGGGGAGCGGGAGAAAAATAAAGAAGCCTCATAACCATAATTTACCCTACTTAATTCGTTGCTTTAGAATTTGAAGTTCTCATTTTCCATCTCCGAAAGTCTTCACCAGAACAACAAATTACCTTGGGACTACTTTTACGTTATTTTATGAAACATACGGATATAACAGCAGTAAATAAGGAATAATGGGGCACATTAGGCCTTATTTACAGCAATCCTTTACAAAGTTCCGTTCTCCATCTCTGAAAGTCTTCATCAGATCCTCACCAAATTAAAATAGGTCTAATGGGACATTATTTATATTCGAACAAAAAAACAATTGTCAAGATCGGTAAAGATTTGACGGAGTTATGCGAGAAAATAAGAAAAACAAAATATATATAGTATATACGGGTCGAATTGATAACCCCCTTCTTTTTCGAAGTCGGTTAATATCATAATATGTACTGTTTATTAGCGGCGTTTTAGTGAGCCTGATACCCTATAAGGGCATAACTAAGTAACTGGCAGGTAAGTCAATTAGCGTGTGCAAGCTAAGTTGGTTCTTCTGTTTACTAGAAAATTATTTAGCCACGAGCAGCTACGGTCAATGTCGTTAGATAATAAATAAGGAGGCAGAACAGACCATTTCTTCTACCAGAACACAATTTGTTTTGTAACACTATTAGAACGAAATCCCGCTTTTTAGGACGTAGGTAGAATCAAATAGTTACGGCTTTCTGCAAATAACTTCACTTCCATTTAAGCAATTTCCGTCAAAGTCGTGGGGTAAAGTGTTCAATTATTGGCGCCTTACGTTCGCGTTCAACGTGCAAAGGCGTTGCCTATAAATCACTACCGACAATTTGCCCCTTTTAGAATAAAACTACTTTCTTGGCACAATATTGCAGTAAGTACTTTAAATATTCTTTTAACATGTGGTTAGACCACGTTTGAATACTCTCTTCAAGTTCAACTATCAACTTTAGGTTGTAATTACTTTATTTTTAACATAGCGATACAAATACAACTTAGATATTACGTGTCTCTCTCTTCTATTAATTTGTCCTTTTCACTCGATATCAAAAAGAAGAGGACAGCGTTATCGTTTTGAGAAACTTCAAAGTAAAACGGCTGTGAATAGTGCTTTAAAAAGCGTTTTCGAAAATAACTACGGCCGGCTGGTGTTGGAGTTTTATTCACCTGCTTCGGGGAAAGCCGTAAATATCGAGTAAAAGGGGATTGTTCCCATGCAGTAGCCATGACCAGGGACACAGAGTTGTTGCAATGGAAGGACGTCAGCACATCTGTCGCTACCTTGATGATGGGAGAAAGCTAAATTGTATGTCGATAACTACTTACAGCTGTAGGACCTTCACTCTGGTATATTGTAAAGACGATGGCTTGAGAAATCACCTAGGCCTCTAACCTGTGTATGACGTGGGACGATCCTTTGACTAGTAAGGACGGCGGCGATAGCAGCGGATGTCAGCGGCGGTGCGACATTATGCAGATCTTGGTATATATTTAGATAAATACTTTTACATGCACATAGTCCTGACGAAATTGTGACAAAATTGAGACAGTTCTGACATTGACTTTTCCACAGACACTTTTGATTTAGACATTTGTCTTTGCCAAGCATGAGTTTAAGCCCAGTCCGAAATGAGGTGGATTGACCCGCATAGTGATGGCAGGACTGCAAAGAAAGACTATGTGATGTTTAATGAAGCTGAAGAGAGATAGCTAATGCGGCCGTAGCCAGTAATTACTGGTAAGAAATAATGCCCTGTTTGAAACCGGTGCCGTAAAAAGTTTTTTATTTTCTCCTCCTTAATCCAAAACCAGTACTGCGTCCCATGCAATTCGGCGTGTTTCGGCTCGACTCTGTCTTACTCTGCGCCTGTGTACAGTTTATTCTGTGACCGACCAACCGTCGACATGAAGGAGGAGGCGTGTTTACGGCGCCACAAATCATATCGCACACGCGGCGATGCATGAATAAGTAGTACATTCCGGTGCTTTGTTAGCTGGACCTCGATAATGTTTGTTAGACCATAGTTTTTAGTATAGATTTTAGGAATATCACCAAAAACACTTCTAATGTAGGCATCAACAAACATAAACGAAAAGTACAGGCTATTCAGCCGGCGACTGTACCTACTGAAACTATTTGTTGTTAACGATAACTAGTGAAATTGGTTGAAAATAGTATGATTACTTAAAAGTGAAATTGCCACCCGGATAGAATAAGCATAGTCAGGTAATGGCAAATATGCCATTTACTCTTGCTTATACCCATAAATATTATGCATATAAGTAAGTATACCCGATTGATAGATATACCCATAAATTTTACGTCGTTAACTCATATTCAATATTGACAAATATTAAATGTTTGTTTGTCATAGTCATCGTACAATCATTAAGGAGACAGCACGTTTTCATTCCAAAATCAGTTTTAGATTGTAATCTGTGCCACTGGCGATGCCGGAAGGTACAATTATAGGTTTGTTTACCTCACATTTTGATGCCAAAGGCCTGTGAAACAGGTAAACTGAGTTGATCTATATTCATTAAAGAAGACGTCTGAAACTGGGAAGCAACGTGTAGTGATAGAAAGCATGCCTTTGTGACTTGTGTGAGGCGATACTGAGATCTACGTAGTTTAGTAAAGTTCAGTGACTTGAGATTAATGAATTTTGGAGAAATATGTATTGAAACCACAAAGTTTACATAAGCAGCCTATGCAGGTCCCACTGTAGGGCATAGGCCTTCTCTCAGGGAGAGAGTGTGGGCTTAAATCACCACGCGTCCCATCGCGGAATGGCGATTTCAAGCGCTGAGGTATCTGAATAGCTCAGATACTCAGGTTTCCTCACGATGTTTTCGATCACGTAGTGTTGCTTTGCTACTATAACTTCACAAACATACATAAGTTATAAAACAAAGTCATAGGTACATGCCCGCACTGGGAATCGAATCTGGGTCTCTCGCTTCCGAGTCCAATGTTCTACCCACTAGGCTACCACCGCTCTTTGTAAGTTGTACCACAAAGTTTACAAAATTTTAATCATCATCATCAGCCATTTGACGCCCACTGCAGGACGTAGGCCTCCTTCGTGGTTTTCATAACCACGAGGGGTTTTGCCATAATCGCCACGCTTGGCAGGCGGGTTGGCGATCGCAGTATGCGGTTGGAATCTCAGGAAGATGCTGCTGCCCGTCTCCTAGTAATTTGATTCCTTAGTTGCCTTCCATCCATCCATTTAATAATGAATTTTAATTTTTCTAGGACAAAAGTTACACGAATTATACGAAGTGCAGACGCCAGACGTTAAAAGTGGCGTGCTTAGGGAAGACCATGGAAGTGGACAAAAGGAGGCTGAATTAGATATCCATATTATTCCATATACAGTCTACCTCTAAAATAAGCAATGGAGAATGCACTAAAAATGTTTTAATATAATCTGAGAGACCATGTTAAATGATAAATATGGTTATTTTTTTCTCTACGACTGATACTTTTCATAACATAACCTGTCGAAAAGTCAATATAGTCACATGGTACAAAAACGCGCCATACAAATCGGGCTCAAACTATGAGGTACTTAACAACTTGCACGTAACGCCTTATAGTGTATGAAGCCTTTAAAATATTTGAGTTATCACGTAAAATGTTTTTATGCATCTACACCCTTATAAGAAGACGTTTAGAATTCAATGAAAATTTTATTATTAGAGTAACTTTATTTTACGCATCTTTTGAGATCCCGAGAACGCCGAAAATATTTTTTCCTAAGACTTTACATGTATTCTAAGGTGTTAAAGCTATGGCACTCCAATCTAAATTAGACGCATGATCCCCATTCCAGAAGAAAGATTAATGAATATATTCTTATTATTGGAAGATGAACATAAACTTGCAGCCTGCTAGCTGCCCAACTAAACGCATCAATACAATACACTACGTTTCGTTATGCGAGCCGTACGCCCCTAGCGAGTTTTTAGAGAACTACTTCTTGTCATCAGCTGATCCCTCTGATCATATCTGTATCTGTAAATAGCGTATTAAAACTACTTTGTGCTTTATAACTCTAATTTTCATTGCTTCACTTATCTTAATTCATGAAACACGTCAGTTAGAGTTTGTGTTTCACAACAACAACTTTGCTTAGGATCAATATTTTTCGAAAAGGCTAATATAAATTTATTAAATTTTCACTTTATGCATTCTACCAATGCCTCCGGCAATGCCTTATCTTTATAGGTAATCTACTGTAATAACACATTTTTTGTGAAAATTTCAAAAAGGTCGAACGGACGGACAGACAGCAGAGGGAGAGAAACAGGGTCCCGTTTGGCTACCGTTCGGGCACGGAACCCTAAAAACGTGAAACCAGTTGTTTAACGGAAAACTTAACAAATAATTTTCAAACGGCATCAAAAGTTGCTGTAAATGACAAACTCCAATGGACGTGTTTTAGGAATCTACTCGACAATAAGAAATTCAACGACAATAAAATCACTTTTGGTTTTTTTAAGCTTTAATACATACCTAAGTAGACGCTAAACTGTCACTAATAGTGGTTACTTACCTAACTCATAATACTTTATTAAATTGCAAATTGACACACTTATCAACAAGTTGAGCTGAATCTGTCTCGGGCATTAGCATTTTGCCTTAGCGGAACTGGTAGCCTAGCTGTCAAACCAATGGGCTTAAAAGCAGGGGTCATCAGATAACGGTTTCCAGGTGACACTAACGTTAATTGACGGATTAAGATTATAATCGGGTGTAACGTTTAGCAAGTTCTCATATTTTTGTACCAACCAACATTCACATTTTTGTTGCAAAGTAGACCTTAAAATAACTGAATAGAGTGCGTATTATGGAATGTAGGTACGAGGTGGCTGGTGCGACAGCGTTGCAAAACATTTCGTTACAGAATTGCTTCGACATTGTAAACGATGCGTAAATTTCTGACGGCAGGTGCGCGATTTGCAGTGTTAGTTCAAGGAGTTCTATAATATTCTATGATTAAAACGAATAAGTTATACGAATAAAGCATGCAATACCGCTCAGAACTCCTTGCTAGTTAGCAAGGATTTCCGTCCGGTACTGCATTGCATACTCTTTAGAAGTGTCACTACCTTCTATGATCATCATCATCATCAGTGGCCTTTTATTGCAGATGATTTATACAGCATTTTTTTAGCATTTACGCTGGTGACTAAAAAGTCCTATTCGAGAGAGTGCTCCCCGTCCGCATACTCGGCATGTGTAGGCGGCCGGTCCCTGTTGGTCGGACTTTAAGGCCTGTGCATGCCTCTTCGGGCGTTTATCAGCCAGGTGCAAAAACCAGGCTTGGTCGTATGTAGTACGCCTCCACTATGATATTCTATGATTAAAACAAATAAGTTAACTAGCAAGGAGTTCCGTTAGGTATGGCACTTTTGAGGAAGAATTATCGGGCATCTAGCGTTCTTTAAAGTTTTAATTGATTGCTATACGTGGGATTTTTTTTTTAATAAACAATTTTTTATTTTATTTATTTTTATTTTATAGGTAGTAGTAGTAGGTTCATAATAGTTGGTGATTATCTAATTATTCAGTAGAAAAAGAACCAAACGTCTCTATTAAAATACCTACGTGTGCCAAGTAAAGCAATTTTCTCATGCCACGAGATCCTCTGATACCATTGAAGCTGGTCAGCTTGTTTTAGATGGCATGTCGCGATTGGCTGTAATATTTTCTGTAGGGTTCTTACACTATACTTAAGACCATCTTAAGTTTGAAAATAGTTCGTCGCTTCTGAGCACAGTTGACAGTCTATTAATCTTATAATACCTATAATCACCCGCGTTTAATCAAGAATCAAATATAATTTATCTTACAATTTCGCACTTTTTTAGTAAAAAAAACGGACTTCAAGAAAAACATGCACTAAATCGAATAGTGCGATGATTTTTTCATTGATCTCATCAACAGATCTTTGCCAAATTTATATGAAACCACCCTGGAGGTAGCCCCTACTAAAAAAAAAAAGGAATTAATTATGTCATCATCATTCAGCCACAAGAGGTCCACTGCTGGACATAGGCCTCCTCCATGGATTTCCAAAAATACCGGTTGGAAGCGGCCTGCATCCAGCGCCTTCCTGCCACTTGGATGAGGTCATCTGCCCATCTTGTGGCTGGTCGTCCTACGCTGCGCTTGCCGATATGTGGATACGTTTCACTGTCATAAGTCATCACTGGTAACACACACTGTTTGTATAATTTTGTCCGAGCGATTGAGGTATGTTAGACGAAAAGACTTTTCTAGGTTTCCCGAACGCAGCCCAGCCGAGTTGGATTCGACGATGGACCTCTTTCACGAAGTTGGACCGGCCTAGTATGTATCGATTGCTCTATTATATTCCTCACAATCACTGAAACAGCTGAAGAGGTTTATTAAATCTCTCCTGTAAATCCTCATAGAAGGGTGAGCAAAAAACTGACAGAATTACAGACGTAGAATCCTACTCTTATTTATAAAAACAAGGTACCCCAAAACACAATGTAGTTTTAACAGTCAGTGGTAAAGGAAAAGACACTATTTAAACTGCATCTGTTTTAGGGATTGTGTTTTTGTTTAAATAAGACTGCATGTTTTTAATCCAATAACAAATTGCTTGCTCGTTACTTGCACTATCTTAGTGCAAGTATTGTCACAAGAAAAATCAAAAGACGCATGACACTAATAAGTTACTACCAAAGAGTTCAGTTCCGTGTTGCATACTTTTTGGCAGGCGCAAACACCAGCATACAGGCCAAACCTCTAATGATTGCTTAAACTATTTAAACTGCTCGCCCGACTTGATCTGTAAGCGATGTCAGCTCGTGTTTAGTTATCTGCGCCATTGCCTTCGACTGGGTAGTGGAGTGCTGAGTAAATGCTGAACTAGACGGACAGGCCTCAGTCATGTTGACTGAGTGAAGTAATGTAGTGGATGAGGTTCCTCCGTCTTTGGAAGCGTTTCGTCCAGGAGTTTGATGAGGTGAAGAGGTGTGGGCGTATGAGGTTCTTCGGTTTTTGGTAGCCTTCGTTCTAGGACAGTGTCAGACAAGAATTACTTTCTTCACTTGTTTTAAAAGCAAGCTTAACGAAGACAAAAGAAAACTTTCTAGGTTTATCAAATTGTTGGTTATACTGGGGCCAAAAGTTATCGTATATTCAATTTACTTCAATTAATTTATTTCAGACAATTATTCCATATTTCCATTGAGTTATGGAGCGGGCAATTTCAACGCTGAGGCATATGGACGGTTTCCTCACTATAGGTATTTTCCTTCATATACCTGAAGTGAGTGGTAATTGCTACTACTAATTCACGAAATTAAAAGAGGCATTTAAATGCCTAGAGACGAATCTGAAGTCAAATCTGTCACGGATTCGAAACCGGCTTTCTTGAAATCTATCTGGAAAGAATCAAGTGAAAGTCACGACCCACAACGACGCTAAGATTACGTGAACTATGGCTTTACAAATAGTAGAATATTTATTGAAGCACGCATTCGGAAATCAAACGACCTCTACTTATTAGTGTTCTTTGATTGTTGGACATTTTTCAAGCGATGTTTATCATAGGCATTAAATTTTAAGGGAAGGAGGGCGCCGGCAACAACCCTAGGTCATAAGGTAACAACTTTAGAATAATCTAAAAGCTCAGGGCTTAGGGGTTTCTGTAGAGTACTTCAATAAAGTCTATGCAGCCCGCTTGAGGGGCTGCAGGATATAAGTGAGTTAGTGAGTTAGGGGTGACTGCCATGGACGTTTATTATTGGGGCTAGGCGTTTTTTGGTACGCATATTTGACGTGAATCCATAACATTTTTTCTAGTTTTTTTAGTGTGGGTTTGCCAACTCTATGAATACAGACTTTTAAATGTTTTTAAAGGCGCACCCGTGTGGTAAAAAAACATTACGTAAAGCAATCCGTTTTTCTGATGCAGAGGATCTAGATTTGGTCCTCACAACTATTTACTTTAAAGTTAATAGAAGATTTATTAAGTTAAATGTAGCAATTTGAAAAATGAATCGTTGGTTATCCAAAAAATTATAGAGCAAACCATTTATATTAAATATTATAAGTTAAAGTTGGTAACCTTTATTTTATTATACATTTAAATGTAACCCCAAAATAATTCGTTTTAGCTTTTTCGCGATTTTTTTCGGAAGCAAAATGAAATAAAAAAACGTGTTTTACGCATTGTTTTGTGTAATATTTCATGAATAATATTCACTTCATAGCAACGAAAATGTTTTGCGTATGGAATGTTTTTAGTAGGAGTCGCGCCTTTAAACGTACAACCATAGATGGTTCTCATTTTGTTAACCTATGACTTATAGTTTGCCAACGTTGCGCTCCTGTTCTATAAGCGTTTCCTCCGAATTTGACGGCTCGTCTGGCTTGGCTTGTGGGTCAAGGTATACAAAGTGTTTATAAGTTCAAATGTAATTGATAGGAATCTCATTTGGGTGCTTACCTGAGTTAGTCGATAAGCCAAAGATAAGGGGTTGACTTTGCAAGTCATAGGTTAAGTTTGAAGTACAGCATAATGTTGTAATAAAAATATACACATTTTTTTACCATTACTTAGGATTAGGATACAATGTTATTTGTATATAGGTAGGTAAGTACCTCTAATATTATTTTAAATACCTCGATCTGATTGAGGTACGTTTTGTAAACTACTTATGTAAATTAATTAACGACTGTGTGGTATGTGGATGTCTATATGTAGAATTCGTACAGTCGACAGCACATCAGCTTTTAAAT
The DNA here is from genome assembly GCA_963969515.1 of Yponomeuta evonymella. NCBI lineage: Eukaryota > Metazoa > Arthropoda > Insecta > Lepidoptera > Yponomeutidae > Yponomeuta > Yponomeuta evonymella. The sequence goes on from OZ018362.1 coordinate 11,726,802, forward strand.
ATGTGCACTGTAATCAGTTACGTTAAGTATTTGTAGCAAAATGTAAAGGTTGACCCACAGTCAACTATACCTACTAGGGTAGAAAGAGAGGTATGTTTGGTATGCAGCCTATATACGTTCCACTGTAGGGCACAAGCCGCCTCTCAAGGAGAGGTGCCCACCGCGGATTGGCGGTTTCAAGCGCTGAGCTGAGGTATATGAATAGCTCAGACACTCAGGTTTCCCCACGATGTTTTCCTTCACAGTTGGCGAGTGGTATTGCTACTATAACTTCACAAATGTACATAACTTAGAAAACAAAGTCATATCGAACCTGCGTCTCCCGCTTCCGAGTCAAATGTTCTAGGCTACTAGGCTACTACCGCCTACCAAAGCCTAAATAAAGCCCGGTAATGAGCCAAAAAGATTCATCGCGTTCGCGAGGTTAACAAGACCTTTCATCTCCTGTCTCGGTAAAGTATCTCCTTCCTTCCAATTACGTTTCATACATTGACGGGTGTCAATGATGTCTGTCAAGTCCGCCGCATATCATTCCACTCACTCAAATGATCTGTGGGGCTCTTATGAATGTGGATCTTGGTTGGTTTTGGCTTGACCGGGGGCAGGAGGGCCTGCAAAGTCTCTACGTGGTCTCTACCATATTAGCGGAGGCGATTTATCAACTGCATCGACCTTTATTGCTGTAGTGTAAGGTTGTAATTACCTTGGCAAGAGTGCAGGGGCATAGTGGTGAAGGATGAAGCAATGTTTTGGAACAACAAAGACACGTCGGATCAGATGTTTCAACATGGTAATGTATGGCGTTGGAGATTTTAATTGGAAACACATTTTTTGTGCAATTAAGAAGTTTGTGATTGATGCCAAGAAGCAAGGAAACAATGCTATAAAAATTGGTAGGCATCAGGTTAGTACTGCAGAAGAAAAGGAGAATTAACGGTTCACGACGCGCACACGTATATTACGTAAATCTTCTAGGCGGCAATGGAATGAAAAAGCATGTCACGTGACCTGACCATGAATCTGACATTGTAATATAATGTACTAACAGCAGCGAGGCCCTTCTTACAGGTCTTATTTTTCACCTTGCATACATAAGCAGCCTATATACGTCCTAATGTAGGGCACAGGCCTTCTCTCAGGGAGAGAGTATGGGCTTGATCACCAATAGCTCAGACACTCAGGTTTCCTCACGATGTTTTCCTCCACCTATTGCTACTAAAACTCACAAATGTACATAACTTAGCAAAGTTATGTACAGTGTATCTCACAAGTAATACATAATATATTAAATTAGATTGTTTAGTGCGATTGCCAAGTCAACAATCTATTTATTTAAAACATAAAAGATTTTTAATATTTATATGGTCACTGTAAGATGTTGTCAGGTTAGCTTATTACGTAATAACTTAAGATAGAAGGACCGTTAAGTAGGGACTGAATGAATTAACCGACTTGGTATTACATGGATCTCACAACTTTTTGCGGTACAAGAATTGAGTTGCGAGACTTGGTTTCTTTACAATTTCGTTGTTTTCCGAACTTCTTGCACCCATTTATATATAATCGTGTAAATAACAGATGTGACTTAAAAAGCTGTACCACATGGGAAGCCAAAATAAAGATACAAAAATGGCTTCCATTACTCTCGTATATAGAAACTGAAAACTTATTAAAAGTAATTTCCTAACACAAAACCATGCAACCCCATACTCACATACACTCACCACACTCACACACACACACACACACACACACACACACACACACACACACACACACACACACACACACACACACACACACACACACACACACACACACACACACACACAAACACATACACGCATACTCTCTTACACGCATGCTTTATCATGCATACATAATCCCACACACTTTCTCACACAACTACGAATGAATGTAAATGTACCTATCACGTAATCTATGAATGTGGGTATTATTAACTTTACAACTATCTACATTCATGGATTAACAAAAATCGCCTTTTAATGTATGTTATTAATCTTTAAGCCGTTGATTTCTGGCATTATCCTTTGTTAGTAACGTAACTTTATAACTTCCTTATTATACCTGCTCCTATGATATCAGTACAATGAAAATCAATTTAGCAACTGTCTCCCCGACTACCACGATTCAGGCTCGACCTTGTGTGGTAGTCACTGTGTAAACATAACTATTGTAATAATTATTTTCTGGCAATAAATGTATTTTTTTAAAATGTTTTTAATGGCTAGTTAGTTCAGCTAAGTGTTTGTTTATTTGGGCGTCAGCGAAAGTGACGCCCCATCATCCGTATATTTTCGTACATAATAATAAAAGGTAACGTAATTATGTTTAATAATTCTGCTACATAAATTTAATTAACCTCCATACAGTTTCAAGTAATATTCTACATTTATTTTAATTTAAAGTGTTTTTCATTTTCATACCTTCCTGTTTCGAATTGTTAACGGCTTTTCAACTCTATTGAAATATGAATTGTAGAAGATTTACTCATTTCGCTACACTTATTTTTGTTATAAAGAGTCGCAAACCCCTTTATCTTTATGAAAAACTTACTTGGTCTTCTTGCACTTGCTTGCTCGCCTTGCTATTCGCTCACACAGGACCACCGCATATAAAGGATGTTTTAAATATACTGCCGCTAAAATTTGGAATACCATCCCACCTCCTTTACGTAATCTCACTTCTATTGGAACTTTCAGACAAAAAATTAAAGAATATGTTGTCAGCGCGCAAATTAGCGGCGATTTCCCTTTTTAATGAAGTTTTTGTATTATCGAGGATTAATTCATAACTTTAATACACCCTCACCTGCTTGCTCAAGGTTAATACGTATCAAGTAGGTAATTAAGAACCTAACTGAAATTAAAATGTACTCAGCTATAATAGAAATTTCACAATTTTAAATTGCACACCAGTAATTACAAAATGAAAATATCTGTAAAACAAGAAATCTTTTTCTTTCATGGTTCGGTCTGAAAACCAGCGCCAAAGCCCTGCTTTGGCATCAGGCTGAGACTGGCCCATTTTTGACAACTTTGTTGTGGTATTTTGCTAAATGTGTTCTATGGTTTACTAACTTAATTATATACCTATTGTTTGTAATTCTTTATAAGGATATTAACTTGATTATGTACCTACTGTATGTAATTCTTATTCTTCTTATTTAAGCGGTAGGCAGTTCGTTGCCAGGTCCATTGTAAAACCTGCCATCAACTGTAACTCTGATACATCGGAAGGTCTGCCCGAAATTACACCGAATTACTGCGTTTTACTCCAACCATCTCCAACTTCTGTCACACTTTCTTCCTTCATCTTCTCCACATGTCCAAACCAACGCACCATTCCTTTCTTAATTCCAATATTTTCAAAAATTACTTCCTTTTAAAAACTCAATATCGACATCGATAATCGCGCAGTTTTTCGCCTTCATTCCCTGAGTGGGTAGACAGAAGCTATAATCCCTACGCGGCTCAGCTGAATTTCAATTTAAAGTCTCATCATTTCGGAATGTTCAATCAAGATTAAGTCCATAAAATTGAAAACGAAGGCGATCAAAAGTTAACCATCAGCTTTCCAAGGTAATGGGTGGTCTGGAGTAATTTGACGTGTGCGATAAGTGTACCATAATCGACACCTTTTTGAACGAATAATCAGTCTTTCGGATAATCGCCGAGGTCGTTGGGTACTACCCAACTCAATGGGTAGTCTGGGACATCGACCTAATTGAACTGCCTTGTTGGTCTTATGGTTAACACGCTTGCCTACTAAACCAGATATGGTGAGTTCGATTCCCACTGGAGGCTGCAGTACTTGGTTTGTACAAATAGCTTCAGTCTGGGCGTATTTCTATGTTTGTGATGTCCTTGCCTAGTTACTATAGCACAGGGTATCCTACCTATTTTAGGACCAGGACAAGTGAAAGTGTTGTGTGGAAGTTATTATTATTAATTGAAACGCAATAACTGGGCGATTGATGATTTTTTGCGGTTGAAACAATGGGGTGCTTGCCTCAAAATTGGATTGGAGTGACATTGTATTTTTATGTAGGACAAAGAACAAACTTAAGGCTTAAGAAATCTTTCACAGGCAGCAGCTCAACCTTTACATACTTGCACTCTGGTCAGTTACGTTAAGGACGACTTTAGAACAAAAATGTAAATGTTGATCTACAGTACGACTACACTGTAAACCTACTTTCTTTTACTTAATTTTTTACTAAAGGAATCTAGTTATCCTTTTTTGGAGGAACATGCTTAAGAAACAACATCAAAGGGTGTGTCGGTAAACAATTAATTATTTTAACTATCAGCATCCTTCATCGGTTTGGCTATTAAATAAACTTTTTTAATTAATATTAATTGAAACGTCTGAGCTAGGAAATGAAGCAATTTACTAACGCCCAACAAAACTTCAAAAGCTTCATAAAACCTCCACCATAATTATGAATGAATAGTTTAAAACGTAGGTACCGTCAACAGCAAGTTACCTTTACATTTTTGTTATATTTTTAAAGGGACTTTTCGTGATTAATGTACAGTCGACAGCACTGAACAATGTAGGTACACTGGACAGCACAACAACACTGCCAATCGGTATTTGTATCTACGTATTTTATCATAAGTACAAAAATACAGATTTGAACAGTCATCGAAAATATTGATCAGACAGTCTGACTCTTCAAGTTTTACGTTTGTATAGTAAAATCGTCCTTAACTGAACTGCTTAGAGTACAAGTATATCATTTACTTTTATGTAAGTAAGTAAACTATTTATTTCCAAAAAGATAATACAAATTAAGGCCGCTTAAAAATAGGCATTGGAGGGTATTACAAAAAATGTTTTGCGTTCCCCGGCCAATAAAACAATATGTTTCATTTGTTCCTTTAATCATTATTCCCAAGATCCGTATCAGATGATGGGAGATGTTCCTCGGGCATTCCTTTGTGACCAGAAATCTCTTACATTAATCTTAGTTTAATATGTATGTTTGACCAATGACCTTTGAAATCTGTAGAGTGTACATGGACAGCACATCGAACTCTAAAATTTAAAGGTTGATGTACCATCGACAGTACAAAACACTCTATGGAGTTGCGTTGCGGACGAGTTTACAACGAAATGTTTGGAACGAAGGATTGGGGAGTTGTGGAGTGCTAGGCTACTTTCTGCCTCCGCTGCATGTTACCGCGACAAACCTTTTTGTCTTTCTAATGCGTAACGCCATCTTGATATTTAAAATAAGAGAAATGACCTTAGTTGAATTGAAGCGGTGGACACCCATTTGTAAAACTTTATCTGAAATTCGAGAGTTCCTGGGTTCGATACCGCACATTTGTGAACATTGTACCAAAGACTTAGTTTTCTAATAAATTTGTAGTAGCAATAATATTGGCTACTTTGAAGGAAGAAATAGGGAACCCGACTGTCTGAGGTCAGTGACTGAAGAATACAGGTGTTCACATACAGACGTCGTACAAATGTCTCTATCTCTTTCTCTCTGTGCCCCGGGGTGGGTGGGACGTTTCGCCATCTTACTTTACGTAGTGAAATAAGGTGAGATGACGATAGTCGAAAGGACCTCAGAAAATATTATTTCTCGTATACCAACAATTTATTAATCCACTGTTAACAGCTGTCAGTTGGCCAAAGTGCGAAAAAACAGCTAGCTTAACAATAGGTTAACAGATTGTAAGGGTAAGTCGCCAACCCTTCTTGTCACCGTGGCGACTCATGACAAAAAGCCCTCATGGAAGGTCTCAAAGAAGAAGAAGATGCTAGTCGCTAGGAAGATAAAAACGTTTATCGCGGTAATATGCAGCGGGGGTTGGACCGGTACGGGGTGTTATGGAACAGCATATTAGCCTTCACTTTTTCGTCCATAACGTAACTCAGTGGAGTGCATGCGTGTAAGATCGATGCGTTATCAACTCTACTAGATTATTTATTGATTGAAAATATTGTACAATAAAAATATTTGTACGAGGGCTAATAATACAGTATTTTCTTCCAGCTAACCTTATCTATCGCGACATTGACACAGCACCTCGTAGTTTGTTGATAACAAGATTATTCGGGAACAATAGATTTTTGAAGGCATTACAATGTTGTTCCTTTGATAATACGGCAACAATGATTATATAGACAACTAACAGAGTAACACTAGCGCCGCAAAGGTTAAAAAATCTATCTTACTAATCATATTTGATAGGCTCATGATCCTAGGTTCTTTATCGTGGGTCCTAAAAATCACTTGAGAGATTTTACAGACACTTTTCGGAAAAATATGATCTGTAAAAGAAGATAAGATCACGGTGATCACCAATGCAACGCTACAAGCTACCACCCATCGAGCCCAAGATAAAGTGGCTTGGAGAGTGAAGGTCAACCAATCGGGCAACCCATAGTCACGTCCCTCAGCCATGAGGATACGACAAAGAAAAAGAAGAAAAGAAGATAAGATTTTTCTTTCATTGGTGGCGCTAGTTAGCCCACTGGACTCGACACTTAAAGGATTAACCAAAAAAAAAGTAAAATAAAACAGCCACTTGACTAGCGCACTCAATAGCGAATTCGAAGATCAGAGCGCTTTAAAATACGAAAAGCTCGATTTTATTTCGTGCCTTGAGATTAGATGACTTATTTCATTCAGTCGACAGGACATTTACCTACATTATGCAAATAGAAGCGACTTACGATGCAAAAAGAGGTCTTGGATTACGATACAATCAATCGATCAGTCCGTAACTCTGTACTCGTCTGCTGCTGGAGGTAGGCATCCCCCAACGCACGCCACTTCTTTCTATAATCGGCCATCCTCACTCAGCCGCCGCCAGCAATCTGCCTTCTTGATTACGATACGATTAGTTTTAAATACTACCTCATTACCTGCTTGCAGTGCCCACGGAAATAATAAAACTTCTTTCTCGACAGCTATCTGCAGCTTAACAATTTAAACGAAGATTTATAAGTGCGATGCTTGTCTAACTGGCAATTAGGCTGATCCCGTTCCGATATGTTGACGGTAAATGACCGGCGTTATCATTAAATTACTAAAATTACCGGAGCGTAGTCGATCACTCATTCACACTCCTTTTATATTGCAGTCAAACGTCATCGTTGCGTTTGTTAATATCACGAACACACAAATGTACTTAACTCACATTAGTTCGAGTAGCATTTGAATGCAGTTCCAATGAAAAATTATCTAATTTATTTCAAATACCTACTTGTCGTGTCTGTGCTAAGCCGCGGACAGGTATAAGGAAACTATAAGGATTCCTTGTTGACTACGGAACCCTAATAGCCCAGTTCAGCCATAAATTTGTTGAAAACCGGGACAAATTTTGCACTACTATCGGGTGGAAGAATAAATACCATAATGATGTCGCTTTACTGTGGTAATCAATCGGTGGCATGTATTAACACTAAGATTTTATTGAGATGTCCCTAATAGTTTTCTGGAAGTGGTCCCTACATAGAGTGGACGGAATGCTAAGTAGAAACTGCAGATAAGACAATTAACGAGCAAAAGCTTATGGCTCAAACAAACCACATTGAATGCTGCACATCGCTGCCAGCGTTTTAAGGTTTACAATGTTTTGTTTTAATATCAAGACATTATAAACCCTATGTAAATATCATATGATATAGAAACACTTGATAATTTGGGACTCTCTTTTGTCATTGGAAATGTATTTTTGTTCGCTCCAGTGTCACTTATGTCACGGAGAGTTGTGAATATATTATGTTAAAAAAAATATGGCTCAAAAGACGCGTGACGGACGCGTATTCACGATAGCTGTATGGTGCAAAAGAATTATTCTAGTAAGTTAAAAACGAAAAAAGTTATGGCCGAAATAGTGAAATATTTTTTTTTATTTACATATTTTGAGAGAATGTACTTTGATAAACAGTATTATAAATTACTAGATGACCCGGCAAACGATATTTTTGCCATATTAATTAGCCTACGACCTATTCTCAGACCTACCAAATCACTACACAAAAAATTCATAAAAATCTGTGAATCCGTTTCGGAGGAGGTCGATAACAAACACTGACACGAGATTTTTATATATTACATTTAACAGTAATGTTAAAAAATTATTGTAAATTTTCGTGATAATTGTGAATTCTCCTACCTTCGGTCGAAATATGTATTCATTTTTACAACGACCTATCTATTAATTGTTGATTTTGTAGGTTTGATGAGCGCTCTATTAATACTTGATCACGGTGTCCCCTATGCCAGGTAAGTACACACGGTGGTAGCCTAGTGGGTAGAACATTGGACTCGGAAGCGGGAGACCCAGGTTCGATTCCCAGTGCGGGCATGTACCTATGACTTTGTTTTCTAAGTTATGTACATTTGTGAAGTTACAGTAGCAATACCACTCGCTAACTGTGAAGGAAAACATCGTGAGGAAACATGAGTGTCTGAGCTATTCATATACCTCAGCGCTTGAAATCGCCAATCCGCGGTGGGCACGCGTGGTGATTAAGCCCATACTCTCTCCCTGAGAGAAGGAATGTGCCCTACACTGAGACGTATATAGGCTGCTTATGCTATTTATACAGACCTTAAAATAACTTATAGAACAAGAAGAAGAACATTTATTTCAACAACAGTAACACACACATACATTAACAAGTTACAACATAACTTATAATGATAAAGTAAATGGTACATCCCAGAATCGAACCCAGAACCTCTGGGATGTGTGGTATGGTAACCGTTCTGCCGATCCGCTACCACTGTAGCTTGTTATTAATGACACACATTAAATTGTTTAGCTCCGTCTGTCTGTCTGTACGCCACAGTCATTAGCTGGTGATTTATCAACATCAATAAGGCATTTCTTTTGGTAATTCATTATATTCGAAAGAAGGTACAGTCAATTTTTCATGCGTGCACTGTACTCGTACTTGGTGGAGTTACAGGCGACCTCCAGCCATTTTAGCAATGACCCGTTTGAGAGGATTTAAAAAAGAAGGGAAAGTCTTTTCATAAATGTAGTCAGCGACTTTGCTAGATTTTAAAATCACGGACTTTTTAAATACTAACATTTTGTTTCCCCGTACTTAGTTTATGATAAAGAAATTATTAATTTCAGCATAAAATTTTCTTGTAGGATAACTAAAATATGTCTTCAATGACCGTAATTTTTGAAAAAATGACACACAATACGATGTTACCTACTACACTGCCTATATCATCAATATCATCATCATCATTATCATTTGACGCCCATTGCAGGACATAGGCCTCCCTCATGGTTTTCCAAGCGTCCCGGTTACAGAACACAATTGTCCCGGTCTTTTGCCACCCGCATCCAGCGACTCCCCGCCACCATAACCAGGTCGACAGACCATCTGGTGGCGGGCCTTCCCACGCTGCGTCGTCCGGTCCGCGGTCGCCATGTCAGAACTTTTTCGCCCCAACGGCCATCAGTTCCGAGCTAGTGCCCCGCCCTTTGCCACTTCAACTGAGCAATTCCTTGAGCTATATCAGTAACTCGGGTTCTTCTGCGGATCACCTCATTTCTGATTCGATCACGCAGTGAAACTCCTAACATAGCTCTCTCCATTGCTCGTTGGGCCACCTTGAGCCTTCTTATGAGGCACATAGTCAGCGACCAGGTCTCACATCCATAAGTCATCACTGGTAACACATATTTTGTCTTGAGACACTGAGGTATTTTGGACGCGAAAATGTGTTTTAGTTTCCCGAACGCTGCCCATCCGAGTTGGATTCGACGAGTGACCTCTTTCTCGAAGTTAGACTTACCTAACTGGACTTGTCCCAGGTATACATAGTGGTCGACAACTTCGAGGTCAGATCAGAGCTGCCAACGTGGATAGAAGTGGGTGCTACATGGGAGTTTGACATTATCTTAGTCTTGTCCATGTTAATTTTAAGACTCACCCAGAATGCCTTTAGTAGAGGCAAATTAACCTATATCTGCCTACTAGAGCGACAGGCTTAGGTGATCAATCTTCAAGTTATTGCCGATACGCTATGGCATATTCTCATTTACTATAGGTACCTCAAATAAGACCACTATACAGGGTTACCTCTAAAATGCGTAATTCCTAAAACGCATCGATTAGAGTTTGATTTTTAGGTACAAATTCTGTTCTATGCTATATAAGTCTAAGTATTCGGTAAATCTTCTATATACTCTAAGATACAGTCAACAACCTATCAACCTGCATGCGCTTTACCTACTTAGTGACCTTTATTCTCATAAGAACAGAGGTTCATTTAGTTACGTCACGGGCTACTTTGCAAATAAAACGTAAAGATTGATTTGCTTATCACTTGCAATCATTAGGTCCTCGTGAGTGCGGGTGTTAGGGCACGCAGGGGTTTTGCCATAATCGCCACGCTTGGCAGGCGGGTTTTTTTGGTTTTTTAATCGTTTATTTAAGATAAAAAAAGAAAATACACACAACATATACCTCCAATCCGCCGAAACCGACAAGGTTTATCCGCGGATTGGGTTCGGTTGGCGATCGCAGTATGCGGTTGGAATCTTAGGAAAACGCTGCTGCCCGTCTCTTGGTAGGTAATTGATTTCCTTAGTCGCCTTCTACGACATCCACGGGAGGAAATGGAGTGAACGGACGCATTCTAGTAGTTTTAAGCAAATATCAAACGTCGTCACTACAAATTAAAAAAAGTAAAACCATATGAATAAGTACTTAATTTAAAACGTGAACAAAAAAAGAATCTGAAATTGTAGAAGTTTCGGTAGGGTAAATGACAAACTCTCGTATTTCAGGGATTGCGCGTTTTAAAGAAAACCCTGTATACTCACTCAACTCAATCTGATACAAAATTAAATAACAATTATTCTTTACAATGACGCAACGGATGTCAGGCGGCGACAAATGGTCGGATGCCGCTGTGCACCACCGATCTCTATCTAGCTAGAGAGATCCATTCCAATCGGATAATCCTCTTTTATCTGCTTGTTATTTGGCATAATGATCATTGAGTCGGCTGTGACAAGTTCTGCCCTTGCATCACGTAACTTTCCACTCTATCGGGTTAAGGATTTAGAGGACTCCAAGTGTCTAAATATGTAGGTATGTATTTGATAGTTTGGAGTAGCCTAAGTCAGACAATTCCATACTGTGGAGGACTTAGGTACGTGATCACACCCTAGAGCTCGAACTTCAATAATAGTGAGTGAGTTTGCATGGAGTTCTTCGATGGAAAACAATGGTCAATTTCAGCGGGAATAAAAAAAAACTTATTATCTGGGTAGGTAGGTACCTACTGTTGAATTCGCACGCAGGTGATTTACTTTACTGTACCTACTTCATGGGGTAGCCAATATTTTATGTAGGTACGTAATTAGCTGGCTCGGCAAACGTTGTTTTGCCATATTAATTAGCCTACGACTATCAACTACCTACCAACAAATTTCATAAAAATCGGTGAAGCCGTTTCGGAGGAGTTGATAACAAACACTTTTTTGTAGATTTTTGTATATTAGACTATTATTAGATATATCACATTAATTTAGTCTAGCTAGTCTAGTTAGTCAGTGTTAGTCAGGCACTCTAGTGACAGAAACAGTGTTGTTAATGCCTCAGATTAATTAGGTACTTTTTTCCTTGATCTGAGATTTGTACATAATCATAGATAGCTACGTTTGGGGTAGATTCATACGTTTTGGGTGGGTATAGAGCTTTTTGACTAGGTTTGCCATAATATGACAGAGGAAAAAAATAATATTACATAGTGAACAGTTAGTAAACAGCTATTAGGCGCCATCTAGGCTCCGTGGACGACATCTATGAGCATCGTCATCATCGTGGCAAAAATAAACATGTACGTAGTGAAAAACTCATTGAATAGATGGCGCTGTGTTACTGTGTTTCATTATTTGGCTCTCAGAGGTATGGCTCTAGCTCTTCCAAATACCAAACCTACCTACCTTGGTCTATGCTCTACTAACTAAACCTTCATGTTCAGTCCATAGAGTAAGTTCAGTCCTCAGAATAATCTGTGGTGGTCAGTCTTCGAAAACGTCAAAATAAATCCATGTTTGTTTCATTTCGCCTGTCTGGCTGGCTCTTGGAATTATATGACGTTCCGCTGTTCTTATTGGTTGCACAATGTTAACGTAAGCAAAGCCACCAATGACGACCACAAATTAAGTGAATTAATTGATACATTGAAATCACATGGATATCAGAAACTAATTTTGTAGTGGACTTTTTTCCTGTTTCGCTGTCAATAATTTTTTTCCACGAGAGTCAGTGATACTATGCACGCTAATAAGCAGTGCAATTTCCATGAGAAATACCGTGTAAAATGTGAAAAACAGTGAATTTGTAAGACTAATTGTTGGTGAAAATACATAATAACTATTTGTGTTCATGGTGTGAAGCGATATGCTCTCCTCTGCAGTGTTCTGAGATTGTAGTATCGCAAGGTTTCATAATAAGTGTGTAATTGATAAAGACTCGAAATGCCCTCTAAACCTGTCAACCAAAAGAGGCGGTGAGTATTTCATTCCATAGTAAGATTTCAATCAATCAGCCCACATTCATCCTCTGCCGGACATAGGCCTCTCCCAAGGTACGCCACTTCTTTGTGTTTTCGGCCATACTCCTCCAGCCAGCAATCTGCCTCATCTCATCGATCCAAAGAGCTGGCCGCCCTATGCTGCATTTGCAGCCTTTGCTTGAGAACCTTGGTGCCCCACCAGCTATTGATTCTTCGCCACATGTGACCAGCCCGTTGCCACTTCAACAGTTACTAGTCAGTCTTATTTATAAAAAAAACGATTCCTTAGAATGCCAATTGAAATGGTCTGTGGTGGAGGTTTTACAAGAGAAAGTCGCAACAACCAAATTAATAAACTGCCTCATAGGAGTGCTTTAGAGGAATTGTGTTTTTATAAATAAGGCTGTTAGACTTTTGGTAATATTTCTGTGCAATTAAATGACCCAATTATCTCTTTAAACTATGACCTGGTTGTAGCTTGAATAGTTGTCCTGTCAGTTACACCATGCCTTTCTTGTAAGTTAACTTTCTCTTTGCTTCTGAGTCTCCTAATTGAAACAAAAATGCGACAAGGAGGCTTCATGGGGCTTGAGGTAGCTCACAAAAAGTTGCATTTAGGCTTAAATTATAAGTTGTTTTTCCTCTGATAAGCTTGCCGTGTGGCGCCGGATTAAGAACAGCGTCACTCTATTTCCTTCCGTGGATGTCGTCGTAGAAGGCGAATAAGGAAATCAATTACCAGGACACGGGCAGCAGCGTCTTCCTGAGATTCCAACCGCATACTGCGATCGCCAAACCGCCTGCCAAGCGTGGCGATTATGGCAAAACCTCTCATGGTTATGAAAACCACGAAGGAGGCCTATGTCCTGCAGTGGGCGTCAGGTGGCTGATGATGAAGCTTGCTGAAGGTTAGCCGAACAGCTGTTATTAGAATTGTCAAAAATGTGTTTGCCCAGTTAGTATGTTAATACAACTCATAATGCAGTGGAAATATAATGGGCTTATCCTGTAGTAGTTGCATAAATTGTAATGGTAAATTGATTATATAGCAATCCATCCTTTAATGGTGTGAGAAGTTTTAGGCCACTTTTAGAGGTTTTAGGGGACCCCTCCTAGCTTTACAGGTTTATTTTAAGAAAGAAAGAAAACATTTATTTAAATTGTCACAGAAACACAAAGTAGACACGAAGGTACACGAACAACATTATAGTTAGTAAAATATTTTGGAAACTAGGCTGAAAACGGTTTTTATTATGTGCTTGGTGAGCTTTCTGAAACATCTAATATGAATAAAGGGCAATCAATAAAAAATATGTACAAAAGAACAACACAAGGAAAACTTGTCGAATTGAAAATAATCCGCTCCAGGACACATCTGACACAAAGGTCCCCACTATACTGTTGGTCGACATTTTCTGTGTCACAATGTTAGAGCCAAAAATGTTATTGATATAAACTATATTTGCTCAAAAGTAACATAAATGCATCAGCTAAAGCTGCTTGTGTATTAATAAATGAAATTGGGAACAATTCAGATACTCAATCCAACATGAAGTGATCAGTATCCAAGTGAATCTGGATGAGCTTGAGATGATGGTGCTAAATAAGAAGATTGGGGTGTTGTCAAGTATCCTTATCCTTTTTCATGTATTTACAATGTATGGTGTGCAATAAAGAGGATTAATCTAATCATAAGAAATCAATTCACCTCAACCAAGAGTCTTTTTCATCTACCTAAATAACCTCCAACTGGACTTACCAGTTTTGTTTACCTTAAGCCCCATTCGAAGATCAGATGTATGCCATTGATGGCCATGACTGTAGCTAATAAAAGTTGGGTGAATGACATCACTTAATATCATCTAACAGGTCATAATAAAAACAACTAACAACGAGGTACAGTTACCAAAACCCTCCATTCAGTATCACCATTTTTTAAAGTTATGTTAGCAGTTTTTTTTTTATATACTTAAGCACTTTGACCCTACTACTTAATATTATAAATGTGAAAGTTTCTGAAGATATTTGGATCTATGTTACTCAATCATGCAATAACGGCTGAACGGATTTAGATGAAATTTGGTATGGAGATTGTTTGAGTCCTGGGGAAGGACATGGGATACTTTTCATCCCGTAAATTACTTATTCCATGCGGACGCTGTCGCGGGCAATAGCTAGTTATTTTAAAAAAATAATTTAGTTGTATGAAGCTCAAATACCACGCGATAAATTAAAAAAAACACACGATGTCTCTAAACATTCCTCCAGTGCAGTTTAGATAGTCGGTTCATTCCTTTTACCACATACTATCTAAACTGCATTTGAGAAGGGTTTTAAGCAATACTGTTTTTGTAATGAGATTGCAAGATGTTAATTTAGGCTCCATCTTAAAGATTCTCCATTAACCAGTATTTTTATAGTTATTTCAATAATAATCTTCTAACAATTCAGTTAATCTTATCATACTTATCATATTAACCTTATCAAATTGTAATAAAAAATAACCAACAACCCGACTTCTGACCATTAACTACAGGCGGGACTGACCTGGGTACTTCACAATGAGTTACATTGGTGAATTTTTGGTCCTGGATGCTTAACCTTTGGAACGCCGAAGCGCGGATCCGCGCGGCAGTACTAGAATGCCGAAGCGCGGATCCGCGCGCATCCGATATCGTGTAGGTTTTGCGCTATTTTAATAAATACTACGAGGGAATAGAGTTTAAAATTATGTTTTTCTTAATCCTAATGAACGAATGAACCATAAACAAAAGTCACCCACAGAGTACAATATCAAAAAACCGGTCAATGCAAGTCGTGGAAATTCAAACTTGCCGAGTGCGTACAAACAACTACGCGGTTGACAAAAAAGTGAAATTCTAAGGAAAATAAGCTTATTTACGAAATAAAGGATGAGTAATCATTATTTATAGTTCTTCTGCTATCCACATAAATAAAATTTAGATTGAATCTATGCATTATTATCGTATTATCTTGAAACCAAACTAACATTCTAAAGTACTTGAGACTAACCTGAATGTTTGTTCGATGATTGTACACATGTCTCAGTATGTTTGTAGTGACTTACTTGTATCATTTTGATGGGAATTTTGTCCCTATTATATCTTTCAATTCAATAATTACGTCGGATAAATAGTGTAGCAGATAAATGCCTTTTTTTGACCATCATGCCCAAAATACACGCACACATGCACACATACGATGTGTAGGACGTTGTATGTTCACTCGTCCGCCCAAGCGCGGATCCGCGCAACTATACAGGTGGCTCTCTTTCCTATTTCGAGACACCACATCATGCCATGTAAACATTGAACATTTTAATATGAAGACTGGCATATTTTACGATTAAGAAAATAGCATAATAATGATTTACTATTTACTTAATAATGACTGATTTACTTAATAATGACTACGTTTATTTCCGATTTAAATCCATAAAAATTATTTAATTTAATATATAATTAAATTATTAACAATAGTAATTATTATAATACATAACTAATAACTCCAATTTTTAACAGACTTCAAAAAAGGAGGAGGTTATCAATTCGACGCATATATATATAAATATTGTTTATCAATAAAAAAAAATACTATCCTAACTATTTATTCAAACCATCTCAATAATTATCGGTATGTCCATCTATAAAATAATAACACGCAATTGTAATTGGTACGAAATGTCCCTAGCTTTTTAGCTACTTTAGACGACCCCCTGTATAGCCGCGCGGATCCGCGCTTAGGCAGGTGAGTAAAGATTACTTCGCGCGGATACGCGCTTCGGCAATTGAACGCAGTAGACCGTTCACTCACACATGCATAGAACAGTTCAAATGTGGTGCGAGAATATGCTGTTTTTATAGTTTATTTTCTCAAAAAAGTAGTTCCACAGACTACTACTGCCTTATACACATCGACAGTCCATTTATTGAACATTGCAATACTGCTACTTCCATAGACAAAAGAGGAGATCTTCATAAAAAAAAGCTTGAACTAAAGTAACCTACTCTAATCACAATTGTTCGATTCATTTGGCAAAAAATGTTTCATTAGAAGGATTATGTGATTTATTGATAACTATAAATGAAAAAGGACATTATATTTTACCTAAATAAGCACGTACATATGACTTACATCAATGTGACGATGTGTTGTGAGCCTCGAAAAGTGAGCATCGAAAAAGTACTAAATGGCGATTTTTCTGGAGAAATGTAGAATTTTGATGATAGTATTTCGGCGACAAATTTCACTAGAAATGCGTTGTTTTTCATGTCAGTGAATTCTTCGGTAAATGGTGAATAGTAAGCGCTGAGTAAAAGTAAAAATAAAACAAAGTAATTGACAGAAAACATCATCAATGCAAGAAGAGGTAGAAAAAATATACATTGTTTACTTTGTGAGGTTGTATAGTAAAAATAAAAAGCGTCTTTTCAATTCTATTGTGTCTATATTACTAGTTCATTATCGAACTTTCTATATCAGCAATAAATTTCATAGGTTCCACACATTTTACCAAGTTTCCAAGACATTTTGTAACTCGTTGTCACTCGCGCTAATTTACACTGTTACGCCCGGCGTACAAGGGTGCAACATTTTCGGTTGCTCCGGCGTTCCAAAGGTTAATAGTGGATGCTCAGCAGTCAGATTATTGGTTATTTGTTATTAAATAATAATAATAACTTCCACAGAACACAATCACTTACAGTATTTGTTTTTTTTTAATTTCTATCTTCTTAGTGATTTTAATTTTTTTGTTGTTTTATGTTAATTTCATGTTGCTTATGACACATGTCCAGTCACGACAAATCGATTAAGATCTTATTTATCAAAATCTGACAATTGGTTAAGGAGTTATGATGGAAAATAGAATTGGACATAATTTCATACTATGTACAATACGAGCCAAACACATTAATTACCCTTCTTTTGGGCTCCGCCATTGGGTAAAAAGAAGAGAATGTATTCAGTCAAAATGCAGCTGATTGTTTTCGTTTAATGTTTTATTCTCAAAAGTGACAAAATTCAAAATCGCAGTAGTTACTATAGATAGAAAAAAACACGTTGATCGACAGGCAAAGTAATCTTCATTGCTAATACGAAACTGGGTGGGTATTTACTATTCAAACACATCATCCTCATTATGATTCAGCCACAAGAAGTCCACTGCTGGAGATAGGCCTCCTCCAATGTTGCGGCTGGTCGTCCTACACTGCGCTTGTCGATATGTGGTCTTCATTCGAGAACTTTTCCGCTCCATCGGCCATCAGTTCAAACACAGCTTATTATATCAATTTCATAGCATGCAATCATTCAAACGATGCTACTGCATACTGCAATTGGGTAGACATTCTCTGTGTGAACCACAGACTCATACTAATTTAATAAGACAACCACTTCTAACCGTGTTTATAATAAGACATTTTATATGATTGGTTCCATAGCAGAATTACTATTAAAAGAAGTCATCATTGTTTTATACAACACATACTTTCGATATTTAGCCAAATTGTGAATCAATTGAGTGTTAATTTAATAATTTAGCAAAAGTCTAAAGAAGTTTAACACTATTATTTTTGTTGCACTAACCTATGCTGCTAAAGAAGTTTAACACTGTACCTATGATATCGCTGTACCTACATGATTATATTCTTTTTGTTGCACTAACCCGTGCTGAGGACAATTTTAAAAACCTATTTAGAGGCCAAAAATTCCACCTATCCCGGGACTTGAAACCGCGACCTCTGGCTTACTTTACCAGCGGTCTCCCAACTGAGCTAATGGGCAAGTGCAGGCATCGGCGAAGAGGCTCGAAATTTCTAAAATTTTTTAAATTGTCCTCAGCGCAGGTTAGTGCAACAAAAAGAATATAATCATGTAGGTACAGCGATATCATTCCGATGTAAAAACCTAACTGCAAAGTGGGTTACTTGGGGCTGCAAAGTGATGTAAATTGCTTTGGCCAGATGTCGCTGCCTGTACGTAATACAGAGAAGTTTGTAAAGAGGCTCGAAATTTCGCCCATTTCCTCAGTTGGGAGAGCGCTGGTACGGTAAGCCAGAGGTCGCGTGTTCAAGTCCCGGCATGGGTGGAATTTTTAGCCTCTAAATATGTTTTTGTTTTTTAAGTTTAACACTATTTCTTATGGGAATTAAAACGTTTATTTGGTAGGTAGTTGTTTCTGATATATCGCATGTAATTACGGCGCAATTTAGACACAACGTCATCGAGAGTAGGGGAACTGGTATGAATTATATTATTATTATATTTAGGTAATTATATGATGCACCTACGAAGTTCTCAGAAAATTCGCGGGAAGAACTGATAAAATGTTTGCTGACATTTTCCTTATTCTGAGTGCAGGCCAGGCATGCAGGCCGACTGTCCCACTCTCTTTCCTTAAATCTTATTGCGATGACAAGCATAATTTCCGCAACATTTAAAGATAAATAAATAGAAAGAATATAGTTTTACTTTCTATTTATTTACCTTTCAATGTTAAGCTCACGCCTGTATCTTATTCTGTAGAGGGGTAGGCAGAGACCAGGGGCTGCCATTTGCCATGATCCTCGCAGATTTTTTATTGTGTTGGTACCAAATAAACGTTTTCTGTTGTTAATGGAGAACTTACACTAAAAATGTTTCAATATAATCGGAGAGACCATGTTAAAAGATCAATAAACGTGGTAGTTTTTTTCTGTACTACTAATACGTATTTTCATAATAACCTGTAGAAAAGTCAATATAGTCACGTGGTACAAAAACGCGCCATACAATATGGGCTCAAACTATGACGAAATAGCACGTAACGCCTTATAATGTATGAAACATTTATCAATATTTGAGTTATATCGTAAAATAATGCTTTTACGCATGTACACCCTTATAAGAAAACGTTCAATATTCAATAAAAAACAATCTAATAAGGGTTAATTTTGTTATTAGACTAACTTTACTTTTCGCTTTTCCTTGTGACCCCGACAACAACGAAAACAATATTTTTATTGTTTTATTTTTAAATTTACCTAAGTTTTTATATGATTTCTATGGTATAAAAGCATTGTCACTCCATTCTAAGTTACACGCAAGTTCCCCATTGTAATTACAAAATTCCGTTCCTCTCGGTCTCCGTCAATACAGATTTTCACATTGTTTCCTCAAATATCTCACAATTTCAATTTGTTCTCGTTCGTGTAATATGCCAGTCATTAGACGTTCAGGACAGGAGGGTACGATGCAAAAGGTGGTACAGTAGTTTGTATGTTCTTATCTCGTATGCTGAAACTAAGTAAATATAAAAAAAACCGTGCAGTGCGAGTCGGACTCGCGCGCGAAGGGTTCCGTACCATTATCTATACAACATTTGAATATTTCAAGCCTCTACGTGTTGCCGTTATTAATATCGAGCAAAAAACGGCAAAAAAACATGTTTGATGTATGGGTGCTCCCTTAAATATTTATTTTATTCTGTTTTTAGTATTTGTTACAGCGGCAGCAGAAATACACCATCTGTGAAAATTTCAACTGTCTAACAGACGGACGGACGGACAGCGGAGTCTTAGTAATAGGTTCCCTTACCCTTCGGGTACGGAAACCTGACGATGGTAACATGAGTTCTCTCGGGACAACTTTTGGCAGCCACTAAACCTCAGAACTTCTCCCTCATAACTTCTACATGGTGCATCCTAGAGAAGTCATATTGTAACAAATTAGATACCATAAAACTTTGCATCTTATGAGTATGAAGGTTCGGTCTACCAATATAGTAAAAAACCATGGCCAAAAAACGACGTTTTTCGCCAACATTGTAAATAACTGGAGTAGGTATAGTGGTATTTAAACGTTTCCAGTTTAGAAATTGGCACTCATACCGAACTCTTTGCAGCACTGAAGGTAGCCTTTCAACGTCAGACCGAGTTGAAAGTTAGTTTTTATTTTATTTATTAGGTAGGTACACCGACAGCATGCACGCAAACATAACAAAGCTTATAATAAATGTGACTTAGGGCTAGCGATTATGCCAATTAAAGGTATACACAGCATTTGTAAATTCTACTTTTATGAAAACTACGACATTTAGGACGGTACTTAGGTAAATAGGTTTAAATTACATTCAAAGTGTTGTAACATAGCGATAGTACAGTTTTATGCATGCAATTAAGGAATTTTATACAATTTATTTTTCAAATTTTAGCAATTAATTTAGACTTAAATGTGCCAAGGCTGTCATGATAAATATCCAAATTTAATTTAGTTAGACCCTGTATCCCACTGATATTATTCGGGGATGTGATAGTTTAGATATTTATTACCTACTCAATCACGCACAAAGGGTTGAACAGATTGTAATGAAAGGCAGACGGATCGAATATGTCTTGGATTAACACAGGATACTGTTTTTCTGGATCTTATGTAAACGAAGCTGGCAAGTCTATAAAATATAGTACTAGGCAGTTAAAGCGTTTGCATCAAGTAAATTTTGATTAAATACTTAGGAGGTCATCAAATGCGTCATAATATCGTAATCTTTTCTGCAGCTCTGTGCAAAGTCCATAGCATTAAGTCAGTCAGTTCATATTATCAACTTCGAGTGCTTTTATCTACAAAGAAAACTAAAGAAAGCCCATGATTTCAGCAATGTCAATTTTCGCCTGTGAATTGTTAAAGATAAAGATAACATTTAGGAATAAAACCGTGGTTTTAAGACGGCACTTTTCTCCAAAGCCCATGTCACTATAAATATAAACGAGTGGAGAAGCGACGAACCTTCAGGAAATCAACAGCGTCATGAAAGCTGCTTATTTTCTGAAATGAGATTTGCTGGGATAGTCTCTCAGACCTACCTAACAATAGCCAAACTTTGAAGCTAACGTGGGCCATATAATGCGCAATGATAAATACAACTTAAACAACTGATCCTATACAGGAAAAAATACAAGTCCGCCGACGACCTGACCGTAGAACAAAATATTAACGTTTTGCCTCAAAGCCAGTTTAAGTTGAGCACCATCGACTTGTTCAGCGCCGCAACATTACGTTTAAAGGTGATCACAATCATAGCGTCCTCCGATCGCCGCCGAGATGGAACCACAAGAAGAAATTATCGGTAAGGAAACCACAAGTCTAATGTGACAAGGATCTAAATGAATGTGGCCGACATCGGAACTAATGGCGCCAGTGCTTAGTAGTTTCATATATTATTTGTTTAGAGATGGGGCGCCCTCCAAACGTCACCCCACGTTCATAACATAATGCTTGTGGCGCTGTAACTAGATGTGTCGGTCCTGTATGTCAGTTCTTGTTTATGAGCTCCAGTGTTTAATGATAATGCTGTGGTGTGCTAGCGGCTGATTTAGGTCAGCGTTAGATAACCAAATAGACACAATGCTGTTTACTGTTAGTGATACTAGCTATTAATCGCGACTTTATCCTTGTACGAGAAGTTACCAAAAAAATATTGCGGTTTAGAGGCCGATTAAATCAGCTAGGGCATTACTGCTACGATGCTTTTCATAGTAGGTGTGGAATAATTCTTATCAAAAGGAGATTTAATAAAGCGCATGTTCGTCTACCGCAAACTATCCAATTTCAAGTCTAAAATCCTCCGATCATAAATAATAAACAATCCCACCAAAGAGGAAGGGAACTCGGTTAGTTACACTTTAATCTCCTTGTTGGTAATGTGTGTTCACTAATGAAATAAAACAATAAAGGTACGTAATTCTGTTGCCAGAAGGCTGCGTTTTGGAAAAAATATTTAAATTCACTGCAACGAATTGTGAGGAGGGCAATAGAACAATTGCATAGCGTGAAGGTTTGGACGTACCTATGGCCGGACGCAGAAATCCAGAATGCCTTTCTGGATTCAGAAAGAGTATGAAACTCAAATTTATCGATATTGACTCTTATGACACTAACGGACCTCAGTTTTCAAAATCAATTTTTTTGAAGGCAAGGAGAAATCACCAGAATTATGAATGGCTTTGGCTGTTCTGCATAGTGACGAGAGTACATCGACCTGTAAGTACATGTCGATCTAAATTGACTAATGTGAGAACGGCCTATACTACGAATAAAAAAACCATAGACGTATTTCTTCGTACAAAACCACACTCAAAAACGGCCCCAGTCTTCTCGATTGGTCTTTACCAGTGAAATGAGAGCATGATGTGCTGCAGAGTAAATCACTCTGTGATTCGTTCATTCCGTGTGCCATGCGTGACGACTACGTGAACGTTGATTGGACGATAGTAAGTGACAGCGTAACTTATGATTGGTTTTATACAAAAACGTCAAACCATTGACTTTATGATGTATAAACCGTCGAAATATCTAGGTACCTTGCAAGATGGCGGTCTGAGGGTGGCAGGTGCATAGATATTTCACCGGGTAATATTGATCTAACTCAGATTGCTAACACAATTGACAAGCTCCGCCCGCCATCCCATAATTTATTAAACGTGGGGTAATTTTTTAGCGCTAGTTTTTAATGTTTTTAACTATCACTGGGCCTTACGGCCAAAATTTACATTGATCAGCTATTAATGTAGGTACTAGAAAAGCTGGTCAAAAAATTTTATTCATGGAACAGAAATTGAAATACATTTTCCCGTGAATATCGATCGCTTTCGCAAAAGGCGGCTTTGGGATTTCCAACGAAACTTTTTGAGAGGTACATCGTACGATTGGAGATTTTAAAACCAGTTTTCATCTTGCCCCTCTTCGAATTGAATACTGAGAAACGGAGATTACGGCCAGGTACAGTCGACAGAGTAACTTTTACATACTGCATTCTATGGGCGGTTGCGCGATTACAACAAAAATGTAAAGGTTGATCTGCTGTCGACTGTACTCGATTCATTATATGTTTTGTCTCGTTCCCGCGGTTATGGGGAGGCACAACCCCTGGTAACGGAAGCTAAGAAATAAAAGAGAGATTTAAAAATTTAAAAGTATAATCGTCCGAA
Source organism: Yponomeuta evonymella (assembly GCA_963969515.1). Lineage (NCBI taxonomy): Eukaryota > Metazoa > Arthropoda > Insecta > Lepidoptera > Yponomeutidae > Yponomeuta > Yponomeuta evonymella. The sequence goes on from OZ018362.1 coordinate 11,750,334, forward strand.
CCCCAACTTATATAACTAAATAAATTAACTATACTAAGTAAATCTAATAAAAACAACAAAAATATTAAAAGGGGCCCTCAGGGCCGTGGAGACAAGTAGGCAGGCCGTAGAGACGAGTAGGCAGGCCGTATAGACGAGGAGGCAAGCCGTAGATACGACAAGTAGGCAAGCCGTAGAGACGAGTAGGCATGCCGCCGTGGAGAGAGGAGGTCACGGGGACAAGATCTCGCCGTAGAGACAGGAGGTCACCGAGGTACGCCGTGGAGACCGGAGGTTACGGAGACACGCCAAGGAGACAAGTAGGCAGGCCGTGGAAGTAAGTAGACAGGCCGATGTTACGAGGGGTGTTCAATAAGTGTAGAGAAAAATAAAATACTGGCAGGCATAGGCTATGCCGCATAGCCCACTTTTTTGTCGACATAATAAAATTAAAACGTTTGATGCTCGCCTGTGTCACGTGATCCCTTCAAACACTATCCACCTTCAGAGGTCTTAGGAGCAGGGGCCTAATTATCCGCACCAAATCCTGAACGATTCCAATCGTCTAACTGTCAAATTAGTATGGAATTTGACCGGTAAGACGAAAGAGCAAACTGTCGAACTTGAAGGAGCTGTCAGTGCCGTAATTGATAAACACTGCGTTATCTAGTAAGCCGCGTTTATATCGACACATTCGCCAACTCCGGTAACCAGAGTCAGATAAGGGCATCTGCTGTCGCTATCAGTCGTGTGTTGATTGCGAGCACCAATGGACAGCTTCGCTGTGTTTTTTGTCTACCACAAGACATTCATTTCGCCGAAATGCTCCTGAGTGGGTTCCGTGAGGACGCTCCCGCCCAGTGTCCGGTCATAAGCGGCTTGGAGGACCCGGGTTGGGACGTGCAGTGCCCCATGCAGAACCAGTGGATCCAACAACCTAACGATCATCAGTACAGCTACAATAAGTTTAGGAATTACTCCTACCCAGTGCTTGGCCCATCATTGCAGTGTTACGGTGGAGTGTATTACCAGGGCAGAGTGCAGGGTTATACACAGCCAGTATGTCCGCCAATGCAAACCCAATTGATACCAAACCTGCCCTGCAATCAGGGCCAGCAGTGGGACTATAACAGCATGTGCTACAATGTGGACGGCCAACCCTGCCAGTACACAAACGTGGTCGACTTGGAGGACTTCATGTGAGTGGATTATGAAATGATTGTAGGCTAAAACGGTGATCTTTCACAACATTGGCATATTGCCTTATCCGAATCGTTACCCTGAAATAGAGATAACGAAGTATTTTAATTTTTTAGTTTTGGAACGCTTAGATTCTGCAGAAAGCACCAGGATTGTAAATATCTGATCTGCGTTGAAGTTATAAAATGGTCGTAAAACTAGTTCTAAACATAGACGTGTTGCTAAATACGAAAATCTAGCAAATCCTGCCGTAGGAGTTACTACAAATTTTAAAGATTAACTCTTTATTATAACATATTACTTTTAAGTATTAAGCTCGCTTTTGTGCAGATGTAACTCTTGGGCAATAAAGCATTTTCAAATCAATCAAATATAAGTCAGTTTAATCAACACTAGTAACTCTTGATTAAACTGACTCAACATGGAGTTTCTACCACGAAGCATCGATAGTATGAAATAATCTTAAATTTATACAAAGAGGCGCCTATTTTTACCCAAAGGCAAAGAAAGATAGCAATAACAATGCAGTGTGCTTATAAGAGCATTATCTTTGTATTTAGGTACTGGCTACTGAGCTTAAGTAACAGTGGGCCGCCGATACCTAGAGTTATATTTGTGGGATAAGTACAAACCAAAAGTTTATATTTTAACTGTAAGTACCAATCGGATTCAAGCTAATATCACAGACAGCGATTTTTCCAATGGCCTTCTGTGAGTTCCAAGTGCCCCCGGCACTAGATACAAGGTTAGATTGTAGTATTGTTTCGCTAATTACCACTTTCAGGATTATGATATTGCAGATATCGTTTGATTTGAAACAAAAATATCGGCGAAAGTTTAGATAGAGTAGATGGTTGTTTGTTACACTTTATTGCACAAAATACAAAATTTAGCACTTAAAAAACAGGACTTTCTGAACTCACAAGAACAAAATCTGCATTTTTAAATCCTTTGTCGTCTTGGTTGTGAATTAACGGTTATTTTCTACTACATAAATGCTGGCACTGGTCTCTTTCACGTAAACAATGCCTTGGCCCTAAAACTATGATATCTAATTCCTTATTATTATGGGTCTATTTTCTAGGCGGAAATAACACCCACCCAAAAATCACGCGTAAAGAACCGCCCCACATTGTCCGGTTTTTAGGTGTCCGTACCTCAAAACTAAAAACGGATCACTTTGTTGACCGTCGCGTCCCTCTGTCCGTCTGTCTGTCAAGACCCTTTATCTCAGGAACGCGTGGAGGTATCGAGTTAAAATTAAAACCATATAGGGCCCGTACACAAAACTGCGATGCTATGTCGCATCCTAAAAATCTGCGAGCTGGCAAGAACTTGCGAATTGATTCACATCGGCGGCGTTCATATAGTATTAAATGGATGAACCCGAAATCGTTGTTTCATTTTTCTGTATCTTCTTAGCAATGACAGAAGTGAGCACTTCTTTTTACGATCCATGTCACGATCTAGTTTACAATACGTTCAGTTCGGTTGACGGTCGTCGAAGGAATGATCATGGTCACCCGAATCGTGGAAGAGAGATGCCTTACCGCATGAAATCGCATCGCAGCAATTCGTGTTGCAGTTTTCTGCTTTGCTAATTCGCATCGGGCCGATTCGCAGTTTTGAGCCATACTCAGATCTACGGTCCATTGAAGGTGTGAAAAAATCAAACTTCTAAGTTAACGTAAAAAAAGGTACGGCCGTTTATGCCGCAAAAATACGTATATTTCGACACTCAAGGGAATCAATAATTATAGGGTACTTTCCGTTGACCTAGAGCTTGGATTTTGGCAAGTAATATCGTTGTATACTACAAATACAGGGAAAAATCTGAAAACTATACATTTGTAATTAAATCATAAAAAAAAGTATTTGAAGTTCGGGATAAGCTCGGAAAAAGACTCTATTCCTGAACTAATATATAATTATGAAAGTACCTACCTGCAAATTTCTTCAGAACCCTCGGTGCGCGCATCCGACTCGCACTTGACGGGTTTTTTTTTATTAGACGGACCTTTATTTCTTTGATGTTTGCGCTCTGATGTTTGACACTTTGATAAGCAATGTTTCTTTTCGGTAGGTTTCAAGGTCCTGCCCTCCTATTACTTAACTGCCCACTGTATTTGACTATCCATTTTGTCATTTTCGAAGGGACTATATAGGAAATATAGGAAATATATGTTATATTTGACAGTTCGGAGTAGGTTAAATCTCAGATTAATGAATAACATATGTAAAACCTTGTTGGTTTTGACTGATACATTCCAAACTGCCATTTCGCGACTACTGACTCCTTCTATAACCGAGCAGATTAAGATGACAGTTTTATTTATTACAGTGACAGCTTTAGGGATACTTTTTAATTCAGTCGATATTCAATCTTATCAATTTCAAGAAGTCTAAGACGGAAATCTCTAGTTTTATTAAGCGAAAAAAAAGTAATTCAGTGTTATTTAAACTTTAAGTGCTGGTGATATTAGATATAAATAGAAGGACTTATGTCGGGCATTTTGCGAATTGGACATTAAAGTCTAGGATACAAAGAAAACTGAAGTGGTAATATCAGCTTTCACAGGTGAGTACTAACAAAGATATAAAATCATGTTTTCTCGAGTAAATAAACCGCACAACATCAACGTTCCATGTGAGTTATTTTCCGGTAGGTACTAACGAAATAGTAGATTGTGTCTCAAGGGAGCAAAATGATATATTTACGGCGAGGGCGGTATATTGAATCCTGAGTGAAGCGAAAGATTCTACAATAGAATCCCGAAGAAGAATCTTGAGCGTAGCGAGGGATTCAAGTGTTTACGCCAAAGACGGAAATAATTTTGCTACCGAGTGACACATACTGCTTTTCACACCTGCTATAAGGAAAATTTAAATCAAACACAATAAATTATTTATGTGCCGTGGAAGACAATTATGATCGATTGCAACAAAATAAAAATCGAATTGGAATTACATTTTGTGAAAATCTGTACACGGATCATGCTGAGGGCAATAAAAAAAAACTAGAATATCAGGGAAGAAAAGTACAACTTTGATCCCTCATTTGAGGGAATCAAGGGATCTTTTCTAAATATCAGGTGTGAAAATAATATATATAGGCGTTAAATTAAAAAATCATACTAAAAAGCCGCCAATTGTACTGTATTTTTGTAGATATTTTATGTTTGTGTTTTTCCTGGTATAATAAAGAATATTCTTATCTTATCTTAAAATCGGGAAAATATACAAACCGGTTTTGTTGCTACTGTAGTGACGTGAAAACTGTCATCGATAAACTTGTACTGCTTGGCTAACATATGGAGGATTATCTAGAAAAGCACCCAAAACGCGTCTTTCAACAACTTTTGTTGAGTTTTTTTGAGGCCAATTTTTTTCGAAAAGGGCTAACATAATTTTAAATAATTCGCGCTTGTCACGCTCTGCCAATATTGCAGCCTGAGATAAATCATTATTCTAGCAAAGTGGTTTCCCGAAAGTGAAAAGGATCATAAGCCTTTTAGTCACGTGGGCGTAAATCTGTAACGGATGCAAATAGAAGAAGATACGGTGCTTACATTAAATTTACTTAATTAAACCGTTCAGACATTTATAAGTCTTGCAAAACTATAAATTAAGCACTTTACATCAAGAATACTTAGTTTTGTTTCTTTTTCAAAGCTATTCAATGTTGAACATTGCACAAGAAAGAAACACTAGTTCTTCTTTCCTGCCTATGCTACGTGTAACCTGCACGGTGATACGGTCCTATATCCGAAGAGTGCCAACAGAATGCTGTGCTACTTAACTTTTAAGTTTTTTAACAAGCTTTTATTGATGAACGCTATAATTTGCAAGCCAGAATAAAATCAATTCAGTTCTAGAACAACGAAAAAGTTACAGGACTGGAGCAAAGAACCGTTTGTGCAAAGCGATTTCTCAATAACTTATTCCTCGGTTACGCGTTGTTGAGCTGCCAAAAATGCCTTGTTTATAAACATGAAAACGTATCTGCAATTTGAATTGTAGAGGTATAAAAAGCTTTATGCCAAGCAGTTTTCTTTTGCATTGAATAAATAAACTTGAAATTTTTTAAATAAAAATAAAAACCGACTTAAAAACACTACAACACTAAAAAGTTAGAAATAATTTAAGAGAATACCTTTAAATTAGAAGTATACATGTATATACTGTAGGCATTGTAGAAGTATAATTTTTAGTCGGTGCCCAGTTTCATGATCGGTGCACCTTTTGGGCACCAACTCCAAATTAAGTGGACTTGTTGGTAAAAGTTTTAGGAAAATGAAATAAAAAATAAACACCGCCAAACAGTTTTCTTTTGCATTGAATAAATAAACTTGAAATTTTTTAAGTTTTTAAATTTTCTATCTCCCTCTAAAATGGTTGAGACTGGTGATGGCTGACCCCTGCGTTATGCTCGTGAACGGGTGCTGTTCGTGTGTCTGGCCGCAGCATTACTGTTTTTCCTACTTTTGTAAGAATTGTTATTTTGGCTTTTAAAGTTATTAGTGGCTATCACGGAATCATATCATATAGGCATTGATGTATAAGTTTAAGATGATTTGAGAAAAGATGGTCAGAGTGGAGTTTTTTTTCCCGCTGCCTTTTTCTCCACTACAAATACGACCCGAAGGCAGCGGCTAACATAGTACATTGACATTCAGCAAACAGAATGTAAATTCTTTACGTTGAAATAAATTATTGATTTCTGATTTAAATAAAAATAAAAACCGAATCAAACACTACACTACAGCACTAAAAAATTAGAAATAATTTGAAACAATACCTTTAAAGTAGAAGTATGTATACATGAAGGTATTGTGAAAGTATAATTTGGAGTTGGTAGCATACCGTAAAAAAACTACCTATTGTATTGTATTTATTTATTTTAGGCAAAACCCATATAGTGTTAGTAACAATGGTGACTTACGCTATATTAGTAATAATAATATAATAATATTACACATTAAAATTAAATTTACTTTAATTTATATTTACATTACTCAGTCCCAGCCAGCTCCACTGCTTGCTATACGACAACAATAAAAGAGTGATCGAGTTTATTTTTCTTTCCATCGACTTTCCTATCGATATCGGTGAAATTTGTATGTGCTATTTGCACAACCCCATGAGACAGAATTGGGAACACAGATTAATAAAAAAAAGACACAGCAGAAGCTCAAGCCATTTATGCATCTTTAGAATATATCGAATCAACTAACCTCAGTTTCAAGAAATGGTTGATAATTTCGGACAGCATGAGCGTTTTAATGGCACTGTCAAATCCCACGTACAATGGTAGCACAAACTATATTATTTATAACATAAGGCAGAAAATTAGTAGGCTTTGGCTCAATCAAGATAGAGAAATAAGTTTGTTTTGGACACCATCTCACATTGGCGTCTCTGGTAACGAACTCGCTGATAAACTTGCCAGCTCTATAGTAAAAAAACCCAATATTCACCAAATACCTGTCAATAACATTAAGTTGCCAGCTTCAGATTGCAAAACCGACATTAGAACGAATATTAAACATCAATGGATGCTTCATTGGAGAGAAACGACACAAATAAAAGGAAAATGGTACAGCTATATTAATTCGGACATTAAGATACCATGGTTTATCGTCGGAAAATATCTACATAGAAACTTTTACACAACAATTTGTCGTTTGAGAATTGGACATGGCAGATTTAATGAACATTTATATAGATTGAAAATGATTCCTTCCCCAAATTGTACATTTTGTAATTCTGAAAACCAATCTCTAAATCATATATTTTTTGATTGCCCTCTATTCAATATACAAAGACTAATATTTATTGACAGCTTATTGAACATTTACAAAGAAGACCTGGATGTCCCGCGCTCTATTCAGGATCTCCTTAAGAATATAGAAGCATTTTACCCTATTTATAATTTTATCAAGAGTACCATTGGAGTTATTTGAAAAATAATAATACACCGGAATAGACCTATACTACCTGATTTGACAACTCGGATGTGACCTATTTATAAATACTGGAGGAAAATAGATACCTGATTTGACAACACGGATTGACCTAAACATACTGGATTATGAAGTTAAAGAATAAATACGTTAGACAAGGCTTAGTGCCTCGAATATATAATAAAGACTGAAGAAAATACCTACGGAAAGACAAGGCTTTTAGCCTCTTCTATCAATATAAAGAGAAGAGAAGAAATTAAAATAAGACCAGGCGGTATGGGCTTAAACTCTTAGCCTTTTCCATAAAGGAAAAAAACATTACAAAAAAATAAAAAAAAATAAAATAGACAGGTAGGGTTGTAACAAGCTGGAAATTGGCGTACTGGCAACATAACTGGTCTCTTTTTTTCATATCAAAGATTCGTGTGCGGGAATAGTGCCACATTAGCGTCGTAGGTTCGTCTTAAGATAAACTTTATCTATTGTATTCATTAACCTTAGGGGTTAAATCGGAAGAGCCCATAAAGTGGATAAGGTACGTAGTAGCAGCCGGGCCTCGATTCTGTCTTTGGTTTTACTGATTCGAGTGTATTTAGTACAATAACAGAATCACAGATAGACTAGGGGGTCAAAAGTAGGGATATGTGGAACAGGGGTCAAAAACTTACCAAGAACGGAGGAGACAATGACCAAAAAGTTGAATGCGAGACGTTTAAGTTAGGGCGTTCATACACGGGTGGCACGTGTGCCAACTGCAGCCGTCGACGCGCTGACTCGGATATTTGACGCTGACATGTCGGCTACTGCCGTCGGCGAGTGTCGACGGCTGAAGTTGGCACACGTGCCACCCGTGTATAAGCGCCCTTGCAACACGGTTAGCTGACATATGGAAACCGAACGTCAAAAGCGACCAGTAATTTATGTGCCTACTCATGAAAATACTGTAGATATTATATGCACATGCTTAGCCTAGTTTACAAGTTAAGTCCCGTCCCTGATAAAAAAAGACGGCGAGGTTTTATTTACGACTTTCAGATTAATTATCTTAGATTTATCCTGTTGGACGTTGTGGTTTGGCTTTCAGCCAGAACAGTCCCGTGGTATCCTAATCATGTGATGGACCACATTAAATACGAATACTTCCGGTGATTCACAAAATCGTGGTTTGTCAAAACAGCTATACTCCAGTTTCGAAGCACCCCGTTTTACGGAACATTAGGGAATGCATGCATGCCGTTCGTTGATCGCTATTCGCTAATTTGTGGACAATGCAAACCCCCTTCCTCCCCCTCTTCCCCCTACTCCCTTTTTGTACTATGATTGGGATCCACCGGCCCAGTCAATATTGTATCGAGCTTGATCGAGAAAGGTTGTCATTGATTAAGTTGCGCCATCTTTCTCAGGACAGTGCAAGCGTGATGTTTTTAGGGTTCCGTGATCAACTGGAACCCTTATAGTTTCGCCATGTTCGTCCGTCTGTCCGTCTGTCTGTCAGGGGCCTAGCTCGAGAAAGTTTAAATTTGGCATAGACATACATATTGAGCACGCCGCCAAAACGGTAGAATAAAACCTTAAATTTTTTTTAGGGTACCCTCCCTACACCTAAATTAGGGATGCAATTTTTTTTCTCGCCCACACCTTAGTGTGGTATCGTTGGATTGAAGATAATTTTTAGAATTCCGTACCCAAAGGGCAAGGGTTCCGTTGCGAAATAATATTACTAAGAATGCACCGTCCGTCTGTCTGTCTGTCTGTCACCAGGCTGTATCTCATGAACCGTGATAGCTAGACAGTGGAAATTTTCATAGACTATGTATTTCTATTGACGCTATACCAAAAAATGCTAAAAACAAAATAAAATAAATATTGAAGTGGGGCTCCCATACAACAAACGTGATTTTTTTTGCCGTTTTTTGCTTGATATTAATAACGGCAACAGGTAGACGCTTGAAATATTCAAATGTTGGTTGGTACTGAACCCTTCGTGCGCGAGTCCAACTCGCACTTGGCCGGTGTTTTTTTATATTTAGGTTTCCGTTTGCTAAATATTAAGCTTTAAAGCGCAAATTTTTGTCCGAGTAGAGCGTGGCTAAACGGTTGATTGTAGAAACGTGGAAATTCAGGGTAGTAGCACATAATGAACTTAAAACGAAAACTTTAAGTAGGCTTTACAAAGTAATGAGTTATAGGCGACCAACTTATAAAAGGAAAAGTTCCTATAAAATCCATTGAAAATTACGTTGCTGAAGTTTTTAGTTAACTGAAAAGCAGATAAAACCCCCTGTTTCTACGAAACCCTACACTGCGCGTGTTTTTGGTTCGTTTTGTTTGTTTAGATGCCATCTTATATGGCTCGTGACGATACGATTCGGAAAACTTCTTTAGTCTCTGTTCTTTAGGCGAATGTCCTTTTATATTTAGTCTAAATTCCCAGATATTAATGTCTAGTCTAGTTCCGTGTGGCGCCGGATTAACAATAGCGTCACTCTATTTCCTTCCGTGGATGTCGTAGAAGGGGACTAAGGAAATCAATATCCAGGAGACGGGCAGCAGCGTCTTCCTGAGATTCCAACCGCATACTGCGATCGCCAACCCGCCTGCCAAGCGTGGCGATTATGGCAAAACCCCTCATGGTTATGAAAACCACGAAGGAGGCCTATGTCCTGCAGTGGGCGTCGAATGGCTGATGATGATGATGAATGTCTAGTAATTAATATACTTGTCACATTGTTTCGTCTTCGGCTAATCTCACAACTTACACTTTGATATTTTCTAACTTGCTGACAACCGTATTTGTCTGTGTTTATGTGTCGCGCATGTAGAGACATTTGGCCAGGCTAGTCCGGCCTATATTTGTCTAGAAATTCTACAGAAAGGTAGTTCAACTTACATTGGATAATATCTGTGTAAAAGGTACAAACATACCTATTTGTCCACCACTAGTGATAACCGCCGCATTAACTGACCTCTATCGGTACGTGACCATTGCATGGATGATTGTGTTATTTATTATCAAACTTAATTCCAATATAATTTTATAAACTGTGCTCATGTAGGTATAAATAATGTTTCTCCCTACCTCTCTCTATCCTAAATCTTATAAAAGATAAAATTATATACCATAATAATCCGTTACCATAATCCAACTCTGCAAACATGCCGTAAAAAAATTGTATTATTTGGCAAGCAACAAAAATCAACAAAATAGTTATCGAGCAGCAAAAAATATTTTGGTCACAAAAAAAGCAGCCCCACGCGGTCGGCAAATAAATCAAGCATGGTCAACAGATTATTATAATTTTAATATTTTTAATGAGACATTTTCGCGCCCATAGTTTCATGAATAAAAAAATTGCGCGCTTAAAAGTCCGTGAAAGTACAAAAATTATAAGTTTTTATCCAATGGAAATATTTATTTATAATTTATTAGTTTGATCTGCTATTTGTACGACAACATGCCAGAGCCTGCTGTCTTGAAATATGTTCATTTTTCATCCACTGGTCACGTTATTGTTAACCACTTCACTATTAATGGATTAATCTATTATTAATTATAGCGTGTCCATGAAAATGGAATACATGATTTAAATGCGCCATATTTTCATTTCAAATGGCAGCTTTCAGCATAGTAATACCAATTTGAATTGGCCACTTTATTTGTTATCAAGCTTAGTGTTTTTGTAAAATTATATAATGCGATTTTTTTCACAAAGGTTCCTACGTAACATAGAATTAAGATAAAAATTACCGTAACCTTTTATTATTTTAAATTACATTTAAGTACATCAAAATATGTTCATTATTCATCCACTGGTCACGTTATTGTTAACCACTTCACTATTAATGGATTAATCTATTATTAATTATAGCGTGTCCATGAAAATGCAATACATGATTTAAATGCGCCATATTTTCATTTCAAATGGCAGCATTCAGCATAGTAATACCAATTTGAATTGGCCACTTTATTTGTTATCAAGCTTAGTGTTTTTGTAAAATTATATAATGCGATTTTTTTCACAAAGGTTCCTACGTAACATAGAATTAAGATAAAAATTACCGTAACCTTTTATTATTTTAAATTACATTTAAGTACATCAAAATATGTTCATTGTTCATCCACTGGTCACGTTATTGTTAACCACTTCACTATTAATGGATTAATGTATTATTAATTATAGCGTGTCCATGAAAATGAAATACATGATTTAAATGCACCATATTTTCATTTCAAATGGCAGCATTCAGCATAGTAATACCAATTTGAATTGGCCACTTTATTTGTTATCAAGCTTAGTGTTTTTGTAAAATTATATAAGGCGAATTTTTTCACAAAGGTTCCTACGTAACATAGAATTAAGATAAAAATTACCGTAACTTTTTATTATTTTAAATTATATTTAAGTACATCAAATTGAAATCTAATAAATGAAACCATTCAGAAATATGTAATCTTAGTAATCGTTCATGAATCATCAATAATCTTATTCAGAATTTAAATATTCAACGAACTCCTACGCATTTCTTCATCTTCACGATCCGATGGTGTCAGGTGGTTGAATTTCTGATGTATGAGAATCATTGTCAGTTGTCAGTCAGGCTGGATAATTCAATAAACCAGAAAGTGGCCCATATTCATGACATAAACTATGAATGACAGCAATCAGTCATGTTGACAACTAATTCGGTATTGTTATTTATAGGAATCAAGCTCAATCCCGCAGACTTTCCTTCCGACGAATAGGTACTTTGTACACCACTTTTCTTTCGCGTCTATGAATATTGTCGGCATTTTAACGCACAAGAAACTCACGAATTAAAGCTTTCCTCGCTCTTGAACAATTTCAGATAGTTTGACAGAAATCGACATTCATAAATGACTTTTAAAGTTATTGTTGCCAGAAAAAGAAATTAGTTCCTCTGATTTTCCGCAATATGGCGAGGTTTAATGGTCACGCTTTAACAATTGATAACTAACTAGGTATTAATTTATTGTGTTTAGAGTTAAATGAGGTTAGGCTAAACAGGTTGGAGCTGCATATTATACTAGAACTTTTAATATTAAGGGTTAAAGTATGAAATTGCCGTTTTATTGCAATAGGTTCTTTGAATTGACATAGAATCTTCATGGTTTGAGGTTTTCGAATGAAACTTTTTTCAAATGGTTTCTATGATGTTCTTTTTTAAAAAAATGTAAAACATTTGAATATCGACTTTCAATTGTTTTTGTTATTCAATTTAGACAAGAAAGATGGATACTGCGAAAATTCGAGTGATTATGAGGCACCCATTTTTCGTATTTTTTTATTTTATTGATTTGACGCAAGTGAGTCAATATTGTGGGTAAGGTAACGTTAAACCATGCCGCTAATTCCTGGGTAGTTTGACTAGGGTCGGCTTCCACTATCTCTCTTAATTCATCGATATTCACCTGTGTGGCGGTCTTCCTCGTGGCTCGTTCTTTAAGTCGAAATTTCCATCACGAAAGCGTTTAAACCAAAATCGCACGGTGCGTTCATTAGTAGACCCCTCTCCAAACGCAGCATTGATATTGCGGGCTGTTTCTGCCGCGTTAGTTCCGCGTCGGAACTCGTATTAAAAAATCACTCGAATTTTCGCAATATCCATCTTTCTTGTTTAAATTGAATAACAAAAACAATTGAAAGTCGATATTCAAATGTTTCACATTTTTTAAAAAAAGAACATCATAGAAACCATTTGAAAAAAGTTTCATTCGAAAACCTCAAACCATGAAGATTCTATGTCAATTCAAAGAACCTATTGCAATAAAACGGCAATTTCATACTTTAACCGCTATTATTTCACTCGCGTTTTGTAGTAACGATGTTATTGTCTGATTAACTATCATACCTGCAATAGTAGTTCTGAAGTGGCGATACATGCATACAATTACCGAAATCGGTTAAGATTTGACAGAGTTATGAAGCAACATAGCCAAAAAATGTATATATATATATATATATATATATATATATATATAATTATACGCGCCGAATTGGAGAACCTCCTCCTTTTTTGAAGTCGGTTAAAAATATGAATTATCATCATCATAACGTTAAAATATAACCCTAGGGTTTTGGACTAAGAGTTAATTAAATTACGGCAAATAATGAGTCACAATTAGATAAATAGAATCATTTACAACTGAGGGAAAATACAGAGTGTGACTAAATATAAAAGTTGTTCGTATTGACGAATAGATCCCCCATTTTCGGATGTATTAGAGGATTTTGTTGTTTAAAGTTAAGGGCAAGGTCCTCTTTAGTTTTATATAATGCTTGTCTCATTGTCCTCATATTTAAGGACTACATTGGGTGTCAATCTAGCTTAAAACTAGAATATACTACAGTATTATGTTATATTAAGGTTTTAGAACTAAAACTTTCGTAAGCACCATCCATCTTTCTTGTCTAAATTGAATAACAAAAACAATTGAAAGTCGATATTCAAATGTTTCACATTTTTTAAAAAAAGAACATCATAGAAACCATTTGAAATTCGAAAACCTCAAACCATGAAGATTCTATGTCAATTCAAAGAACCTATTGCAATAAAACGGCAATTTCATACTTTAACCTCTATTATTATGGTTGTTGCGTGTTTTACATGCCTAATAAACAAAATAAATAAATAAATTTATTTACACCCTGTATAAAAACAAGATGATAGGGTTAAGTAGGCAATTATGGCAGTTTACACACTGCTTACTGTTGTCACTACCTACATAGATAATAGTGATATACATTGTGTAATTTGTACATTCTCCGAAATCGTGGAGCATACTCGTAGGCTTTGTTCCATTAACGAACTAATAGCTTGCGTATTAAGAGCTGCTCATTAATATTGAAGATTTTAGTCACCTATGCTTAACAAAATAGCGTTTTTAGGGTTCCGTACGCGAAGGATACCAAACGGGACCCTATTACTAAGACTTCACTGGCCGTTTGTCTGTCTGTCACCAGGCTGTATCTCATGAACCGTGATAGCTAGGCAGTTGAAACAGATGATGTATTTCTGTGGTCGCTATGACAACAAATACTAAAAACAGAATAAAATAAATATTTAAGGGGGGCTCCCCTTACAACAAACGTAATTTTTTGCCGTTTTTTGCTCGATATTAATAACGGCAACAGGTAGACGCTTGAAATATTCACAGAATATTTAGGTATATATTCGCTTCAAAAATAAATAACTACATTAAAATAAAATCAATATTTAAGGGGGGCTCCCATACAACAAACGTATTTTTTGCCGTTTTTTCTCGATCTTTGTGTCTGATGTTGTAGATAATGGTACGGAACCCTCAGTGCGCGAGTCCGACACGCATTTGGCCGGTTTTTTTAAACTACTCCTTGGTTTACTTGCTTACCATTAACTTAAGATTATGTTGGATTGCGCCGTTGGACTAGCTGTTAACACGCTTGACTACCAAGGCAGAAGTCGTCGGTTCGATTCCCGCTGGAGGCCGCCGTACTTGATTTGTACAAATGGCTTCAGTCCGGGTGTAGTTCCATGTTTATTCATGATGTCCTTGCCTGGTTACCATAGCACAGGGTATTATTACATTACATTACATTATTATACTTCATTGCACACACAAGAATAGACTACAGGAAAGGTAACAAAAGAAAGTACATGGTATCCTAGCTTGGGACCAGGACAAGTGATTGTGTTTTGTGGAAGTTATTGAATTGTTATGTTGGAGAAGGGTTTGTTCTAAAGGGATTCAGAGAAACAACATCATTATTTAAGTCTATATATAAATATGTAATCTCTGTGGAAATTCCTTTACAAATGCATATTTAATAGAGTCCGAAGCTCTAAATAATTATTTAATTTGATATTTATATGTTGCCAGACCGTTTTCCTTATTTATCCACCAATAGCAGTTTCAAGTTTTTTACCAGTCTGTTCTTGGACGAGATCCTTAAATAAGCAAGATAATAAATTATTGGGTGGATAATGTAGGTAGCTACTTTTTTAGGATTCCATATGCGAAGGGTGCCAAACGGGACTCTATTACTCTGCCTCCGCTGTCTGTCTGTCCGTCTGTCTGTCCATCCATCCTTCCGACCTTAAAGGGCTCTATTCTTAGAACCGTAATAGGTAGCCAGTTGAAATTTTCACACAATATTTGTTATTACGGCGGACGACCAAACAAATAATAAAAAAATAAGGGGGCTCTCCATACCTCCAAGAAACTTGTTTTTTCGGTTTTTTTGTTTATGCTCTATCGTAAAAAACGGTAATACATGCAGGCAGCAAACTTGGCGTGATTGTGGGACTTATTATTAGAAGACAAATAATAAAAACGGCCAAGCGCGAGTGCGGAACCCTCAGTGCGCGAGTCCGACTCGCACTTGGCCGGTTTTTTTACAACTAAATATGGCATCTTTCAGAGAATTTGAGGCTGTTTATTTTCATTCATTCAGCGTTCTTTTGTTTTGGATCTCTCATAACCCCTGGACAGAGTTGTACATTTCGCAATTTATATCATGTCGTTAAATGTCTATGTTAAGCGCTTCTTATCGGTTTTTATAGATGGCGCTGTTATCAATGTACCTAATCTATCTTGTCACGATCTTTGTCTAATGCTGTATAGATAATGGTACGGAACCCTTCGTACGCGAGTCCGCCCGCACTAGACCAGTTTTTTTTTCGTAATGTCCTTTTTGTGTACAGAGAAGTGTTCTCTCTCTACTCTACATCTCCTCCGCTTAGCTTCTGCTTCTGCGTAAAAACATTTTAATACATTACAAAAGGCAAATAATTTTCCTAGAAGCTTTATGAATCAACGTATAGGTTTGCGATACAATTCTTAAATCGTAAATTCAAATGGAATGTTACTTCGCATTCTGCATCCACAGACCGTAATTCTTGTCAATTGGTCTAAATTGCTCCGACTACATACGTAGATAATACGTAATAGACGTCTGATTGATCTATCTTTGCATTATAATTATATAGTTTAACACCGCTTATGCCTCTATCGTGTCACGAGTAATAGTAGTTGCATTGGCTATTATACGATGCTTTATCACGATAAAACGTATTAAAAAGCTTCTTACAAAAATTTTCAACAAGCAGAGCAAGCAAAATAAGTATGATCTGTATAACTATGATCTGTATAACTATGAGAAAAGTTACACAATTTTTCCTTATTTATTATAACACTGCTAATCCCGCGAAAACAAGGAACTCAGCAAGTTCTTAAATATGAAGTATTTTTTGGGACGAGAAATTGGCGAGTTTTTTTCACATTTATATTTTGGTGGGATCTAAATATTTAGCAAACGGATCCCTGAATCGATAAATTGTTTTTCTACACCCACAGTTGTTTTTAACGACCAATTCGACGAGGTTATGTTGAGATGTCAACATCTTGGCGTTATTTTTTACTTACAAAATTTCTTTCACAAAACGTTACAAGGTCGACTGAAAGTTAAGATAAGATAAGAATATACTTTATTGTACACACCAGAAAACAATTAGAGAGAAAGTTAAACACTTATTTACAATACAAGAAATTAATGAATATTATTTATTTTTTATTGTAGCATTATATTTACTGACATTATACCTTTAAAATGCCGTATAATTTATGGCAATAGTAAGGACAATGTCCGTTGGGAGAGAAAAATTCTGTGTAAATTGTGTTTTTATTCATGCATAGAATATCTTCTTTACAAAACTGAAATCTAGAAATCTAGATTGAAATCTAATTTATTACTTATATTTTTTTAACATGTTTCGTATCAGCCAAAATTGTACCTGTCTTTATGACGAGTATCGATTTAAATTTCAATTCGCCAGTTTCTTGTGCTAGTTTCCACGTTGCGTGGCAAAGTTATTGATGCATTTACATTGGTACCGTTTCGATCTCAATCATCCGTGGCGATTTTTTTTTATTTTTAAAAATTTTTCCTCAATGTGTTGCGCTCAACGACTTCGCTAGCAGTATCTTCCGTCCTTATCTCGTTCCTAACAAAAACTTGTTTTATCGCTTCCCACTTGTTGTTTCAACTGTTTATTAGCGCATGCGCACGGTAGCGTTAACTCTTTCTACTGTTACTTTTTGGGAAATGTCTGCCAGCAGAGTATTGAGTATTGAGTATTTATTTGCTAAAGCATGGTAATTACAAATTATGTAGGTGGTAACTTAAAATTATGGCACAAGCATGCTCTACCCGTCAGGGTGCGCAAATATTATTTTTGTTTAAAGAAAAAAAAGTTTGTTGAGCTAAATTAGTAGGTAGGTACAAAAATATGTAACATAAATCTTTGCATAGTAATATCAATAAAAGAAAACAAAAATGCTTAAAATTAAACTGAGATCAATGGACCATTTAAGAAGCAGACCTGTATGATGATTAGGTGGATCTGTATGATGATTAGGTGGATAGATAGCTACATAGAATATTATTTCTTGTATACCAGCAATTACTGTGATGTCACCGTCAATTTATGTACATTTTGTGTGCTTTGTTTTGGATAGATTTTCTGACCGAAGCTGACCACACGATTAAGTGAGACTAAAAAAAACTACCCCCATATACCCATGTTGCTGCATTACAACTACAGACTTTGCATTCGTTAGCAACATTTTAAAGGGGTATTATAACGATTTGGATTCACATGCTGATTTTATAACCTAATGCCATTGTCTTGTGTTAAGAGTTTCCTAATTTTTTCTCGGACAAATATGTAAATCAATATTCATATTTGCACCGACTACCCGTCTCACTTTTTCTTCAGCAACTCGTCATCGTCGTTTGCCTGGAAGAAATTCATACACATACATGTGTGAGATTTAAGAAAAAAGAGAGTAACATTTTCATGCTATGTTTAATTTAACAAGAGCATGTTAATCAGAAAGCTGACTTTAGTAATGTAATCTGATAATCTTAAAAAAAGAGAAACAAAAATAATGAAAATTAATTTAAAAGCTTTGGCAATGAATATGTATTAGGGGTTAAAGTATGAAATTGCCGTTTTATTGCAATAGGTTCTTTGAATTGACATAGAATCTTCATGGTTTGAGGTTTTCGAATGAAACTTTTTTCAAATGGTTTCTATGATGTTCTTTTTTTAAAAAATGTGAAACATTTGAATATCGACTTTCAATTGTTTTTGTTATTCAATTTAGACAAGAAAGATGGATACTGCGAAAATTCGAGTGATTATGAGGCACCCATTTTTCGTATTTTTTTATTTTATTGATTTGACGCAAGTGAGTCAATATTGTGGGTAAGGTAACGTTAAACCATGCCGCTAATTCCTGGATAGTTTGACTAGGGTCGGCTTCCACTATCTCTCTTAATTCATCGTTATTCACCTGTGTGGGCGGTCTTCCTCGTGGCTCATTCTTTAAGTCGAAATTTCCATCACGAAAGCGTTTAAACCAAAATCGCACGGTGCGTTCATTAGTAGACCCCTCTCCAAACGCAGCATTGATATTGCGGGCTGTTTCTGCCGCGTTAGTTCCGCGTCGGAACTCGTATTCAAAAATCACTCGAATTTTCGCAATATCCATCTTTCTTGTCTAAATTGAATAACAAAAACAATTGAAAGTCGATATTAAAAAAAAAAGAACATCATAGAAACCATTTGAAAAAAGTTTCATTCGAAAACCTCAAACCATGAAGATTCTATGTCAATTCAAAGAACCTATTGCAATAAAACGGCAATTTCATACTTTAACCCCTATTATTTTACATAAGTAAGCAACAATTTTGGAACGAAATACATAACGTATAACTTACTTGGTAGACCAGGCTCCGTCAGGATCAGGGTGAACACAATAAAAAAAACGCCGGGCTACTAAACTTTATCTGCCTATATGCCCTGCCCTGGGGGCCCTTCGTACCTTGGCCACAATCACAAACAATAAAACAATAACCTGTCAAATAGAAGTCTTTCTAAAAATATTAACAAGTAATCTTATTATTTTTATCTTTATATATACGTTTATTTATTCAAAATAAAAAAACCTTTTCATCATTTAGCCACAAGAAGTCCACTGCTGGACATAGACCTCCTCCATGGATTTCCAAAAAGACCGGTTGGAAGCGGTTGCACCTTAATATTAGTACACAATTTCGCCAAACTGCAAAGCAGTTTGTTGGCGAAGCGCTCTATCTCTATATATTATTTACTTATATTATACCTATATTATTGTTATACATAAACAACGTATATTTAAATTCATTCGGCTGCAGTCCATACGCAAATGGTCCATATTATTTACTAATGTAGGGTTAATGTTATTATTTATGTTGACCGATAAAGATATATGTCTGAATAAATTATTTTTTAAGTAAGTCTAATAATCACAAAGAATAACACTTTTTGTTTAATATCGGAAATACATAGGTACTGGAATCAATTGGCATTGATTGACAAATTAAACTTCAATTTTGTAAGTTTTAGAATATATAAGAAAGTATTATATCAATTACAAATTAAATTGTGGGTTCTCAAATAATATAAACACGATTGAATAAAGGATACATTTTAAATTAAAGTAAGTCTTATAGTTGGAAATCATAAATAAATTAGGGATTTGATCGATAATTTGTCACATGTATTCGTTGTTGTCTTACATATCTACGGACTGTACCGTACAAAAAAGCGTGTTACACATAGTTCTTAATATGCTAAGCGTAAAATTAAGAATCAAACAATAATTGATGGCTCAATCTACTTCCAAATCGATCAAAGAGGCAGTTTATAAGTCATTAGTATGCCAATCAGTGCTCTGCGTGCGTCAAAACCTATGTTAGCGACGATCTCTATTGCGTTTATGCTCCATTGTCTGTTTCATTACTTTGACGCCGACCTGCATGACTTACTTTTTACTTTGTCTCAGTGTAGGTTACCAAAGATATATGTATTTTTTATTATTTAGCTTTTATAACGGCTAACAATCTAAGTGCCGAAATGTCTTGAAAACATATTTCTTAAGGTAATTTTAAGCAAAGGGTAACGCACCTCACAGATAAACGTATACAGGTTTAATTGAGGGTTTTTTTGTATTTTATATTTGCTTTGTGAAAGTTCCTGAATATAAAAAAAAATTGTGTTTTCTTATTTTATTTTATTTTATTTAGTAGGAAAACCAACCAGTACAACAAATTTACTTTAGCATTTAAAGTGAACACTTAAAAAACGAATTATAGGTTTCCACGACTTAAATATCTAGATCAAGAGAACAGTCGCTTAGTGGATACAATCTCAAGTATAAACTGCGCAAAAGGCGTAACAAATTATAGCATAAGAAAGCCAAAATACCCCACTAAATAGATAAACGAATATATATGAAAATATAAAACAATAATAAAATAATAACAAAAAAAACAATAATGTATATATGAATAGATTATATATTAATAAATAGATTAGATAGATATTTAAGAATATACACATATACAATTAATAGATACATAGCCAGGGTTGGTAAAAATAGTGCTTAGACATAAATCTTTTATAAAATTTAAAAAAGATTTGTCTAAATCTTTTTTAAATTTTATAAAAGATTTATGTTGTTCAATAGATAAAATTAAGATTGATAGAATATTATTAAACAAGAGAGTAAACGTTTACAATGCCATTCGTGCGTTGACACGCCTCAGGAAAACTTAACACCATTCGAAGTCAATTCCGTCAGCCGAACACAAGTTAACCGACAAGTTAGCAAGTTTATAGTACAACCCACCAATCCACCGCCGCAAATTTAATTTAAGTGCAGTCAACAGCAGGGCCGCGTCTCGTACAACTACAACAACCCATAGCCCGATGACAATCAGAGCACATTGCGTACCCTTTTAGTACAATTAGACTTCCTACTTATTAATCTGAGGGCACTGTATATCGAACAGTGATAGATAGCAGACGACGAACCGCAGCTGCGCGAAATAGGGCCCAGATCCACCCCCTACCTAAGAGTATTTTTTTATCAGTTTCGTCTGTACAGACACCCCACAGTCTGACGTCGGATCGCACTTTCGAAAACCACAGTTCGTATATATACACAGTACAGATACATCGTGCCTAACTAGTGCTACGCAAGGCGCAGGACCGTCTTTACACTCATCGCAAAGCATTTTTATTTATTATTATGGGATATGGTAGAGTTGCGGTGCAATACGCATGCTGCAAATCATAGTTGTTTCCAAGTGAATTCACGAAGAATTAATCAGATATATGGCCTAAAATTCTGTCAATACAGATCGCATAAAAGGTTGTAGGATATGTCTATAGCGTCAGGATATGACGCATTGGCCAGTGATGCTATTTAGAACAAATGATAACATTAAATCCAGTCCGACGGTAATGCGTTAATAACGACTTGCAACTGTCGTGATTAACTTGTCGTCCATAGCTTGAACGAGCTTCGTTACAGTGTTGTCTCGTGTTAACAGGGATCTATTAGATAAAGTAACATTTGATGCTAAAATGTGCGCTGTCGGTGCATCCGAATACGGGAAGAAAGATAAACTTTGCTCCATCAAAAAAAGGTAGGTGCTGGTTGAAGGAAACATACCCAATGCCCCTTTAGTATTGGTTTATAAGCATATATTGCTAGGCCAGTCACTAGAGGTTTAACACTAGGGTGAACGATGCAAAAGCTGTAGTAGTTTTTATACTTTTATTTCGTAGTTATGGCTGTAACTAAGTAAATATAAAAAATGGTAGGTAACATTTTTGTCAGCTAATAAACCTCAAAAATTTGCGATTATTTTTGGTTTCTCCCTCATAAATTCTATACAGTGCATTCTAGCGAAAAGTCACTTTCTAACAAATTGGACTTTTAAATTTGTTCTAATTATAACAAATTAGATCAAACTGGCCTCATTGGCCTAACAATGTAGTAAAAAACTTTTGCCAAAAAACGAGGCTTTTCCCCAACATTGTAAATAACTGGAACATAGTGAGTTTTAAACGTGCCCAGCTTGGAAATCGGCACTCTTAGAGATTTTTTTAAATTATTTAAGTTGTAGAGAATCAAATTCTGCGTATACTGAATATCACATTTGTCAAAGTCGGTCAAGTACGCGCATCGCAATTGGCAATCTCTCAATCGGCGTCGGCGTTTCCTGAAATCGGCGTTTGAATTTACTCATAATTTCCACTGCCTCAATGGTAATATTTCAATATTAGAGAGTAATGTTAGCATTAGTATCATCAAATAATTATGTGAAAGTGTGAATCAGGAAGAACAACAATTTGGGAATAAAAGAAATTTAGAGCACGATACAGAATGGGAGCAACCGTGTGACCAACACACGGTTGCCGGAGACCGACAAGAGGGAGTGGCCCAAGGGTCCGTAACAGGTCCAACCGAGTATCTTACTTATGTTAATGATATGTGCAATGTACTCATCGGAAGGTCTGTGTACCAGTTTTCAGATGACACCTGCCTGATAACCATTGATAAAAACCTTCAAAAAGCCCAGAAAAAAATGCAATATAACTATAACCTATTGTACCAGTGGGCATACGACGGGGGACTAGTGATAAATGCTAAACGTACTCGCCGTACCTAAAACACTCGACCGACTCGTCTATTTATTATCTCACTTTCGCACCTATGTCTTCACACTGTTAATATTTCCAACTGTAACTGCCAAAAACTCGAAATAGTTACAGAGCATAGGTATGTCTCTAGACTAGGCACTATAATAGATAATAATAGGGGTTAAAGTATGAAATTGCCGTTTTATTGCAATAGGTTCTTTGAATTGACATAGAATCTTCATGATTTGAGGTTTTCGAATGAAACTTTTTTCAAATGGTTTCTATGATGTTCTTTTTTTAAAAAATGTGAAACATTTGAATATCGACTTTCAATTGTTTTTGTTATTCAATTTAGACAAGAAAGATGGATACTGCGAAAATTCGAGTGATTATGAGGCACCCATTTTTCGTATTTTTTTATTTTATTGATTTGACGCAAGTGAGTTAATATTGTGGGTAAGGTAACGTTAAACCATGCCGCTAATTCCTGGGTAGTTTGACTAGTGTCGGCTTCCACTATCTCTCTTAATTCATCGTTATTCACCTGTGTGGGCGGTCTTCCTCGTGGCTCGTTCTTTAAGTCTATATTTCCATCACGAAAGCGTTTAAACCAAAATCGCACGGTGCGTTCATTAGTAGACCCCTCTCCAAACGCAGCATTGATATTGCGGGCTGTTTCTGCCGCGTTAGTTCCGCGTCGGAACTCGTATTAAAAAATCACTCGAATTTTCGCAGTATCCATCTTTCTTGTCTAAATTGAATAACAAAAACAATTGAAAGTCGATATTCAAATGTTTCACATTTTTTAAAAAAAGAACATCATAGAAACCATTTGAAAAAAGTTTCATTCGAAAACCTCAAACCATGAAGATTCTATGTCAATTCAAAGAACCTATTGCAATAAAACGGCAATTTCATACTTTAACCCCTATTATTTAAGATATTTATAAATATTCGTGATTTTGGTAAAACTCCAAATCTAAATTCAAAGTGCGGTAACGTCGGAGATTGTTTTCTGTTATATTAAATGTTAAATGTCTGTCGTCCAATAATTAATTCTCCATTAATTAATAATAGTGTGCTAGTCAGAGGTATGCCAGAGAGAAAAGTAGGGACAAGTGGAAATTACGCTACAATTACAATCTGTTCCTTACTAAAGATCAATCCTAAAATTTATGGAACAGCAACAGTAAAGTATGCAACTATACTTAAATGTAATTAAATCTTCTTCCAATCCATTTAACTTGTGCAGAAGATCACCTCATTACTTTATCTCCTATCCTCTCTCCACCAGGAACAATGAGAAGCGCAAGGAGAAGTCCCGCGTGGCGGCGCAGTGCCGCCGCAAGAAAGAGGTCGAGATCTTCAACGACCTCACTGCAGCCCTGCCCGCCAGGAAGGAGGACGTGGAGCAGTTGGACAAAGCGTCCGTGATGCGGCTGGCAATCGCTTACCTGCGCGTCCGGGATGTCGTCTCTATGCGTGAGTTTTTTAAACTAAGTGGTATTTCATTTCCGGCCACTTTCGTTCTCCTAGGATCTATCTGTAGTTGTAGCAAGGTGGTCCAGATCTTCAACGACCTCACTGCAGCCCTGCCCGCCAGGAAGGAGGATGTGGCGTAGGTGGACAAAGCGTCCAAATTTCGTCGCTATACGTAAGCAAGAAAAGAAAAAAAAATGTATTTGTGATGTAAATGTAATACAATGCAGCAAAAAGGAGGAAAGAGGGTTCTGGAAGTTCTAGAATGACAACAAATCCCTACTGCAATTTTTTTATTCTAATAACAGTGCAATAAGCGATTCCAAATATTTACGGTCTTATTTATAAAAACTTGATTCCTTAAAACACTTCAGAAAACGCCGATTAAAATAGTCTGTGGTGGAGATTTTACAAGGAAAAGATGTAACCACAGATTAAATAAACAGACTTTTAGATTTTTTTATAAATCAGGCCGTTAATCTTTTCGTAATACCTACTTGTCGAACTTTTAGAAGTGCTACTCTTTAATTTGGAATGTATATACGATTATCTCGTATCGCCAGAACATATTTGCTATCTTGTATCCAGGTACACAATATAAAAGCGTTGAGTGTTCGTGTGATTTTATTCATTGCAGATTAGATAGAGCTACGAACTCTTAAGGTTAAATCAGAAACAATTGATTTTACTTCTTGATGTTTTTGGCTACATAATATCACTTTTAGGAGCCAGACGAATATGAAACTATACCAGTATATCTATAGACAAAAAAATTACAGTTACATAATTAGTTAACGTTGTTTAATCTAACCAACTTTGTAACAAATTTGGCTTTTGTTGGAGCTTGGCAGCGGCCAAACGATTTTTGTTTATAGAAATAGCAGTGTCGTTTATTTCTTCATCGATAGAGCCAGCTTAGCTTTGACATGACATTTGAATGTTGTTGTTATTATATCACAAGACAGCTACTATTTAAAAATGTCAGTTAAAAAAATATCTCTAATACGTAGTTTTCGTAGTGATAAACAACTTTTATATCCAGCGAATCATTAATATTTTATGATGTTATTTTATGTTGTATAAATTAAAGACTTATTTGTTTCTGTAGCTTACTAATTAAAAACTCGGGAAAATAATATATTCTATAAGGAAAATTAATTAGTACAGTCGACAGTACATCAACCTTTACATTTTAGTCGCAGTCACCCGTAACGTAGTTAACTCGTGTGTTCATAAGTTTTGAGACAAAATAAAAGTTGCATAACTTTTTTAATAATTAACTTATATTTCTAAAATTTTTAGTAAACATTAAGTACATAATAATCAATAATAAAATATAATTATTATTCAAAATGGCCACCCCTGTTTTTAATACAGGCCCTTAGACGATTTGGCCAGTCATCAATGACGGCACGAATCTTTTCCAGCGGAATTCGCTTTGCTTCTTGGACAAGGGCTCGCTTTAGGGAGTCCAAGTTTGGGTGGGACTTTCGCCAGGCCCTGAGCTCTAATTCAGTCCACAAAGAGTAATCCAGGGGGGTTAAGGTCGGGGCTAGAGGAGGGCCACTCGTTCGCCGCGATGAAGGCCGGCACATTTTCCTTCAACCAAGCTTGGGTGGTTTTTGCCTTATGGGATGGCGCCGAGTCTTGCTGGAAAACCCAATCCTTGTTGTGAAATAAAGTATGAGACAGGGTTTTCACAATAGGCTCTAAAATGTCACTTTGATAATTCTTGGCTTTCACCTTGACGCCTTGTTGGCAGAAATGGAGCGGAGTGACACCTTCATACGAAACTCCCCACCATACCATCACACTAGGCGGATGATGAGTACGGGAGACATTCCGTGCTGAAGCTGAGAAATCCTTGCTACTTTTGGCATACACTTTATTGTTTTGTCGGTTGAACTTTTCTTCGACAGTAAAGATTTTCTCATCAGTGAAGAGTATCTTCCTCGCATCGTGTCTCCTAAGCAGTATTGGACAACGTTCGCGTCGCAATTTACGAAGGCGATAGTTTAAAAAGTGAACTTTCCTACAGCTAATTAATTTCCTATAAGCCTTTACCTTAAGATCATATTTCAGTATTCTGTTGACTGAAATGCGCGATAGTCTGCAGAGCGAGTTTCTTCTGAGTGCGACATGGGTTTCGGCGAAGTCCCTCTCGGATGATTTTGATGTTCGCAGGCGTCCTCCCTCACAGAGCGTGGCCGACCACTCCTTTGGCGATCTTGCAAAGAACTTGTCTCCTTGTATCGTTTGATAGTGTAATACACAAAGTTACGGCTCACACCAAATGTTTTTACCTCACGGAAAATCTCCATTGGTTTTTTTCCCACCTTAAATAGCGAGATCACGATCGCACGTAATTCTTTGGTTCCCTCCATCACGAGATAATTTAAACAAATGAATTTGAAAATCTAAGAAAATCTAAGTTAACATTCCAAATTCAAAATTGGAAAAAAAAATTGCAGCCAGTAATATTTAATTTAATTTTTTAAGTAAAAAGTTTGTCTCAAAACTTATGAACACACGAGGTACTTTAGATATCTAATTGTACGTTAGATATCTAATTTTGATCGCCATTATTGAATAGAACAAAGGTATATAAATTCACGCCTGTATTCCGGAGGGGTAAACAGAGACCAGGGTTTGCTGGACACTTGCCACTTTTCTGTCAATTTAATTTAAATGATTAAATTATAAGATAATAATAGTATACGTATATGAAACAAAAAGAAAAGAGATTACTCCGTACAGTAGAGCTCATTGACCTTTTAATTTCTGTTGCAAAGTTGCGCATAACATACAAAAGGTTACTCAAAACTGTGCACGCATGTATCTATACCGATTAGTTGTCGTCTGTACTCAATTTTTTTATTTTAGGTTTATTGTTCAAATTACTTATTCCTTTAACCTCGTCTCCTGACCTTGAAAATAACAATATTTTTCGATTGTTATTTCCAAGGTCATGACTTAGGAACTCAAGGTTGTATTTTTGCCCCATTCAAAACCCGTCCATTCAGTTCCAGAGAGCCAGCCGCCGCAGCCCCAGCTGGAGACCCCGAAGGCCCTGGAGGAGCTGGGCTCGGAGCTTTCCTACATGAAGGCCCTCGACGGCTTCGTGGTGGTGCTGTCGCAGCAAGGGGACATCGTCTACTGCAGCGCGAACATCGCCGAGCATCTCGGCGTCTCGCAGGTTCTTATTCCCCCTTTCCCTGTTCTTCCTTGATCCAAGGAACTTGGGGCTATTAAAAGTTTCGCCCTTGCCTCTCTGCTCAGTACCGGGTAGTTGTTGCCAGCCTATTGTGGATTAGTTTCTACTAATTGTCCACCCTAAGACTTCATGTCTGTTTCGGTCCACCTGGTTTAAGTACCTCCACAGTAGGGAAGAAGAAGAAGAAGAAGAAAACCCTACTAGGACTGATCTTTTCTATGACTGCTTGGGCTAACCTGATGGTCTGAAAAGGTATTTGAAAGTAACTTGGTAATTTGTATAATAGGGGTTAAAGTATGAAATTGCCGTTTTATTGCAATAGGTTCTTTGAATTGACATAGAATCTTCATGGTTTGAGGTTTTCGAATGAAACTTTTTTCAAATGGATTCTATGATGTTCTTTTTTTAAAAAATGTGAAACATTTGAATATCGACTTTCAATTGTTTTTGTTATTCAATTTAGACAAGAAAGATGGATACTGCGAAAATTCGAGTGATTTTTGAATACGAGTTCCGACGCGGAACTAACGCGGCAGAAACAGCCCGCAATATCAATGCTGCGTTTGGAGAGGGGTCTACTAATGAACGCACCGTGCGATTTTGGTTTAAACGCTTTCGTGATGGAAATTTCGACTTAAAGAACGAGCCACGAGGAAGACCGCCCACACAGGTGAATAACGATGAATTAAGAGAGATAGTGGAAGCCGACCCTAGTCAAACTACCCAGGAATTAGCGGCATGGTTTAACATTACCTTACCCACAATATTGACTCACTTGCGTCAAATCAATAAAATAAAAAAAATACGAAAAATGGGTGCCTCATAATCACTCGAATTTTCGCAGTATCCATCTTTCTTGTCTAAATTGAATAACAAAAACAATTGAAAGTCGATATTCAAATGTTTTACATTTTTTAAAAAAAGAACATCATAGAATCCATTTGAAAAAAGTTTCATTCGAAAACCTCAAACCATGAAGATTATATGTCAATTCAAAGAACCTATTGCAATAAAACGGCAATTTCATACTTTAACCCCTAATACTTTTATTTATTTATTCAAAATAAAAAAAGCTATATTAGTACACAATTTCGCCAAACTGCAAAGCAGTTTGATGTCGAAGCGCCCTATCTCTATATATTACTTACTTATATTATTCTTATACATCACAATAATTATATACTTAAATTCATTGGGCTACAGTCCATACACAAATAAATCGATGACAGAAATCGCGAAAATGCCGACGCAACACCGTGGATCAAGTCGCTTAATTGTTTACATTAAGACAAAAGCCGAACGAAATAAGGCATTAAACATATTATGCCAATTGTTGAGCCGCCGGTCATAAAAAAAACTTCTTTTTCACACCTGCTATTCAGAAAAGATCCCTTGATTCCCTCAAATGAGGGATCAAAGTTGTATTTTTCTTTCCTGATATTCTAGTTTTTTTTTATTGCCCTCAGCATTATCCGTGTGCAGATTTTCACAAAATGTAATTCCAATTCGATTTTTATTTTGTTGCAATCGATCATAAACTTCTTTCGATATCTTAATTGTGTTTGATTTAAATTTTCCTTATAGCAGGTGTGAAAAGCAGTATGTGTCACTCGGTAGCAAAATTATTTCCGTCTTGGGCGTAAACGCTTGAATCCCTCGCTACGCTCAACATTCTACTTTAGATTCCCTCGCTACGCTCGGGATTCTATTGTAGAATCTTTCGCTTCACTCAGGATTCAATATACCGCCCTCGCCGTAAATATATCATTTTGCTCCCTTGAGACACAATCTACTATTTAACACGT
Source organism: Yponomeuta evonymella (assembly GCA_963969515.1). NCBI lineage: Eukaryota > Metazoa > Arthropoda > Insecta > Lepidoptera > Yponomeutidae > Yponomeuta > Yponomeuta evonymella. The sequence continues at coordinate 11,779,511 of OZ018362.1, forward strand.
AGTTCTAGGGATCTCTCAGGCTAGTTTTCCTCTTGCGCCCATATTCGAATCGAAGCGAGTCGCATTTATTCCTAGTGCGTCCATCTCTGAATAATCGAATCGAATTGGTCATTCATCGCAACTCTTCGTCAAATTAGGTTGTTTTTAACCGACTTCAAAAAAGGAGGAGGTTATCAATTCGACGCGTTCTTTTTTTTTGGCTATGTTCCTCCACCGATTTCGACAAATCTTTTTTTGTTTGAACAGGTATAACGTCCTATTGGTCTCATTTTAATTTGGTGAAGATCTGATGGAGACTTTCAGAGATGGAGAACGGAACTCTTCAATGGACAGCAGTAAATAAGCACTAATGGGGCCCATCCTTTAGTAATATCCGTATGTTTCATAAAATTGCGTAAAAGTAGTCCCACCCAAGTTAATTTGGTGATGTTATCGGAGATGGAAATTTAGAACATCAAATTTTAAAGTAACGAATTAAGTAGGGTAAATTATGGTTATAAGGGACTTATTTATTTTTCTTGTGTGTGTGTGTGTGTGTGTGTGTGTGTGCGTGTGCGTGTGCGTGTTCGAGTGCGTGCGCGTGCGCGTGTGCGTGTGCGTGCGCGTGTGCGTGTGCGTGCGCATGCGCGTGCGTGTGTGTTTGTGTGTGTGTGTGTGTGTGTGTGTGTGTGTGTGTGTGTGTGTGTGTGTGTGTGTGTGTGTGTGTGTCGCTAATGGACGCAGTTTCATAGTAAATATAATAGGAGGCGACTTTCTGCGATTCGATTCGACTCGGTTCGGCGAGCATAGTAGACGCGAGCCTCTACCCTGAATCTTAGCAGAATAATAGATTAACTGCGAATAGATGACGTTCTTTAGGGTTCTCGTGATTCACTCTGATCTCGCGATAGTGCCCATAAAGTGACGTGTATACCACGTGATTTACATATGAACTTAGCTATGAATCCACAGACAATTCTAGTTTGTACTTTTGTACGATTGTACATACAGCGGGTGGCTCACTATCACACGTTGCACGGAGTGTGACGTTTGCATGCGCTGGCATTATGTAACAAAATATAATGCGACAGAAGTCCCACTTTATACAGAGATCGATGGCTTACTCAATGTTTGAACAAAGCTCAAAATGTGTCACATCAATAAGCATTCGCTGATGCGATACTCGACTTAATGCAGTAAAACGAAGAGTTCTTATTTGGTTATTTTTTTTTCACATTCTGACTGGCTAGCGAAAAGTTTTCACTGGCGGCGGCAACAATCGGTAAGATAGCCAATACTCAAGATTGCTGATATAGTTGAATAATAGTTAGATGTAGATTCTGTGTTTTTCTATCGCATGCCGCCGGCATGTCTAATGAATGGAACATTTTCAATACAGATGTCTACTATCTTGCTTAATCAAATAAATTATTTATCTTTGCTTAGCTACTTTGTGCGTCCATTCTTATGTGATAGAGTCTGATTTTGCTTGGCAGGGCTTAGAGACAAAGGTTGTCAGTGTTTTGTTCAGCAAGAATGATATTTTTTTCGTTTGCAATTTGGATGTGTATAGGTAAATAAAATCACATCATAGAGTCGACTATTTGGTAATATGCGATGACGAAACGTTCGAGAATGATTGCCAACTAAACATTCAATAAATTGGTAAACATGAACATAAAATCCTTCATATATGTATACTCATTGAAAATTCCTAAAATAGTCCAAATCAACTACTGTTAAATTAGTACTTACTAAAATTAAAAGTATAGTTGTTAGCAAAGACCACGAGGAATAAACAAACGTCGTGAAATTATTCAAAACATATTTTAGAATGCATGAATTCATCCCATCTCGTTCAAACCAAATGGCTTTCAAAATCTCGATTTACTGTCAACTCTTTTACTATAGTCCTCTAGGAACTTTCCATGGCCCACTCTCGGACTCCCCAGACTCTCACAGACCATGTTCTGATCACAGTGGGGTGTTAGATAGAACGATTCTTAGTTGCTCGTTCTTGTAACCTACCTCCTTAGACCCAAAGGTGTTAAACGCAACAATAAGAATTCTAAAAAACCTTTTTAAAGGCTAAAAATTCCACCCATGCCGGACTTGAACCCGCGGCCTCTGGCTAACCGTGCCAGCGCTCTCCCAATTGAGCTTATGGGCAAGTGCAGGCATCGGCGAAATTTTGAGCCTCTACAAACTTCTCTGTATTACGTACAGGCAGCGACATCTGGCCGAAGCAATTTACATAACTTGCAGCCCCGAGCAACCCACTTTGCAGTTAGGTTTTTAACCTCTAACATACAAACGCCACAATACGTTTGAATGGTCTATTAATCTTCCTGTATCTAGCACGTTTGTATAGTGTCTACGTCTAATTTGGTACTAGATAGATGAAGTTTTTTTTTACAACCTGTCAATTTTCCTCATTCACCCATCATGAAACCCTTTTCAGATGGAGATAATGGGCCAGAGCGTGTTCGAGTTCAGCCACCCGTGTGACCACGAGGACCTGCGTGAAGCCCTGCGCCATAGCGCCGCCGGCAAGCGAGAGCTGATGGTGCGTCTCAAGTGCACACTCACCGGAAAGGGGCGCAACGTGCACCTCAAGTCCGCTTCTTACAAGGTTAGTTATTAGCAGACGCTTACAAGTGTCTATTTTGTGATAAATTGATCATGGAGCTCGACGGCAAACGCTAGTTGATAATACGATAAGTGTATACTCACGCACGCGTGGTGATTAAGCCCATACTCTCTCTCTGAGAGAAGGCCTGTGCCCTACAGTGGGACGTATATAGGCTGCTTATGAAGAGAAGGCCTGTGCCCAGCTACTACTAAGTTACTACCTAGTAACTTAGAAACAAATATTTTCCATTATGTCCCACTTGCTCTTTCTACGGTATAGAAGTAGAAATCTATAATTGGCCTTGTTTATATTTTAAGGCTCGCTCGTAGCCCCGGCTGCCTGAGTGATCTTAAACGATCACGAAGGTTAAGCAACACAGGGCGCGTTCAGTGCATGGATGGGTCGCCGTCTATGCCTAACGCTAGTGGCATTTTTCCGAGCGGTTCCGTGCTTCGCAAGGCACGTTAAGCTGTTGGTGCCGGCTGCCGTCGATAGATGGCAGTCGTTAAGCCAAGTCAGAGGCCTTAGGGCGGCTTGACAACTTCTGACAGTAGACGAGCCACTAGTCTACAAGCCTCCACCAATCCGGACTTGGCCCCCGTGGTGGAGTATGGCCTATACCTTCCTCAGGGAAGAGACCCGTGCCCCTCGGTGGGGACATAATGGGTTGATGATGATGATATTTTAAGTAGTAAATTAATGTAATGGTGTTGATTTATCGAAATAAACAAAATAAAAAGGGCGCAGTACTGCGGTGGCGGATAGATTGGTGCTACGTAGTAATAACAAAATCAGAAATCAATAATTTATTTCAACGTAAGGAATTTTACATTCTGTTTTTTGAATGTCAATGTACTATGTTAGCCACTGCCTTCGGGCCTTATGTAGTGAAGAAAAAGACAGCAATAATAATAATTTCCACACAACCCAGTCACTTGTGCTGGTCCTAAACTAGGATACCCTGTGCTATGGTAACCAAGCAAGGACACAGGTATATAGGTAGTAATTTTTCACTTCTATGTTCGCGCCCGATTAGGGCATAGATTACGGTTTTTCCTGTAGCCTTGTGTCTTGCTTGTGCGTAGTCAATCCCACTTAAGGACTCTGCAAATCTTGGAATTGTACTTCCTTATCATCCTTATCAGTATATAAATGCTGCTCGGAGACGCTCGTTAGCCGAAAAACAACCCTATTGCTGAACAGTACTCTCTTGTGCAATGTGAAAGGGACAGAGCTAGAGGCTTAGAACGTAAACAAAAGTCAAAGTCAAAACACGAGAAGCAAGGCTTAAAAAAAGTTGTAGCCTTAGCTACTTTATTACATCTAGTCTTATTACAGCTCTTATTACATGTAGTGTAAGTGCGAATTGGCTGAGAAGTTTTTATACTGACTACGGAACGAGCACTCTTAATTCACTACAGATTTAAAACAAAACAAGCCACGTGACTCACATACATAACTGGCCATTGTTTGTATAGCCTTTAGAATAAAAAACATGTACAAGGTTATTTCCAAAAAGGGCAAATTCCCGAGACGCCACAATTAGGGTTTGTGTTTTGCAACAAGTTTTGTTCTATGAGATTTTTCTCAGATTTCTGTTTTTCTAAATATCAGGGTCAATTTATTTCAGGGTCAAATTTTATTAAATTCACGCTTTACGCCCTCTACCAATGTCAGAGTATTTAGTAAATAATTGTCCTGCATAGAATAACACATACTACACGTGTTATTTTAAGCTATCAATCAGCGCCGCTCCAATGCAGAAAAACTGCAATAAGTCGAAAAATTTAGTTTCGGAAAAATGGAAAATTTTACCAAAAAACAAAAGTTGAAGAGCAAAAGTTGTGGTAAATAACAAACTTTAACCGACATGCTTCAAGAATTGCGCGTTTCAGAAATAGTTGGTATTTTAACGACTGACATATTGTTTTCTTGTCGCCAGGTGATCCACATAACTGGCCACATGCTGAGCCCGTTAGCCGTCAAGACCTCCGCCGTTGGTGACGACAAAAAGCAATCAGATGAAGAGAAGAAGGCCACTCAGACTGGTTCCCTGATCGCCGTGGGACGCCCTATCCCGCACCCTTCCAACATTGAGATACCGCTAGACAGCAAGACTTTCCTGTCTAAGCACAGTTTGGACATGAAGTTCACTTACACTGATGATGCGTGAGTACTTTTTTTAAATAACACTTCTACGCCCTAAACTCCAGTCTCTCGGTCGGACTTCGAATATAGGCTGTTCACCTCAATCAGCCTGTTAGATATTCCTTTAACTCCTAGTGGACATAGATCATCAAGCATCATCGTCGGCGAATTTGATTGATTCTGGAAGTATAACATTGTCAAGGTTGAACTTTGTCTGTGGCAGAAGAGAAATCATTTTGTCTATCACAGAAAATAGTTCCACGCAAGAAAAATTGTTGTGCAGTAAAGTTAACTTCAATTGCACTGCTTTGTTAATTGTTTGCTCTTTGTTGCCTATGCCAGAGATATTCATTGTTTTGTGGTCCAATTTCTTCATTAACTGCGTAGTTACAAACTATGTTTGTCTTATATAATAGGGGTTAAAATAGGTTCTTTGAATTGACATAGAATCTTCATGGTTTGAGGTTTTCGAATGAAACTTTTTTCAAATGGTTTCTATGATGTTCTTTTTTTAAAAAATGTGAAACATTTGAATATCGACTTTCAATTGTTTTTGTTATTCAATTTAGACAAGAAAGATGGATACTGCGAAAATTTCTGTCGATGATTCGTATCAGATTCCATTTTTGGCCAGCTATCTCAGTTATCTCTCTTTAGAATGTCCACTGGGTTGGTTACATGAGGACTCGCCTGTTCAGGCATGCTTTGTCCTGGCGTAAGGGGTGATCAATGGTGATTTAGGCGGAGATTGTTCAGCTTGGTAATACCAGATTTGCCTCCATTTCTCTTGCCTGGATTGATCTTGACAAATCGAGGATCAGAGAAAACTCAATTCGTAGTGATTTGTTGTCTATTTAGTTTGTTTTGTGATTGAGCATTGAGCTAAAAGCAAAAACGTAGTTGCCTGAATTTTCAGCACATCCATTGATTGTTCTATTTCTGAATTAGTGTTAGTATTCTTGACCTAGATAATATTGTTTACCATCCGACTCTGCTATGGGATTAGCGGCTCCATCTACAAATTGTATGTACATTGAAAACACAGAGGTTTTCCATTGGCTACAGTCGCCGAAAGATGGCGTTGTGTGTAGCAATTCTTTTTTGCTACCTGGCTGTGTATTGTTGGTAGCCCCGGCGGCGTTATCGCACCGCTTTCTCGGGCCCACCCCGCGCGGCTGTATTATATCAACAAAAATATCACCTTCAGACTTAGTTTGTAGGTTAAACATGATTTCGCGGTTAGTCTGCGCCTCTTGTGTTTATTAGGGCGATGGTGTTTTGTTTTCTTAAATTAATTTCTCTAGGTAGTTGGTTGGTGCTACAGTGCCTCTTCGTAAGGATTTGTACAGTGTCTGAAGTGTTATTATGTGTGGGGGAAAGAGTGAAAGTGCAGTTTTGATTTTAGGAAAGGGCGGGGTTTCCAAAAAACTTGTGTCCAAAAAACTGCAACAAAAGGATAATTTCCGGCCTTAAAGCGACCTGTTATTTGTCCTCGGAATTTTCAAGGAGTTTCGGAGATACCAGTTGATTTCGGCGCCGATAGGTCATTCAAGGTTACCTGCCGGTAAACATAACCTAAAGTCCAATGTGACCTTTGGAGCCGAGGAAAGACTTTCTTTGTTGCCGACAATTTTAGGTATATTAAGCAAATAAATATAATGCCTTTTAGTACGTAAAGGAAACGAATTTACACATAAGTGGCTTATTTTATCAAGACTGGTTGAATAATTTGTCCTGCATGCTTTATGGGGTAGATAAGGGTAATATCTTTATTTTACTTATCTGATCTGATGTTATATTAGAAGTGCTCTTTGATATCTCCCGGAGTGGAAGATTTGATAAATTTTAATTGGTTTCATAATATTCCATGATGTTTGATTGCAGCATCATGTGTGATTTGTATTTTTGGATTATCTAATCTACTTTACTATTTTTAAATCAACATTACTTACTTTCGAAAATTAAAATCTACACTAAAATTTTCACCTTAGATTAAAGTTTTACAGTAATTTGTATGAATTCTCAGTGGGTTCTCAAGCTTAGGCATAACGCATTCTCTATCACGCAAACCGTGTAATCCTTTGTGATACGGAATGAGACACTTCCGTAATTTTTTTAGTCTTTACAAGTGCTACCCGCCAACTTTTCCCAATAAAAGATTTTGAAACTGAATAGTTGACGACATACTGATTAGAGCAATCTATTAATAATTGTGTTACTCTTTCCAGTCTGCTGAATACACTCGGGTTCGAACCCGAAGAGCTTGTCGGCAAATCGCTCTACGACTACCATCATGCCGCGGATAGCGCCGCTCTGGCTCAGCAGTACAAATCACGTGAGTTTTTTTTTCTCTTTATTCTTTACAGCGTTTTCTCAGAGCCCTCTTTTGGGGATAAGCCTCTTGCGTCATTGGTCCTTTGTCGAAGTCGTAGGTGCTTAGTTAGTATCTGTGGATGCAAATAACACAATACAAACTTAAAATAGAGGTTTGCTTTAGGGTGATTATTCCGTTGAAAAAGTTTGTTTTAGTGGGGTCAACCATGTTACAACTACAACCGCTTTTTAGTATCGATATACCTACTTGGCTTATGATTTGCTCGGCGAATGTAAAATACTTTTATTTTAATGCTTTTATTTTTGCTTCAAATTCAGCAAGCGCCATCTTTAAGGCTGCTTCAAAGTTAGCACAACTTTGAGGCAGCCATTTTGTTAGCACGTTTCTTTCTAAAGTTACGGTCGCCGTCGTCGTTAGATGGCAGCACTTGTGTTTTATTTTGGTTAAATTGGTGATTATAGGTTGGTAAGCTTTATTTATTACGGTTTGTAGATTAGACCCTACAATTAAAATCTTGTTAGCATTATACTGGCTGTTCAAAGTATTTAATACACAATTTGTATACCGGAATGCAAATATTATTTCAGATTTGCGGTATATTTCAGAAAGTTGTTAATTTTGAACTTATCTTCATGGTTTATACCAACACTTGCATTTATCTCACGCGTGACAACGGCAACTGCTCTGTAATAAGGCCGGCTCGCAGGACCAAATCATCTACTGTTTGCAGTTCCTATCGTAGTAATGCGCGCCCATACATTGTTGATTAATCGGCCGGCTACTAAAACGGTTTCTAACCTTTTCAATCTCGTTACCCCTATGACCTTGTAGGGAAATTACTATTCTCCCCTCCCCGGCTTTAAAGTTATCACTAAATCATGAGATTAAATTGAAATTCAAACAATATTTATTAAAATTACAGAAAGAGAAATAGTAATGAAATATTGTACATCTTTTATATCTTTTATATCTAAATAATCTTTTATCTTTTATATCTAAATTATCAAATTATGCTATCTCTAGGTGGTTGGTGCGACCAATATATTTTCGTACCAAACGTATTATGGTGAGATTCAAACTAAATTTAATTGATAAAATTGTATATATTTTTCTTACCAGCGGCCCTCTGGAACTATTTGATATTATCTGTCATCTACCAAGTTGGCCTTCTCAAAATACTGCAAGTCTATATTGTAAGTGGGACCGATAGGTTTTTTAGTTGATTTTTAGTTAGTTTAAGTTTTAGTCATAAGCTTTCAGGCATCCGCTGAAAATCAGCGCCGTATCTCTCTCTGCTACGGCATTAAGCTGAGCGGTAGACCTGCGCAAAGTGTGTCCTTAGAGGGAGTTGTTATATCCCATATCTTTGCTCACCGGGACACACTATATCTGTATCATATCTGGCTCACCACTTGTATCCTAGCTCATACGACATACAATCGAGTGAGTGTGTTTGAATACAAGAACCGTAAGACACAAGTGGTGAGTGAGTCTAGTCTATCTGTTTCCTACCATATCCAGCTGACGCGCTCTTTTTTATACTATCAGTCTATTCCAATAAGAGGAGTTCAAACCAGAATCAAAATGTATTATCTATTAATTAACTTTTGACACTATATAGGTTTTCTCATTAATTAAGTGAACTGTAAGTTCTTTATGAGAAATAAATATCTTTGAACCCAATTAAAGCGTGACAAGCATATATGATTATCGTCTTTACCGTTCATCTTTTTAGTACGAGTACTGCGAACAAGCCATCCGTACTAATAGCGATCAAAAAGATCACCAAGTGGATACATTTGTAGGAGTTTGGTGACCCCTTTCTCGTTTCTCGTTTATTACTGCGACGAGAAATGCGGCCGAACTCATCCAATTTCAGCCGATCTCGGTCTCGCTCTCGCGCACTGTGTGTGAGCTGGATAAAGTAGCAGGAGCTAGATGTCTACCGTACTGAGTTGAGAGTATAGTGAGGGAGCCAGATATAGTTGACATCTCTGGGATATAACTGGGACACAGTTGACGGCAAGGGAGATGTGTGTCCTCTCATATCTGGCTCCTGAGTTACCCAAGGCTACTGAGCGGAAACCTTTTTGGTACTGCTATATTAATTTTAAGCTATATTAATTTCCACTGTATCTAAAAATTGTATGAGTACCAAATAAAGATTTTCTATTCTATTCTATTCCTTGAGTAGTAGAGAGCTATTCCTTCCTAGGAGTGTACTAAGGGGGGTTTTCTGAAAATCTACTCCAAAAAAGATAAAATGTAGGTGCGAGATGCGCTTCTATCATTTTATCAATTTATTTACGGTTTCTGGAACACTAACGGCCTTATTTATAAAAAGACGATTCCTCTAAAACCAATCAAAAACTCAGTTTATTTAATCTGTGGCTACATCTTTTCCTTGTAAAATCTCCACCACAGACTACTTTAATCGGCGTTTTTTAAGTGTTTTAAGGAATCTAGTTTTTATAAATAAGACCGTAAGAATCTGGTAGTCTACTGGTAACAGTTGTCAGTTATCAGTTCCGTACCCGAAGGGTGCCAAAAGACTTCGCTGTCCGTCTGTCTGTCTGTCAGTCACCACTTCACCAGGCTGTGTCTCATGAACCGTGATAGGAAGGCAGTTGGAATTTTCACAGATGATGTATTTCTGTTGCCGCTATAACAACAAATACTAGATTGCAACAAATACTAGCAAGTACTAGATTGGTTCACAGCAAATAATCTGCTGCTAAATTCCAAAAAGACAAAATGTATAAAGTTTTCCTTACCTAATGTAAGAATAGTTGAGAACAATATAGTAATTGGACATGAAAAACTAGAATTTGTAGATGATACTATATTTCTGGGCATCACAATCGATGCAAAACTACATTAGGGTACACATATTGTAAAATTAGCACACAGACTTTAGCTCTGCAGCATATGCCGCGTGAAAAGAATTAGGGAACTCACTGACGTTGCAACTGCTAGGCTTGTTTATTTTAGTTACTTCCATAGTATTATGTCCTACGGTATACTACTATGGGGCCGGGCAGCAGACATTGAGACTATCTTCATCTTGCAGAAGAGAGCCATCCGATTTATTTACAAGTTAGGTAATAGGGATTCGCTAAGAGTTTTCTTTAAAGAAACCAACATCTTAACAGTTGCATGTCAATACATTTATGAAAATATTATGTACGTTAGAAAAAATTCCAAAGACTTCGAAAATGTTGGTGGCCACCATAATGTTAATACTAAAAATAAACATAAATTGTCATTTCCACGATTTAGACTTGCAAAAATTAATACATCCTTTATGGGGCACTGTATAAGGTTCTACAACAAAATTCCTCAAGATATATTAGAGTTACCTCCAAGGCGGTTTAAAAAATGTGTTAAGCACATTCTGTGCAAAAAGGCTTACGATAACATCAAGGATTATTTAGAAGACAAAGATGTTTGGCATTAAACAGTAGATTAATATTATTTAAAGGATGATTGTGACTAGTGTTCAACACATTCATGACTAATATTTTAAGTTGAAAACTCTGTTAATTAAGTTAAAACGTGTTTTGAAAAGAATAAATGTTGAGTTTCTTTGTTAGCTTCTTCTCCACATAATCCAGTAATTGTGAAACTAACAATTTTGACGTTCATTAAGTAAACGTTCTGTTTTTATAATGAATAAAAATATTTGAATTAAATAAAAACAGTATAAAATAAATATTTAAAGGGGGCTCCTATACAACAAACGTAATTTTTTTGCTCGAACAGTTAGACGCCTGAAATATTCACAGGATTTTTAGTTCTATATTCGTTTAAAAAATAAATAATTAAATTAGAATGAAATTAATATTTAAGGAGGGCCCCGCATACAACAAACGTTATTTTTTGCGGTTTTTCTCGATCTTTGTGTCTAATGTTGTATAGATAATGGTACTGAACCCTTCGTGCGCGAGTCCGACTCGCACTTGGCCCGTTTTTTTTTTGTTTTAGCGCTTTCGCCAAATGGTAGCTGCTAACAGTCCATTACCAGATTGTTACGGTGTTATTTATAACAAACACGATTACTTCAAAATACTCCTCAAATGCAGTCTAAATTGTTTGTTTTGTACCTTTAGGGGTGTTAAAAGGAATCGTGCTTTTATCAATAATACTCTTACCCTCACTTTCTCGTACACTAACACGCTGTTAATCTACTGTTAACAGCTGTCAATTGACCAAAGTGCCTACAAAAAAAAACCACTCGACAGCTGTTAGAGTAGATTAACAGCTTGTTAGTGTACGAGAAACCGGGGGTTAGTGTACTCGAAAAAGTTGGCTAATAATTATTTGAACCTACATAAGTGCTAGGGAATTGCGAATTAGAGTCCGCGCACGATAAGTCTGCGCGCGACAAGTGGCGTATATAATTTAATTTGGTATGAAAAATAAGCTCCCGACCGTAATAATAATCAAAGAAGCTCTATAAACCTGCTGTCTACGAAGTTAGATATTTAAACTATAAACATTATATTAAACTTTATTGCACACGAAATATAGACAGTTTTTACCCACGCGCAGACTTATCGTGCGCGGACTCTAGTTTGAACCTTGGCTTAGTCGCCCTAAACTAGGTTTAGTCTGTGTTGTGAGTGGCGTTTGACTAAGGTAATAATAGCTTACGAGCAAACTTCCAGTTATCATTATTATTACATAAAAAATATAAAGTATTCTTTTAATCACGGCGCGGTGGTAGCCTAGTGGGTAGAACATTGGACTCTGAAGCGGGAGACCCAGGTTCGATTCCCAGTGCGGGCATGTACCTATGACTTTTCTTTCTAAGTTATGTACATTTGTGAAGTTATAGTAGCAGTACAACTCGCTAACGGTGAAGGAAAACGTCGTGAGGAAACCTGGGTGTCTGAGCTATTCACATAACTCAGCGCTTGAAATCACCAATCCGCGGTGGGCACGCGTGGTGATTAAGCCCATACTCTCTCTCTGAGAGAAGGCCTGTGCCCTATGTATTATAGGCTGCTTATTACTTATTACTCTTTTAATTTTTTTTTCAATTTAAAACTTAGGCAGCTCGTACGGTCATAGCGTTTCTGTGCTATTGTTGCTTTAAGTGTCTTAGCCGGAAGAGCCCACCGCGCGACACTCCGCACCGCACCGAGCGGAGCATTATTTCGGCCCCCGCGTGTTTATTTTCACCAGCTTGGCTCGGGGCCACGGCTCAACTGACCGTAGCGCTTCGCGCGTCAATAACAATAATACGTTATGTAACGGGCCCGCCGTTTGGTGCGCGGGATGACCGCGTATAATCACTTGACTTGGAATTTGGTTCTTTTAGTGATTTATTTTGACTGACATGTCAATACGTGTTGTATTTTTATAAAAAAATATAATAATCTTATATAAGTTTATCAACTACATAGTCTATGTATTTATTTTTGTATTACTCCCGTAATTTTCTCTGGCACTGCCCCATCGACTCTCCACATCAACGTAGGTTAGCTGGAAGAAAATACTACCTAGTATTAAGCTCGCCTTGGACAAAGTTGATTTTCTTAGTGTCATAAAGCATTTTCCAATTCAATACGTGCGGAGTTAACCAAGTCGCGGGTTTCCTCACGATGTTTTCCTTCACGTTAGCGTGCGGTATTGCTATTACAAATTCGCAGATGTACTTTGAAAATAAACAGTCATAGGTTACATGCCTGCACTGGGAATCGAACCTGGGTCTACCACCGCGTTCCGGCTGACTAAGCTGTCAGGATGGTATAGGTGCTGGGCAAGCCTACTCCGTCTAAACATTATGTCCCAGGCACTGCAGCGTCCGAGTGGTCCCTTCACCTGTCCAGTGTGAGTGATTGACGCTGTATAATTCATCTCATTACATTGGCAAAGGCCAAAGTTTTTTTTACAGACAATGTATACCTATTATATATTTTATGTAGCCTATATACGTCCTTTATACTTCTGGCAAGAGACGGCCGGGCCGCCCTCGTACTACCTGGAGGCGTTCCGTTGAGAAAGAGGCTGCTTCAACGGGACTCAATTGGAACGAGTTAGAAGTTGCCGCACAAGACCGCGAGAAATGGAGATCCCTTCTACGAGCCCTATGTCCCTGATAAGGGATAAGAGGAAATCATCATCATATACGTCCTACTATAGCCTCCTCAGTCCTGACCTCGAAAATGACAATAGTTTTCAATTGTTATTTTCATTTCTTGATTCCTTCGCCATACCCAATCGTTTTTTGTAGTATTTCGATATCACACAGGCAGGCATATCGACATTTCCATGCCTGCACTTTATTTCGCTACACGACTTAGCAGGAAGAATATAAAGGTTTAACGTGGAAATCTGCGGTATCATAAGCAGCCTATATACGTCCCACTGTAGGGCACAGGCCTTCTCTCAGAGAGAGAGTATGGGCTTAATCACCACGCATGCCCACCGCGGATTGGCGATTTCAAGCGATGAGGTATGTAAATAGCTCAGACACCCAGGTCTCCTCACGATGTTTTCCTTCACCGTTAGCGAGTGGTATTGCTACTATAACTTCACAAATGTACATAACTTAGAAAGAAAAGTCATAGGTACATGCCCGCTCTGGGAATCGAACCTGGGTCTCCCGCTTCAGAGTCCAATGTTTAACCCACTAGGCTACCACCGCTTCCCCACTAGGCTACCACCGCTTCCGCTGCGGTATAACGCGTTAAAATGTGCGGTAGATGCCCCCGGAGGTATATGAGCGCCATTTCTCGTTATTAGCCCTAAAGGGCCTATTTATATTGATACGGAGCTTAAGCGACTGTATGTAATAGTTAACGTCGCGCTGAAACGCGTTTCGGGATTAATTTGAGGAAACGTGTGTTGTACCTTTAGTCTTCTCTAGCAAAGTCTGGTTTATGAGCAGCAGGGTTGGCATTTTTGGTTTCAACAGTGTTAAACACTTTTTATGTAGCTTGAATACACGTCCCACTGCAGGGCACGACCCACAGGCCTTCTCTCAGAGAGAATGGGCGTAATTACCACGCGTGCCCACCGCGAATTGGCAAATTCAAGCGTTGAGGTATGCGAAGACCTCAGACACATACATGATATACATACATAAGCAGCCTATATACGTCCCACTGTAGGGCACAGGCCTTTTCTCGGGGAGAGAGTATGGGCTTAATCACCACGCGTGCCCACCGCGGATTGGCGATTTCAAGCGCTCAGGTATGTGAATAGCTCTGACACATATGATTCCTCAAGATGTTTTCCTTCATCGTTAGCGAGGGGTATTGCTGCTACAACTTAACAAATACTATTTCCCAAAGATGATTGCGATAGATATTATACAGAGTTAAAAACATTTTGAAAGCGCTTGAATACCTTTGTATTTTTAGACAAATGTTAAGTTATTTTCATTCACCTAACATTTTTTTAAACATTACAATTGAAGTGAAAACCTTTAACGAGTTAGCTAAAACTATATTTTTACTAGCAGTGCCCGCGACTACATTCGCGTGGTAAATGGATTAGCGTATAGTCTATGTCCGCCCTTAAAGTCCATTCTAAATACTGGTAAAAGAATTTTTGAAATCGGATAAGTACTTTCGGAGATTACCCCTTATATACAAACTTACAAATTTTCCTCTTTATAATTTCTATTAGCATAGGTCTAGCGTCCATATAACTTTGCATGGCACGTTTTGTTTTTAGGGTTCCGTGCCCGAAGGGTGCCAAACGGGACCCTGTTACTAAGACTTCACTGTCCGTCTGTCTGTCTGTCTGTCACCAGGCTGTATCTCATGAAGCGTGATAGCTAGGTAGTCGAAATTTTCACAGATGATGTATTTCTGTTGCCGCTATAACAACAAATACTAAAAACAGAATAAAATACATATTTAACGGGGGCGCCCACACAAAAAACGTAATTATTTTGCCGTTTTTTGCTCGATATTAATAACGGCAACGCTTGAAATATTCACAGAATAATTAGTTCTTTGTTCGCTTCAAAAATAATTAATTAAATTAAAATAAAATAAATATTTAAGGGAGCGCCCGTTCAAGAAACGTGATTTTTGCCGTTTTTTCTCGATCTTTGTGTCTAATGTATAGATAATGGTACGGAACCCTTCGTGCACGAGTTTTTTTCGAATAAAGTAATACTCTCGTAATAAGTGAAGCGAGTACGAAAAAACTCTTTCGCTTCGTCGTATTTCGATTCGTTGTTTGAGTTTAATAAATCACCGATTATGCATACTTCAGGAACGTTTTCTAAATCTTAGGCCTGAAACATACAGAAGCGGCGAGGCGAGGATAAAGCGTGGGCGCGGCCGCTTACAACAAGAATGCCGCCACGAGTCGCCGCGTATACAAAGCAAACCGCGTGCCGCTTCTCTCTCTCGCCGCTTCTGTATGTTTCAGGCCCTAGTAGGTAAATCCGTAGGTTAAATGGATTCCAGGTTTTGCAATGAAAATGTTTACCTGAAATGCGTCAAGAATTTGTAATAATTAAGTTTTACATCCAAATTATGTTATGATTTATGAATGTGATTTTGTCCATGACTTTTTCACATCTCTGATTGACAAATACTTGCCTACTTTGTTATAACAGCGGTGGTAGCCTAGTGGGTAAAACATTGGACTCGGAAGCAAGAGACCCAGGTTCGATTCCCAGTGCGGGCATGTACCTATGACTTTGTTTTGTAAGTTATGTACATTTGTGAAGTTATAGTAGCAATACCTGAGTGTCTGAGCTATTCACATGCCTCAGCGCTTGAAATCGCCAATCCGCAGTGGGCACGCGTGGTGATTAAGCCCACACTCTCTCCCTGAGAGAAGGCCTGTGCCCTGCAATGGGACGTATATACGCTGCTTTTGTATCTAATAATTTGAATAAGCCATTAAGCTAAGTAGCGTGATGGTGATATTTATTAATGTTCTATTCAACGGCGACTAAGTCCCTACTCTATTAACATTGGTTACAAGATAGCTAAACTATTTTAAGCATAAACGTGGGTACTTTTCACCGAGCAACGTGGCTTCTTTTCTTGTTAGAGCGTTACCTACAAAAGCGTGTCATTTAGTTTTCTGAACTATAATTTTATTACCCTGCTGTGCCCTTAAATAGAGAGATATCCTACTCCGTTCAAAATGGGAATATATATATATAGAATTATTTCTGAAATGAGCAATTCCTGGAACATGTCTGTTAGAGTTTGTCATTTACAGCAACTTTTGTTCTACGACTTTGATTTTGTTTTATTTATGTAAATATTTTTTTACGGTTTTGTTGCTTTGTAGTGGCGCTGTTAAATAGTATGGACAATATTTTATGTACGGCAACAATTTACCGAAGGCTGTCACATTGTTAGAGCGCGTAAAGCGCGAATTAAATAAAATTATATAAACCGTAATATTTCGAAAAATCTAATACATAAAAATGTCGTGTGTTTGTTATCGAACTCCTCCGAAACGGCTTCACCGATTTTTATGAAATATTTTGTGTATGTTTGGTAGGTCTGAGAATACGTTGTAGGCTAATTAATATGGCAAAACAAGATTTTCCGTGTCAGCTAGCATAAATCTAATAAAAAACAAACTCAAAGAACAAAAGTTGTTGCCAAACGTAAACTCTGATTGGGTTGTCTCAGTGATTGGGTATTTGACAAAATATCAAATGAGTTACTTTTAAAACGGAATTTTGTATGAAAATACTTGCTTATGACGTCACATTTCAGAGCACTCTTTTTATGTTTAATCTATTTAAAAATTGTAATAACTAGTAATTGACTAAAAGAGATACATTTTCCGAGATATTTTGTAATTTTTGTTTTAATCGAGCATATTAAATAATTTATTGTTGATCGTGTCAAATACCGAATTGAAAATTTTAGAAATAACTCTATTTTTCGAGTAGACCACTATCTTTTAATACCCCGACGCACTCTCATAGTAAGTACCGCGTTTTTTTATTGTTCTTGGGGACATATTTTGCGGCGTTAAAAGTCAGTAATAAACGTTGTTTACTTTTAAAACATCCAGGGCTCATAAACATTCTTATTTTGGGCGCTTCTTTCTGAAGCACTTTGCGCTCATACTTTTCTGAAGGAAAATTACAAGAATTGTGTTCTGAAATCTTGTATTTACTGGAAAAGTATGTATTGAGTCGTGTCAGTTCCATAATGTTTTCTTAACAAAGTTTGCGATGACAAGTAGTCTATTTTGTATGGTAAAACTATTGAGATGTAATTGAATAGAATTTACGTAATGTATTTTAATTTAAGTTGTTAGAGCGGTGGTAGCCTAGTGGGTAGAACATTGGACTCGGAAGCGGGAGACCCAGGTTAGATTCCCAGGCATCTACCTATGACTTGGTTTTCTAAGTTATGTACATTTGTGAAATTATAGTAGCAATAACACTCGCTAACTGTGAAGGAAAGCATCGTGAGGAAACCTGAGTGTCCGAGCTTTTCATATACCTCAGCGCTTGAAATCGCCAATCCGCGGTGGGGACGCGTGGTGATTACTGTACTGTCTCTGAGAGAAGGCCTGTGCCCTGCAGTGGGACGCATATAGGCTGCTTATGTTGATTATTATTAAGTTGTATTGAACTTGTACTGGACTAAATAAATAATTTATTATTTAATTTATTTATTAAACTAAATGTAACTAGAAAAAAGGGGGCACTAGTGAGACCCGAAATACGCCTATGACTGGCTTATTCCACGGTAATCGATATCAGGCAATATTTTTTTTACTTAAATGATTACTTATAATTATATTAAACATACTAAGTAAAAGTGAATACATACATAAAAAAAGTAATTTGTGGGTTAGATAACCCAGGGGTTCTCTACGTCTGCCGTTTCGCTTGATTGTACTTCTGGGTTATCCCGTATATTTGACCTTGAAACAATAAAAAAACACGTTATCATACCATTACTATCCTTACATACATACCTGAAGCGAATTTCTCGTTGATATGCGACATTTATATCAGCGAAAATAAGTATCTTGATAATTTTAATCCCTGCAAACAAGTCCGATAACGTGCGCTGCGTCTGAAAATAGGCATTATTTAGCCTAATTGCAGGCCAAGGCGGAGATGGCAGATGATCTGGATACATTTCGACATTTGAATACACGACAACTTTCACGAGCACGTGAATCCGATCGACGCGTACGCCGAAAATACGCGCCCACACGAATATTAATATTCATATGGGTCGCCTTGACTCCGGCGGAGGTCGCGTTTCAGCTGATTAGGTTGCGTCATGCGCCTGCGTCGATCAGAACTCGACAACAAACGGGTTGCTACGACGAGGAGTTTGATGCCAAACGTCGCTTCTATTGAGGAATGTTTTTAAAGTAGTTCAAAGTCTCTACGTATATATTTTTTTTCAGTACCTATTATAAAATGATACGCAGTACTTATTATAGCTTCGTTTATTCTTTTCTTACAACTTTTTCAGAACTCACTACAAAAAATTCCCTCCATCTTTTTTCTTTCAAAAAACCCCCGAATGACATTTTTCTTTTTCGTTCAAAAACAACCCACCTTGCAAAAAAATACAGTTACGTTCAGAAATCAATAATGTTATACTTTAACCAACTTTTTAAAATAATTTCATTAACAAAAAGATATTGACAATTCAATCGCACCACTTTTTAAAAAGCAAAACCTTACACTCGTCCATCCTGACGCGTGTAATGTCCTCATACACGCATAACCTTACACTAGGCGTAAGATAAGTGCAGCTGCTCCTTGACTGTAAAATGTGCGTGCGTGTGTGTGTGTGTGTGTGTGTGTGTGTGTGTGTGTGTGTGTGTGTGGGCAGGGTGCACATGTAAAATTTGTTGTGTGTGTGCTATTTATTATTATCCAGTCGCAGTTCCTATCGCCACGCCGCAGTTTCCGCAGCCTACCACGCCGCAGTTTCCGCAGCCCACCTTATCGCAGTATCTGCAGCCAGTCCCGCCGCAGTATCCGCAGTCCGTCTCGCCGCAATGTCCGCAGCCTCCCACGCCGCAGTTTTCGCAGCCTACCTCGCCGCAGTTTCCGCAGCCCACCTTGCCGCAGTATCCGCAGCCCGTCTCGCCGCAGTATCCGCAGCCCGTCTCGCCGCAGTATCCGCAGCCCGTCTCGCCGCAGTATCCGCAGCCCGTCTCGCCGCAGTATCCGCAGCCCGTCTGTCAAACAAAAACTGAGACAGTATCTATGTTCGCTTTCTTACTATAAATAAAACAAGTATCAATATTAATCTATGTTTTATTTCACCATAATATGTAACAATAATAATTGAAAAGGTACATGACTCCTTGATCAATTCTTTAGAACTTAATTCTTTTTAATTCTGAACCATTTATGTACACAATCATTATTCTACAATTTAAACATTATCATCTTCCAACTGTAGTGCTGCCAGGTGTATCCATGGTTGCACTCTATCCGCGGATATTGTAGCTTTGTATTTTCTATTACTTTTACGTTCAAACCCGTCTACTTCAGTTATACGATATCTGTCATTGCCCAACACTCTTATAACCCTGAAGGGCCCTACAAATTTTTCCACCAGTTTTTTACTTTTACCGTCGCTGTCGAAACTAACTTTTGTTATTTTTACAAGGTCGCCTACCTTGTAAATTGTAGCAGGTTTGCGACCTTTGTCAAAATAAACTTTCTGTTGGATTTGACTACTTTTTAATTGCTCATTAGCGTCATTTCGAACGTGGTCTACGTTTAAACTCGATCGAGTGACATTTAAAATGCCCTCAAACGCATTATTTATCTCGCAATTCATCCCCATGCCAAATAGGACTTCAGCAGGAGTTTTTCCAATTGACTTTTGCAGCGTATTATTAAGGCCCCATTGAATTACACCAACCGACTTGTCCCATGACTTTTCATCTTTGTTATGTGTCTGTGTACCTAAAGATTTTAAAATGGTTCGGTTGTAGCGTTCCACCTGTCCATTAGCTCTAGGACAGGCGACAGCGTTGTGCACTATTTTGATTTTCATAGCTTGGCAAAAATCATGAAAAGAATGAGCTGTAAAACAGCTACCTCTATCACAAATTATACGTGTAGGTACTCTGAAAGTATAAAAAATGTCATTGAGTACTTTTATGACATTTTTTGTCTTAGTGTCTCTTACAGGCCTTATGAAGACATATTTTGTAAAGGAATCTACTATAACTAGTAAATAAGCATTACCATCTTTACTTTTAATAAATGGACCCAAATGGTCGATATGTATCGTGTGAAATGGAGTTGGGACCTTTTCAATCGAATGAAGGAAACCTTCGTTAGAATTAGGGTTACTTTTATAATAGGCACAATCTAAACATGCTTTGACATATTTCTTTATGAAGTGTCTCATTTTTGGAAACCAATAGGTTTTCTTGATGCGATCATGTGTCTTTTCGAAAGAAAAATGTCCAATGTCATCGTGATTAAGTTTGCATATCTGCCACCTGGCACCCTTTGGGACAACCCAACGCAACTCTTTGTGATCGTCGTCAATATATCTGTATAATTGGTTATTTCTTAGAACATAATCACGCTTAACCGATTGCACCTCTTCTACAGGGTCCTTTGTTGTTAAGGTCTTTCTAATACGATTAAGTTCATCATCGCCAAGCTGTAACGTGACTAACCAATTTTCCGTTGAAATGTGCATAACATTTGGAAGGAACTCATTGTGCTCAACAGGCTCGCGTTCCGGTGACATGCTGCCTATATTGCGGCTTAACGCATCCACGTGATTCATTTGAGTACCAGGCCTATACTCAATCTCATACTCAAACTCCAGCAATTGCAACCACCAGCGTGCAATTCTAGGTATGAGATCCCGCTTGACAAGAGTGGTGCGCAGCGCCCGGCAATCTGTGACGATTTTAAATGGAACACCTAGAATATACACTCTGAACTTTCTCAGGGATTCAACAACAGCGAGTGTCTCTAACTCGTAGGCATGGAAATTCTTCTCTTCGGGTGCAGTTTGGCGGCTATAATAGGCCACCACACGTAATGGTTCACATTCATTTTGCCTTTGTAAAAGTATGCCAGCAATACCATGTTTGCTGGCATCTGTGTGTACCTCTGTGAACTTTGAATTGGGATCATAAATAGTAAGAATAGGCCGTTCACTTAACACTTTCTTTAAAGTGGCAAAGGCTTCATGTTGCCTTCCAGACCATTCGAATGGCGTTTCCTTCCTCAGAAGAGACGTAAGCGGTTGAGCAATACTAGCAAAATTTTTAATAAATTTTCGAAAATAGCTGACTAATCCGTAAAACTGTCGTACAGTGTGCTGATTTATTGGCTCAGGAAAATCAATAACAGATTGAATTTTTCTTTGTCCTGGACGTACTCCTTCTGCCGAGATTTCGTAACCGAGGTAATCTATTTTGTCTGCAAGAAACAGACACTTGTCCAGATTTAAAGTCAAACCCGCGTTCTTGAAGATTTCAAGGACATTCCGCAGCTTGTCTAGCCCTTCATCGACTGTGGATGAAGGTATTAAAACATCGTCCATGTATGTGAGTGCCTCACTAAACCGAGCTGGACCTAGGACACGATTTATCATCCTTTGAAAGGCGGCTGGTGCGTTTGCCAATCCGAACGGCATGCGCTTAAACTCGTACTGGCCGTCAGGAGTGACAAACGCAGTCAGATGACGAGAATCTAATGACATGGGTATCTGATAATAGCCACTAGCTAAATCTAATGCGGTGAAATATTTTTTTCCAAACAGTCTGCTGATCTGGTCCTCAATAATAGGCATTGGATAGCGCTCTTTAATAGTTTTTTTGTTTAATGCTCGAAAATCAACGCATAATCGATAGTTCCCGTTCTTCTTTTTGACTAGTAACACAGGACTAGCATAGTCCGATACCGACTCCTGAACTACATCAGCATCTAATAATTCGTTTACCATATCTCGTACTATTTGACGTTCCGCCTCTGCCAGTCTGTATGGCCGATACACAACAGGTCTCTTATCATCCAAGTCTATAGTCATTTCTGTATCCTTGACACAGCCCAACTCCTTGATGTTCAACGCAAAGCAACAGCGATAACTATTTAATAAATCCATCAATCTGTCTTTATCCTGCTGGTTAACATTCCCCTCTATCTTAATATCTTCATTTGGTAACAAGTCCGTGTTTTGCGTAACACGAAAACAGCTTCGTGTTTCTATATAGGGACTCCCGCGAGCTAAGACAGTGCCCTTTGGTAGGTATGGTACCGATGGCTCGCCCTGAAGAACTAGCACGCTACCTTTGCCTGCTTCATCGAATGAATATATGCCACCCTTGATGACCACCTCATTGCCCATTGCACCTACTACCGCAGCATTGACAAGCAAACTCCCATTGTATATAGGATCTGTATGAACATCTGCTAAGCACTGTCCTTCTACCCTTAAATCATTAAGAAGTTTAAGTCTAATAAGGGATTCGCTACTTTCAGTAACATTCGGTAGCTCATCACTGAGACAAAGGAAACTCAGACGCGTGTTGTCCTTTACAAGAAGGATATGCCTTTGGTCTGTAAAATCTTGTCCGATAAGGATTGGTATATTCATATACTCATCGCTCACTACAATTGCTTTGACAATGCCGCTTACATTATCTATTGCAATCTGCACTGATACCTCCCCTACTGTTGGTACAATAGAGTTACCAAATGATTTTATTGAACTGATCGTTGATGGTTTTACAATACCAGTCAGGAGTTTTGAATCACTCTCTCTTATGATTGTGACTTCACTACCTAGATCAATAAATGCTTCAAAAGCTTTGTTGTTTACTTGAACTTCCCTGTAATATTTACTGATTCCACCGTCTCTTTGTATAGCTAATGTTATCTTAGTATTTTCATTCCCAGGTTTAGTAAAGCAGTCTTCAGCTTTATGCCCAATCCTATTACACTTACTGCACCTAATTATAGGTTTAGGACAGTTTGTGGAAATGTGCCCTCTTTCACGACAGTTGAAACACATTTGTGAAGTTTTGTTTGGTTGGCTATTATTAAGCAGTTTTGTTTTCGAATGTGCTACATCAGCACTAAATGAATAGAATTCTTTACTGCTTGTCAAGAATTCGAGTAACTGCTCAGGTTCCTTACAGCGTAATGATTGAGCAGTTGTACGCAAGGTTCTATCGGACAGTCCATAAATAATGCAGTCAGCTGCATTTTTGCCAGTAATCTTAAGTTGGTTGAGCAACGACATTTTCTCGTAAAAATAGCTTTCTACAGCTTCTCCTAACTTCAGTTTACGTTTAAGCATGTTATCTAGTAATCTTCCATAGTTCTGCTCACATGGAAATGCCATTAATAATTTTTCCTGCCATTCCTTCCATGTGAACAGCATAGATGGAAGGCTGTCATACCAGGTCTTCGCATTGCCTGCCAATTTCTGCAGAGCGAAATGCACTATTTGGGATTCATTCCATCCATAAATAGAAGCGCATTGATTTACTTTTGTTAGCCAAAGATCAATCCGATGGCCTGGTAAAGACGGATCAAATGTTGGCAATACATTATTATGATAGTTAGTTTGCTTGGTCATACTCAGAGCAGAAATTATAGTGTTCAAATCACTAACAGTTATGTCCTGTTTATCTGACCTGGATTCTTGCTCGCCGTGTTGCTCCAGCAGCCGTGGCTGCGCTTCACGGCATTGCGACGCGCTCTCACTTGACTTTTGCTTGCACCCGGCTCCGGCGGTGACGTCGCGGCGACAGGCCACACGCTCGCTGCTCCACGACCGTCGCCGGCTACCGGCATTACGATCGCGGCGCTGCGACACACGCCCGCGCTCCTTCGACAGCACTTTGCTGTTGGTGGTGCTGTCGCGGCGACAGGCTATGCGTTCACCGCTCCGCGACCGTCGCCGGCTACCGGCATTACGGTCGCGGCGCTGCGACACACGCCCGCGCTCCTTCGACAGCACTTTGCTGCTGGTGGTGCTGTCGCGGCGACAGGCTATGCGCTCGCCACTCCGCGACCGTCGCCGGCTACCGGCATTACGATCGCGGCGCCGCGACGCACGCCCGCGCTCCTTCGACAGCACTTTACTGCTCTCACTGCTTCTGCGGTGCGGCCTGTGCTCGCTCGACGTATCCCAGCTACTCTCAGTGCTTTGGCGGCGTGGCTTTCGCGCGCTGTCCCGTGATCGTGCCCGGCCACCGGTATGACGATCACGGCAGCGCGGCCCACGCCTGCGATCGCTCGACGGCTCACGGCTGCTCTTACTGCTTCGGCGGCCCCGCTTGCGCACGGTGCCCCGCGATCTTGCCCGGTCACCGGTATCATAATCACGAAGATGCGAAGCATGCCCGTGATCGCTTGACGACTTCCGGCTGCTAACACTGCTTCGGCGGTGCGGCTTGCGGGCGCTGCCCGCCGTATCGCGACTACGGCGGCGCGGCCGGCGTGCGCTGCCCGTCGTATCGCGATCACGGCGGCGCGACCTGCGCCCGCGCTTCCTCGATGTTGCCCTGTCGGAGTCACCGTCAGAGGAACACGATGCAAGCCCGTGCTTTCTTGACCGAGCTTGACTGCTGGAATCCCTTGCCTTGCCCCGGACTCCAGATGGCGAACGGTTTGACGGCATCACGTTGTTCAGACCCACTTGCTGAATTATAAAATGATACGCAGTACTTATTATAGCTTCGTTTATTCTTTTCTTACAACTTTTTCAGAACTCACTACAAAAAATTCCCTCCATCTTTTTTCTTTCAAAAAACCCCCGAATGACATTTTTCTTTTTCGTTCAAAAACAACCCACCTTGCAAAAAAATACAGTTACGTTCAGAAATCAATAATGTTATACTTTAACCAACTTTTTAAAATAATTTCATTAACAAAAAGATATTGACAATTCAATCGCACCACTTTTTAAAAAGCAAAACCTTACACTAAGTCAAACGTTTTATTGGCATAAACTATAGTAACTTGCTTCTGCAACGTCAACAAAATGCCAAAAAGCTTTTTATGAGAAAAAATATGCCTGGAATTGTCTTATATAATTACTAGATGACTCAGCAAACGTTGTTTTGCCATATTAATTACCCTTCGACCTATACTCAGACCTACTAAATACTACAAAAAAAAACATAAAAATCGGTGAAGCCGTTTCGGAGGAGTTCGATAACTAACACTGATACGAGATTTTTATATATTAGATTTTAACGAGAAAAAGAGAGAGAGAAATAAGTCACTTTATGTTCTGTAGTTCATTTAACTTACTGCCTAATTAGATTAATTGTTTGACCGACCGGCTGATCGAATGATTGATGAATAATATAATTAGATAAGAGATTAAAGTTTTGAAGTATACGATGTTCACTTGTTCAGTCCATCTGTAAGTCAAAATCAGTATTGCAGAAGTCGATCCAAACGAAGTTTCCGGATACAAACGGTCTTACTATTATTATATTTATAAGAAAATCACAATAATGTCACATTTTACAACTGGTCAAATATACAGCCACAAATGTTTTGTGAAATATTATACATCCGAAAGAAAAAAAAAATACAACCTAAAACAAACCACACACACACACACACACACGCACGCACGCACGCACGCACGCACGCACGCACGCACGCACGCACACACGCACGCACGCACGCACGCACGAACGCACGCACAATACAAACATAAAGTCACTCAGTCAAACCGCCCGCCGGGCGGGACGGATCCGACCCAAAGGCACAGTACATCCAAAGGTGTCCATAACGCTGGTAGGGCTACCGCGCTACACAGCATGAGAGATCCTTTGCATCAAATACGCCCCAGCACTTTCTATCCGTTTATAGGTATACATTAAGTATTCAAAGCTATTACGTCGGATGCCAAGGCTTAGATGAGTATACGCGCATAAAATCTCGTATAAAACACAAAGTAAACTCGCTAGTAGCAGATAGTAAAATTTGTCTAACATGCCATTGGAGGCAAAAGAGTCGAGGGACATAGAAGTTCCATATACCGTAGAATGCCTTTAAATTAGGAGTATGTACACATCTAGATATTGTAGAAGTATAATTGGTAGTCGGTGCCCAGTTTCATGACCAGGACGTATATTTCGGGCACCGACTACAAATTATACTTCTACAATTCCCACATATGTATACATACTCCTAATGTAAAGGCATTCTACGGTATTCTTTTAAATTATTTAAATTTTTTTAGTGCGGTAGTGTTTTGAAGTCGGGTTTTTATTTTTTATTTATTTTTTTTGTGATTTTTACCACTTGGTCAGACAGACAGATAGAAAGGCGCATGAAACAGACACGCACGCACACTCGCACGCACGCACACTCGCACGCACGCACGCACACGCACGCGCGCGTACGCGCACACACGCGCACGCACAGACACACGCACACACACACGCACGCACACACACGCACACACACACGCACACACACACACACATACACACACACACACACACACACACACACACACACACACGCACGCACGCACGCACGCACGAAGCAGCTCGACCTTGTTACATTCTTCTACATCCGTCCATTCTGATGTTTTTAGCCACGACTTCATTCTTCTCCCAACACACCTCGTTCCCTCAATCTTACACGTCATAATACGAGTAACTAGAACGAGTTACCTACTACCCTTCCTTGTCGACTTTACCTACCGGTACCTTGCCCTCGTCGGGAATTTTCTTCTTTTTTTCAAACTGTTGACGCGTTTTAGGTCTTCCAAATATGGACACATTTAGTCTCAACATTCGGTCTTTGTTGGCTACGAAATCCTAAAAACTGGCCAATTGCGTGTCGGGTCACGCGCAATGTAGAGTTCCGTAGAAAGAGGGTTTCTTTATCTGCTTTACGGAACTAACAACTTCGTGGAAGTCATTTTCAATGGATTTTGTACGAAATTTTACTTTTATAAGTTGGTAGCCTATTACTCGTTAACTAATAAAGCCTACTTAGCCGTGATATTTTTCCTTTTAAGTTTATTTTATGTGATACTACCCTGAATTTTTTCACGTTTCTACAATCAACCGTTTAGCCGGGAGAGGGGGGGCGGGACGCCCTACTCGGACAAAAATTTGCTCTTTAAAGCTTAACATTTCGCGAACGGAATCAAAAATTCGTCTTCCTACACCCACAATATTTTTCAACGACCAATCCATCGATGCCCCACATGGGGTAGACGAGAAAAAAAGTCATCCCCGCTTTTCATGTTAGGGTAAAAAAAAAATCCAACGTTTTATTCGTTAATTTTGTCGGCGTGATAAATGAATCGTGTGATTTTAAAACGACACATGTTCTTTCATTACAACTTTGCAGGAAATAGAAAAAACGGATTTATTCAAGTACTAATATCTACAACAGCAATATTTTAGCATATTATATTGATTTCTGTATGAATAAACGTAGACGGTGTAAATAATTCAATAAAAAAAAAATGGGCAAGTGTTATTTTAAAAACACATGTGACTTGTGTTGTTTTAAAATCACACGATTCAAATATGTATACACATACTAAATTACAGCTTTTTCGTACCACCGATCTTTGCGCTAGGCCGCGGACGGACAGACAGACAGACGGTCATGGCGAAACTATAAGGCTTCCTTATCGGACTACGGAGCCCTAAAAAGAGCGGAGAACATTCGTAACTAAGTAAGTGCTTGCAAAGCACATCAACTTGGAAAAAGCATACATAGTAACTTCATTTTTACTATGTACTAAGTTTACGAGGACGTAAAGTTGTTACGTCTTTAGCATTATTGTCGTAAGCAAGCAAGTGACGGGCTTATTGTTGTTATAACTATAACTAGCGTAGTGTGGCACGTCATCAATCTTCGAAACTGGGACAGACGCCCAACATTTTCCCACGGGAGATACAACAATGTTCTTTAACTGTTTTTATATTTTTTTAAACGTACCCGAAACCGGCGTGCGTGCATGCAACGACTAATTAATGTTGATGAAGCGAAAGAGATCTATCAGGATCGTGGCAAGTGGCAAACCCTGGTCTCTGCCTACCACTCCGGGATACAGGCGTGAGTTTATGTTATGTTATGTTATTTATCTGCGTATCAGCCTCTTTTGTGTCCCACTGGTGGGCAAAGGCCTCCCCCAACTCGGATCTTTCTACCCTGGGCCACTTCAGACCACTATGTCGTCTCGCCAGTCCGATATCGCCTCACCACTCGCTACGGTCTCCTTGGTCTACCCCGTTTTTGGGGTTCCTTACCCGAAGGATGCCAACTAGGACCCTATTACTAAGACTTCACTGTCCGTCTGTATGTCTGTCTGTCACCAGGCTGTATCTCATGAACCGTGATATGATTTATTTATGCTGCCGCTATAACAACAAATACTAAAAACATTTCCCATACAACAAACGTTGTCTAAAGACAGCGCTCGCCATCTAGCGGCCATCTATGTAACCTTTACAGCGCCGATGTCATGTCGTTAATATCAATGTTAAACGCTTGTTGGTTTCTATAGATCGCGCTTTTCTCAAATTCGATCTTTGTCTACTGTTTTATATATAATTGTACGGTACCCTTCGTGCGCGAGTCCGACACGCACTTGGTCGGTTTTTTATATTTCCCCACGTTTATTCACATAAAAACCCTGTCGCCACAATTGTAACACAAGGCGTGTTCTCGTCGATCCCGATCGAAAACAGTCGGTTACAGTCCAAAAAGTTTTGGAGAAATAAAATTGTAAAGCGAGTTCTTGTTCCTGTTCTGGTTTTCATGAAACATTACACAAAACAATCCGTTTGCAATGCGCATTTTTCTATCATTTTTCTTTCTATACTAACGAAAATGCTACTTCTTGTAAAACTTAATGTCTTGTGTAAGTGGTGAGTGGTAGCAGGAGCAGGAGCCTTAGAGTATAAAAAATTTTTACTAAATTGTCCCATGCCCTAAGCCTAAGAAAATCGCATTTAACAATCTCCTCCAATATGCCACAACCATCTAAGTGCCTGTTATTATTGACTGTAGCACCATTATTGAATTGACGATAGCAATTTTGTGCGTCGTCGGCATCCAGAGTCAAGGTTACGGTCTAGGCCTGACAAGCCCGAAGTCAATGTTTGCATTAATTCAAACGCGAGTAGATGTCAATAACTATGTCATCATGATTCGACAGTTGAGAAACCTTAAATTCAAAACTGTACTCAAATTTTGTTATGTCATCAAAAAAAAATCATTGAGGTAACCTAGCCTCATGATTACGCAGCAATTTTGTTGTTTTGTCTGCTGAATGTTTGAGTCAACTAAGTTTGTTCCTCAAAAAAGTGCAAGGACCGTTTGCTTCAGACTACAGACATAGGCCTATCTCTCAGAAAGTATTGAGATACTTAGAAGTTTTCTTAACAGCTCTAATGCTGGCGGGTGGGCGTGCGTGCGTGCGTGCGTGCGAGCGTGCGAGCGTGCGTGCGTGCGTGCGTGCGTGCGTGCGTAAGAATGAAGAGAAAGACTACTATTCAAGTTTTACTTTTTATAGTTTCCATAACCTGATGTTTGAAAGTTTCTTGAGATACATGAAATATGGGTGTCAATGTCCGAGAATGATTTATTGTATGTTTAAGGCAAGCGATAACTTATAGAATTTTGAGCATAGTTCGATGGACAAAAGGAATGTGGAAGATACTATAGATGTCATGTCGAGTCCGAGTAGATGGGGCTCGTAAGTTTAGTAAAGTAATAACTAGTTAAAGGCTGTCATCAGTGACGTTGCAGATTTTATATAAAAACTGCATGTCTAAGATTTTACGACGATCCACAAGAGTCATAGTGTTATGCCTTTGGCAAGAAGTTAGTAGTCATGGTTGGGGTAGCCAGATCTATAGTTGAGATGGCACAAAAATTTCTTCTGAAGGCGCTCAATTAGATCTTGATAGGTATATAATATACTGCGGATTTCAAATGGAGCTGCAGTACTCCAATATGCTTCTAAGATAAGCGTAGTACAGAGCGCAGATGCTTTTTGGGCTTTTGAACGGTTTACTGACCCCCTATTCCTAAATAAAACCTAGATTTCTAAACGCCTTATTAGTGATGGCCTCAATGTGATCCTGGAAAATTAGCTTAGAGTCCAGAAGCACCCCCAAATCCGGTTGGAGTTAACTTTTTGAATTTGTGTATTATCAATGTAATAAACGTGATTGATAGGTTTGGTGTTCCTTGTAAAACTGATTTGATTACATGTAGAAGCATTAACGTTGATCCTATTATTAAGATAATATATGTCAAAGATAAGACAAAACTATTCTCCTAGCGATACACGCATCATCCACGGAAACATTGAAGGATGTGCAAATCACGAGGTCACTAACTTATACTATACTGTTGCTATCACTACGCTACAGTGGTAGTAGCGACTATATCACGATTTGTAAAAATACCTCGGTTAACTTGAAAATAAATGCGATCACGCGCCGACCACGACATTGTGCGGAGTGCTTCGATTCAGCTCTCGTTGACCTTGAACTTGAGTGACTAATCGTTCGTGTTTTTAGGGCTCCGTACCTCAAAAGGAAAAAACTGAACCCTTATAGGATCACTTTGTTGTCCGTCCGTCCGTCCGTCCGTCCGTCCGCCCGTCTGTCTGTCAAGACCCTTTATCTCGGGAACGCTTGGAGGTATCGAGTTGAAATTAAAACCGTATAAAAGGGACCGCGAGACTCTTACATAAGTATCTACAAATTTGTACGGAACCCTCGGTGGGCGAGTCGACTCGCACTTGTTCGGTTTTTTTTATGTTGCCGTCGAACAACTTTCGCCTTAATAATTTTTGGCATTTCTTTTTTTGTTCGTCTTTTGAGACTTCATCATCGTAGCGTGTCATGAAGGCTGCTCCTAAATTGAGTTGCTCCCGGAAAAGCACAATCGTATCATCGTAGGCATGACCAAGGTCAGTGCCAAATAATTTTCTTCCTTCATATCTTATTGAACCGGTTGAAGCTCCCATAATAGATCACCGTCTAACTATGTTGTAGTCCAACCTGTACAATCAACGTCGCGGTTTAAATGCACGTTTTATCAGGTCTTACCAGTCTATCTCCTCCTGTTAATACTTTATCTGGTTGCCATTCCTATTTTATCTTATTTATGTTATTTTACACTATGTCTGAGTTCTTTTTTGTGCTGTTTATGCAGCAAAAAACGTATATTTTGACACTCAAGGGAATCAGAATTCGTAGGTTACTTTCCGCAGACAGAACTATGAATACTACAAATACAGAGAAAAATCTGAAAACTAGAAGTTTGTAATTAAATCATAAAAAAATAGTCTTTGAAGTTCGGGAAAAGCTCGGAAAAACTGCGAGACTAGATTCTTGAACTATTATATGTAAGTACCTACCTAAAAATTTGTACGGAACCCTCGGTGTGCGAAACCGACTCGCACTTGGCCGGTTTCTGATGATAATTTTGATGTAACTATTTAAGCAACAAGGTGAGTAAATCTGGAGTAACTTTGTTACATTCGATAATTTGTCATCGACTGCGTCTACGTCAAGCTTTTTTAGTAGTAAAAATTTTCTTCTCGAGGCCAAGAACTAGTGTATTTTACACGTGCTGCTAACTGTATGGTAGCCACTTGGCAACAGAATAGCATGAGACCTTCAGGCGTGCGTGGCACGCACGACTACCGGATGAAAAATACGTTGCTATTTAACATTATTATGAGAGGGTTGATGATTCTAAACAAAACTGGACCTGATGAACTTTGTACTATCCGCGTCCATCCTACGTTGACGTAGATAGTCTAATATAGAAAATATAAACGTAAAACCATGCATGACGTTTTCTATGCACGTTTATTCGTACTCACAGAAGATAATCTGATAATCTGAGAGGTCGCGGGTTCAAGTCCCGTCATGGGTGGAATTTTTAGCCTCTAAAAATTTTTAAATTGTCCTCAGCACGGGTTAGTGCAACAAAAAGAATATAATATGATAATCTGATAAACCATAATTATCAGCCGCATTTTGTGTTGGACCCTGTTTTTCTATATTTGTGAGTCCTTGGCTGGTTACCATATCACAGGGCATATCATAATAAGTGATTGTGACTGTGTGGATGTTATGTTATCTAAAAAAGACGAAATTCGCTCATGCTGCTGTTAAATTTTCGTGTTACAATATATTTTGCCGACAATGTGATTTGATGTTAGACTTTTTAATAGTGCTAATTAATTAAAAAATAAGTACATAATTAATATTCACGTCAATGACCATTTTAGTGACAATATTTAACGGGAATTGTTTGTTAGCATCCAGAATTGAGGAACCTACTGTATTTTTTTCTCAATATCACTGATATCGTGCGACAAGTATCCCGACTAAGCTCTAATTGAGTACACAGTGTGTGGATAATGGACAGTCTTCTCATTGTTAGATCATTGCCGAAACTTGCTTAGTAGGTAAATATTCTTTGTTACACTTACGCTTAGACTCAATTTTCGGTAAGACCCACGCAACGGGCTAGATAACAAGCTACGAATTTTACGACCGCCCCCAAATAGTTGTCGCCACTGGCTGGTTAGATTTTACGAGCCACCCAGAATTTTCTAGTAGTCGTCAGTTTTTCAGCTTACTTCCAGCCGTTTTACATTATGCGGTCGTCGCCTTGCGACGTTCTCATTTTCCTCCCGTATACTCCTGATAATAAAGTTCCGTCAAATCTCAAAATACGGTTGTGACGATCACCATTTACGAGAGATCCCGTTGCGACGCTTCCCGATTAGACTATAAATTTTATTTGTTTATTCCCGGAATCGTTTGTTGCCCTTCGGGTTCGCCTACAAGGCTGTTGCGATGGAATCTGCCAAGTTACTCGATGTACCTTTCGATTCCGAATAAATCTCGTCAGTATGATCGCTGTGATTAATACGTTCCCGTTTCCATTGTTTTGGAGAAAGGAATATGCATGATTGGCTCGCGATTGATGACGGTTTCGCCGAATGAGGTGCTGATCTTGTCTCTTTAGCAGTTTCGAATGCGCATTTGTGTTTCAATGAGCGACAAATATTTCCCGTCGGGCGGATTATGCGGTGAAGTGAACATTCTGATAGTGTTCACATATGTCCTGATTTTGATTTGGGACTAGAAGCTACTAAAAAGGCCTTCTTTCAAAAAGTACAATCTTTTACCAACATCCGTTGTGGTGACTGACTGGTACAATGGCAAATGGGAGACAGTAATTTCTGCGTAGATTAAGTAGTGAAAAGGTCGAGACAGGCACGTTTAAGAGTTATTGCTATTTTATTCATGTTTGTCGCTAAGAACGTTATTTCGCTGGGAAAATTTTCAAGTAGGTAATAAGGAAAGCCGCGAATTAATTATCTGAACCAAGCAAAATGCGTCATTAAAGAATTTTGTTTCTAATTACTTTTAATGGTCCATTATTCTGACTGAGTTACCAAAGTAGTATCAAATCATGCTTTAGAATTGCCCAGAGGAGGTTTCAGATTCAGAACTCCCTTTTCATCTTTTAAATAATAATAACAACTTCCACACAACACAATCACTTGCCATCACAAACATGGAAATACACCCAGACTGAGGCCATTTCACATAGACATAGGCATCAACTGCTGTTATCTTCGCTCTTATTTAACTGGTATAATTTAAACGCCTCACTAAAATAAATTTGGCTTCCTCAACGTAAGGTACATTCTCTGAACTATGTAAAAGTTGAAGACTCTGCCGTGCAAATTAAAATCAACCTTTGATAGCTGACGCCTTATCTACTTAACACGTAGGTCGTAAAGTGTCAGTCGGCATCGTTGTAAGCATTATCTCGTACGCATTATGGTCAAAGTACGGTACCGTGCTTGAATATTTAAAAGGTTGAAGGTAGAACTTAGTAAGTCCAAAAGAATAGAATATATATGAGAAGGTAATTTTTATTCGCACAATTTTTAAACGACCTCACCTGTGATGACGTGACGAAAATTTAAGTATTCCATTGTAACTTGTGGTATTGTTGAATAATCATAACCCTCTGCGTTGCTTTGATATAAGTAGTTATTATAGCAGAATTAAGAACTCAGATGTATTCTTAGCAACCATAACACTGCCTCCCTGGGGAACGTGTGGGTTTCAGCATGAACTTGGATAAGACTAATGTCGCCCGATTCGGCAACTATGCCTTGAATGTGGTGGGATAAACATTAGCAAATACAGTTGTCTGATTATTATGATTCGCCTAAAATATCAGCGGCGCAGTGTTCCGTAAAGTGCCTAATGATATAAAAACTGCACGGGTCAAGGAATATGATAATTATTTATTGCGTGATGACATGATGAACCTGGACTAATTGGGAGCTTCTCTCATTGTATCAATTTTGCTGTCGATGCTCAATTGACCAAATTAATTGGTGACACCATGACATATTGTGATCTCTGACAAATAAGTTTATCGACTTTGGGAATGTTAATTTATCATGTAAGACGGTAATGGGGGAGGGTCTGAATAA
The DNA here is from genome assembly GCA_963969515.1 of Yponomeuta evonymella. Taxonomy (NCBI): domain Eukaryota; kingdom Metazoa; phylum Arthropoda; class Insecta; order Lepidoptera; family Yponomeutidae; genus Yponomeuta; species Yponomeuta evonymella. Next base: position 11,814,069 of record OZ018362.1, read on the forward strand.
ATCTTAGTTTAATTTATGGGGTTACTTTGTATAGGAGAATGCCCTCATTCAGACAATTATAATCCGAAGTGATTAAAATTGTCTTATGTAGTGTATGCCCCTTTTTATAATTTAATTACTAATAAATTACGTAAGGCCCGACAAATAACATGAACTTCAAACTTTAACTTGGCAAACATATTACGTTACTTTGCAGACAGACAAATAGCCTTATCGTTTTTAGTCATAACATCTGATGTGATATGGCCGAATTATTTTCATGCTGTCTAATGAAACGTAATCAATACCAAGCCTTTTTTTCTGTTTTACCCTTATATTTACTTTCATATTTTTCTGTTATGAACAAGTACTCGTAATAATTTGTGTGATTCTAAATTGACATAATATGTCCTCAATAAATAGAACAAACAATATATATATTGTTTATTTTAAATAGTAAATTCGAAACATCATTAAGTGCATAAAAATTGTTACAAAGGCGAACTTATCTCTAAAAGAGATGAGAAGTAATAATACGATAATATACTTACATATACATATATACTTACATGTACATAAACCTATTAACTATGACATGTAGAAAGATAGTGCTCTTTTAATCTCTTCTTGAAAGAAGATATGGAAGGGCTCTCTTGAATGTAGTTAGGGAGCTTGTTTGCTCTCGGACTGTGAAAGAGTTAAGGAAAAATTTGGTGTTACTGGAAGGGTAGTCAAGAGTTTTACGGAAGCAGGAGCGCCAAGGCGCAGGTCCGTCGTCCAGGTCAAGACCTTGACGATAGTGGAAGAAAGTTAAAACGGGAGCGGAGATAGTCAGAATAGGAAGGGTCATGAAGAATTTTGTATAGAACAGAAAGTATGTGCACATCGCGGCGCTGTCAGATTGGGAGCCACTTAAGCAAGAAGCACTTAAGCCTAGAGCGATATTCGAAGATGCGATCAAACTCCTGTAAGCCGGAAATTACACGACTTGCCAAGTTTTAAGTCGCTCTAACTTGCTTAGTTGCTCCTCAGTGGCATCGAGGTAGCAAACGTCCGCGTAGTCTAGAATGGGTAGGATAAGACTTTGAGCCAGCATAATCTTAGTGGAAAAAGGAAGAAAGTTCTGCAATCGCTTGAGAGAGTGCATTGAATAGTGAAAACGTCTGCTAACGTCATTTATGTGATCTCTTCACGTCTGGTCGCAGGATAATCAGTCCAAGATTTTTACCCTTCGTGGAATAAGGAATCCAGATACCATCATAAAACAGAAGGGGTATGTTTTGGTTCTGCTCCACATTGTACCGATAATCATCGCCTGAAACTTGGATGGGTTTATTAGTAATCCAAAGGCCCATGCGTGAATGGCATTCAGATCAGTAATTAAAGCAGCAGCAGCTTTTCATGCGTCGCTAAGTAAAAAATGCCTATACAATTGCAGATCATCCGCATAGAGATGAAAGGTAGAAGACACTACTTTGGTGATCTCTTTTATAAAAACTGAAAAAAGTAACGGTGAGAGAACGTCACGAGAACGCATGCGGAACACCAGAACTCAACACTAACCAGTCTGAGAAGGAATCCTCATTTTTAATGCAATGCTGACGATCGCGGAGATGAGATGCGTACCAATTGATGAAGGAAAACCGAAGCGGAACGAAGGATACCGAGAAGAACACAAAAATCTACAGAATCTGCAGCGTTGCTGAAATCCAGCGCGGATATCGTCAGTGACGTTCTCGCCGTACTGTCTGATGAATAAAAAACTCTGTTATCAAAACAAAAGTAAAAAGATCTTTTATTTATACAATGGAAATCTCTTTCATATGTTGCACCTACTCATGTGGCCTCCAAAAACTAGCCATAATTGTCGAAATCACAAGGGTACACAGGAACAACATTCGCGTAACCAAGAAAAAAAACAGAATGTTTGAAAATAAATTGCGTCTTCATCAATGTGTCAAACCCAAGGTTATTAACATCCAAGTGTTGCTAATACGTAAAAAAACTAATAATCCCATTTTTCTTCCAAATAAAAATGGTGTGGGTTACGTTAATGTTTTTTCAAATACTTTTCTTTTATGAGTAACTAAATATTAAAGGGCGCCCTGTGACCAGGTGGAGCGACGACACATTCGCAAAGCGGTGGGCAGTGACTGGAAAAGAAGAGCCGAAGATCGGGCTCAGTGGCGTGTCTTGGGAAACGTATGTCCAGCAGTGGACTGACACCGGCTGATTATGATGATGATGATGATGAACCATTAAAGTCTCTAATGCAATAAGGTTTTTGGTCACACGAGTCTACTAAACACAAATCTACCGAGTATAACAATATATTTTATAATGGTTACACTGCCTCTTTTTTTTTGCATGGAATAAAAAACAGACTACGTACCTACGCATATGATTTTGACGTTGTTGAGGAAAATATATAGATTTTCTCTTGATATTTAGACGTACTCTAAAATTGGTACTTAATATCAACGACATCAAAACCTTACGCAATGTTTACTGGATGGGAATTTCCAGAAACAAACGACAAACAGCGGATCTAATCGACTTCGTTGGCTGCAATCTCGCCAATTTAGAGATTTTACGAGTGAATTTATCTTGGTCGGTACGAGGTGAATACAAACATCGATTTACTATTTGCATTTAGGAAAGATATTCAGAAATTTAGACATTGTGACTACAGTACACACTTTGCTGGCGTCACAAATCTCCAAAGCGCGTAATTCTGGAAGTATCAGACTTTCGGGGTGATTCGCTGTAATTCAAAACAGACCTGGCTGCCGTGTCATGACAAAACACTGTAATTTGAAAACAGACCTTTTCCAGAAAACGAAAAAAACATTTTGTTACGAATATTACGCATAAATACGTCAAATATAAACAGATTACTTTGAAATTTTTATATGTGTTTAATAATAGTACACATAATTGTGCCGCAACAAGAAATAAAAAAAAGTATGTTATTTATTGAATTTACAGCATAAAACGTGTTATGTTATGACGTAAAGGCCCAGCTAAGCAGAATAATTATTTTACAAAACACTGCAACTACATATGCAGTGTTTTGTGAAAGAGTTGGTAAAGAAAGAGGTAGGCTGCATGTTGTGAGATTGTTATCACAAAACACTGCATCTACGATTACCTGACATAAAAAAACACTCAGCTTGTTATGGCAAAACACTGTATCTATAGAAGCAGTATTTTGTCCAAACCGGTCTCTATAAAATTGGGAATACAGTCTTAATTACCATGGCCAATTTCCGTATTATTAAGACTTTTTCAATATTTTTTGATGGCATACCATGTACCAAAGGGCGAAGAATCGAATTATTCATGTTACCGTAAAACACTGTATCTATAGGGTATCTATAGATACAGTGTTTTGTTATACCACGGCAGCTGGGGTCTTTATTTGTACTGTGCCTGGAGGTGCTTTACCTCTGCCTTTCGCTTGACTGTATTTTTGGGCAGCCGTACATTCGTTGCTGTTGTGAGTTAAAAAAAAATGTTCCTACAGAACTTAATATGACAGCCTCGTTGGTCTAGCAGTTAAAACGCTTGATTACCAAAACCGAGGCCGTGGGTTCAACTACATCGCGGGTTTGGTATCCTAGTTCGAGACCAGGACAATTGATTATGTTGTGTGTTCACTAAGGATTCACGTAGAATTGCAATAAACTTTACACCCCTGGAGACGTTTATTGTACAATTTTATAATTAGCTATTCAATGACCTAGCCATTGACCATAGCCATTCAATTCCCACAAGTGCAGTTAGGAACTAAGACTCAGTGACATTATTAAGAATAAAGAAAAACAATACACTTACAACTAGACACATCACAGAAAAAAAAAAAATTATATATTTTATTGACAGCCAACAGGTATTAAGCACAAAAATACAGAGTTCTTATACTAATGTGGTTCTTGTCTAGCCTAATACCCAATAACAGGCTTGCAACAGCATTCAATACATTTTTGAATCATAATTTGTTTTAAATAATTGACAGATCAAATCAACAGATACGTGACATAATATGAAAATAACAGAAATAAATTCGCATGTACTCAGTTCCACTATTCTCTCCACTATTGAAGTTTCATCATCAGCTTTGCGTTTTCCCCTATATCAGATCCTTTTTTGATTTTTCTACTGAGCCCCATTGTAAATCTCCACCAGTGGAAATTTATCGCTGGTACAAAAATTAGTGGGGATCCCCATGGAATGATAATATAAAACCGCTCCTTCGAGAATAACCAGCTGACGACACCAACATTACAATAAATACCTAAATCTGTTTTTACTCAGTTGCTATGTGAATCATTGGCTTGCATTCAAGGATACATAATTTAGTACTAGATGTACTTTTGCAAATTTTGTCATTGTATTCAAGAGACTATTTTTAAAAGTGGTCGCTTTCGATGTTTTTTTAATATATATAATTAGTAGCTTATAACATACTGGGCCGTTCCACTGCAGAGACTATGATAGGCTTTCTCTCAGAGAGGGAAATCTTTGTCATCTATATAACAACAATAACTTCCACACAATACAATCACTTGACCTGGTCCCAAACTAGGATACCCTGTGCTATGGTAATCAGGCAAGGACGTCACAAACGTGAAAATACACCCAGCCTGAGGCTATTTGTACAAATGTACGGCGGCCCCTAGTGGGAATCAAACTCACGACCTCTGTTTTGGTTCGCCTTAACGGCTAGATCAACGAGGCAGTCTATGAAATCAGAAATTTAGACATAACATAAACTCACGCCTGTATCCCAGAGGGGCAGGCAGAGACCATGAACTGCCACTTGCCACGATCCTGACAGAGCACAATATATCGAGCGTATGTGGGTGGAAGGGCCAGGAAGGGACGTCCCAAGCGGACATACCGCGACCAAATAGGTGATGAATTCGCAAAGGGCAAGATGAAAAGTACCCGAAACCGGCGTGCATGCATGCAGCTACTAATGAATGTTGATGAAGCGAATGTTATCAGAAATTTATTTTGATATAAAGAATTTAAATTCTATTTGTTGACTTTCAATATGCAGTTTAAATAGTTCAATAGAATAAAGGGAAAATAGTCGTATTTTTTATAATAAATAAGATAAGACTACACTTTTATTTCACTTTATATTCCTCTAGATGTGTTAGCTGTTAGGCATTATTCGGTGGTTATTTTTGTACGTAAGCTCCGTACAAAAATAACCACCGAATAATGCCCTTACCCTTTTTGAGGAGGTAAACGTATATATTTGGTTATATATCACTTTGCGAATCTATATCAACCACCTTATGTCTGCCTGTCACGCACAACCCATCGTAGAATATGTCTAAAAGCCAGCTCATCTTGTGTAGTAAAAATGTGTGTTGATGGCTTGTTTAATTGGGCTAAAATGTGCGTTGAAAGGAACTTCGAATTGGTTAGTTCGTTAGATCAATCATGCTTGCCAATTGTTTGTGTTCATACAAACAATTAGGTTCAGGAGGCTTCTGCTCTCAATAGAGACCCGAACCCTGAACCCAGTTCTCATGGTACCAAATTTAATCAGTTCTTTGAGAAATATATACACTTCCGCCGCTTTCAGTGTTTCTACAAATTTCTACCGTTTGCGCTACTGGAGATTTTTTACTTGCGATAATTTTGTCGGCGTCTCTTTTCAGCTTTCATCCTTTGAGTCAGGTAAAAATATCCTTAAGGAAAACTAGACTGTTGAATTAAGCAATTTCTTTGGCCATTCAGTAAGTTTAAAGAATCACTTGAATGTAACTTTTCGCTCTTTGTGTATATGTCGACTATTTTTCGGGTTAATTTACGGAAGAAGTTAAGAAACTCACAGCCTGCCTATATTTCCTTAGCAACAAGTTTTTATTTTCTTTTCTACATTTTCTTTTTGACATCCCATAAATATCCTGCGGGCCAAAAGACGCCTTAGCCCTACCCCCCATCGAAGCCAGCTTCCTCTTATTGATTAGGAACGTGGCACCTCTCGTGACCTTCGAAGGGAATCAATGAGAAATAACTGCTCCCATGGAATTAGTTTAGGGGCTTTCCTCGTTTAATCTTTCCAGTACCAGTTTATATCAGTCAGCTGTGTTGATAGGGTTCGGCTTTCGTCAATTTGCTTATTGTTCGGGAACTTTGTTTTTTGAAGATCGTCCTAAATCTAGTTTTAGTGCAACTTTTGTACTTGATACCGCAGAGCAACTATGCTTGGCAACTCTCCATCGTCGGTTGTCTGGAAGAAATTGCTATTGGCATTAGGGCCGCCAGTTGTACTGTAATAATATAAAATTATATGCTTGCTTTTTTCCTGGTGTACAATAAAAATATTCTTTACCTTATCTTGTCTCAAAATATTTGCTTACTCAATAATAAGCTTATCTGTGTGAATTTCCATCCCGTTAGTTGGAAAGTGCATAATTTCTAGTGCAAATTCACTTGAGACCCGTATTTCACTTCTAAATCAGCAATGGCAAATTGTAGAGATCAACATCCTCCCATGCCGTGTTGTTACATTTATACCTACAAGACCTATAAACAAAGAAATATACCTATTCAGCCTGCCACTTTGCCCTTTTGTATGGTTATCCTCTCTCGAAAGTGTCTTAGGAAAATTCCTTCACAAACCGTTGCGGTCCTCAAATGAAGAATTTCATTGCCCATTTGGGAACTCATTCAGGCTTGAAGACTTTCGGTATTTCCCGCTGAAGCCGCTCTAATTCATTACATTTTCGACCGTAGCTTGTAATATAGGCTGCTTAGGTGTGTTTCATTTGTTAGTTTATTTCGTTGGCCTCATTGACAGGATTGCTTGATTCGTATATAATGTTTACGTGAAATAACAAATAAACATAACAGCGATAACAGCGACAGATAAACCTTTTGTGGTTTTCGCCCGCTGGTAGAATAAGATATTTAACTTTACCTTGTGCCTGTATGAAACTTAATTAAAAAAAACACGTAAGGTAAACTCACGCCTGTATCCCAGAGGGGTAATTCAGTAATTTATTCATTATTAAAAACGAGGACAATTACATTCCTTACATTATCGTATTTTGATGCTTATAGTGTATAATATATACATTCAAGGTAGCCAGAGAGCAGGGACTGCCACTTGACACGATCCTGACAGATCACTTTCGCTTCAACAACATTCATCAGTGGTTGCACGCACGCGCGCCGGTTTCGGGTGCTTTTTATGTTGCCCTTTGCTAATACGAAATATGTCCGCTTGGGAATAAATAAAGTCATCGTGTATTTCGCTCCGCTGTTGAAATTGTTATTAGGTATATTATCACTTCATAATATTACGAATGACTATAAAAATCTGTTGAAATTCTGAATCAATCTTAAACCGAAGTAAAAGTCTCAGATATTTTGTTAACATAAAAAAAGTCAATTGCAGCGTCTAAAACATCGTGTGAAACATTTTTTTTTCATTTTAATTGTTTGTTCATCATCTGTATATTTGCACCTGATTGGCTCGCATTTATTTTTATTTGCAGTTGAATACAACTTAAATTTTCTTTAGCTGTTATGTAGTGCTATAAAAAATGAATCATAATCCTGTTTCATTATTGAGGTAATATTTTTCTCATGTATTTCCATTTTGTATCGACTATTTCATTTAGTCATAAGTTACGTTACCTAATAAGCCGGTTGCGACAACATACCTATATATATTCAATCCATTGTTTAGTAACTGTGCATAAAGTTGATAAAGAATACACTTTATAGTATTTTATGTTCTTTCTAGTTGCCGACTTCCTTTTGTTATTGTGACTCGTAAGTGGTTGGTCGTCAGTACGTCAAAAAAGGTATTTGACTAGCTGATATTATCTTTTCTGTAAAACATATAAAAGTAAATATAACCGAACAACATCTCTAGCGTTTTACTATCAGCCACACTTATAATATAGGCCTCCACAGTTATTTTACAATAGGCCCATAACCAGAGTGTGGCTGATAGTAAAACGCTTGTGCAAAAGAAATAAAATTAAGAGAAAAATAAGATAGTTCTTAATGTTGTCACATGTATCGCTATTATTGCGATACTGACTTCAGTGTCTTGTTGATCTTAAATAGTTGTAAGTTTTAAAAAAATATGTTTGACGCGCCTTTCCATATTTTCTTTTTAAGTACGGTCGACTCAGTTTTGATCTTAAACGTCATTTCGATTGTTGCAGTGTTTTCGAAGGGCCAATGCGAGACTGGCCAGTATCGCTTCCTGGCCAAGACCGGCGGCTTCTCCTGGGTGCAGACTCAGGCCACCGTGATCACAGACAAGCAGCAGAAACCCGTCAGCGTTGTCTGTGTCAACTACGTCGTCAGGTAAGTCCTGTGAACTTTTACGCGTGAAATTTGACAGATTGTTTCCTTTTTATGTGTCTCCGGCCAGACTTTTTTTGGTATTATGAACTGTAAGGGTAAGTAAACTTTTTGTTTTTTTTGATGAATTATTTAAGTTTACGTCGTGATCTATTTTTATCTACCGCCCGATGAAAAGTAATTAATTATTAATTTGACCCAGGTGTCCAGTGTCCAATGGTTTCGAGTCGATATTTCACCGCGGTTTGACGCAAATTATGTCTTGTCGAGGAGAATTTTGTACTAAAGCCCCTTTTATCGTGAGTTATGTGACGATTTCGGGGAAATTTAATTTTACCTCGCGTAGGGGTGAAATTAAATCTCAGCGGGTCACGGCAGTGGTCTCGAACGTCATAGAGCGAAATTGATAGAGTTTAATAATTAAAATCCCAATAAAATCGGTATAATTAGACCTAAAATCGATATATGACAAAAAATACAACAATGATATCTCAAATTCGCTTATTAATAAAATAATAAACTACTTAAATGTAATTAACATCAAACACACTTAAATATTAAATAAAATCATGTTTTAGGGTCATACCAATACTCTGGCCATAACAATTAGCGTCAATAAATAGTCGTTTCGCATGTAATAGACCAGTGATTATTTCGCTGTTTTGTTTTTATAATATTAATATTCAACGTTGGCGGATGAATGGGGCAGTGATAAAATATTAAAGAGGAAAGTAGACAACAAAGGAAACATTTGAGTGTCATCGCCACGCTTTAGTAAACTAACTTCATGCCAAAATAGTTCTACATCATCAGAAAATCTTTTGATTTGTTCACAATTTCTTAAAATGCGCCACTCTGTATCAATTTCCTGGAAATAATTGCTCTGAATAATATTGGGAAAGAGCCTACTAATAGGAACTATCGAAGCAGTTTTACCACTTTTAACATTTCTTGGATCAATTTTATTATGTTTAAACCTTTTATTGGATATTTTTTTAATGGAAACCGTGTGGTTATTTGCTTACAAGCTTCGATATAAAAATCGAGGCATGTGCATTTAAACATATTTACTTGCTCTGGGCTTAGATCTGCTGAACTACTAATAAGAGTATTAGACGCTTTAGAACCATAGCATACGACGTCGATATCCAAAAAAATCTAGGATTTTTAAAATCAACATTCTAAATTAGAGTGATAGTTAAATATTCTCTTTTTAAAAAGCAATCAAAAATTGTTTTAATGTTCCAGTAATTTTTTCGTGTCAGTTATGAATTTTCGGTTGTTCTGCTTGCATTTCTTTATTTAAATCGTTAATTAATGGCAATACAGTCAAAATCAAATCAAAATCAAAATCAAAATTTTTTATTCAAAGTAGCACAGAAACTGCGACTTAATGAACGTTACAAGTTAAACTAGGTGTCCATTTCAAAATCTAGATCATTTTGGAGAAAAAATGGACAAAAAAACTCCAAACTTAGTCTTTTCAAGTCCTTAATTTACAGGATTTATATAAATGTACTAAAACTCATGCATTGAACTGGCTTTAATTCCAGACATCTTTGTCATCTAAATAATCTTTAATGTTATAGTAAAATAGTAGTAGTCTTGCAGAATTCCAAAAATAATAACGTAGTGGGATCTTGGAGCTTCCGTAATATATTTTCTGCAGCTAAAGTATAATATTTATTATTAGATACTTGGTGTATGAAAAACAGTTTTAGAGCAGAAATTTGTTCCAACACCCTTTCTACTGTTGCATGTACTGATAACCAGCGTGTCTGAGAGGGGTGAAGTGAAGTGAATTATTTTGTGTCACAAAACATTTGAAACTTTTTGAACTCTGCCACTCTTTTTGGACTAGAACAAAAGTTTTATAAATGTCCCTCACGAGATCCTCTATAAAGCGTGGCAGTTTGGTACAAGCATATGAGGCAAGCGGAAGTGTGTGATGGAAGTAGTCATAGAATTCACTAGCCAGAAAGATAGAAGGGTAAGTTTTCACGGTAAATGCGTAAAGAAACGAATATTTATTGCAAGCGTAGCAATCGAACTGACAGGCAAAAACTATTTGTCTTGTCTGACGTTAAACTTTTTATAAATTGATTATATCCTTCTTGGACTCCCCCCACATCACTCCCCCGCGGAGACCGTTACAACGGGCTGTAACAATTATTGAGAAACCTCACTGTCCTTCCCGAGCGGGTCGTAAGGGGTTATTGTGGTCTTGTTAGCTCATCTTCCCGGTCTTTGGGTATGATGGATGCTTCTGTGAAGGTATAAGCTGGCTTTAGGCGGTAGGAGATGGTGTTTGATTTTCCTTTGACGTTAACCTTAAAGGTTTTATCGCCTCTCTCCACGACTTCGTATGGCCCAGTGTACGCTGGTTCAAGAGCGCCACGTACTGTATCGTCCCGTACATATACGTGTTTTGTTGTGGCCAAATCCTTAAAAACGAAGCTATTGTCACGCATGTGTCGAGTTGCTGGCGTTGGCTGAAGTTTCCGTGCAAAAAAGCGAATGCGTCCAGTATAAATAATACAACAATGTAAGTAAGCAGTTGCATGTATGGACTTAATAAAAAATCAATACATTATGAGATTTTGTCACAAATTATGATATCTTTGGTTGAGATTTTATATTCTTTGATGACACCAAGTGTGCCTGTGAAGAACTTTATTTGTTTAGAGCTTTCCCTAATGTAATGTTACTCGTATCACAACTTTTACAATAGGCATAGCTTACGCCTTTACGAGCCACCCTGAAATTTCTTCTTCCCATTCCTTTCTATAATATTGTAGATATTTTTGCACTCGCGCTTGTACTTGGTTCCTCCTCTTTTTAAATCTTTTTTGCCAGTATTATGATAATGGGTTAATGCTATATCTATCCACTAAAAGGTGTTCTTTGGAAAGTCATCAAAAATATCTTTCAGACTTGTTCTATCTGTTATTTTTGTTAAAACATTAGTTGGGACACGAATTCAAGCAATAGCGGACCCTTTGGTTTCACAAAAACAATGTCCTCTTGTAAAACGATATGCTTGACAATGCGTTACGATGATTTTGTGTTTTGCAGCCATTAAAAAAAGGAACAAGCAGTCTTTCAGAGTCAATTCGTTTTCTTCTACGCAACGTGAAGGTAGTGTAGCAGGCACTATCGTAATTTTTTTGCCAGATCGTGCAATCACAGCTTCTTTCAGCTTTAGCATAGGAGCTATAACGGCTGTCCTCTGAGTAACTAGGCTGGTGGCATGATCCTGATTGAAATTTTCCTACGTAGACGAAGAGCATAATCACGCTAAAGGCAGGAGGGCTGATAGTCCAGTCATTATATACATTTGGAAATGCATGTGAACCGAGAAGGCGAAATTTTGGATATTACATGGGGGAGGCCTAGAAATTCAAATTTTCAACCTAAATTCCCTTTGTGCCTTTTTGAAAATATTGTTAAATTCAGTTTTTTTACAATAACTCGGTTCGCCGCGCTGAGATACGAAAATTTGGATGGTATACTTTTTTTTTGCTTTTTTACGGTCTACAATTAAGGTCATTTACATTTTTCATCGTTATTGAGATATCGATCGATTTATTGAAAAACTATAGGTGAAATTTGTTAGTGATTTTTTTTTATTGCTATTATAATTTTTATCGTGAATGATATCGAAAAAATAGTTATAAACTTGTAGAGCGTGTTCAGACCTCATTACCGCAAAGTTGGTAAGGATGTAACCAGTTTTGATTTAGCCGCTCGTACGGTTGTATCCACACGTCAAACGGATGCGAGGTTGTTCAGAGAATTATTGCGATACAAAATAAATAAATAAACCAGCCAAATAATGAATCGAACTTTTTCAGGATTGCGGAAAATGCACATAGCAAATCTTGGTCGACAATTTGAGGTTAAGCTTTTATAGACCTCTCCGCCACGTAATATCCAAAATATAGCCTTCTCCTCAGAAAATAAAAACACGTGCATTTCTAACCCGTTTTTTCCGACGTAATGACTGGACTATGAGTCATTGGTCGGTAAATGCATATACCGCATGGGTCTGAATAAGGTTTAAGCAAGCCTAGATAACGGACACGTTATCCTTTGTCGTACCCCGGTATTGCTTGTGTCAGATTGATTTCATTCTTTATCTCGTTTCAACCCTTTCTCCGTGTTATTTTGTTTCTAATATACTACGACTATGGCGCTTTGATAATATACACGTAGATAGGTACCTTTTCAAATTAATTAAGCTCCTTTGTTCTAAGGTGAAATTGCGATAAATTTGCAGAAAAATTAAAATACTGTTCCTAATTAACTCCCAGGTTTTACAGCTACTCCTTACGTCATAATAAGGCAGCGTCATTTGTTATTCATTGCGCATAGCATACGCTTAGACCCTTATCTGAAAATTGCTTAGGGCAGTAACTCCTTCGTATAAAAAGGATATTTATTTTTAGTGGTTATTAATATGAAAATCACGCGGTACGTATGGCTGCTGAAAGCCAGCAGCAGTCAGCAAAAAAGTTTTACTGTAAAAAGCTTTGATGCCGTAGGTATCGCTTATCGCCTTATTATGGAAGAGCTGTAAAGGTAGTTTGTATTGAAGAGAGGAAAACGAATTTTTCGGATTGTGAAGGAAAACATCGTGAGGAAACCTGAGTGTCTGAGGTGTTCACATACCGCCAATCCGCGCTAGGCACGCGTGTTGATTAAGCCCATGCACTCTGAAAGAAGGCCTGTGCCCTACAGTGGGACGCATATGGGGTGCATTATTATTATTTTTATGGGGATTTTGTTACACGCTGTATAACAATCGTGCAGTGTGTCAGGGGCAGCGCACGTCCTGGATCCATTTGTCGCGACCGTGCATTACTTGGCAGTCGCACCCACGATATACTTTGTTAACCTTATGTAACGTCAAACTCATTGCATTACGTCCGATACTATCATCCGTGAAGATTTATATTTACATGTGTACTCGTAGGCGCTCCATCGCAAAAAGTCCACTGTTCATAAAATGGCCACTTCTCAGAATGTCTCTCTCGCAAAATATCCTTTTGCAAAATGTCCACTTTTGTTCGTTGTTTTTTAAGGGTTCCGTACCCGAAGGGTGCCAAACGGGACTCTATTACTAAGACTTCACTGACCGTCAGTCTGTCTGTCTGTCCGTCCGTCTGTCCGTTTGTCTGTCCGTCTGTCTGTCTATCTGTCACCAGGCTGTATCTCATGAACCGTGATAGCTAGGCAGTTGAAGTTTTCACGAATGATGATGCATTTTTGTTGCTGCTTGTTAACAACAAATACTGAAAACAGAATAAAATAAATATTTAAGTGGGGCTTCCATACAACGAACATAATTTTTTTGCCGTTTTATGCTCGATAATAATAACGGCAACAGGTAGATGCTTGAAATATTCACAGAATATTTAGTTCTATATTCGCTTCAAAAATAAATAATTAAATTAAAATAAAATAAATATTTACGTAGGGCTCCCATAAAAACAAACGTGATTTTTTTGCGGTTTTTTTCTCGATCTTTGTGTCTAATGTTGTATAGATAATGTTACGGAACCCTTCGTGCGCGAGTCCGACTCGCACTTGGCTAGTTTTTTTTTTTTTTCATTATTGCATTAGCACCAATTGAATGTTCGTGCTTATCGAATCATTGAATTAGTTGCTCTGCTATTTTATACGATTGACGCATAAACAGAGATGACGCCTTGCAATGGAGTAAGACTAAGAGAGTAAGAAATGTTTTATTTATATACCACTGAAAAATAGCAGAATTGCACATTGCACATGCACATGTAACTAAATAATTTTTCACCTCACTAGCTCGTAAAAGCTCTGTTTATCATTCGAAATCTGCGTGGAAAATCGCACTTTATCCGCTAGCGTGGAAAGTGTTTTTAAAATTCGAATATTTTTATTCAATAAAGGTTTCGTACAATAAATTACATATATATATAGAACCTCATTGGTTTCGTAATAGTTTATATTCTCTGCAGCCAGTCCATTGATGATTGAAATGCAAATACTTATTTCATGTCATGCGCCAGCCTCATTTAAAGAATCGCACTGGCCGGCAAAAAAATTTGATTTAAAAAAAAACTTTAAAATTTTCTTCTGTTTATTGAATTCACTTTACTTCCATTATTTTGGTTTGTTTTTTGATAAAATCGAAAGAAATCATAAAATATGAGCGAAGCTAGCAGCGACGAAGATATAAATTAACAGTAATTTAATATTTATTAAAACTGTTTTTCTTGCACTAACATTTTCCTCGCTTTAGTGAGGTGAAAAGTTGTGTGTTGCGCTCGGCAGCAAAGTTATTTAGCGTCTCCTACCTTTGAAACCCTCGCTACGCTCAGGATTCTATATTTGAACCACTCGCTTCGCTCGTGGCTCAATCCTAGAATCCTTCGCTTGCTCAGGTTTCAATACAAGGTACTCGCGCCAAAAATTAACTTTGCAGCCTTGCATAACAAATAACTATTCTCATTTCTCACGTGGTGCATTACACTACGGCCTGCAACTTCCATTAGTACTGCAGTTATCGCAACTGCTGTCGCAATAGTGCTAATCTTATGTGCTAAGTGCCTGTACTGTTTCTATAAGTCACCATGACGTCTTTTGTGCCTTCTAAGTACAATCATTTCTTGCCTATTTTCCAGATATGTAGGTAGATATAGTGTGTGGTTTTATTGTACCTTTCTTTTTTATTTTATTAACCGTTGCCTGGAAGAAATTGCTGCCAATTGTGCTATGAACAATTAAAAATAATTTGTGTTTGTTTTTTTTTCCGATGCACAATAAAGAATATTCTTGTCTTATATCTGCACCTCATTTCATACAACTACAATCAATGGTTAACTATGACAGTTCGATGTACTGTGCATAGCCGATTAACCCACAGGTTAAGAAGTAGCAAGTCTAATGGTACTGATCGGCAATTCATACGGCAAATTGTCGTAACAAACTATGAATTGTAGATTTATGAAACGCGGCCCTGGAAAGTGTATTATGAAGTATTATTAACTTAAATTTAACTTTCGCCCTCACCACAAACTGATATAAATGCTCATAAATTTACACAAAGATGGCCTGGACGAAATGATAAATTTGTCAGATAATTCAATATTGCTGAACCTTTCTTTTTGTTACATCGGTCTCGGTTACCCTGTTATCTTTCGTTTTGGCTCCTTAAATTTGATTTATTTAATTCACTTTTCCCTTTGCATTTACACCGCTGTGATCACAGAACTTTTCTGATATGATCAATTCTAGATTAAATACGCAAAATGTTACCATAAAACAGTTTTTATACTTTTGATACGTAAGTGGCTTTTTGTACTATGTGACATACTCCCGCCAGTATCCTGGCGGTGTAGGCAGAGACCAGGGCTCGTAAACAAATTGTGTGTTTACTGTTTTACGCTGCCTCTGAATCATCTGAATAATTTGTGAGACACTCTTCATAATCAGAAGACAAAAGCTGCATTTTTTGTATCTTTTACTGTCGTACGGGCATCTTAATCTCGAGGGACCAATCAGGAGCAGGGACCAAGAGTTTTCCGACAAGCTCACTTGCGAAATTTTATTGGCATTTCGCTCGTTATAAATTCCACTTCATTAGACAATCGTATAGGTAACATATTTTTGTCGCAATTAACCTGAACCTATTTTGCACACCAATTGCGGGATAAATTTAGGAGAATACTCGAGATACACTCGTAAATATCCATGTGTTGGGCGACTGGTTAACCAATGATGTTTTTGATTTCGAAGGAATCTAATCTCCTAGTTCAATGAATGTATGCGCGATTGCTCAGAAACAACTGGTCGTGAACCCGTTTTACAACTTCTCACAGTATGATACTGTTCATACTTTTGTTTTTGTGAGTAGGTACTGTGAGTTTATTTGCGCCAACTGTAGACGTTGTCGACATTTCATTAGATTTTTACGATCCCATTTCATGGCTATAACTTTCACTGTCGGCTTCTCTTCGCTAGTAAGTTTTTGTCGTTCAGCTGTTATTGGTGCCCATTTGATGGGATTTCTCTGTTACAGCTATTGTGTTTGTTCTGGCGTCAGTAGTCAAATATCGCTGAAGGTTGTTTGGTGTGATTGCAATTAGAATTGAAATTGGGGTCTGCAAAAGGCTTCTTAGCTGAATTCCAATTTTAGAGTCGCTAGTCACTAACACTAAGTTACCAGTTTTAATTAGCATGGCAAACTGTAACTCGGCTTTTGTCTGCGTTAATAGAACTCTATAGGAAAAAGTGATAAACGCATGCCATGTTAGGCCATTTTGTCGACTAAACCCTTTCGAAATGCTTAGATTACTCTAAACATTTCGCCTATTTCTCAAGTACGTGCTCATGTTACGTTCTTAGCTCTAAATTCCCTCGTCTGTTCCGGTCAGTTCAATATCGGGATTTCCTTCGTCGTGAAGAGTAGATATTTCTCTTATTCCTTTCATTCATTACTCTGAAACGTCGTACTTTGTCTTTCCTCTTATACGATCACGTAGACTTACTGTCATCCTACGGTTATAGGGTAGTAGAGTTCAAGGGATAGCAAGTCGACATCGTAAATCTAGACTAAGTACTGTTTGTTTCCTTATCTAACTATACTAAAGATTGGCTTGTGAGCTTGCGACCTCGTTCAAGGTCGGACGTCAGGTTTATTGTTATGAAATATTATGAACACTGCAACGTGTATTTTACTGCTATTTTTTACAAGTGGGCTGGAAATCTATAAAAGCCGGGTTTTTCTTCTCTTGCTCGTAGTATGGAGAAGTTATTTGTTATTTTCTTTGATTTCAACGTGTAGATTTAAGTTTTTGTGGTATAATTGATGTGCTAATTAAGTTTTCTTTTATCCTTCCAAGTTAACATTGAACTGTAATAGTAGGAACAAGAACCAGACCGTAATTGAAGCGATAAAATATCTAGTAGTCTGAAGTCTAATTGAAATTTATCGGGTAATAAAATTGCCATTAGGTAGAACCTACTTTTCTTTTACAGTTCTCTAGAAATGCTTTGAATTTCCTTCTTCTTTAAAAATATTCTTTTTAATGCCTTCTTTTTAATGTAGATTGATCTGCACTGTCGTAAGGGCATAAATGCTAGTATTTTTTTTTCATCAGATGAAGTTTTCGTGTACAGTAGGTAATTGTGTAAATAATAAGGTCTTCATTATTGATTTGTCGAGGAAGCGAAAGTGATCTATCAGAATCGTAGCAAGTGGCAGTCCCCAGGGACCAGTCCAGTCTCTGCCTACCCGTCCGTATGCATGTATTGATTGTGTTATCCGTTGGTTGATCTTGGCAAACTATTTCGGGATACAGGCATCAGCTCAGAAAAGCCCCTATTTGCATTACCGCACTCGTGTGATCATTATCTTCGAAGTTTATTTGCCTCTAACTCGAACATTCTTACATATTTCATTATTAAAAAAAATAGCATGCTTTCGAAGAATGTGGTCTAACCGTCTAAAAAACGAGATAATAAAATTACAGACGTTTTAGATACATTCAATACTGGCTTTTGCGCTTGTACGTGGTACAAAACATAGTTGTTTGCATTTGCACTAGCCACTCTTCCATCGCTTGCGCCTGTCGCAACATCGACTTATCTTATCGGAAGGTTGACAAGGAGCGGTACTATCGTGGTTTTATAGGTTATTTATTTATTATGCGACCGAGGTTATCTTGGGTGAAATTGTTGCTATGCCTCCTATGCTCATCGCTGGCGCTTGCTTGGCGAGTGATAATCATGCTGCAGATGAAACTGCGTATAAAGTAAGTTCTTTAACCTCTTTCAGTAAGTGCGAGTCAGACTCGTGCGAGTCAGAAAAATATAAGAAAAATAACTCCATACGAACAATGGAGACACAGTTTTAATTTCTAGACTTTCCTACCAGATGGGCTTTATCGTTTTTTACTTAGTTTATCGAAGTTTATTATTGTTTCATTAGAATTTACGGTCACTCTTTACCTAATCGTTCTTATTATTCAGCATTTTTAGCATTTTTGGGCTGACCATTACTTTGTACAATTATTGCTTCGCCTACATGTCCTATATCAGTTTATTTAATTACTCCAACGGCACGCCTGCACTATGTTTTTCCTAAAGCATTTAATAATCATTTATCACTGCTGGAGTCGTGTTATGTATCAGTTACATGCAGGGCGAGGCGTGTAATGCGTTGGTGAAGGGTACACCTGAAGGCAACACTTGAAACCGACGTACGTAATTAATCTTGTACAGTCGAATACTAACGCGCTTATAATAACCACCGGATCATGAACAAAAATTCGCGCAGTCGGAATGAGCATAAGAGCAATTTTCTTTTATTTATTTAAAATTTGACTAAACTTATGTCCGAAGAATTTTATCCTAAGTCACATCCCGCGTCTCCCGCCAATAATATCCGAAATACGTCCGTGCGAAGTCCCAAGTCATCGGAGCCCATAATAAGAGCTATTATTGAAGGTGTCGTCAGCTTAGGTGACCGGTGGTAGACTGTACCAAAGTCCTAATGTACAGTAGGTACCTACCTACAGTACACTCCGCCTCCATGAAATTGTACAATATTTATCGAGTTTATGAGCTTTTATGAAGTGTAATCAAAGTTATAAATGGTGTCACATAATTTAGGTTTCCAGGTTTCGGACAATTTGGAGTGCTTTGTGACATTTTTCCCGATTTTAAAATGACTTGTTTTTTAGGGTTTCGTACCTCACAAGTAAAAACCCTTATAGTATCACTTTGTTGTCCGTCCGTCCGCGTCCGTCCGTCCATCCGTCCGTCCGTCCGTCGGTCCGTCTGTCTGTCAAGACCCTTTACCTCGGGAACGCGTAGAGATATCGAGTTGAAATTAAAACCATTATCAGGCCTTGAAGCTGTGAAAAAATCGATCGATACGGAGAAAAAAGGGATAAGGTCGTTTAGGCCGTAAAAACGTATATTTCGACACTCAAGGGAATAAAACGTTATAGGGTACTTTCCGTTGACCTAGATCTATGAAATTTGGCAAGTACTATCGTCTTATACTACAAGTATAATCTACTAGATCTAGATATAATCTACAAGTACAAAGAAAAATCTGAAAACTATACATTTGTAATTAAATCATAAAAAATAGCCCTAGAAGTTCGGGAAAAGCTCGGAAAAAACTGCGAGACTAGATTCCTGAACTATTTATAATATGTAAGTACCTACAAATTTGTACAGAACCCTGGGCGAGTTCGAGTCGCACTTGTCCGGTTTTATTTTTTAGCCGACAATGTCCACGTTAACCTAACATAGTTTCATAGGTATTAACGGAATTCTGTATAGTACCATTTTGTATGAGTTGAGTATACCATGCAACCACATATTTTCTTTGAGGTCGCACAAAATAGCTTACAGCGAACAATTCAATTTCGGAGCGCCATCGTTCGTCCGTATCGATTTTACTTTCAGCTGTCGCATATGACATAAGCCTTTTTCAATACGGATTTTTACAAATTCGCTGCCCTTTTAATCTAAAGCCCCAGGTGCAAGTGATCTCACTAAAATTGTGATTGCGCAAGTTTTGACGATTTTGCTGGATTTGCTTGAAGTTTAACAGGCCAGCATTACCGAGCAGTCCTCTACATCTGTTGAGTTAATTTTTGTCTTGATTTTAGTGTTCAGTCCCTGTTCTAAAAAATCTCAGTCCTCTTTGTGATTTTCTCTTCGGAAAACCTTAGTCTTTAAGCAATTTATTAGTTTTTAGGGTCCCTTACTCGAACGATGCCCTTGGAACCGTATTATTATGCCTACAGTCCGTCTATCCATCTGAGCTAAGGGCTTTCTCTCTTGAACCGTTAAAAGATTGCGGATTGTCCGACGAATAATAACAATAGAACATACCTATAACGTCTTTTTGTTTTTGCTCTTTTAACGGTGATCCTCGTTATTATTATGGTTTTGTCCCTATAGTATAGCAATAAACCATTAAAACTGTTTAAGTGTGAGTTATAGTCCGGCTAAGCTCCGGCTTTGACGTAATGATATTACGTCAAAATTATATTTTATGGTAGTACGGTACCCTCAGTGCGCGAGTTCAACTCGCACTTAACCAGTTTTTCATTATGCGGACTACCTCTACCTACGCTGTTTATTATTTAAGACTGGGTTCTCCGACATTACCCCGAAATCAGGTGTTTTCAAATACATTTTACGACCTAATGGTTAGTAATTATTATTATTATTAATACGTTTATTGCACATAATTAAAAAAAATATTACTTTTCAAAGACCTATCTAGGGCCGTCGGACGTTTTTTAAACTGTATAGTATAAAAAAAAATTGCGAACATGAGTCTAAATTATCACTAGATATGGTTTATTTGAGCTGTACTGAGTTTTGGGTAATAAAAAATATGCCAAAATGCCAATCACTGAAATGTTAGTGACGTCGATCGTCAAAATTCTATTAATAGGATTTGTATTTCTGTAATTGGGTATTTGACAAAATATCAAATGAGTTACTTTTAAAACGGAATTTTGTATGAAAATACTGGCTTATGACGTCACATTTCAGAGCACTGTTTAATGTTTAATCTAATAAACCATTTATTTGAGCTGTACTGAGTTTTGGGTAATAAAAAATATGCCAAAATGCCTATCACTGAAATTTTAGTGACGTCGGTCGTCAAAATTCTAATAATAGGATTTGTATTTCTGTAATTAAGTATTTGACAAAATATCAAATGAGTTACTTTAAAAATGGAATTTTGTATGAAAATACTGGCTTATGACGTCACATTTCAGAGCACTGTTATATTTAATCTATTTAAAAATTGTAATAATTAGTAATTGCCTAAAAGAGATACAGTTTCCGAGATATTTTGTAATTTTTGTTTTAATCGAGCATATGAAATAATTTTGTTGATCGTATCAAATACCGAATTTCAAAAATGCTTACTTATTCCCCAACTATTCGCTCGCGCAGCGCAATAAGTCCGATACAAATCCGTGCGCTCGGAGAACCCACCCTTAAGGTACGTTTAATATCATGTGAACGCCAACAACAATTCAGATTAAAGACAGTGTTACAATTTAAGTTCCCTAACATTTTACTACCAAAGATTTCTTATCAGTCCTGGCCTGCCCGACACCTGGGCCAATGATTACATACATGTCTTGCTCGTGAATGAGTTTATTTTAACATGGCAAGCATATGTGGGTCAATGCGTTCGGTCTGTTAGTATCTGCCTTACTCATTAATCGTGACCACTGCACCTTTAAATAACATACATACATAAGCAGCCTATATACGTCCCACTGTAGGGCACAGGCCTTCTCTCAGGGAGAGAGTATGAGCTTAATCACCATGCGTGTCCACCGCGGATTGCCGATATGCACCTTTAGCTAAAAGGATAAATGCATTGCGTGAGAATCAATAAATTCTGAGAAAAATGGTAGGAGTTGATTGTTGAATATTTTCAGACGTATATGCCTGCGTGACCCAATAGGTAAAAGATAAATGTAAATCCACAATACAAATTAAGTTGAATCAAGTATTTATAATCATGGTGCCGTGAATTACGAATACGTTATACGAATTATACCAATGTTTCTTATTGCGGTACGTAATACATAAAAGTTAATCAGCAAAACAAATGAAGTTTTTTCGTAATTACGGTGTCGTGAAGTTACAATCATAGTAACTTTAAAATTAGTGGAGTTACTTAGAGCAGACAGTAATTTTCCTCCAACCTACTAACCGTGAGGCTAGCTTGGACGAAAATGACTGACAATTGCAACTTTATTTCATATTTTAACAGCATATTTCTGAACTGAAATTAGCTCAGGCATTCGTTAAAGTATCAAGTATTTCAGAACTAAAATACAAATCCCCAGAAACATAAAATTATGTGGCTCTACTTACAGCGATTTCCGTTCGCAAGATATTGCTCGTTTTTCACATTTGTAGCAGTTACTGATTGATCTCTTGATTTATGTCCTCTGCTCTTATAGTACGCGCACCAAATCCTGAATGATTCCAATCGTCTAACTTTCGAATTAGTATTGAATTCGACAGTTAGACAATTGGAATCGCTCAGAATTTGCTGCACATAATTAGACCTCAGTGCATGTGTTTCAGTTATTCCTCCTTAGGTCTCTCCTTGACTTGTCGCTCCTGGGGGATTATTAACTAAATGCTATTGATAGTCACGTATTACTGAGCGTATTACGTACATCTCCTCTCCGAGGAAATGGAGTGGGTACTGTACAATATTATTGTGTTTGTTACTTGCAACATATTGCATCTGATATCGATTTCTGTAGCGATAGAGGTAAGCGACTCACCTGCAATATAACTAGTTTTCTTATGCATGTAAATTGGTTACTCCACTTTCTCCCTGCCTAATCATGAAATTCAATTTAATAATTGCACTCACGTTGCCTTGCGTGTATAATTTAATATCGACATTGTCCTGTTATGCAACCGCTGTGAATGCACTGTCAGTCCCTCCACCCAGGTCGTTCACCTCTTGGAGCATGCGGTTTTCTTTTAGGGTTGCTTGCTGGATTCGTATTTTCGTCTTCGTCGACGTTTCGAGGTCATTATAATAATAATAATACTTTATTCATTTATTTGCTTCTTACTAAGTAAGTTACAGAGTGAGCCTAAAAATAACAGGTGATTTAATAACAGGCATTGTGCTTTCGAATCTGGACATCGAGCTTTTTTTCACGATTGCCCAAACAAAAAAGAGTACAGCTTTAGGGCTATTGTGTTATATGTATCTTAATTCCACCATAATTACTGAACGCTTAAAAAAAGTGTTGTTTTGAGAAACTTTAGGTTCTTCTTCGCCGACTTAAATACATGAACCAGCCATTGTCCTAGCGTTATGTGAAGCTCGATAGTACCTGAAACGAGTTAGTCCAAGGAAATAATAGTAAAGAGGAAATTGGATTCCTTTGAACCGGCGGCGTTGTGGCGAATTGGATGTTAATGCGAAGGTCAAGCAGCATGATCTACCTGCCACAAGATTGATTTAGCACATTTGAATGTAAGCAAATTGAATCGTGGAAACTGCTATGTCTTAACATTTGTTGTCTAGCGAGTATGATATTAATTCGCTTTTATCCGGCTATGTACAGGCTAAGAAAGGTTGTTTTTGTTTCTTTATAGTCTTGTCTCATACATAGAATAGTTTCAAGCTATAAGAAAGTATGGGTACCTACTTATAAGCAACTTCCAAATCGTAGGCTTACTTCATGTCAAACTATCAAATGATTCGTGATGGAGAGGAGGGTCAAATAGCCACTGACGTCAAGCCGAGTGGGGCCGTCAATAACACAATACGGTCGGACAATTGGATCCATCGCAGATGCCCTGAAACGTGCTGCGGGACCTTGATGTTATGTAGATCTCTTGGGGTCCGGATTTCTGTGACCTCGCGTCCTGTATTGCGAAGGACGTCGCGCGGTTATCGAGATAATTCGGGCAATATTTGTAAAGTCATGCGAGAATGTAATGAGTATTCGTTGTTGTAACTTATTAGCAGAGTAACACGTTTTATACCTGCTTGCAGCGCCTTAGCAAAGTTCACGTTTGGTACT
This sequence comes from Yponomeuta evonymella, assembly GCA_963969515.1. NCBI lineage: Eukaryota > Metazoa > Arthropoda > Insecta > Lepidoptera > Yponomeutidae > Yponomeuta > Yponomeuta evonymella. Next base: position 11,837,996 of record OZ018362.1, read on the forward strand.
CTGTTGAATTTGCCGTAGATGAAGCAAATAATGTGTGTATTGACATTGGAATGGTAATGCACATTGTTTTATACTCTGCCTACACTATAAAGGGGTTTAATTATAAGTAGTTTCAGACATTACCTATCAATGTTTGTAGTAATTTCTTATTTCCTTACTTCCTCTTAGACCGGATTTTTCAATAGTAAGATAAAACTTAACTGGAGAATAAAACTGATGTTGTCACTGTCTTGTCGTATGGTTTAGATAGTGATAGCATGAAATTTATTCTCCAGTTAAGTTTTATCTGACTATTGAAAAATTGGCCCTAAATCTATTAAAATGGACTTACAACTTAGTAAATCGAATCGCTCGTAGCCCCGGCTGCCTGAGTGATCTTAAACGATCACGAAGGTTAAGCAACACAGGGCGCGTTCAGTGCATGGATGGGTCGCCGTCTATGCCTAACGCTAGTGGCATTTTTCCGAGCGGTTCCGTGCTTCGCAAGGCACGTTAAGCTGTTGGTGCCGGCTGCCGTCGATAGATGGCAGTCGTTAAGCCAAGTCAGAGGCCTTAGGGCGGCTTGACAACTTCTGACAGTAGACGAGCCACTAGTCTACAAGCCTCCACCAATCCGGACTTGGCCTCCGTGGTGGAGTATGGCCTATACCTTCCTCAGAGAAGAGACCCGTGCCCCTCGGTGGGGACGTAATGGCTTGATGATGATGACAACTTAGTGGTAATGAAGTGGAAGAAATTTTAATTCACCTGGTTTGAAATACACAAAGGCAAACGAATTTGCGAGTAAAAGCCAGCGGGTATTTTATAAAAATGTCGTCGCAATTGTTAGTTTAATTGTCGGTAACATTGTCTTATGCCACCAGGGGCCTATTTCATAAAACAACAATTCATTGTTTATTATGACTTTTCAATGTTTGTACGGCACCAAACAAAACACCATGAGCTACTTATGTAACTTAGTTCTTTCTTAGATTGTAACCATAATTTACTAATGTTAAATGCTTTTTTTCATTTTTCATTGCGTAGCCGAGTGTTCCCAAATGTTAATTTGTGGATTGATCGACTTTGCAATGGACATCGAATTGTCATAGTAAACCATGAATTGTAGTTCTATGAAACAGGCCCCAGCTGGTTATCATACAATCGATTCATAAAATGAAATAAAAATCGCGGACGCGACGCTCCGTTTTCGTTGAGTTTGCTTTGTATTCTATAGACGATAACTCGTGTCCTGATAGCTTTTTGCGTTACGGTTTTCAATCACCTTCTTAGACGCCTTTTGGTCCGCATAAATATTTATCATCCACTATTGGCTGTCTAGTTCGTCGACTTCTTTGTCTAAACGTAGGAGGCAATTAAAGTTTCTTAACTGGACTAACTAGTTTATTATTTCGATATTGACATCTGATTTAACTTTTAATCTGTTTGTGACAATGCCTTTCGATCAAACTGGTTCGCGTGTCAATCATGCTTTCTTAAGCTTTGTTTTTTGCTGATGATGGGACGTACTGAACATTACGAGTATAAGGCTTTCTAAATATCGAAAAATCTATTCATTTCAAGTGCACCAATTTCACTAAACTTTGTTTAAATCACCTTATGCTGCGCCTTACACCGAACTGCTTTAGTTCAGATAGTAGATCTTTTTGGGTGATATCCGCTAGCACGAGGACTACCAAACCATTTTAGTTCTCGTGATTGCCAGACTCGTCTTCTGTGGCCGTTAAGTGGCTGAATGGAAGTATTTTGTGGAAGAATGTGAAAGAATAATTGAATGTGGAAGATTAATTAAGAATAATAATTTTCACACAACACAATCACTTGTTCTGGTCCCAAACTAAGATACTTGTGCTACGGTAACCAGGCAAGGACATCACAAACATGGAAATACACCCAGACTAAGGTCATTTACACAAACGTACGGCGGCCCCCAGTGGGAATCAAACCCACGACCTCCGGCCTGATAATCAGACGTGATACCGCTCCAGACCAAGAAGACAGTCAATAATTGTGTTTTTTTTTTAAATACAGTGATTCTTCCGAGAATATTTCATTTAATTTTCAAGCGTTTCATCGACAGAATTATTGATTTGGTTGGCATGTGTTCTCATTTTCATTCGTAAACCAAATGTGAATTTTACGACGAGTGCTAATAAAAGTTAAATGCATGCATCTCCTAGACTAGTCTGTGTTTGCACCTATTCGGTTGCTATGTACGATCTCAGTTACGTAACTGTACGAGGTTCAAGGTTCTGAAAAATAATAAAAACTGAATTTGAACGGATATTTACTCGTTTATTTTTAACCGACTTGAAAAAAGGAGGAGGTTATGAATTCGACGCGTATATATAAATATATATATTTTTGGCTATGTTTTCGCATAACTCCGTCAAATCTTAACCGATTTCGACAATTCTTTTTTTGTTCGAATAGATATAATGTCCCATTGGTCCCATTTTGTGAAGATCTGATGAAGACTTTCAGAGACAGAGAACGGAACTCTTCAATGGATGGCAGTAAATAAGGCCTAATGGGGCCAATCCTTGACTAATATCCGTATGTTTCATAAAATAGCGTGAAAGTAGTCCCATGGTAATTTGGTGATACTCTGGTGAAGACTTTCGGACATGTAAATTGAGAACATCAAATTTTAAAGCAGCGAATTAAGTAGGCGAGGTTTAGGTTCCGTGTGGCGCCGGATTAAGAATACTGTCACTCCATTTCCTTCCGTGGATGTCGTAAAAGGCGACTAAGGAAATACACTACCAGGAAACGGGCAGCAGCGTCTTCCTGAGATTCCAACCGCATACTGCGATCGCCAACCCGCCTGCTAAGCGTGGCGATTATGGCAAAACCCCTCATGGTTATGAAAACCACGGAGTGGGCGTCAAATGGCTGATGATGATGATGACGAATTAAGTAGGGTAAATTATGGTTATAAAGGTCTTGTTTAATTTTCTCCCGCTCCCCCACTAAAAATTTAAAAATAAAAAATTTAAATAATAAATAAAAACCAACTTCGAAACACTAAAGCACTACAAAGTTAGAAATAATTTAAATACTTAGAAGTATGTATCGTCTAGATGCGTCTTCCTGAGATTCCTACCGCATACTGCGATCGCCAACCCGCCTGTCAAGCGTGGCGATTATGGCAAAACCCCTCATGGTTATGAAAACCACGGAGGAGGCCTATGTCCTGCAGTGGGCGTCAAATGGCTGATGATGATGATGATGAATTAAGTAGGGTAAATTATGGTTATAAAGGTCTTGTTTAATTTTCTCCCGCTCCCCCACTAAAAATTGAAAAATAAAAACCGACTTCGAAACACTCAAGCACTACAAAGTTAAAAATAATATAAATACTTAGAAGTATGTATACATGTAGGTATTATAGAAGTATAGTTTGTAGTCGGGGCCCAGTTTCATGACCAGCACATATATTTTGGGCACCGACTCCAAATTATACTTCTACATGTATACATGAAGCGGTGGTAGCCTAGTGGGTAGAACATAGGACTCGGAAGCGGGAGACCCAGGTTCGATTCCCAGTGCGGACATGTACCTATGACTTTGTTTTCTAAGTTATGTACATTTGTGAAGTTATAGTAGCAATACCACTCGCTAACGGTGAAGGAAAACATCGTGAGGAAACCTGGGTGTCTGAGCTATTCACATGCCTCAGCGCTTGAAATTGCCAATCCGCGGTGGGCACGCGTGGTGAATAAGCCCATACTCTCTCTCTGAGAGAAGGCCTGTGCCCTACAGTGGGATGTATATAGGCTGCTTATGATTCAAGCAGTTTGATTTGGTGGTCCAGCTTTAAGTAAGCGGAAGCATGACGAATGAATCACGCGTATAGTAAGAGTACCGCCCAGTGGTGCAACGTTGTCGAAGTCACGTAGGTCGCCGAGAAAGCCGGTGTTTGGGAGCCCGTTACTAAAATCAATTACAATTATTTAACTCGTCAGTAAAAAATATAATAACATTGTTAGGCAGCGATGTCTTAGGCTTTGGTTATTCTTAGTTTTAAAGTCCTGTACGTTACTACTAGTGAACTTACCAGTGAAAGTTTAGTACTAAATAGTGAAAGTGACAGTATTTTTGCCTACTGTAAGTCCCACTGCAGCCAAAGGCCTTCTGACAGAGAGAGAGTATGATCTTACTTACCATGCCCACCGCGGATTGGCAATTTCAAACGCTGATCTCAGCGCATTTGAATTCATCAGACACTGTTTTTGCGTTTTCGCGAGCGAGTGGTATTGGTATTTAATTATATCCTGGCACCGCATTTGTTCAACACTCTTCTATAAGAGTATAACGCAAGATACTTACAGATATTTATAGTATTGGTTGACAATGTTGATATTTCTTAGTTAGTGGCAATATTAGGGTCCCTTACCCTTTGGGTAAGGAACCCTATTACTAAGACTTCGCTGACTGTCCGTCCGTCCGTCTGTCACCAGGCTGTATTTCATCAACCGTGATAGTTAAACAGTTGAAATTTTCACAGATGATGTATTTCTGTTGCCGCTATAGCAACAAATATTAAAAACATAATAAAATTAATATTTAAGGGGGACTCCCATACAACAAACGTGATTGTTTTGCCGTTTTTTGCTCGATATTAATAACGGCATCAGGAAGACGCTTGAAATATTCAAATGCTGTATAGAACAGAGCGCGAGTCCGACTCGAACTTGGCCAGTTTTTATTTTAAGAGGTTAGAACCAATTTGACAAACCTCCCAAACCTACAGGAAGCCCTAAAGCGACGGCAAATTGAACGTAGACGTAATGAGGGCACATCAATGCCGATCGATAAATGAACAATTTATCTAACAAACAATATAAGTGGGTTGATTGATATTTTGATTACTTTTGCTGATTATATTCACTACTGATAAATACACGTTCCTTTGCATGAAAAATTATATGTTACATCACGATTACCCTAAAAGTATTATTGTGCAATCCTGTAGCGCGCATGCCTGTTGCCTCACTCGGTTCTGTGACTAGTTTGCACCTTTTGTTCACTGTGAGTTTAAAACCCGAAGTTAAGCATCCACTTTATCAGCATCTGCAATTTAATTTGATATTGTGTCATCTTAATTATAGAGTATTGTTGCAGTTTTTAAGAAAAGAAAATAATTTATTTCCGATAGTTTTATTTCGATTGTTTATTAAAAAATATTATAGTTTCAAAAACTTGCAAACTATAACATTTTCCCTTAGGCATTGAGTCTGGTGAGTTTTTCATTCAACATTTTATTGTTATTGATAACGTAAAACCTGAAAACAATTTCTTTACTGCGATATTTAAAGCATTTTCAGCAAAAGTTCATTTTTTAACGTTTCTTTTTTATGCAAATTCGCCGCATCATCAATTTTTTATGAAAGAAAAGAAAACAAAGGAAAGTAAATTGAGGATGGAGAACTTTTTTTTTTCAGTGTTGTATTGTGGGTACTGAAGAAACGAGTCAGGTTTTGCATTATTTTAAAAACACGTTGTATAGCATGTTCTTACGTAAAGAATTCTTCTTTCGTCTTGTACTCCTCTTAGTCCCAAGCCAATTCCTGCCAACGTAAAAGCTGTCTGGGGCTTCATAAGTTTCAAAAGTTTCATAAAACTACAAATTCATAGATTATTATGACAATTCGATTTATATTTCGTGGCCGAGTCTTCCTAATTGTTGATCTGTTGGTTGATCGACTTTCCAATGTACATCGGATTGTCATAGTAAACCATGAATTGTATTTCTATGAAACAGGCCCCAGGCGGTGGGTAAATGAAAATCAATTCGGACAAGTGCAAGTCGGACTCGCCCACTGAGGGTTCCGTATAAATTTGTAGGTATATATTATAAATAGTTCAGGAATCGATTCTCGCAGTTTTACCGAGATTTTTCCGAACTTAAGACATTTCTTTAAAATTTAATTACAATTGTATAGTTTTAGACATTTCCTTGTACTTGTAGTATAATACGATATTACTTGCCAAATTTCACAGTTAAGTTAATTTAGAAGTTTGATTTTTTCACAGCTTTAAGAGACTGTAGACCTGAGTATATGGTTTTAATTTCAACTCGATACCTCCATGCGTTCCCGAGATAAAGGGTCTTGACAGACAGACGGACGGACGGACGGACAACAAAGTGATGCTATAAGGGTTCGGTTTTTTCCTTTTGAGGTACTTAACCCTAAAAAAGGCCGGCTAAGTACGAGTCGGACTCGCCCACCGAAGGTTCGGAATTTATAAAGTAATTTATAACGTCTCGTCATGCGGAACATTTTCGGGGAACAATCTCCCCGGCTTCTACCGGGATAATCCTACTATTTTCGTATGATTTGTGATGTGTTTTCCTTTTGTATTTTGTACTGTCACAATATTTGGACGAAAGATTTCCAAATATTGTGACAGTACAAAATAATCACGCATTTCCTTGTAGTGTTGTCAATGGGGTTCCCATTTGACAACACTGCAAGGAAATGTGTGATGTAAAAATAATCAAAATCTACAACTTAGTTAGCATCAGCGTCATTTAATAATTTCGTACTCTAAAAATAAAACTGCACATACTATAAATAAATATAAACTTTCGTTCTCAATATTTATATAGGTGGCCAAAAGTTAAAATACATTTTTTATGTGGCATTGTATACGTTTCTGCAATAAGATGTAAAGCGCACTGTGCAAAAAGGGCTACTATGACTTTAAAGATTATTTAGATGGCGAAGATGTCTGGCATTAAAACCAGTTCCATGCACAAGTAAAAGGTTTTATAAGAATTTAAATTGACCTACTAATAACAAACCAGTTATTTCAGGAAACTAGGCCCGGATAATAAATAACTTGACTTAATAAATAAATAAATAAAATAATGAAATATAAATATAAGAAACTAGTTTGTAAAGACGTTTTCTGTCCATTTTTAGGGTTCCGTACCGCAAAAGGAAAAAAAACTGAACAATATTGTGCAATCTAATTTTTTTCCGTGTGAGAGACCACTTCGTTATCGAGAGCTATTTCTTCGCTTGTCTCAGTTTTAAGCATGACTAACAATAATCCACAAGTAATATGCACGTCTGGTTCTCACAGTCGCTAGGTAGCTGGATAATAAATCTGACTGAACAGCGCGCTATTCAGTAGCGCGAAACAATATCATCCATTGGAGGCGGGTTTGGAATTTCGCTGCTAAATCGTGGAGTGCAGCTTTGCCGAGCGTATCGAGTGTCTTTCTGCCGACGGATAGATTATGATGGATTGATTCAGCATTGTCTAGTTAGAGCAAGGCATTGTTTGAAGCGGAGCCCCGGGGTGCGTCCAGTATATTCGTATCACATATTTACTTTTTCTTACTAGCTCGCTATGCTTACGTACATCCTTTCACCCACTGTTTCAATAGCCAACAGAAAATGATTTAAATTTTCAGCATTGACGTGCCTTTTCGTGTCTATGGTATGGATATAATTTTAGGGAACTTGTCTTTCAGACTTGTAACGCGAATGTATTATGGGCTTAGTAGCAAATCCTGTCTAAGACTAGAATTAGTAGCTTGTATTACTGGTGCAATGACTCTTCCATCCACTCTTTTATTCAGTCTGAACCTCTCTCTAAACCTGCCTCTTTTATTTTTTAATATCACTTTGTGAGAATGGGACAGATGTGACATCCATTAGACCTAGGTTTTATATTTCACGTTGGAATCTGAGAGCTTTCCCGTTCACCTCTTTCGCGTTCAATTAAATTTTTAAATACGTTAAAATATTCGCTAATTGTCCAGGTATTTTTTACGTCCCACTGCAAGGCACAGGCCTTCAACAGGTTTAAAGCTCAGAAAATTGTGAAAATGCTAAAGCTGCTTAAAGTAACTTAGACTCAATAATTGGTAATAATCGTTATGAACAGTCTGCAAATTGGAAGGTAGATTAAGTTAAGCTTCTCTAAAACTTATCGTATGTTATATTTTGTTAAAAATGTATTTACGAAAAATTCTAGACATTTTGTCAACACGTCTAACAAGAACGAATCGCTGCCAATGACAAAGAATGTGGATTTACGAGCCAAACTACTTAACCACAAACGTCCCTGGACCACATTCATTCCATGCCGATTTTCATTTGCTGCAATTTCAGTTCGTCGACCTTTAGCGCCAGTCGATGCAACTAAAATAACTACCACTTTCAAACAAACCGTCTCGTCTGCTGGGAGTTTCAATTTGCGTTCCATCTGGTGCATTATCATTAGCTCCATTAAGATGAGCGGCAATAAAAGCCACGTTCACGTTACCTATAATCTGGTTATCTCATGGCGTGATCCTCGAATGGAGATATTGCGAGTCTGTAGTTGTAATTCGGGTGTTACCGCGATAGTAGGATCACGATCACGGCGCGCTGTGGAGTGTGTGAGACTCGTGACAAACCGCGCTCGGTACTCCGGCTCTCCGCCTCATTCGGCCCACGGACGCCGCGACCGCCGACCGTCGCCCGCTACCTCACGTTCAGCTGTTTCTCTCCTTCCGCACGCTTTCGCCGGTTTCCCAAAAAAAAAAAAAGGATTTCACTTGGATTGCACTGTTTTACGTGCACCATGGTAAGGATCCAGTGCTAGTTTGTTTTTAAGTGGCAGTGTTTGGTGTTCGGACGTCGTTTCACGAGTGAATTGTGTATTTACATCGCGCTTCCCTTTAGTGTGCAGCTGTGGCGATGTTGTTGTCATCGGATTTGCTATCCGTGATTTCGCACAGGCATGTTAATTGTAGATTTCTATTGGATCTTCCTTCAAACAATATTGGGTGCCGAATTAATAAATAAACAATCGCGAGTCTTCGGTCTTTTCTGCAAGTTCTGGTGACTTTGTGGTGTGTTTGAGAATAATGTCAATATTTGCTGTGATATTTCTTGATAAATCCACCGTCACTTCATACACTTGTATAGTCACTCTTTATCGTAGATTATTAACATTTGTTAGCAGTGTTTGGTTAGATCATTCGAATAGGGATTGCTATTTTCTTGTTACGTTAGAGTTTATCGCATTATGTGTTACCAGTTTTTAACTCTATTCCGCTTATTTACATCAACTTTTACGTCGAACTTTGATTAACAAACCATTAGTTCAGAAGTCGTTTGAACTGCAAAATGCAGCAAATCGTATAAAAAATCTAGGACCCACTAAAATTAGCGACCCCTGCCCCCTCCCCATTTGCAGCCGGTTATGTAACCGTACCACCGCGGCCTTGACTCCCGCGCAGACACGGCGCCCGCGCATCTGCCGCGCTATTGGCTGCTTTTCCTCGCGCTGATGACGTCTTAGATTACAACCAATGAAACGATGATTTGTTGTGATCAGTTCATTCAGCATTTGTAGGGCAATTAATTGATATGGCCGGTCCGGTTTCCATTATTGATTCATGCGCGTCGTTTTCTTAGGTGATTTATTGGGTTGGTTGGGCAGGCAGGCAGGCTAGGCAGACTACGGTTTATTTTTATAAAAAATATTTCATGCTATTTCTGTCGATTGACGTAAACGGTTGTTAAATTTCCTACAGGAATATCTGATTTGACGTTCACATTTCGTTCTTCACATATTTGAAATTCAAATCACCTAATTTCAACGGTGATACCAGTTGTCTTCCATAAACTCCAGGTTTATTTACGTAGGTTAATAGATTTATTTTGTTTCAAAATGCAAAAAAATGTCATCAATTTTTTTTCAGATAAATTAATTAAATTTCAAATTTGATAAATTTCAGATAATAAGGCTGTGATAATTCCAGACTTGATTGTGATAAATTGTTCACCTTGTTTGCAGTTGTGGTGACTATTTCTTTTAAGATTTCCATTTTAATTTCCAAGATACCGTTTAATTGAAAATAATGGCTGGTCTAATATTTTACTCTAATATGAATATCTAATCTAGGTCGCGTAAGAAAATTCTCATATCTCCCGGACAACAGCGGGGGGTTTCACTCGTCAGTAGGAATTTGTTTTACTAAAAAGACTAGTAAGCTACTAGAAAAGACTCAATAACAACTGTTCCACAAAAACTTTATTATCAGCTGCTCTGTACATTTTGATGACGTAAGTGCTAACTTTAGCACTAAAATACGGCGTCATAGTATAGAATTGCTAATAATTTTAAATCAAAATTTATTGAACGTGAAGTCAGATAGATTATTAGTATTTTGCTAGCTTCAGGGGTCCATTTTTTAACAAGATGGAGCGAAGAAACCCTTTACATTTTACTTTCAGGGCTTTTCATTTGTTTTATTAATGTTATGTTTCAGCTGCAACAATTTAAATTGCTTTATGCTCTGCCAATATGTGTTTTCCTCTGAGCCGGTGGTCAATATTCACTGCGACTCTAACATCTATCTCAAAGGGTATAAGAAGTGCATGAAGTTATACAACGACAGTCGCAGGTGAGACTGTTAGGTGATGTAAACAGAGATTGGCTGTTACCATCAAATTCAGCAAAACGATATCACGGTCAAGGTCGGACCGAGAACAGCTGTCTGGAGATACAAACTGTCTGATGTCTAATATTGAGTCTGAGATTATTTTTATGAAAAATATAAATTTGACATTATTTTGCATCATTGGGTCATTCAGTGTGTTGACTTCTGCCTAGATCCCTCAGCTGTAGTCGCTACATGGTATTATTTTTATTTTATTTATTTAGGACATCCAACAGGCAATACAACAAAATATTCACAGAAGAAAAGAACACGTATAATATAGTAATTGCTCACCCACTTACTCGTACAGGATGTCTCATCATGCATATAAGACTTAACAAAACTGTTGTAATACACTTAAAGATATTTAATATATAGTTCTATAGATAAAGAAACTATTTAAATAAAAAAGAATTAAAGATATTTAAACAGCTTTCTATATATTATATGAATGGAATACTTCAAAAGGCTACGTCATAACAATATACGACCCATAAAAGTTGTGTCCTTAAGTAAGCTATTGTCTGGATCCCTCCCCAAGTCTAAATGGAGTCGCATAACAGCGGGATCATAACAATTCGGGTTGCACTTGGTAGGCCTGTGGGTGGTTTTTCAACAATCGATAGGTTTCGGTTTGTAGTGCGCGCGCATCTACTTTCACTGCTCCTCTAGTGAATGGGCGCGACGGTGGTAAACTTTAGAGGGTGAGTGCGTCGACAAGGTCGTTCGGCAAGGCTGACAGTTTACACTCATCTCTTTTCTCCCCCAACGTTTACCTACTACCTGTCTCCATTCCTAAATTTCGGAGCGAAATGCAACGACTCAGACGTTGCGTCATCATAAATTAAAAAAATCCCTCAGCTAGCAGACGAGACGCTTTTGATATGGCACATCATGTAAAGTAAAATACATGGTTGGATTGCTGAACACAATTTTCACACTAAATTTGCCCCGGCTCGCTTCGTGTCTGATTTGACACCCAACGTGTTTTGACGTTTACTTGGTCGAAAAGGATTGTTTTTCCTTTGAATTAATACCTTTTTTGCCCGTTTATAGTATCTGATCTGCAGGCGAGGAAGTTCAGTCGGCCTTTAAGATAAATAATTGTAGTTTTCCACTTGACAGATAATATTGTTATCATCGCTAAGGTCAATGAAAACTTGAACTGATATTGATGGATATCATCTAGTCGACGTTATTTTCGTCAACACGACTATCGGTACTAGTCTCGAGATCATTGACGCAAGTGTCCCTAGGGATGCCTGGTCAGGTCAACTAAATGAAGATAGAAGTTAATCCTTGCTCATTATCTAGTAGTAGTTTATTATAACTCTGTTTTGCTATCAGGTATTATTTGTGCGCCCGTCAAATAAGTGCAAGCAGCTCCACGGTCCACACGTTTCTTAAATTATTCTTCATCTAGTTATTTTCTTTCTCTTGACTAAGTTGTTGAAGTTAGTGATCAATGTCATCTCATAACTAGTTAGTTACGTAAGTTGCATTGTGAATTTTCGTGCTTTACATTTGCTTCGTTAAGGGAATCGTTCGTAAATCTTTTTTAAATCATTTCATATTTTATGTTGTTTTTCCTGGTACAATAAAGAATATTCTTATCTTATCTTATTTTATTTTGGTCACTTTTACGTTCCTGTAGTACTATATTTTATGTATCTATATTTTAATCGCGAACATGTTGTGTTGCTGTTATCTAAAACTTGTAAAGATAAAATGCCAGTTAACTTCCAAACGGTGTCTATAAGAATTATTCCTCATTTACCTTCAGTGAAAATGCTGCAGCAATAACCATATATTGACATTACTGTTTAAATAAATAATTCCTAAAGTTTTCTGTTTGTAATCACGGCTCATATATAAACGATGTACTTATTTTCACTTAGGCATTTTGCGTAATCCCTGTAATGAATATTGACGATGACGCCACATTATTATTATAGTGAAATTATCAGTCAGTTTTTATAAATGCTTGATTATCAACTATCCGTATCGAGTTTTAGACTTACGTTGCAACCCGGCGATCGATACTTTATTTGGGTCAGAAAGGACTCTTTCTATCGTTCATTTGTAGTAGGGACATTCTTCAGGCTATTCAGCGACCGTCTACATTTAGCATCCATCTTATCTACAGTATCTCGATAACTGCGGACATATACTCCAGCCTCGACCTTGGCTTTTGTTGATTCACTCATTGTCTCGCTCGCCATGCGCGACATTAGCGCACGTAGCTCATCATCTGTATGATTATTTTCCGTAGTGTTAAGAGGGCGGTGGACTAGGGACGACATTAGCAATTTGTTCTTTTGTCCACAGCGGTATCGAGTGCAAAGATGATGTATTCGCCGCACACCAGGTGCAAGCTGAGCTGAAGCCTCTCGCGCCAGCTCTACCGCCGCCATTGGACATTCCCAACGGTGCTATAGTCGCTGATATACCAGAGGAGAGACCGATACCTGTCACGGAGAAAATATTCGCACCGCGCCGCAGTAATATGAGCAAAGGATACCTTATTTATACTCAAGACGAAGGCACCAGTAAGTATTGTTTACAAAGTCCAAGATCTTTGAGGAACTGATGACCGGCATTGCAAACACTAGTAAAAACACTAGTTGCAAACACTAGTAGCACCAATAACTAGTAGATCGTTCCTCAGAGTTCACCGACTGTAAATTGGTTGTGCAATTGGTTAAACTTTGTGCAGGTTTCTATAGATTTTCTTGCCCTTTTAGTGTTCAAAGACGAGCCGGACGTTGATCTTACGCACCTGGCTCCGACACCAGGCGATGGTCTTGTGCATTTGGATAACAACTCCTACGACGACATGTTGGAAGAGTTTATTCTGAGTGACAATTACTGCAGTCTACTAGGAGATGAACTTGTTAATGGTTCGCCTGTCGATTCTCTGGGCGGAGAATTGCTATCTTCACCGGACACTCAGGTAATGAAGGTTAATGTAATTAACTTCATACATTTTGGAATGTTTTGTTATTAGTTACCATATTCGTAATGTTCTTTTCTTTTTCAGGAAACGGACTTGTCATGTGAACAGTCCTCAATACTAACGGAAATATCTCTCGACGCGTTCGACAGTCGATCAGACTGCGAGATCGACGTCGCCAAGTCCCCATACATACCTATGACAGATGAACTCCCGGTGTTAGAACCTGCGGTGATGTGGGGAGCCCTGCCAGAAAATGTCAGTCTGGCGAGACCACAGCCCTCGGAGTCGCTCAGCACGTCTCCAGCACCAGCGTTACAACGCTTACTGGCAGCGCCACCAACCGGACCGCCTCCACAGGATCTCTTAACCAATATATACTCTGATCAAGGTGCGAATTGAACATACATTGAAGACGTCAAGCTGGATTTTGAGAAACATCAAACTTTGCTTGAGGTCTTCACCTATGTAATGAAACACTCCGAAACCTCTGCGGATTTCAAATCAATGGATTCTCTTTCAGGTCTTATGCCAAGCAGAAGCATATCCTCATGGGACACTGGCGTCAAAAGAGTGTTGAAGCAGGAGCAGGAGCCAAACGCCAAACGTGTCAAACGGAGCCCTTCGCCGCCTCCTAAGTCGTCCTCGAGCGTCCTCATGAATCTCCTGGTGAGCGGGTGTGATGTGGATGCGGGATACATCTGCATGGTGCAGTGCCGCCCGCGGCCGAAGCAGGCAAAAGCCTAAAGGGGAGGCCAGCCACCTAACCAGAACTGTGATAAAGCGCGTCCAGTGTTCAGTAAACATTCGCCTGCATGACATCCCTACCAAAAAAGAGGTTATCTCTGTCGAATCTTTGCGACGTAACAGAGCAACTGACTGTCCTAAAGTTTCTTCCGGAACAATAGTCCGTGGGCGGATGAGATTATTTTAAGTACTACGACTGGATTTTAGCAGTAGTTATAACTTCCACAGACTTTAATCGATGTGCTATTCGCCTCCGGGCGTTAAAATTAATTAGTTGTTTTTGTAGGTGATTTGTGTAATTGTGTAAGTGAATCGAACGATTAGTCCGCGATTAAGTTATTCTCGCATATCGATAATTAATGATGGGCAAATGTTCCTAGGTTACTTAGTTACCTTCGAAACTTTCGATTTATCAATAGAGAGGCAGGTGGCCGCGAACTCATGTCTTATGTTACAAACGAAGTCAATGTGTTAGCGTGAAAAATATATGAACTATAATAAATAAATTACTCTTATTTTGCGAATCAGATTCGACTGGCATAATAATCATTATCGTATAGATTGTTTAATAAAATAAATTTAGTAAGCACGGTATAGTTTCGAAGTTGATAAGGGCTAGAAGTCATTAAAGTATAGATTAGAATATCTCGGAGTTTATCGCTATTTATTTTTTTGTTTTCTATAAGTATAAGTTACGCTTCGTTATCATTTTATTTATTACTACTGATTGGTTTTTTTTTTGTGAACAGGATTCAGTTGTTTGATACATACTTACGTGTGGAATAATGGTATGTTAGTTTTTAGTGCAGATCAATGTAGGTAGTTGTCACATTCTCGTGTTGGGGTTGTCGAATACTGCCAAATGATATAAGTACAACATAGAACAAAACATTTGTAAGTAGATTTTTATTTGTTTTGTTAGATATTTATTAAAAAAGGGCGATTCAAATCTTTTGAATTGTATTAATGTTTAATATTAATCGTTATGAAGATGTTTTCTATGCATATTGTACTATACTGAAAAAATTAGGACATCTTAGCATTTAGTATATACTCGAAACCTAGACGTAACTTGCTTTTATCGCAATATAATATTTATGTATTTATAACAAATCATTGGAAAGACGTATTAGACGATAACTATAAATGTTTTTTATTCATGGTTAATTTAAAGTTACATAATGTTACAAATATCTTGAAAAAAATGAATTTGCTAAGATCTTAAAAAGTTGAGAAAAATATAGAAATATACGAACAAAGGTAATAAAAAAGTAGAGCCGATAAAAAGGTGCATATTGATTTAATTCTTTACCCTTACCTCATCCCTAAAACCCTCATAGTATCGGCTTCAAATGAAAAAGTAAAACTAAATAAACGAGATATAGATAGACAGAGAAAACTACAGACACATTATTACACGTACATTTACAAAGTGTTCGAAAATTGCCGACAAAAATCATAAGTATACACTTCAATGGCGTCATAGGTTTTTTATATATTAAGATTTTGTGTCAATAACTCAAACACTACTTGAAGATTTTCTCAATTTAATCTTTATTGAATAAAGATATAATTTAATTGCCCATGTTGGCTAACCCATTATGTCGGAGTCGAATGTCGATGATCATCAGCAGCCGAACATTCTGGATTGAGCTCGCTCGTATTGTGTTTCTGTATGATAAATAAAATCGTGTCAATCATTTTAAAATCCTATCATTTCCGGCAGTAACATATTTTTATAATCGGAATATTATATAATACATACTGCCCATGCCCAATTAAGACTTACAAATAGGTTTCCTTTGCTCCGAAGGCAATTAGCTTGTTGTATTAAAAAGCTGTCAATATTTTAATGTCATCCCGATCGCGGATTGATACATCCCCGTCAACTTAAGTATGCAGTGGACAAAAATGGGTGCTCTACAATGACGTCTAGGTTTTATGTCTAAAAATTAAACCATTGGCAAAGATGATCATTTTAAAAATTCTACTCCGCCTTACGTCGTTGTAGAGTGAGCGGTAAAAATTTTTAAACGGATCAGTAAAAACGCAAAATAAAAAACCGGCCAAGTGCGGATCGAACTCACGCACCGAGGGTTCCGTACAAATTTTTTTCAGGAATTGAGTCTCGCAGTTTTTTCCGAGCTTTTCCTTAACTTCAAAGAATTTTTTTTTATAATTTAATTATAAATGTATTGATTTTTCCCTGTATTTGTAGTATGAGACGATATTACTTGCCAAATATCATAGTTGTAGGTCAACGGAAAGTACCCTAAAAATTTTGATTCCCTTGAGTGACGAATTATAGGTTTTTTTTGCGGCATAAACGGTCGTATTTTTTTTTACATTAACTTAGAAGTTTGATTTGTTCACAGCTTCAAGGAACTGTAGACCTGAGTATATGGTTTTAATACTCGATACCTCCACGCGTTCCCGAGGGTCTTGACAAAAAGACAGACGGACGGACAATAAAGTGATCCTATAAGGGTTCCGTGTTTCCTTTTCACGTATGGAACTAAAAATAAATAAAATGTTAATGTTAAAAACAAATTGTTACATAATCTGTTGTGGATTACGAAGTTTTGATTGTTAAACTCTGCTTTTCGGTTTTTTTTTATTAACCTATTAAAATTATAGTAGTTTTTCCCACATCCACACCAAAGAATGGCGGTTTTCATAGTTTTGCTGTGTTGCTAAGCATATTATTACTGAGATACGATGCGAACCGTATCGGTGCAATCAGTTTGCACTAATTAATTACTTTTCCAGTGGATAACATCGCAAATAAACCTAAGCTAAAAGATAAGGGCAATAGCAAAACATATTGTATTGTACTTACAGAATAACAAATGAATAGTTCCTACTATTTTGATTACGTTATTTATCATCCACTGTTCATCGACCACGCTAAGCAAAATTCTCGAGTACCTATTCACAAACCTGTTGTAACGAAACTACTTGTTTCCGTTCGATTCCTTAGTAAAACTAAATTAGCAACTTCTGGTTAGACCTCAGATTTCCGCACTAATGGCCAGTTTCCGAATATTGAGAATTTCGCTAAATGGTTCTGTAGTGCTGTCTCTTCGAATTTCTCAGA
Source organism: Yponomeuta evonymella (assembly GCA_963969515.1). Lineage (NCBI taxonomy): Eukaryota > Metazoa > Arthropoda > Insecta > Lepidoptera > Yponomeutidae > Yponomeuta > Yponomeuta evonymella. The sequence goes on from OZ018362.1 coordinate 11,855,246, forward strand.
AAACAGCGTGACAGAACGTTACTTAAGTATTTACTTAATGAAATTCTCAATTCAGAAACCGGCCTTAAACCTCATAGTTGGGCCATCGTACGTAGCAAGCGCTAAAGTATGTATATACGTCAGACACTAGGATTTCTTACGTTGCTTTCCTTCCCTGTTAGCGAGTGATAACTTCACAAATGTACGTAACTTATAAAACACAGTCATTGGTACATGCCGGGATTTGAACCCACCACCTCCCGAATGAGACGCCTGCGTATTACCGCTCTGCGACCGCCGCTTTAAAATACCACTGCAAAGTTGAGATGAGGTTCGCTCTCGCCTGGCTATGCGTGCTAAAGATACATAATTTATTTAATAATTTTTTATGGGTTTCTCATTACTTAGAGGTCAACCGATTTTATTATTGTTTTGGAGTTATTTACGATTTTCCTTCGGAGACGCAGGGTCAATGGTGTTATCAACTTATCACCTCGTGATGTGGTAACTACAATCATTATTAGGTACTTATAGGAATACATAAACTAGCCGATTACAATGTTTCGTGTTGAATAAATGAACGGAGTCGCGTGGAGAGAGGAAGTTCGGGAAGGGCGCAAGACCTGCGTCGATGTATGGTGCTCGCCACGGGCGGAAGAGAGAGCCAGGAGGCAAATCTGTACCGACCCGACTCCGGGCTCTTTTTTTATGTGTCCCACGTACAGTAGTGCCCGCCGCTCTCGAATCAGACTTTTAATTTGCGAAAGTGTCAAACTCTTAGGCACAGCTTAAATCGTCCGTAACGGATGCAAACGCCTATATAAAAGATGATGAAATAAACCGTAATGAATGAGGCGAATGGATGGAAAATAAATATGAATATAGGTACCCTGCGAAAGTCACTGCTTTTATGTCAACATATTATGAATTTCCTTTGTAGTTTCACATATAAACACTTTTAAAACCCTATTTAGAGGCTAAAAGCAACTGTCCTCAGCACGGGTTAGTGCAACAAAAAGAATATATCTAATAATATATGAACAGTTACCTATTCTATTTTGTTGTAGGTTTACCTACTTCATTAAATCATTATTCAAATACATAATATCAGCTTCACAAATACATGCATACACAATTACATAAAATTTCTTCGCTATCTACATTTCAATTTTGGCAAATCTGTCCCTAACATGCGATTTGGAAGGAAGGCAGCGTAGGGACACTTTGTGAGAGACTGAGATAAGAGGCTTAATTCTGAAGCCTCGAGTAGAACTTTTCTTCTGTTAGTTTTGCATTTATTTTTAAAAGTGGGTTTATACCAATATTTTACAGTATTACTGATCCTGAATATCAAGCCAAGTAATATTACGATACCCTAACCGATGCTGAATATCGGTGATATCAATATATCAACCCGTATCAAATGTATTCATGACTACGATACGTAGATTGTTCGTAGTTGTTGAAATAACGCAAAACTTGAAAACGGTTTCTTCAGTATCAATAAAGAACGGGAAAAATGTATTATTATTATTTTCCTACACATTACAAGAACTCATGCCTTATCCCGGAAGGGTAGGCAGAGACCAGAATTCGCCACTTGCCACGATCCTGGTAAACCTCTATTAAACCTTAAACCCTTATTAAATTTTTATTATTTTTAAAAATTAAATTAAATTTTTATGTTGCCAGTTTTCTGGTTTTGCGTAATGTTTGTAATGTAATGGCGTAACGCCATCTTACTAGCACAGGTCAAGAAACGAACGAGTGTATGTAATTTTCCAATAGTTCAGAATAAGGGTTTCGCAATCCCGAGAAAGCAAGGAAGGTCCCCCAAGGAGTAATAGAAATGAGGCCTGACTTTATGGCTGAGGCACCAATTACGCACCCTGACCTCAATAAGTTTTAGGAACAGATTACGCGTTTACTAGTGTTCTCACTAGTCCCGTTTATAATACCGTTTAGTAGAGACAGTAGAGATAGAATTGCAAAATGCACATACTATGCTTGGCGTACATAACATACATAATCAGCCTACATACACACGTCCCACTGCGGGGCACAGGCTTATTTTATTCTTTAACTTTATCGGCGTAATAAATGTGTATATATCTGTGCCAAATTTCAGCTCTCTAGTACTTATCGTCTCTGTGCTAAGCCGCGGACAGACGGACAGACAGATAGACGGACGGACACGGCGAAACTATAAGGGTTCCCTGTTGAACCCTAAAAAGCCCATTCTCGTGACATGCCCGTTGTATCCCATGCATTGTAGTCTCTAACCTCAAAATCATTGAAGGTTTATTAGTTTGTACCATTGCAACCACACGTCGCCGGCCGGTTGTAATGTGGTGGTTCTTAAAAATAACAATATACACTATTTTTTTTTTCTTTTAGTACAATAATATTGAGTTATGGCTATACAAAGTTGTCTAATAAAACTTTATTGGGACAAAAAATTATATCCTATAAACCTGGTGCTTTTTTTTCCAGAATAGAGTCTGTGCGGTATCTTGGTATCGCGGTAAAATGACGACTAACAAGGCTGTATGTAGGGCCTAAGTTTCTCGGTTTGCCTCCAAAAATTGTTCGTGAATTGCCTCTAAATGTTCTATTTACCAGTGTATATTGGTGTACCTACTCCTCGGTAGTTTAGTACTTTGTGCCTCTGGGCCGAGCTAGATCGTTCCAGTTTATGTTAGTAGGAGACGCGAATTCAGGGTTCAACGACCGCGTTATACCCACCCCCCAGCTAGCTCGCTTTATATGAGCTAGATTATCCTCAAGCTGTAGTCTTACTTGCCTCCAAATAAGGCTGAGTTTGCGTTAAGTGAATTACTGAAGCATGAAGACTAAGCACATCGTGTTGTTATCAGTAGTACGGAGTAAGTACCTATACAAGGTTGAGTAGGCAGAAAAAAAACAAATCTTAGGTCATGTTGTCTGTTCCCAATCTATACCGTCTGCGGGAGTGGGCAGTTATCGCAGCCATGAAAGAGACAAAATAGATACAATCACCATATAAGGATATCAATTAACTCATATAAAGTACATTCTTACGTAGTACGCAAGTTAGAAGTCGGATCACAAGACCGCAATTTTATTTTATTGACACATAATGGATTGCCGGCCGTGACTATGCGGCCGATTGTGAATCTGTGTCAACGAATGCAGTAACTAAGGCCGTCATTCATTGCGCAGAGACCAAAATAAGTAGGACCAGAGTATTGTTTGTGTTAGTGTAAGGAAGGCCCAACAGTGGGCTGGGCCTATAGGATATAAGAGGTATCTAGAAGAAGAAGAAGAAGAAGAAAACCATTTATTTCAACAACAGAAACACACACATAAAGTTATAACATAAAATATTACAATACAAAAGGTAAAAAAGAAAAAAAAAACAATAAAATACTTTATATTAACATAAGTTGCGGTGTGTCCCTGTTGCTGGAAATGGCAGCTGGCTCAGCATTGTGCTAAGGGTATTCAACCAAAGCGCTGATTTTCAGCCAGTGCCTGTCCGTCTCACAAATATACTAGGGTGAGGTGCAGTGATCACACATCTACTAAGCATCTACTAAGCTAAGATAATAAAAGATAAAGATAAAAAAGTATGTATTGCCTTATCAAAATACTACTTAGTTAAAATTTATTCAACGATTAAGACATCCGGATATTTGTTGATTTGTTAATAGAAAAACCCAGGGTTGATGTGATTTAAATAAATGATTGAAATCGCGATTAAAATCAAGTGATTTATAAAAAAACCCGGCTGAGTGCGTGTCGAGCCACGCGCACTGTACGCTTCCGTAGTTAGTCGTCAAAATGTACGAACTGTGAGAAGGGTTTTCATTGATATTAGGATTTTATTTTACTTATATTAACTACCTGCTTTCCACAAGAAACAACTTTTTCAAAGTAATTTTCAATGGAATTTGTACGGAGTTTTTCTTTTATTAGTTGGTCGCCTATACTCGTTAACTTGTAAAGCGTACTTAGCCGTGATAGTTTTCCTTTTACTTCATTATATGTGCTATTGCACTGATGTTTTTCGGGTTTCTACAATAACCGTTTAGCGCAGAGGGGGCCGCCCTACGCTAATAAAAAATTGTCATTTAAAGCGTAAACTTTCCCAAACGAATCCCTACATCGAAAAATGGTTTTCTACACTCACAATATTTTTAAACAACCAATTCAACGATACCTATGAACAAGAACAGTGCACAAGAAAAAATCAAAGTAATCCGTTTTGACTCAAATGAATTCGATTATGTTCATTATTTAAAAAAAAAATCATGATTTTTATCAAACCTGCAAAACCACTCTGTATGTTAGCACCCTGCGCAATCAATCCTATATAATTGAAGCTTTTATTAGATTACTAGGGCACACCCTAAAAGTCTTGACATGCTTTTTAGGTAATTGTAGGATGCCAAAACTCTAATGGAGTAGCTAGCCTTTGATTATATGTAACTTAGCACTTATGTTGTGTAGGTACGGTTCAGATATTGTGTTCATAATAAGTCCCGACAATTCTACGCCATTCATTTGAAGCCAATATCTTTAAGTTTTAGGGATGAGCGACCTTCGAATCAATTATGCACCTCTAAACCACGATGTTTAGCCAATATATTTAATTAGAAAAATTCGTGTAACAGTTAGCACCAAATCTTTACAGAACTAGGACAACGTCTCACATTATTTTCTACATTTAGTCCCAAGTTCTTTTACATGCAACGTTTGTCCACCTTTTTCTCATTGCACTGAATCCATCCACCTCCGAATGACCGAACAAAGTTCAGTAGGTAGTCTTATAAAACTGAAACAATTTATATTCGCTCAAAACTAAATTCTTTGGCTAAATACTAGCCGGGTCAAGTCAAACTCTGAAACTAATATTCTTCCTTATGTGCATTCCAGGATACCATGCCACAACTGGCAACGCTGCCTGCGCCCAATCAGCAGAAGATCCAGTACGGGCCCAACTACCCATTCGTTATAAACGCCAACAAACTGGCCCCAAGAGACCCAGCCAGCGTCATCAGTAGACCTGACAGCCGTAACATATACCTCTTACAACAAATGCCCAGGGAAGGTACTCCAATACCGAACTCTATGATCAGGGGAAACTTAAGCAACTCCGTATCGCCAACACCTCTCAGTGTAGACTGCCCAACCTATTCGTTATCCCGTAGCCCGTCTATAAGTCCAGCGCAAAGGGACCGCTTGCTCAGCCCATATACGACCACCCCCCAGTCATCTCCTGGCAAATACATGTACAGTCCGGGGCCGAACAAGATGCTATCTCCGGACAGGGTATTGAAGAGTGACCCTTACCTGTCTAACAAAATACAGGCCAGCCCCAACTGCCCGCAGCCAGCTCTGGATGCACTGTTCGGCTCGACTGGCGCTACGGACTTTTGGGAGGAGGAGAACGAGATGATCCAAGAAGTCATTGGTATTGGGAATATTTAGTAAAAAAAGTAAGGTTTCATAGAAGTCGGCCAGTACAACAAGGCTCTGCGTAACTCCATCCTGACATGTCTACCAGCCATCCAGCCAGGATAAGATGGCTTTTAGTTTTGTGTCTCTTTCTAGCCTACGAAACTTAGCTTAGCCTATTACCGTCTCGCTTAGATTTAGGCAAAAGTTTGCACTGACTATTCTCTTGAATGGCATGGTTAGTCCCGTGAGTTTTCTCTTTCCCCGGGACTTAGCTTACGGCGGCGTCGGCAAAACTCTAAGATAAATTGATTTATCAGTTTGTTAGTTTGTATCCGTATCGTATCGGTAACATTTGTGTAGGGTGGCCTTTCCTTTTTGGCGACAGTGAACTTAGCTCTTCTTTTTGAATTGTTGTGCTAATTACTAGAATAAATAGTAGTAAACTTCCACACAATACAATCACTTGACCTGGTCCCAAACTAGGATACCCTGTGCTGTGGTAACCAGGCAAGGGCGTTACAAACATGAAAATACACCCAGACTGAGGCCATTTGTACAAATATACGGTGGCCCCCAGTGGGAATCGCACCCACGGTCAGAATATCAATCAATCAGCCTGTACTCGTCCACTGCTTCTTTCTGCCCTCCGCCACCCTCATCCAGCCTCTGCCAGCGATCTGCCTTATCGGATATTTTACTGTACAAATGCGTTCCTAGACGTTATTTGTTTGGACCTTTTACTTCCCTATTATGATGACATGTTTTTTTTGTTTCTCAGGCTTTGTTTATAATTGTGGCGAAAATAAATGTACCTATTTCTTCGTCTTAAATTTGTTTTCGCTTGTTCTTTTGGTTCAACGCTGTTAGGCTTCAGTGAGTGCCGTAGGTACTCTGAGAAAATGCCGGATGCTTATGGCACAGTTTAAATAAGCATAAGTTACCAATCTTCCTACCAACGTCCGAAACGCGCCTATACAAATACGAAACGCGAGATCTCGGTGAGGTTTAGGCACACGAAATCACGTCGACTATATTGCTCGGTGTACGGATGTCAAAACTCGACAGTATCAAGACCAGAGATAACTTTTTTTAAATTTCCTGCTGTCTTTTCCATGAGAATGTATTACAAACTTTGTTTTTCTGTTACATTGTGAGTAGAAACTAGACATATTATTTCGTATCAACTTATTAGACTTCATACTAAACAAGCACATAATATAGATAACGACCTACAATTCTCGAAAGACCTGGTAAATGAGACGACAATATTTAAATGTATCGAATTCGAAACACAAGCGCGTCAACTCTGTCGCGCCTACTCCGATCAAGCGAGTGTCGGTAGTTAAATCCAGCGTACGGCCAATATTGCCTACTGGTGTTCATTATACTGTGCCTATGGATCAGTGACAGACGTAGATTCCGTTTAGGGGGCTTACCTTTTGAGTCTAAGAGATATTTTGAAGATATTTGTTCAAATATTTTGCCTTTGTTCTGTGGAAAAAGTGATTTTTTTTTGTGAGGGCTTTCCGTTACAGTCCTAATGGTTTAGAAGATATTAGTTTTGTATTTTTATGAGGTAGACAGAAACCAAAGTTTGACTCCTCCCTTCGGACAAACCTGGCTGGGATAAGGTTTTTTTTTTAAGAAAATCAAATGGATTTTTTCGGTTGTAGAATGGCATGTTATAGAAGGCAATTGGTGCAATGCGGAAGTAATTGACTAATTACTATTAGTTCAATTACTTATATTCGGTCTAAGAGTACCAGCTACATGTTTAGGTTGTTCGTTGGTTCATAATATCAAGGAATATCCCTTTATTTAAGGAGAAAATTGGCATGTGATGATCTTACGTTTTTAATAGATTACCTCTGGGTTCGTGGATAATTCTCAACTGGACTAGTGAATGATCAAGAAATGACTATAAATAATTAATTTGTAATTTAATAGAGTAAATAAGTATTAGTTAAGAATAACACATTATAATTGTTAAGTATTATGATCAAATTAATATGAGTACTCAAAAGTTAGTTTAGTGGACTATCTAAAACTGTCAAACTGTCTGTAATTTTTATAATATTTTCGCATACTTCGACCAAATGGGGGATGTATTAGCTAAGGGCTAGATCAAAAGTACCATTAACCGGCCTGCGTGCATGCAACGGGTAATGAATGCTGTTAAAGCGATAGAGATCTGTCAGAATCGGGGCAAGTGGCATACCCTGGTCTCTGCCTACCCCTTCGGGAAGCAGGCGTGAGTGTATGTTATGTTATTTTAGCCATTTATTTATTTTCTTTGTGTAACTGTTAATTGTGAGGTGCATTTACTCTAAGCTGACTAGTGCGTTGTGCAACTCGAATAATATTATGTACTTACATTTAAGTTTCTTTAAAAAGTAATTACAATATCTAAGAAATTACTTAAATGTAAGTATCAAATTATGTCTTACATAAATTATTGAACAGAACATACTCTGCCAAGGGGCCTGTACATGATAAGTACAACAAACATTGAAAAGCTGTTTTTATAACTGCAATGCAATATTATAATATTCAGATATATTATTTGTAAGTACCTATCGTTTTCACACTAAGTAAATTAATACGAAAGGGATTTTAATGTACGAGTAATTACATTATAGATAAATTTGTATTTAAGAATATATTTATCGATGTCAAACTGTAAGTCTAGGTGCTAGTATTAGTTTAAGTAACATGAAACAGTTACTTTCGACACTATTGTAAACAAGCTAAGAATTTAATTTGGTTAAATTAGTGTCCCCTTTTTATACTGCTTTGAGCCTAAGTAATCAATGACCAAAAATAAATACGGGATTTCTACAGTATCTGCCCCTTAATAAAAGTATATGACCACTTGTACATGTGAACATTCTCGGCCAGAGGGAGCTGTAAACTATTAAAACGAAACTACACAAGAAATGACAACATACTGCCAATTTTCATAAGTAAATTAGGATAACTTTATACGTAGTCGTAGAAAGCCAACCGACAAAAAGTTATAAAGAGAAATATATTATTACGGAAGGAAGCACAAAGCTATGGTTTTTAAGATATATTGGTCTCTGAAGAGGGTAAATGGACTAAAAGTTTTAAGAAAAATAGTAGATTGTGTCTCAAGGGAGCAAAATTATATATTTACGGCGAGGGCGGTATATTGAATCCTGAGTGAAGCGAAAGATTCTACAATAGAATCCCGAGCGTAGCGAGGGATTCTAAAGTAGAATCTTGAGCGTAGCGAGGGATTCAAGTGTTTACGCCCAAGACGGAAATAATTTTGCTACCGAGTGACACATACTGCTTTTCACACCTGCTATAAGGAAAAATTATTTATGTGCCGTGGAAGACAATTATGATCGATTGCAACAAAATAAAAATCGAATTGGAGTTACATTTTGTGAAAATCTGTACACGGATCATGCTGAGGGCAATAAAAAAAAAAACTAGAATATCAGGGAAGAAAAGTACAACTTTGATCCCTCAAGGGATCAAGGGATCTTTTCTGAATAGCAGGTGTGAAATATGTATTTTTATTATTACTTTGGTATATTTGACGGTTGATAAGGATCTAAGGTACAGAGTGTAACATAATCCCCACTATACATGCGAAAATAGAGAGCTCTACTCGTCTATACGAACAAATTTAACCATGTAGAAGACTTCAAAATCTCTAAAAAAATATCCGCTGTGTCAAAATCATCATCATCATCATGAGCCATTTGACGCCCACTGCAGGACTAGGTCTGCCTCATGTTTTTCCAAGCTTCCCGGTCTTGTGCCGCCCGCATCCAGTGACAGCATAAATCATCAGCAGCAATCATCAGAAATCAAAAATTTATTTCAACGTAAAGAATGTCAAAGTACAATGTTATGCGCCGTCTTCGGGTCGAGTTGTAGTGAAGAGAAAGACAGCGAAAAAAAAAACTCCACTTTGACCATTTTTTCTCAAATCATGCAAAATTACGTTTATTTTTACGGATGTGTAATTTTGAGTACTAATTGCTGTAAAAGAAATATTGTATAAATTTAATAAGTGAAGTGTGTTGCCAAAGATTAACAAGCAGGAAAAAAATTTGGAAGTTAAAAATCTGATCACAATGGGGTACAAATTTTGGCGGCCATGCCCTTAAATCTAACACGTAGGTTGGTACGAGTACCTATCTAATAAGATCCCACGAGTGCAATCAATAACTTGCAATGCTAAAATAATAGTTACTATTCTTACAAAAGTAGGAAAACACTAATGCTGCGGTCAGACATACAGACAGCACCCGTTCACGAGCCTATCATCACACTATCATACGTTCATTCTATCTACGGTATTATTATTTTATTTTCACTTGCTTTTATAATGTACGGTGTGCAATAAAGAGTTTTAATGTAATGTATAATGTATAGAAGCTGATATTTATTTGAAGGTTTTTTCCATATTGAATTTTATTCGTATTAACGAGTTGAATTCCTCATTTTCGGATGTGGGGTGTGGGGATTTTGTTACTAATTGTTACACATTGTGAAGGTAGTTACGAAAAGAACCTATTAATGTTTTCGGCCTGAGACACACAGAAATGACGTGGGGCAAGGGCGCGGAAAAGGTGCTTTGTCTTTCCAATTCACTTTCATACAAAATGTACTGAAGGGACGAGACCAAGCCCACACAGACGAGACGGGGCGAGGGCCCGAACTTTATACAACGAGTCGGGTCCTTACCGCGCCCTCGCTCCACGTCGCTTCTGTGTGGCCAGGGCCTTTAACATCTGTCTGTGCCATAGACTATATTCTAGCTATGAGGAAGTAAATACATATTAAAGAAAAATTTGATCTATTAATGTTATTCAGGATACACTTGTAATGGGGAACATACCTAAAAATTGCATTGGAGCAGTGTTTTAGAGGTATCGTGTTTTAATAAATAACACTGTTAGAGTTTTCGTACTACTAGCGTTTCAAAAGGTTAGGTATATTATTATAGCCCGACCGAGCTAAGTTTGCACCTCGCGTCGATTACTATGTACATTAAAAACTTAAAAGGAACAGTCCTAACATAAAAAATTCAACAAGCAGGACACTCGTAGGACGCGTATCGGTGACAAAGATGCTAACCGTACTGACGCGACAGGACGATCACGGGAAGGATCCGCATCCATCAAGGTGCAATCTTAGCTCGGTCGAGACTCAGTCTGTAAAAGGATCATCAACATCAGCCATTAGACGCCCACAGCAGGACATAGGCCTCCCTCATGGTTTTCATAACCATGAGGGGTTTTGCCATAATCGCCACGCTTGGCGGGCGGGTTGGCGATCGCAGTATGCGGTTGGAATCTCAAGAAGACGGTGCTGCCCGTCTCCCGGTAATTGATTTCCTCAGCCGCCTTCTACGACATCCACGGAAAGAAATGGAGTTGGATGGATGTAAAAGGATAAATTGTTTTAAAAAGTAGGAGTACTTAGTACCTATGAAAAAATTGCGATCTTTTTAACACGTCCCCTCCAATTTTTTTTTTCGCATGTTGCCCATTTATAATGTGTCGCACTTACGAAACTTCAATTCGAAAAAGTGAGTTGTATTAAGTTTTTATCACGCGTCCAACGAGTCGGTCTGTTTTGAGTAGGTTTTGAAACAATTCTAATGTTATATAAGATAAATTGTTTTTTTAATTAGTGAATATATTCATAATTTTGAGAGTCGATGTGTTTCACTTATTTGTTAACAGTCAACTATTAACATTCAAATGAATTTTAGGAATTGCGATGTTACTGACCTACATGTAGGGTTTAAAATACTGACTATCGACCCGAGAGCTACGCATATTGGACACCAAAACAAAAAGTAATCCTAAAATTTTGCTATAATTTTTTTTTTGTCTAAAATATCGAAAATGTTAGCACGCAATGGACGTTGTTCCAACACACGGACGGCAACACGCTTATTTGAGATCCAGTACTAACAATAAATTCGTCTTTAAAAGCATAAAAATGTTGATAAAAATTTCGTTATGCGATATGAGAGGCATTTCTCCAAAAGCATGCAATAAAAACGGGCCAAGTGCGTGTCGGGCCACGTAATGTGAGGTTCCGTAAAAAAATCAATGGATTTTGTACGAAATGTTACTTTTATAAGTTGGTTGCTTATTACTCGTTAGCCGTGATACTTTTCCTTTTAAGTTCAATATGTACTGTGTTCAATAAGTGCTACTACCCTGAATTTTTTCAAGTCTCTACAATCAACCGTTTAGCCAGGAGAGAGGGGGGGGGGGCGCCCCTCAGACAAAAAATTGCGCTTTAAAGTTTAATATTTCGCAAACGAAACCCTGAATCAAAACATAGTCTTCCTACACCCACAATATTTTTCAACGACCAATCTAACTATGCCGCACGTAATGGGTTAGACGAGAAAAATAAATCACCCCCACTCTTCATGTTAGAGAGATACAGTAGTAAAAAAATTTTGTCCAACATTTTATTCTCTAACGTTGTTGGCGTGATAAATGTGTATATAACATACCAAATTACAGCTTTCTAGTACCATCGGTCTTTGCGCTAGGCCGCGGACGGACAGACAGGCAGAAGGTCATGGCGAAACTATAAGGGTTCCTTGTCGGACTACGGAACCCTAAAAAGTGTGTCTTTGAACCTCAATATCTCTTCGGCCGTTGATTTCCCAGGTGTGGTTCCCTTAGAAAAAAATGTTCGAGAATACATGGATTTCGGGAAGGGCGTCAGTTTATTAACACCCGGTATACCTAGTCCGTGCCGTTCATTAAAACAAACATCAATTCAGACTGTTCTTACGTGAAGATTGCTGTCTCGCTGACACAATTTAACATTTTTAGCGTTCCGTATCCGAAGGGTGCCAAACAGGACCCTATTACTAGGACTTCACTGTCCGTCGGTCTGTCTGTCTATCCGTCCGTCCGTCTGTCTGTCTGTTACCAGGCTCTATCTCATGAACCGTGATAGCAAGGCAGTTGAAATTTTCACAGATGACGTATTTCTGTTGTCGCTATAACAACAAATACTAAAAATAGAATAAAATAAATATTTAAGTATATATACATATAAATATACCATACAACAAACGTATTTTTTTCGGTTTTTTGGCTCGATATTAATAACGGTAACAGGTAGACGCTTGAAATATTCACAGAATATTTAGTTCTACATTCGCTTCAGAAATAAGTAATTAAATAAAAATTTAAGGGGGGCTCCCATACAACAAACGTGATTTGTAGCCGTTTTTACTCGATCCTTGTGTCTAACGTTTTTTTGTTTTTTTTTATTTGTATCACCACAACATCTATCATTATTACAGGTGTAGTAAGTACTTACCTAATGCGATAGAGTTATGAACAAAAAGAAATAACACTTAATATTACCCATAAAATATCGTCGTTGCCCTGGAGTGGGACACCCATATTATGGAGGCTACATAAAAATTACACATTTATGTACATTATAAGATAAGTCCTTAACTTAAAATCCGAACTATAGCCCTCTTGAACTCGATCAGACTACAGTAAAATATATCTACATGGTCGGCCACCATGTTGAGCAAGCACAGCGCACGCGTGAGAGGCGCCCGCAGCAGCAGGTTGGTGCGCGCACGCGGCACCGCCAGCAGCGCGGGCCGCCGCCGCCGCCCCGCCATCGCCAGTCCGTCTGGTACGTTCAGCCGCAGCTCCTGGAGGATGGCTGGGTGGTGCAGCTCTCCGCGGAATACGCGAAACAAATATATGGCGAGGGCCGCTTCTCTTCTCACTTCCAGTTTGCTGTATCCTACCATGCCTAGTACAAACAAGGTAGGATACAGCAAAGGGTATCCTGGGTATACTCCATACATCTTCAAATAAATAAACCTTATAAATTAATTTTGGATGCGCTCCAACATGGTTTTACATTTAATTTCGCTTGGAGACCACACCACCGAGCCACCCTCCAGGTGACTCTTTACGAGAGCCTCGTATAAAGCTTTTAGAGCATGAACGTTTCCGTGTGGTGCCGGATTACAAATAGCGCCACTCCATTTCCTTCGGTGGATATCGTAGAAGGCGACTAAGGCCCCTCGCCCACGGCGACTTTTTGTAGTGATGCTGTCGCGCGTTTAAACGCAACAGCATCGCTACGAACGCGCTTTAATCGCATTTGCAACGCGCTGCAGAAGCGATGCCAACGCGCTACAGCATCGCGACTGTATCGATGCAAACGCGCGAGCGTATCGGAAGACATCGGGAGGGGAACGGAGGAAGGGTGGCGCATGAGTAGTGCAACACAGAGAGATCGAGAGTGCTGTTGTCCATCGGTCCAACGGAGTCCATCTTGCAACTGTAGCGATCGCAGGCATTTTGGTTCCGTTACTGAATCGCATTTGCATCGCGACAGAAGCGCGACGGTATTGCGTTTGCATTGCGTCTGAATCGTGTTTACGGTGGGCGAGGGCACACAACTAGCGCCCGCATCGCGACTGTATCGATGCGAACGCGCGACAGCATCGCTACAAAAAGTCGCCGTGGGCGAGGGCCTAAGGAAATACATTACCACGAGACGGGCAGCAGCGTCTTTCTGAGATTCCAATCGCATACTGCGATCGCCAACCCGCCTGCCAAGCGTGGCGATTATGGCAAAACTCTTCATGGTTAGGAAAACCATGAGGGAGGCCTATGTCCTGCAGTGGGCGTCAAGTGGCTGATGATGATGATGATGATGACGTTGGTAAACTCATTAGCCTGGCGGAAGACAAACCCTAGGTTTCGGTACGCTTTTTTGCACACCTCGGTGATGTGCTCCCTAAAGTGAAGTTCTGACTTAAATTGTACTCCGAGATCTTTCACATCGAACACTCGCTGAAGCGGCCCCCTCCCATGAGATATTGTGGTTGAATTGGATTACGGGCGCGACTGAAAGAAAGTACAAAGCATTTGGCTGCGTTGAAAAATAATTTGTTTTTATGACTCCACTCTTCTATTCTATTAATATCTTGTTGAAGTAAATTCTGATCTGCACGGTCCTTCACCTCCAAAACCAATTTTAACTCGTCAGCGAAGAGCAAACAAGTTGAGTTTTTAACCACTTCAGGTAAATCATTCACCATAATGACAAATTGAAGAGGTCCCAAATTGCTCCCTTGGCTTGGTGTAGTAAGGCTCAGAGTGATGATGATGGTACGGAACCCTTCATGCGCGAGTCCGGCTCGTAATTGGCCGGTTTTTAATTATTGTAAAAAAATGTGTAAACTTTATCAATAACTGTGGTCTGAGGGTTTGATGCATAATTAAATTACGGACATTTTAAATATATTTTTGTGTTCTATAGGTACTTAGTTTGTAATAAGTAATAGTTATTTGTTATGCAAGGCTGCAAAGTTAATTTTTGGCGCGAGTACCTTGTATTGAAACCTGAGCAAGCGAAGGATTCTAGGATTGAGCCACGAGCGAAGCGAGTGGTTCAAATATAGAATCCTGAGCGTAGCGAGGGTTTCAAAGGTACGAGACGGACGCTAAATAACTTTGCTGCCGAGCGCAAAACACAACTTTTCACCTCACTAAAGCGAGGAAAATGTTAGGTGCAAGAAAAACAGTTTTAATAAATATTAAATTACTGTTAATTTATATCTTCGTCGCTGCTAGCTTCGCTCATATTTTATGATTTCTTTCGATTTTATCACATGACATGAAATAAGTATTTGCATTTCAATCATCAATGGACTGGCTGCAGAGAATATAAACTATTACGAAACCAATGAGGTTCTATATATATGTAATTTATTGTACGAAACCTTTATTGAATAAAAATATTCGAATTTTAAAAACACTTTCCACGCTAGCGGATAAAGTGCGATTTTCCACGCAGATTTCGAATGATAAACAGAGCTTTTACGAGCTAGTGAGGTGAAAAAGTTATTTCCAAAATTATTAATATTGGAATCAAATTTTATTAATCAAAAACTTAGTATGTACAGGATAAGAAAAATATGCCTTGAATGTCCGCAATCTAATTATCCATCAAACCCTCAGACCACATTCATCAAAAGTATAGGTACCTACTCATGTTATTACAATACAATCACTAACTGCCGTACTCACAGTCGTCAATTAAACTTAATGTTCATTAAGTGTCGTGCTATCCCTTTCATATGTCATTGAAATGAAAGAGATGACATGATACTTAATTGACATTAAATCTTAATTGACGACTCTTAAAATGTTAAATTGTGCGAGCGAGACAGCATGCTCCACGCAAGAACAGCCTTTTAAAAAACCAATAAATACCGAGGTATATACAAAAAACCTAGGGAAAATGCTGTAGGAAATTGGTAGATACTTAAAGGTGTACTGATTAAAAATAACATTGATGAACAATTTTAGTTTCAGCGGACTAAAGCACTTGAGGCACAGTACAAATAAAGGCTTAAGGCATTGAATTTTAAATTCAATGCTTAAGGTCAACCGGACCAAAGGCGTCACGTTTCTCAAAGATTTATCTTTAGTTAACCGATGCACTTTATTTTTCAACATAATCAGAAGGAAGTTTATAGTCCACGGTGGAGTGTTTGTTTGAGTTTCTAATAACAATTAGAATCTATCTATCTATACATATAATATATCTGTAAAGGTCTCTGTCTGACATATGTCTGTCTCACTCTATTTCTTGGGCGCGCATCAAGCAAAAACCGCTGAAGGGAATTAAATAAAACTTACCACGATAACTGCCTGGAAAAAATCATATCTTTTTTACAGATGAAATTTGCAAAAAGTATCAGTATGTATACAATCTCTCATGTTAACAGTAATTTTTAGGATTTACGACAAAGAACCTAGGATCACGAACCTGGGACGTTTATGCCAAAAACAGACGTTTCTGGCGTTAATGCTATCTAGTCCTAGGTTTTTTGCTTTAGGTTCAGGGCCATGAGCCCTAAATATTAGGGGTTAAAGTATGAAATTGCCGATTTTTACTGAAAATCTAAATTGTTTATTTTTTAAATTTTTAACAAATTTATTTAATCAAAATAGTTGCCATTATTATCTATACATTGCTGCCATCTAATGGGAAGGTCATTAATGCCTTTGCGATAGAACTCCGACGATCTAGACTGCACAAACTGTGTGAAAGCATTTTGTACTGCCTCCTGGGAAGAAAACTTCTTGTCACGTAGATAATTGTCTAAATCACGAAAAAAATGGTAGTCCGTTGGAGCAAGGTCTGGTGAATACGGAGGATGACGAATGGTTTCTAACTGCAGTTCCTGAAGGGTCAAAATGGTTTCTCGTGCTGTGTGAGGTCTCGCGTTGTCGTGGAGCAATAATGGTGAAGATCGATTCATGAGTCGCACCTTATCGCAAGTGAGTCAATATTGTGGGTAAGGTAACGTTAAACCATGCCGCTAATTCCTGGGTACCTAGTTTGACTAGGGTCGGGTTCCACTATCTCTCTTAATTCATCGTTATTCACCTGTGTGGGCGATCTTCCTCGTGGCTCGTTCTTTAAGTCGAAATTTCCATCACGAAAGCGTTTAAACCAAAATCGCACGGTGCGTTCATTAGTAGACCCCTCTCCAAACGCAGCATTGATATTGCGGGCTGTTTCTGCCGCGTTAGTTCCGCGTCGGAACTCGTATTCAAAAATCACTCGAATTTTCGCAGTACCTATCCATCTTTGTTGTCTAAATTGAATAACAAAAACAATTGAAAGTCGATATTCAAATGTTTCACATTTTTTAAAAAAGAACATCAGAAACCATTTGAAAAAAGTTTCATTCGAAAACCTCAAACCATGAAGATTCTATGTCAATTCAAAGAACCTATTGCAATAAAACGGCAATTTCATATATACTTTAACCCCTATTATATACGGCGCAATAATTCAACACATTCACTGATTAATGTAATAAAAATAAGATAAGAATATTCTTTATTGTATACCGGAAAAAATGTAATAATAGGTAGGTACCTACTTACTCCCATGTTTGTGATGTCCTTGCCTGGTTACCATAGCACAGGGTACCTATCCTTGTTTGGGGCCAGGTCAAGTGTTGTGAGGAATTTATTTTATTTATTTATTTATTCAGAATAAAATGTTATGGAGTAATTTATTAATAGGTTTTTTCACTGCCACAAAATTTTGGGTTTTGTACTTATCTGCAAAAGTTATGTCCGCCGATTCTAGATTATAATGCTTTGCTGGAAAAAGTTGATAGAATCGGTACAAAAGGCACCCACCTAGGTATGTACAGGTTTTTGACATGCTTACACTGCAAATAGGGCCATCTATGTTGTACGTTCCGACAAATAATAGAACGTAGTGATTAGGTACATACTCTTTGAATAATAGTTCCCGAAAGAATTCATAGAGAGCGATACCAATAATAATGTTGCCATTACAAAAAAATATAACGCGTTCCATTTTAATAAAATGCTGCTCATCAATAGCTATGTTCAGACACAACAGCTGGCGCGTGCGTGATACGCGTAAGTTGCACACACCGTGCACGCACGTTCTACAAGTTCTACAACGTAAGATCAGATGACATCTGAAATAAGATGAGAATATGATGGTAGTACGACGGCACGAGTCACGCATTTTGTGGCGCTAAAATGTCAGAATTTGAAAATGTAGGTACTGAAAAGTCGCGACGTTTGACATAAAACGCGCGAACAGCATCGTCGTACTACACGGACTGGTGGCCACACAGAAGGGCATGTCCCTTCCCGCACGGCGAGGGTGCGGAAAAGACGCGCCGCGTTTCCAATACACAAAATGTACTGAAGGGACGGGACGCAGCACACACAGAAGAGACAACGAGTCGCGTCTTTTCCGCACCCTCGTCCATGTCCCTTCTGTGTGGCCAGTAGTACGACGATGCTGGTCGCGCGTTTCAAATGTCAAAAGTCGTGACTTTTCAGTACATTTTCAAATTCTGACATTTGACATGCCCAGGGCCTGTAGATTTCACTTATTTCCAAACAGTTAATAGTCTATATAATATAGTTAAATATTCATATGGCCTTCCGTTGAGGTCATTAAAACTAGTTGGACGGTAACATCAGTTTACTATGACAATTTGATGTTCATTGCAAAGACGATTAATTCACAACTTAACAAGTAGACTGCTCTGCAACGAAATCTACCTCAAATAGGTACTACGAATTGCAGTTTTATGAAACTCGGCGCAGATGTCAACTTTTTTTTCAAAAACTGTTAAGAATTTATGATCGAGAGCCTTAAAATAAAATGACTCTAATGTTTATGAAAATTGGTATCGGTAAGATTGTATTATTGTTATACTTCCTTTAGCACCAAGGGTGCAGAGAGAGAGAGAGAGAGAGGTTCACGGTGGAGAGGACACGCGGCCTGTCGCGCGCGTCTGAACGTAACTCTATCGTGGCTCATTCAACATGAGTCTTCTTGGTTTTAGGAACTGGAACGCATATTTTCGTTTCGTTTCGTTTTGTTATGAATAGGCCAAACTAGACAGTCCCTACATCGTCTGTGGTCAATACTGTCATTGTCACTTGACAGTCAGTCAGTAAAAAAAATTCAGTGTGTGTGTGTGTGTGTGTGTGTTTGTGGGTCTGTTGCTCAAAACGATAGGCGATTGAAGTTTTTCCTTACAAATATTTTGATCTATTATCTTTATTCTAATAATTAATTATGTCGTGTTAAACTAAATAATAAAGCTAAAAAAGTTTTTTGAACTGTGAACTGTTGATCAACATGTCATCGACGCCAAAACAACCGAACGAGAACGCGACAAATACGAACAACCGTTCGCTCGGCAAACGAAAGAAAACCCACCGCAGTAAGGGCTCCTACCTGTCTAAATGGCTGGACAAGACCATGCACCACATTCAGGACTCAACCCCTAGCATGGACACTTACGAATCGATTGTGAACGGGAACTTAAACTGGCCGATGGGTGGGCAGTTCGCCGCGGCCGGGTTTGATCCCGCTCGGCTGATGTACGCTCAAGAGCCGATGTCTCTGCCTACGCTGCCAACCTACTACAACCCCTCCTTGTTAAGTCCATACTGTGTGCCTGACTACCGGTACGTTCAGAGCGCCAACAAAAGCATACAAGTCCAGCGCCCGCGTCAGAGGCTCCGAAGCGAACACAAAGCTGAAGAAGTCCACTGCACCCCCATGGGAACTCCTAACGGTACCCTCAATAAGCACTACTCCAAGACCTTCTCAGAAGATTTTGCCAGTCTCCCACCCATAGTTACCTCAGTAGGTGACACAATGTCGAACAGTGATCTGAATACCAATGAGAAGGATGATAATTGTAATGCTCGAAGGTACAGTGACCCCTGTGTCCAAGGCTTGCCTGACGTCGCAAGACCGGCAAACGGGGATGTGGATTCTGGTTCTGAGGATAGCTCAGGCCTGTCGGGGAGCCAAGTTGGGACCAGACTTCTCTCCTGCTTAATAGATCAAATTACTACACTGAAAATGGCTAACGAAAAACTGAGTAAAGAATTGCTGGAGACGAAAGGTAAGTTTTATGAGTCACCATTAATGTAGTGTGGGTGAGATGGGGTACTCGACAGTTTAACATATAATTTTTTTATCATATTACTCTCAGATAGTTTGTCGCACAGGAGGTGGAATACAGAAAGCAGTAGTAATTTTAAAACATAGGTGTTAAATAAAGATACTCAAAGTGGTGGGTATCATATTATACTTGACCTCATAGTTGGTGTAACTTTTTTACCTCGCTCACAAACATACACAAATTAAACCATAATTTACTTGCCTATTTAGTCTATTTTGAGTGTAGAGTAAATGGCTAGGGACATTATACACTGTGTCACATAATACAACGATGAGGGGGCACCACACAGTGCACCTGTTCATGACTACTAGAAAAAAAAAAGAAAAAAAAACTCAATTGTTTTTTAAGTTACAAAAAAAATTTTAAATCCTTCCAAAATGTACACCCCTTATGATATTTTTAACTAAGTAAGTACCATTTTACTAAACTTCTCTGTTTTTTGCTTGCATTGGCTATCTAAGTAGCACTGGTATTTACCACAACCCTTAAAAATCAGTTATAACAAAAATTTCATTCAAAATTTTTTTCCTAAAATTTTTATTAACAAGTCCACTTTCACTCATTGTGGTGTAAAAAAAAGGTGTTCAACCATCACTTTGATACCACATGTTTTGTTAATCTGTTAGGGGCGCATCTTTTAATAATTCTAGTAAGTCGTTTTGTAAAAAGTTCAAATAATCTATCTATCATCATCTCTGTCTCCCTCTAACATACAATATCTATCTATCTATCTATCTCACTCCCACTCATGTACAATGTCTATCTATCTCTCTCCCTCTTATGTACAATGTCTATCTATCAATCTCTCTAACTTCTAATGGACTACGCACATGTTCTACAAATTCCAATAATTTGCAACAAAAACCTATTTTGGACACATAGGTAGTAAAAGTGCGCTACCTGCGCCCGGCGAATAAACAATAGGTTATTACTCTTTCAGTAGGCTAGTTTTCATAGAGTATTTATTTGAGTATACTTTTTTGGAATCTTGGTTAGTAATGCCAACTCTTAAAATAATTTGCCATAGTAGTTTCCATACTTTTTTTTACACTACAATGAGTGCAAGTGGACTGTTAGGAAAAAAAAATATTTGATTGAAATTTGCTTAATAACTGCAGGCATTCTGGGATTTTTAGAGGTTTTTGTAAATAGCAGTGCTACTAGATAGCCGATGCGAAAAAACAGCAAAGATTTTTTTTTTCTAGAGTAGTCTGAGCAGATGCACTGTCTGGTGCCTGCTTACCTATTGTTGAATTTTGGGACACGTTTTGTAAAGTAAAATAGATTTCAATGTGCAACTGGACTGAGCATCATTATGGCATAACAAAATAATTATTATCCTTAAATATTGAGTCATTTCGAGAAGGGGTTCTATAGTTTACAAAATAAAAACTGAATTTGTATGGATATTACTCGTTAATTTTTTTAATTTTACAATTTTCCGACGTTTCGGTACTCTTGCAAGTGCCGTGGTCTCGGTAGAACTGAGGTGACAGGCGTATTTTTGAAAGCATTAACTGTTAGTTTCCCACCCTTGGCAAAAAATTATTAAGTTACGTTTAAGTAAATTTTATATAAACTCAAAAATACTGATTAATAGTTATTGAAATTAAAATTCAATCTACAAAACAATTATTTTATATAAAGTGAAAAATATTGATTATCAGTTATTGAAATTAAAATTTAATCTACAGTCACACTTATAGCAAGGACATCTCATGCACTTAAGACTGGCGCCCATGCTGTTTCTATGTTCCAACCACGATCTCTATTGAAATTTGCATGTCGGCGGATCTCTATTGCCTCGCGTATCATTCTGGGAAAGAAACGGTCCTCTCGGGCTAGAACTTGAACTTTATCAAAATGAATGAAGTGCTTGGTACTGCTGAGTGTATGTAGTTTACAAGACCTGTTCACAAAGTGAAGCCCCATACAATTTCTAAATTGCTGTGTGGTACTCCCACATGGTGCATACTAAGGCCAAATAAATAACTTTCAAACGTAATGTGGGATCTCGCCTACATACTTTATGTGAGTCAAGGAGAAGCCAAATTGAACCTTTTGTATGAATAATTTAAAAACTACATATTCTAAAGTTGGCTCATTTGGCGTAAATTATTGCATGAAGAATCTACTTTAAAACGTTAATGTATTCTGTGTTAAGTATACAAGAAATATTTCCGTTTGAATATGCAATACTTGCCTACTTGTTATTCAGTACATTGGCTTGTTATACATTCACTGAATTTGCTGCGTTTGTGCATTGTTTATGACAGTTTACTGCAATAGAGAAAATAAGTCAGAGTTGAAAGCACAGAAGTATACAATGGGGGACTTGCGTCTAACTTAGATTGGAGTGACATTGCTTTTATACCAATGTTTAAAAATAAAACAATAAAAATATTTTTTTTCGGGGTTTTCGGGGTCACAAAATATGCGAAAAATAAAGTTACTCTAATAACATAAAACTTATTACATTTTCGGTTTGTCATTGAATTCTGAACGTTTTGTTATAAAGGTGTAAATGCTTAAAAACATAATTTTACGAGATAACTCCAATATTGATAAACGTTTCATTATAGGCGTTACGTTAGGGAGTGATAAAAAACCGGCCAAGTGCGAGTCGGACTCGGGCACGAAGGGTTCCGTACCATTATCTATACAACATTTGAATATTTCAAGCGAGTGAGGACAGTGGAGTCTTTGTAATAGGGTCCCATACCCTTTGGGTACGGAACCCTTAAAAAATATCCTGTTATCCTTCTTGAGATACATAGGGTTCACTAACACAGATTACAAAGCAGACAAGGCAGATATTGCACCTTTGATACGAGTCTTATGTCATTGTATGTGAAACTAATATTAGATAAAAACAGCTCTGTCAGGCAAGCAACCAAAATCCAACCGACCCATCTGTAACTTTTGTTCTGTCTCTACTGTTACAGCACAGTCTCACGGAGGCGACTAGAAACATTATTTAACTCTTTCTTTACTTCGTTTATGGAAATGAGCTACTCTGTTACACTTTTTGCGTTTAACACCTTGACAGCGTAATTAGGCCTTAAACTGGTCTCATTAGCTGCTATTCATCAACTTAATTACGTACATACATAAACTCACGCCTATAACCGGAGAGGCAGTCGGAGACCTGGGCCTCGATTCTGTTAGTGCATTGTAGTATAATGACAGGTACACTGTCGGGTCACGTGACGTGTTTTTTCGTACCATTGACGCCTAGAAGGTTTGATGGGTGTGCCCGCGTAGACTTAAAGCAGCCATGAAATGAAAACCGCCATGTTCATGCAGTTGTCATGTTACTACAATGCATTAACAGAATCTAGGTCCAGGGTCTGCCACTTGTCGGGATCCTGAGAACCCTCTTTCGCTTCATCATCGACTTTCATTACTCGCTGCATGCACAGACGCCAGTTTCGGGTACTTTTAAACTTGTCTTTATGTGGCCTCCGTAACTTTGGTGACCTAATGCAGGGCAGAGGCCTCCAGGCCCATACAGACCAAGATTCACCAAGACCACATCTGACCACTCCGACAAGAACGGCGATGGCGGCGACTCCGATGGCGGCCGCACGGCACCCACTCAGTAGCATGTCTCGCCCACCTCGGGTGCATGCGGTTTTTTTAACACAGTTGCCTAATAGCTTATGCTTTACGTTATCATGCTCTTCATGAGTTTTGTTGAAGTGTTAAAGAAGATAATTTATTGTGATTGGCCTATTACATTTTAAACCTGCTTCGAGAAGTAGGTACGTAGTCCTTATCAGTAGCCACGTACCTACGGGCTTATCTAACAGAAACAAGGTTCACATCCACATCTGAATTAATTACAATACACTTTGTTATTATTGAATCAAACTTCACTTATTAACTTAAGTCCGGATTCATTTTTAGTTGTTTAATATTTCATTTAACGGTGAAGGAAAACTAACTGTGAAGGAAAACATCGTGAGGAAACCCGAGTGTCTGAGCTATTCACATACCTCAGCGCTTGAAATCGCCAATCCGCGGCGGGCACGCGTGGTGATTAAGCCCATACTCTCTCCCTGAGAGAAGGCCTGTGCCCTACAGTGGGACGTATATAGGCTGCTTATGTATGTAATATTTCATTGTGGTTGGGGCAGCGATGGCTCAAGACCAGGCGCGGATCCAGCCCTCAATAAAGTTTGTCGTCACAGCCACCTGAAAATCGGCCAAGTTCGAGTCGGAGTATGGACTCCCTCTTAATCGATATATTGCATTCATTCATACAAAGGTGTTTACAAAATTTAAGAGGCCTTGACCAAGATTTTGTAGTGACGTCACAAGTCTATTAGGTTTGTGGGTATGCCCATCGTGCCCGAATCCCAATTTAGTATGCATTAACCCAACATCCTGTGGTGCGCATGGCCCACATGCAGATACCAAAGAATCCCAAACATTGACTACTGCGTATTGTTTAACATGACATATGTAGTAAAACAAAAATTAGATAATTTTTTCAATACATTTTTTCTAGAAAAATGTCATTAAGCATGAGCAGCCCTGACGTTAAGGTTAAGATAATTAATCTAAGAAGTAGATATGAAATGACTCGTCTGGCAAGGCTTTGCTGAGAGCAAACTGTCAATGTCAAATACGAAATCGCTCACCTACCGAGGTGTGCTGAGCAGCCTATAACAAATTATCAATGTCAAATACGAAATGACTCGTCTATCAAGGGTGTTCTGAGAGGCAGCAAACTGTCACTGTCAATTACGAAATGGCTTGTTTACCAAGGGTGTGCTGAGATGGAGGCTGCTCCATCAATTTGCCAAATATGAAAGTACTGTCAAGGGTGTGTTAAAAGCCAGCCTATAACAAATTGTCAATGTCAAATACGAAATGACTCGTCTACCAAGGATGTGTTGAGAGACAGCTTATAGCAAACTGTCAATGTCAAATACGAAATGGCTCGTTTACCAAGGTGTGCTGAGAAGCCCCCTATATCAATTTGTGAATATCAAATACGACATGATTCGTCTAACAAGGGTGTGCTGAGAGGCAGCTTTGCAAACTGTCTATGTAAAATACCAAATCGCTCGTCTGTCAGGGGGTGACCCAAAGAGCATTCTCGTCTTTTGCATTTGTCAATTAAAAGAAGTAGAAGTAACGAAAGCCTTGTGTTTCCAGCCGAGCTTACAAGTATCCGGCAGCAGAACAGCATCTGGCAGAAAAGCACAAGCTCCAGTCTCGGTGGCACGCCGAACCATTCTCCACTCACTAACAATGGTAAGTTTTTTTATCTTGCCTATATGCATCCTATTCAGTCCTATTGTAGGGCACAGGCCTCCTCTCAGAGAGTATGGGCTTAATCATCACACGCGCCCATTGCGGATAGGCAAATTGCGCTGAGGCATGTGCACACCGCCGATACTTAGGTTTCCTTACTAATGACTCATCGGTAAGTTTATTAGACTTAAATTTAGTATAGACTATAGATTATCCCGTTTAACATTTAAAGAAAATCTAACCAGTAATAGGACAATAGTTTATAACTGGCTACCTATTACGGTTCCAAAGATAGAGCCCGTTAAAGGTCGGACGGACGGACAGACAGTTAGCGGAGGCAGAGTAATATGGTCCCGTTTGGCACCCTTCGGTTACGGAACCCTAAAAACTAACCACCTCGTAGAACATCCGAAGTCCGATCCAAGGAACCCCAACGCGCTGGCAGCATTACCACGTTGCACCGCCAAAGCGATCCTTTGGCCAGGATACGCAGATCGGCAGTCAAGCCCACAATTCCTCAATCGGCACCCCAGCTCCCTGACAATAGTACATTGTTCACCGAGAGGAGAAAGTGACCGAGCCCGAGCCGTAGGCGAGGGCTTTAAAACATCCGAGATCGGGAATCGCAGTTTCTCTCGAGTGATACATAGTGCTTTATACTACACCTGCTTGATAGTTTTATTTTACTTTCTACGAAAACTGAATCCTCAAACAACACACAAATTGGAAATGGCGCCAATGGCGTCTGCAATTTTCACATGTTCTTTTTTCAAATTGTTTATCCTGCCGCCGCAGGGTCGCACTGCCAGCCCGACACCATCCAACACACAGCTAGTGGCCAGTGTCATTTTGCGAACTTGGAGATAAAAACTCACTGTAAAAACTTTTTGGCTTTTGATATTTAGGTTACCGGCGCATAGTCTTACCCAAAATTAAAAAAGAAAAACCACGTAAGAAATGGATTTTCATACACTTTTCTCTCCCGCTCAGATGCGTTTTCTCCCCGCATATTTGTTCGATATGCAATGACGTACTTTCTACCGTAAATTTGATAAAGTATCAAGGTACTTTCCAAGCAGGTGTAGTATAAAGATATTTTTATCACACCTGCTCTGAAAATACATACTAATTATACCAATTAGAGGGAAGAAACGCCTTTATCCCGCCCTTCAAATCCTTTCATCCCTGGAGTGTGCTTGTGTGTGTACCCTGTACGTACGTCTAGCTAATGAGGTGCAACGCACGCACACTAACGTTCAGTTGGATTAAACGCTTGTATGGACTAGACGCGTATTATTACTCTGCTCCCAGTAGCTACCCAAGACACTACAGTGGCGCAGCCGGTACTAAAGAAAGCAAAATGTCAATCGGAAAACTCAACGAATTCAACTTGAATGGAGGGTCGTGGAGCACTTACGTGGAAAGAATGGAGCAATACTTCTTAGTGAATGCAGTGAAAGAGGAAATGTTCGTACCAACACTTATTTCGTGCGTCGGAGACGATACCTACGAGTTGATGGTCGATCTTTGCAATCCCGTGAAACCAGCAAAAGTAACCTACAAGAACCTTGTAGGATTGGTAGCGAGGCACGTGGAACCAGTACCGTCGAAACTTGCAGAAAGATACAAATTCCGGAAACGGGTGCAAAGCAGTGACGAAACCGTAACTCAATTTTCGGCTGCTTTGAAACACCTCGCAAAGACTTGTGAATTCGGATCTAATCTACAAGAGAATTTACGCGACCAGTTTGTGTGCGGATTGAAAAGCGAGACCACGCGGCAGCGCGTTTTCATGGAAGACGTGGATTTCGCCGCGGCATTCAAGATGGCGGTTACACTGGAGGCGGCGGCGAGTAATGCGGCGGCAGTCGAACAGTGTCGAAACAACTCATGGAAAGCAGAACATTTAGTTCAGACGGTACACGCGCTGGATAGGAAACGCACAGGACCGCGCCAACAAAATGGCGGCGGAGGTGGCGAACGGCGAGGCGGTGTGACGAAAGCGAG
Organism: Yponomeuta evonymella; assembly: GCA_963969515.1. NCBI lineage: Eukaryota > Metazoa > Arthropoda > Insecta > Lepidoptera > Yponomeutidae > Yponomeuta > Yponomeuta evonymella. The sequence goes on from OZ018362.1 coordinate 11,882,502, forward strand.
CGGGGCGGCCGGCGGCGCTGGGAGACTGTGGTCTTCAGGTCGTGGCGCGAAGACAGAAAGCTCATCAGGCTTATGTTCCTGTTGTGGTGCTCGAGATCATGCAAGAAACAACTGTAAATTCCGTGGCTATGTCTGCAGAGTGTGTCTGAGGCAAGGACATTTGAAGAGAATGTGCCCAAACATAGAAAGGAATGACAGGCAACTCTTACGGTTGGAAACCGCAGACACAGACGAGGACGAGGACAGCTATGAAAACGACGTCGATGGAAGTGGACCAAGTGGACTGTACATGGTGCAGCTGTTTGGTCGCGAGCCTGTGATAGCGGAGGTGGACGTGAACGGGCACGCTCTGGAGATGCATGTTGACACAGGTTCCCCTTTATCCTGCATCAGTGAGGCGCTATATCAACAACTATACGCGCGGCACTCCCTAGTGAAAGGTAACATCACACTAAAAGGATATGATGGACAGCCCATTACGTCACTAGGTTACATTCAAGTGAGTGTACGCTATCAAAACATGACTAAACTGCTAGAACTGCATGTAATTCGTAATGGTGGCGTACCGTTGCTCGGGCGTGAATGGTTGAAGGCGCTAGGAATGAACGTGATAGTATCGGATTCAGTACTGTCAGTACAACAAGCTAATGATGGAAATAAAAGCGGAAGGTGTGAAGCGGAAGTTTTCGATAAAGAGAAGTTCATGAAGAAGTTTCCCCGTGTATTTAGTGGACGCCTAGGTTGCTACGTGGGCGCGCGAGCGACGCTGCGTGTCCGCGCCGATGTGGCGCCCGTCTACCGGCGCGCGCGGCCGCTGCCACTTGCGCTGCGCCCACTCGTTGACGCCGAGTTACAGCGCATGGAAAGCACAGGTATCATTTCACCTATACACTCTTCAGACTGGGCCTCATGCATTGTAGTAGTACTAAAAAGTAACGGAGCCTTGAGAATTTGTGGCGATTACAAAAGCACGCTAAACCCAGTTTTAGAAGTCGATAGATACCCATTGCCTAGGGCAGAGTTTTTATTTAACAATCTGAGCGGGGGAAAGCGGTTCACTCAAATAGACCTATCCGAAGCCTATAATCAAGTGGTATTAGACGATTCGAAAATACTAACAGTGATAAATACGCATAGAGGTCTTTTTGTTTACAACAGATTGGTCTATGGTATTTCATCAGCGCCAGCGATATTTCAGCGTATTATAGAGGCAATAATAGTTAACATACCCCATTGCACCAATTTTCTTGACGATATTTTAATAACCGGAAAGTCCGAGGCGGAACATCTCAGAAACTTGCACGAAGTGTTTTGTAGACTAGATAAGGCGGGGCTAACGGTTCGTAAAGACAAGTGTACATTTTTTGCTAAAGAGGTACGCTACTTAGGTTACATTATTTCGGAAAAGGGCATATGTACGGATGAGAAAAAGATAGAAGCAATAGTGAAAGTGCCTAAACCTAACACAGTAACTGAACTAAAATCTTTCCTTGGGATGATAAATTTTTATTCAAAATTTTTGAAAAACTTCTCAGAGATTTTATGTCCATTATATGAATTACTAAAAAAAAATGTGCCTTGGCAGTGGAGAGAAATACAGAATGATGCGTTCGAACAGGTAAAGACCAAGTTAATTACTAGTCCAGTATTGATGCATTACGACGAGCAGCTTCCGCTGATTCTAACGTGTGACGCTAGCGCTCGCGGCGTGGGTGCAGTGTTGACCCAGCGCACAGCTGACGGCGAGCGACCGGTTTCTTATGCATCTCGCACGCTTAGCCCCGCAGAAGCGAATTACAGTCAGATGCAGAGAGAAGCGTTAGCGATAGTTTTTGGTGTTAAGAAATTTCACACTTATGTTTATGGGCGTAAGTTCACCTTGAGAACTGATCATCAGCCCCTAGTCATGATATTTGGACCGAAACACGACATTCCGCACACGGCAGCGGGGCGTTTAGTAAGATGGGCTATTTTACTGTCTGGTTATCAGTACGAAATAGAGTATGTAAGATCAGAGTTAAATCAGGCCGATGCCTTATCCCGCCTGCCACTAACAGCCACGGATGAATTTAAAACAAATAATGACGATTTCGTTTTTATCAAATTTGTTGAAGATAATTTCGCCCTTAATACCAGTGACATAAGAATTGAATCCACGAAAGATAAAACTATTTGCAAAGTAATCGAATTCGTACGACACGGCTGGCCGATTTCAAGTGAGCGAGCGGGACGGGGCGAGGATGCTGGTAGCACGGACTGGCAGACCTACTGGCGACGGCGAGACGAGCTGAGCGTAGAGGCGGGCTGTCTCATGCTAGGGTGTCGCGTGGTAGTTCCGTCCGTGTTGAGGGCCCAGGTCCTAGCAGAGATTCATGGTTCACACCTAGGAATGGTAAAATGTAAAAGTTTGGCCCGTAGTTTTGTTTGGTGGCCTAATATCGACTCAGATGTAGAAAGCACATGCGCTTCTTGTAGGACTTGTGCGGAGGCAGCCGATATGCCACCTAGAGGTGTGGTCAAGCCATGGACATGGCCATTAAAACCGTATGAGCGGATTCACATAGATTTTTTTCACTTTAAAAATATAACGTACCTGGTGGTGGTTGACGGTCATTCTAAGTGGTTAGAGATCATACCGATGACTTTAAACACTACTGCCAACGAAACAATAAGTAAGCTAAAAGAGTTATTCGCTCGTTTCGGTATTCCACTAACATTAGTATCGGATAACGGGCCACCTTTCAGCAGCCGGGAGTTTAAACAATTTTTGACCAAAAACGGTATCAAACACGTCACTTCCGCTCCTTATCATCCCTCGTCAAACGGGGAAGCGGAAAACGCCGTTCGTATATTCAAGAGGGCATTGAGAAAAGCGGACATTGAAAGGATACCAATTCAGAGTTTTTTGCAACGATTTTTGACAGATTATAGGAACAGTGTCCATGGCACTACGGGTCAAACCCCGGCAAATCTCATGTTTGGAAGGCCTATTAGGACTAGATTAGACTTATTACGCTCTGGCTTACTAGAACCTATTACTGATAAACTTAACAAACAAGCAGCTATTAAAAAGGGCAAAAGCAGTAAATGGGAACCGGGTAACGTAGTCTGGGTGCGCAATTATAGCCAAGAAGGACAATCTATTAAGTGGACAAAAGCAACAGTTATTTCTAAAATAGGAAACAATGTTTTTGAGGTCCAGACTGTGGGTGGGTCGAAATGGATACGCCATGCTGACCAAATGCGGTCTTCCTCGGTGATCATGGGCGGGGGCGGCGCAGAGACGGCCGCGGTGACGTCACCGACTGCGCGCGAAGAAATAAGAGCCGGAGGTACCGCGGTTACACAGGCAGCTGCACTGAATGCGCCTGCGACGGGTAACAGACCGCTGGAGGCACCGCCGCTGCCGATAAATATTCCGAGACGATCAACTCGTATGCGAAGACCGGTAGAACGTTATGGAATAGATACACAGGTGTAAAGTAATGATTTTGAAAGTAAAGGTTATGTATCATTGTATTTCATTGTATATAATATAGAATTCAGATAGTATTATGGGTCAACAATGTTATATTGTGTTTAAAGAGGGGGTAGTGGAGTGTGCTTGTGTGTGTACCCTGTACGTACGTCTAGCTAATGAGGTGCAACGCACGCACACTAACGTTCAGTTGGATTAAACGCTTGTATGGACTAGACGCGTATTATTACTCTGCTCCCAGTAGCTACCCAAGACACTACAATCCCAAGGTATGGAAGTTTGTATGAAAATCCTTCCGACCCAAGGGTGGGAAGTATGTATAAAATTCCATTACATACCCGGTTTTTTTTTTAATTTGTCAGCAGTCATACTGCAAACAGACTTTAACTGTCTACTAATTAAATTTCAAGTAGATTGTTACTGGCCACATACAGTTTTTTTTTTACCAGTTACCAACCTCCTTGGTGCATACAGAAAATTAAAAACGAAATTATTTTTGTATATAAAACGCGCGGAATCACGGAAGAAGTGGCTGCATGACCTTATGATTTTAGCCTACTCCAGAAACGGGCGAATAAAAAAAGGAAAAGCCCGCGCATTTTCGCAAAAACTTCGATTGATTTAGCATTTATCTTTGTGTTTTTTGTAAACATTTCTATGCATTTATGTCTATAATTTTCCTCGTAGGTGTAATAAAAAGCACTATACATACCTCAGGATAAAGTACAGTTCCATACCTCAAATGGTTTGCGCCCCTCGCAAGCTCGTGGCGCAAATGCCATAATCTCGGTATGGAACTGTCACTTTCTTCCCTCTGAAGTAATGTACTATTGCCTGTGCCAATGGCCTGTGCTCCCCGTCTCCACCGCAACTGGAACAGAAATACAACGATAGGCTGGGATTTGAAAGATGATGTGTAAAATCTGTTGCACTACTACTGCTTACTATTACGAATGACTCTTCCGTTAAAAAAAATCAAGTAATTGAATCCGGACTTAAGTCACTAGGGATTTATTACACGTAAACAAGTACATTATTTAATTATGCTAGTAACAATTTACAACATATGTCATTGTGTAAGTGAATCTTAGTTGAGTTTTATTATGTTCACTTTTTGCAAACATGTGTTCTAAAAGAAGATACTAAATATGATTTTCTCCCCATTGGTGTCGCACCGGGTGTTTTTGCGCTCTATTGTGAATAAAATCTTTGATTTTTTATTTATTTTATTCATTGAGCTAGATGTAGTAGGTAGGTCACGGTTCGCAAAGTCCTTGTTCGCCATCTATTAAGTTACTAATCACTATTGCGTATATACTCGTAGTAATTTGGTGCAGTCGGTGCATGCGATGCATTATGTGCTCGGTATTGTTAAGAATCGAGTCTGTAATCATGTGTGTGAACTTGTTTCTTCTAGTAAACAATGTACCAAGGAAGTCTTCAGACTGATGTCTCAAAGTAAGAAGGCAATCAGAACACTCCCATCAAGGAAAGTGGAAAGTTCCATCTCGCAAGTTAAACTTACTTAATCAACTTTTTTAATCAAACTTGGGATTCGTACTATAAAAAAATAATGAAAGTTTAGAAAGCTACTGTAGAGTCATGCTGTTTCAAACTTTCGTGATTATAATATTTTGTTTCATTCAGCTTTGGTCTACATGTAAACATACCGTTGTTGAAATTGTTAAAATACGGAAAGACATTCTCTATCAAGTTGTTTGGTTGTCCTAGGTCGTTAATTCATCTTATATCAATCGATGGAAGTCAATGAAGTGCGGTTGCTTTTGCAGTAACTGAGTCGCTTGCAGTGTTTATTTATTTTCACTTCTCATGCTCGTAAAGCTCGACTTTAAGTCGTGCGTAGACGGCAGAAAATCGCTTTTTAAGCTCTAGTACATAAAGTAAAATTTTCTTCTAAAACTAGACTAAGATTATGAGGCTCAACGGCCAAACAGAGTCAAAATATATTGCACAATTTAATTGAGCAGTAAAATTTCGTACAATACAGAAACTTGTTGTTTTATTTTATTCTTGCTATAACTATTTGAATTCCGTACGTTTTCTATAATTAAATTAATGAAATCAGATAAAATAGGAGTTGATTATTGTTTTAAAATGCGCCGAAATGTTTTTTATGACTTAACAGAAAACAAGTATCTAAGTCTAAATTCACATTCAAATAAAAAAAAAGATTAAAAAATAATTGGCGTGAAATGTTTATTTTTTATGTTCTTTCACTGTACGACGATTTTGATGTCTGAAATTTTCCTCGTAATCGAAGTAAAAAGCAGAGTAAATAAATTGCCTCGAATAAAAATGGATCCCTTTAAGCCCTTGTACAACAATGTACTATTATTTATTTAATAGACACAGCCAACAGATGTACCCATTTCAAAATTTTAATTAAACTCAGGTATTTAAATAGATTCCAATCAAGTTCGGTGATTTAATCGCGTGAGTTAGGATTTGGGAGCAAGCGTTACCGTAGCGGTTCGTCTCTCTAAACTGAACGGAATATCTAATTTTATTGTAATGTAATGGACACCCAGTTGTAAACAGGTCGTTGCCTAACATTGTTAATCTAATCTATTTGCTTATGAAATTAAGCGCAATCGGTTAGTAAGAAGGTTGGTGACTAAGTTGTTGATCCTCGATGATATTTGACTATGGCTCACCAGTTTTGACTCTCCTGAAGATGTCTAGTACTGGAGAGCTGAAGATATCTAGTAATATGCGAGTACTGGAATAGGAGACAAAGAGAAACGCATCATAATTCGAATGACATAAGTCAGTGAAATTGCCCTCACGACAATACCTTACCCAAAGGGTAAGGGACCGTATTACTAAGACTCCACTGTCTGTCTGTCTGTCACCAGGCTGTATCTCATGAACCGTGATAGTGAGACAGTTAAAATTTTCACAGATGATGTATTCTGTTGCCGCTATAACAACAAATACTAAAATCAGACTAAAATACATATTTACATAAGTGGAGCTCCCATACAATAAACGTGATTTTTTTTCGTTTTTTGCTCGATATTAGTAACGGCAACAGGTAGACACTAGAAATATTCAAATGTTGTACAGATAATGGTACGGAACCCTTCGTGCGCGATTCCGACGCGCACATGGTCGCTTTTTTAAGTCCTAGACTAGTATGAACTAGCACTACATGTGTATATAATATGAAATATATACTAAAAATCCTTACTAATATTTTAAACGCGAAAGTTTGTATGTATGGATGGATGTTTGTTACTCTTTCACGCAAAAACGGCTGAACGGATCTGGATGAAATTTTGCACAGAGATAGATTATAGTCTGGATTAGCATATAGGCTATTTTTTCCCGGAAAAATACACATCAAAATTACCACGCGAACGAGGTCGCGGGCAATAGCTAGTCTTAAATATTTTTTTCACCCTTGCTGAATGAAATGAAATATACCTACAGTTGACGGCTGACCTAATTTAATTCTTTTTTTTTAGTTGACTTACGGATCCCACATTCGTTTTGCTTTGCTGTTTATTATCGACCGACCCCAGGGCCCCTTTTCAGAGAACTACAGTAAATTCATGGTTTTATTTGACAATTCGAAGTGTACATACATACATTGCGTGGCCGATTAACCCACAGATTAATTGCTGTTCGTTTGTCTCGCTAATCCCCGGTTTCTCGTACACTAACAAGCTGTTAATCTACTGTTAACAGCTGTCAGTAGTTTTTTTTGTATGCACTTTGGTCAATTGACAGCTGTTAACAGTAGATTAACAGCGTGTTAGTGTACGAGAAACTGGGGCTTAAACTCGAAAACCACTGGGCCGATTTGGGTAATTTTTATTTTTTTTATATTTGAGGAGGCACAGGGAAGGTTTAAACGGTGAGAAGAAAACGAAAGATTAGGTAATACGAAGTTCAGTAGGTGATACGAAGTTCACGGGTTCATCTAGTAAGTAGTAAATGTCTCCCACTGTACATGATTTTTTTTAGTGTGGGCGCCGCCAGAAAGTGTAAATGAGAATAGAGTTATTGGAAATATTTTTTTGTTTATCCTTGTCTTATCTTTACTAGGTGCACTAAACGGCTACGCAATGAACATCAAATTGTCGTAATAATGTTTTGTAGTCTTATGAAACGCGGCCCAGGCTTCCGATACCTACTGCGATAGATGTAGTAGAGTCAGGTAAGATAGTCTTAATAATGTCTGAGAGATCGGTAATCGGTTAAATTGCGTATTTAACAAGAAAAATCTAATACGCTTCGCTGGCTTATTTATTATTTTGACAGATTAAATGTAAATGTATTGACCTATTGTCTACTGACTCCCGTCTTTCAGGACTTTACAAATTAGATAAAACATTTTTTTTTGTACACCAGAAAAACATCTTAACAAAAAAGTTTTGGAATAGTCCGAAAGAATAATTTATAGATAGATAGGTAGATAAGACATGAATGAACATAAACATAAACATTGACATACAGGCACATAAATTGCTTCTGCCCCCACACTAGGATACCCTGTGAGGTGGGAACCAGAAACAGTGACATCACAAACATGTAAACATCCAAGACCTGGGGTTTTTTTTCCCCAGCCGGGATTCGAACCCGGGCCTCTCGCATGGTAGGCAGATGCGCTACCGCTGCGCCACAGAGGTCGTCAAATATGCGCTATCCAGTTGTTCGTATTGTTCGTTCAATAAAAGAGTAGAGATTTTCAATCAAGACTGTGTCAGATGTCTATTAGAATACACCAAATCCAATAGAAAATCTCATCATTGTCTAACAAAAGTGAACTTTCTCCAATATAGATTAGGCTAAGGCAGGGTTTCTCAAAGTGGGGTACGCGAACCCCTGGGGGTTCGCCGTCCGACGGTAGGGGGTTCGCGACAAGATTTACGTAATGAATTTGTACGAAACAGTACATGGCACATTGTAAAAAGGTTAGTTTTATTTTTATGTTAAAGAGTTGTCTTTGGTTAATTGGCATTATCATTGAATTATGGCATTATGCATCTTCCCCCATTACTAGAAGGTTGTTTGTTGTTTAATACAGTTCACTTATACAATAATTATTATGTTTGATTGCGACCCAAACAGTATTTTCACATGGACTTTTCGTATAAAGCCTACAAATCTTCTGAACTATATTTATAGGATAGGTAGATCTACCGATTTTCGTTTTTAGAATCTTCTAATTTCTACCAATCTTTATAGTTCATCTACTACTATACTAAAACAAGAGTTGGCAACACTGATTTGCTCAGTGTTTATTTGTTTTATTGATTGTTACCTACGCACTGTGGGGGGTTAGTGGTTCGCTGTCATTTAGAAACTTCGACGGGGATACGTGGAGCCATAAGTTTGAGAAACCCTGGGCTAAGGCATAACTTCGTCTTTAATAGCCTTTTTACGAAGCCCGGTCGATAGTTAAACCGTTAAAGAAGGTGGAAGTGCAGACACGCAGATACGGGTGTTATTTATTACGATAGCCAATATTCACTTCTTTTATGATACCCAGTGGCTCAATAAAGGTGCCTCTACGTCAGACTAAATAGACTGTACAAAAGGATAGTGGTTATTTATGTTGTGTGATGCAGGCGTGGTTACCGTAGCGCAACGTATTTCGAGAACCAGGATAAAGGATTGCGTTGTGCTGAGGTAATTTATTATTATTGTTGTTAATTTACAATTACTGGATCACTGTAACTCATGAAATGAATATAGCAATTTTGGCTGACAAAATGTACTGAAGGGACGGAACGAAGCCCACACAGAAGAGACGGAGCGAGGGCGCGAACTCTATACATACAACGCGTCGTGTTTTTTCCGCGCCCTCGCCCCACGTCCGTTCTGTGTGGCCAGAGCCTTAAGTATCCATTGCAAACTCATCCCGAATTCGCGTATTTTTGTTTAAGTGCCTTATATCTACAATCAATATCTTGCAGTAATTTTGATGCACGGACTATCAGAGTTTTTGTGTAGGCGAGACCAGTGTGAGTCGCTCCTCTTCAATCGAATCGGTGATATCGCGGTGGTCGCGTGCAACCGACGAACTTGTACATAACGTGTTCACCTTCTGGATAACCAACTATTGTGTGCCATAGTTCCTCGTGCAGAAGATAATTTCTCATTTTAAACTTCCACGTAGGATAACCCTCTCTATTCCTCAGGCAGAATGATGGAATCGATGAAGAACTCGACTTGTTAACACTAGAAACATCACCACTTTCATGTGACATATTTATGCGACTTTTATTTTCACTGTCACACTAAGAAAAAATATCACCAATGGAACATTTAATTTAGATACTTTTATTTTCTAAAATATTCTCCTTACTCTCGTGCTGATAACGTGTTGGAGGCGCGGGGAATTTAAAGTATTATGTTCTAATTATTGGGATACTCAGTAAAAAGATGTTGTCTGTTGAAGTGTTTATAATCAAGTAAGAGAAAAGGATATGTACATAAATCAAAAAATTAAACATACAGAACAGTTTAACTTAAAAATAGGTAGTCTATAATAACGAGATTAGTATTCACTATCTACAACAATAACTCTATTTATTTTTCAATTGTTCCATGATTACCAGACTTTACCTACTGTAGAGATAGTTTTGTCTGATATATTATCTTCGGTTGGTGAAGCTGATACGTAGACGCTGTAGAAGCTGGGATGTATTTTTAGTACCTTTTAACGAAAGAGCATTAAATAAGTAATCTAATGTACATCACCGGGAGGCAATGAATGGGATTTGCAGGAACAGACGGGGTTGGCGTGACAGGGAACAGGCGTATCCCAGTAGTGGGCTCTATTCAGGGGCTGGATAGATGAACGGACAGACAGACTGACTCACAGACGGACGGACGGACGGACGGACAGACAGAAGCACCGACGGACGGATGGACGGAAGGTCAGACGGACAGACACCACCCACTCTTTCGTTTGTAACCTTAGCTCTCGTCCATTGATTACGTGTTTTGAAAATGGGGGAGGGGTCCGAAAACATGTCTCTAAATCTTATTTAGGAAAAGAGGGGTCCATGAAAATCTCACGTCAACTTTGAAATTCAGAGAATATAGTAAATTATCTGTCCTACTACTATAATATTTTGCAGTATTTTCGTACCGTGATACCAATCGGGAAATACTGTGGAGTACGAGAGGGAAGTTTATCAACATACTACCAAACCTCAATAAGATAGAGTGGTTTAAACTTAAAAAAAATATATAACAAAATACGTGATTTATTGACGTTTATAGCTCGCAACTTAGACTGGTCTCAATAAAGTAGAAAACGATAAAGGCAACGCAATTTCTCCAAACAAGTTTTCCGAGTGCAGGAATCTAGCCCGGCTTGGTCATTGGCAATGTTTCCTTTCCGGCCAGTACAAAACAATAATAAAAACGCCCACGGCTGTGCCCTGCTTAGTAAATGATCTGAATAGACCGCACAATAGGCTCGCATAGAAAGTCTGTCCTACCGGCTGCCTAGATTCAACTGTTTCACACTGGACGATAACCGTATCGAGGTTGCATAAAGTACAGTCTGTTATTGTCCAGTGTAAAACCGACCATCACCGTGGTACACAGAGTAAGCCAACGAAATCGTTCACACACGAATCACGTAAAGTAATTTGCAACAACTTTCGTTCTGTGACTTTTTTCTTTTATGGTGTTTCTTGTAGGCTCTGCCTAGTTTAGCCGGAGAAACTTGACATATTTGGCTTGTCGTATTATATTAAAAATGTCATATTTCGGTTAGTTCTTTCGGCAAAGTTTTAACAATATTGGAAGATGTTATTTTGGAAATTGTTTTACGAAATAAACTTTTTGTATTTTAGGTACTAAATTCAAATATAACACGGTTATGTAAGCCCTCATATATCAAAAAAAATAAAATCTGGGAAAAAACTCATAGAACAAAAGTTATTGCCAAACACAAACTTTAGTTGGAGTGTCCCAGGAATTGCGTATTTTAACCCCGTAGTGTCAAATGTCAGCGTGGGGCAACGGTGGACTTTCTGTAACAATTATCCGTGCCATTATTCTCCGGGCAACCATCTGAGGCTGAAATGCTACGTTTAGACTCCATAGTTAGTTATTACGGCCATAACGGTAAAGCACTTGGCGTGAAAAATGCGTGATCGGTTTTTTTTAACGCCACTGTATAAAGTTGGCGTGTCCATTTGCGTCCGCGAATAAGTAGGGCTCGGCGAATGTACTGTGGCAAATTGTTCCAGTCGGTCTAGACTCTAGACATAATTGAACTACCGAATTAGTGTCCCAATAACTGAAGCTTACATTGTAAGGCTTTCAATGTATTTTTTTTCTCTGATGTGTATTCTACAAAGGGTTCTAATCTAATCTACTTTAAATAAAATAAATAGCACAAATAGCAGAAGCAAGAAAGTAGGATTAATGCAGTAGAAATGAGGTCCTTGAGATGTATGTCTGGCGTTAGTTTGAATGACAGGATACGCAATAGTGTGATTTGATTAGAGAACGTTGTGGATTGAAAGAGGATATAGTGAAAAGAATTGAGAAAGAAATGTTGCGTTGGTTTGGACATGTGGAGAGGATGGAGGAAGAAAGATTGACAAAACAAATATATCGAGCGAATGTGGATGGAAGGGCCGGTAAGGGATGACCCAGACGGACATACTTCGACCAAATAGGGGATGTATTAACAAATGGCAAGATAAAAAGTACCCGAAACCGGCGTGCGTGCATGCAACGACTAATGAATGTTGAGGAAGCGAAAGTGATCTGTCAGGATCGTAGCAAGTGGCAGTCCCTGGTCTCTGCCTACCCCTCTGGGATACAGGCGTGAGTTTATATTATGTTATGTTAAATAGCACAATGATGATGTTGGTGAGACTTACCTCCGGGTTACAGGCATGCGTTTATGTATGTAGAGATGTGTAAAGTATCCCTTTAATTCCTAGTGGGACGAAATAAACTCTTTGTATTTTATTTAGCACTAGCTGCCCGGCAAACTTCTTTCCTACTCAGAATCAATAATAGTTATTTTATTATGATTTGTAAATTATAAAAATTTCAAAACTAGGTAAATTAATGTTTTCATCAAATCATTTTTTATGACGAGGCGGATGCGAGAAAAAATAAAAAAAAAATACAAATAAATGTCAGTGTAACAATGGTTGTAACCTAAACTCAAACATACCTATTTGATTCTGAAAGTGAATGAGGGTATGTAGGGTACGGCCATACGGCTTGAACGATTTTGACAAGTGAGATGATTACTGGGTGTAGGTATAACGCCGGCAATCGGGTTTGAAAGCGGCACGGCCGTAACATCCTTTTCTTAAAGCATTTCAGGCCATTTTCGATCCCTATAACTTCGTTGTGGATAAAACTAGAAGCCTGAATTTTCAGTAACCACGCAGGCATTGTATAAACACGGTATACTTCAAACTTCATTCAATTTTAACCAGTAGTTTAAGAATTATAACTAGTCAAAGTTTCTTAATTTTGTCACTCAATCATCAATACTCTGAGGCACTTCTAGCAGACATAGAAAAAATAAAAAAAACTTTGGCCTTTGCATCTACGTAATGAGATGATTTATACAGGCAGCGTCCAGTAACACCATCACACACACTAGATGGGTGAAGGGACCACTCGGACGCTGCAGTTCCTGGGACATACTAGCTTCATAAGCAGACATAGAAACTTCTAATTTAGAATAGAATACAATTAGTGCTTAGTGTATTAATCAAGGAAAAACTAAAATATTTTGCAATTTCGGTCCAGTTTTCTAGATACACCATCTGGATAAATAATTATATAGGATTACAAAGTTACATTTGCTGTATATGTATAAAATAATGGAATAATAGGTGTAGATAGGTACCTAGATATAGTTATGTTCAAAGGTAACTTGTAAAATGGTCACGGAAAAAAGTGTATATCGTCAGGTGAGACGTCTCCCGTACAGCCCTCAGTCCTTTATCATCTCCGACCTTCTTTCTCCGCCAGATATTTGATTTAAACACATATACCTGCTTCATAATAAGTTTACAATACTTAAATTTGGATTCAAATAAAAAGGCACGCAGTAGGTACCTACGCAGAAACAAAAAAAATATGAACCTATAAAAGCATTGTCTGGCAGATACCCTCGATACTAGCAGAGAGATACTTGCACTAAGCGGTCATTTTGCGAGAATAATACGGCGGAGGCAAACCCGAGAAAAAAACGTACAAGATTTAATTAAATTCAAAGGCGCGGGAAGAGAGAGCTTACGCGCCTTCATGTTCCCATGCGTAGGGAAACCGCCTGTCTCGTCATTTTAGTACTCTGGAGAGTTTAAGATGACCGTTGAGAATAGAAAAATTGGCGCTCGTGCTACGCCCGCTGGTGTACCTTAAAAGCTTTTTGACCGTTCTCGTCCTAAAGCCGTAATGTTCAATTTAGACCAACAATGTATAAATAGTCATGCCGTCATTTGCACATAATACCTAATATAAGCTGATTATTATTGCGTAGGTAGTATGTCCGTCGCGTGGGACACCGCTACGGCCCAGGAATGGTAAACAATCAAATGGCATTGCAAGTCGATTAGTCACCGGCATTGAATCACATCACTTCAAGAATTTTAGGACTTACTCGTAGCTACGCTGAGTCGCTGGTTTGGTTTCCTTTCGACGGAAAATTACTTTAAAACCATACAACAAAGCTAGAAAGTTTAAAATGTCTCAAAAACTATTAGATGTATCTGGCTGGTATGGATTGACACACCTGGCGCTAGGCTTAATTTATTAGAAATGTAATGTTCTTTATAAACAATCATAATCTAGCGGCCACACAGAAGGGACGTAGGGCGAGGGCGCGGAAAAGACGCGTCATTAATCCAATTCACTTTCATGCAAACTGTATTGAAGGGACGGGACGAAGCCCACACAGAAGAGAAGAGGTGAGGGTGTGATTTCTATACAACGCGTTGCGTCTTTTCCGCGCCCTCGTCCCACGTCCCTTCTGTGTGGCCGCTGGCTTAAGGCTACTGCAAAGATGCAAAGTTTTCGAGTTACAAGCAAAAACCTGAAAATTACTCTAATTACTCAATGGACACAGGTTTTGCCAACAATCTGCCTCAGATCGTCGGTGCAGTGTGCGGGTATCAAAAATGTATTTCAACGAAAAAGTATGTGATTGTTTGTTCAATGTCAATGGACAATGTTGACCGCTGCCTTCGGGTTAAGTTTGTAGTGGAAATAAAAGCGGCGAACAAAAAAACTCCAGACCATCTTTCCTGAAATCATGTAAATCATGTAGTCGTTTAAACGTTAGTTGTTACACTAAGGGCGACTTGCGCCAGATCACTGTATAAGTAAGTAATTAGAAAAATACATAATAATATCCTTCTTATCCTCACAATAAAATAAATAATAATTATATCATATTATAATATCTGTGTAATTTCCTTTTTTTATGTTCATCAAGTTTTCTCTATCAGGCTTTTGTTTTAATAAAAAAAAAATCGCGAGAATTTCGCTAAGTAAATAGTTAACTGTAGTGCTGTCTCTTCGAATTTCTCAGAGAAGAGCTTGACAGAACGTTACTTAAGTATCGACTTAGTGAAATGCCCTTCAGTGTGACGTATGCATTCAGGGCCCCATTTCATAGAACTACAATTCATGGTTTACTGCGACGATTCGATGTACATTGAATAGCCGATTTACCCACAGATTAACAAGTAGCAAGACTGTTACACAATATAGGTACATCGAATCTTTATAATAAATGTTGAATTGTAGTTCTTATGAAACGCGGCCATGTCCTCCTATCCACTGTATTGGATTATTAATTTTGACGCGTCCGTAGTATGTATTTGACAGTTCGTAGTAGGTTAAGCCGATTAACATATTGATAGAAACCAGCTCCTCTCTCGACGCTAATTTAGCCAACTTGCTTTACAATTGAGTGCATTTATTTAATAATTTAGCGAAAAGATGCTTTCAATTTCCAATAAGTTTAATGCTATTTCTTACAACTAAAACGTTTTTAAGTCAGTATTTCTGACTTATAATAATGCAGCCTATATACGTCCCGTGTGGCGCCGGATTAAGAATAGCGTCACTCCATTTCCTTCCGTGGATGTCGTAGAAGGCGACTAAGGAAATCAATTACGCTGAGCTTAAGACGGGCAGCAGCGTCTTCCTGAGATTCCAACCGCATACTGCGATCGCCACTCGCCCGCCTGCCAAGCGTGGCGATTATGGCAAAACCCTTCATGGTTATGATAACCATGAATACCCTTCATGGTTATGAGGCCTATGACCTGCAGTGGGCGTCAAATGTCTGATGATGGTGATGATGATGATGATACACGACCCGCTGTAGGGCACAGGCCTTCTTTCGTCGAGAGAGCACGGTGCCCACCGCGGATTGGAAATTTCGAGCGCTGAGGTATGTGAACACATCGGACACTCAAGTTTCCTCACGATGTCTGAGTTATTGCATTTAGTTGTGACGCAATTTGGACGCAACAACCTCGAGAGTAGAGGGGCTGGGGTGAGAGCCCTATGTTCTACAGGAGTGGTGTGTAGTCTGATTGTGTTTCTTTTCCCTAACCCAGCACCTCCCCTCACTCCAGGTCTGCTCGGCGCCGGATACTCGCCCGGGCTCCTCGGCGACCTGGTGCGCGAGATTCGCGACGCGGCGCGCGTGCGCGAGGAGGCGCTCTACTCGCGCGTGCGCGCGCTGGTGCACGAGAGGATGGACGTAAGTGTAGCAGACCCTCGGGTTATTAGAGAACGTGCTTTTAAATAACACTTCTACACGTTTTGCATCGCGCGAAAGGACTCGTCCGCTTATTGTTTTCCGAGAGCAAATGCACAAATCACCTTCAAGTGCACCTTTAAAATTTTAAGAACTCTCTCGATTTCTCCAGGATCCTATCATCAGGATCTGACTTGTTGACCATGGGACCATCTGTGATGTTTACCGTTTCAAACAAAAAAATAATCTTCCAAATAGGTCCAAGCTCCTTCGAGTAATCGGGGATAATACATAAAAAAAAAGAAAAAAGATTTCGATGAATTGAGAACCTCCTCCTTTTTCGAAGTCGTTTAAATAAGTACAAATAAAAAATTATTTTTTGAGCCTTACAGTACAGTACTACGTATAGAGAGGACATCCCGAGTCCCGACCAACCTTTTCGTCGCAAGCTTTGTGGCCATTGTGGCAGCACATATTAGTCGCGAATTAGTCCATGACTAGTGCTTGCCGCGAGACCACATTATTGTGGACGCTACGAAAAATACCGTAACATTATGAGGGCAACACTGTATTGTGCGTCACCAGTTTTGTTTCGGGATGTCCATTTTATAGGATCTATTTGTATGATTTCAGCAAAGATAATACATAGTTTGACAAAGCACAGGTTGCCTTATTACGTTCATCATCAATGGCCTTTACATCTATGGCAGATGATTTATGCCGCGTTTTTTGAGCATTTAAGCTCGTGACTAAAAAGTCCTATTCGAGAGAGGACTCCCCGAAGTGTTTGCGGACTGTGCGTGCCTTTTAGCTTATTGATAACGGCAACAGGTAAACGCTTGAAAGATTCAAATGTATAGATAATGGTACGCAGCCCATCGTGCGTGAGTCCGACTCGCACTTGGCCGGTTTTTTAGATAGAGTAGTCTCAGCACCCATACTGACACCTTAGTCGGCCTAGCCCACAGGAAACACTAGTCAATACGTGCGGAGCCAACCAAGTCGCGGGTTTCCTCACGATGTTATTCTTCACAGTTAGAGTGTTGTATTGCTACTACAGATTCGCAGATGCACGTAACTTTGAAAATAAACAAAGTCATAGGTACATGCCCGCACTGGGAATCGAACCTAAGTCCCCCGCTTCCGAGTCCAATGTTCTACCTACAAGGCTGGCAGCAACTGGGTGAGGACGGCTGATAAAAGAAAGAAGTAACGTGTGGGCAATTCTTTAGGCTGATAGATTTGGATTAATCATAAGACGGCAGACAATCGATCTTTAGGGCAAGATAAAAAGTACCTGAAACCGGCGTGCGTGCATGCAACGACTAATGAATGCTGAGGAAGCGAAAGTGATCTGTCAGGATCGTGGCAAGTGGCAGTCGCTGGACTCTGCCTCCCCCTCTGGGATGCAGGCGTGAGTTTATGTATGTATCGATCTTTACATGCACTCTAATCAGTTAGATTCCGCACGACTGCTAAAAATGTGAAGGAACCTAAGGCGCGGAGCCCACTGATCGGGCTTCTGGCACGGCCATGGCGCGGACATCATTCTGTTTCATTCAAATACCGTACCAAACACACGGTCATAAGGTCATTATTTGAACACACTCAAGGGCCTTTCGTTAGACGTGCTATAGCACGCCATATCGGCGTCCGCGCCCGATTACAGTCAGTTCCAGGAGCTCTATTTTTGAATCACTCGTATCGCGTCGAGCGCTCGATTTCTACTGATTTTCGTTCGACATCTGAAATTCCGTATTTTTGAATCACTCGACTGCAACGAATGGTCCTTACCACTCGTCTCGCATGGCGATCGGTAGATTAATTTTCAAAAAACGATTTCGACATTTCGTTAGAACAAACACAAACCAAAATGACAAACGAAAACACTACTGTTTTGTTTGTAACAAAAGACAAAGATTTTTTATTTAAACAGCCAATAAAACAAAATGCTTACGTTCCGTTTCTGTTACGGTAGTTTCCGTTTTTTTTAATTTCTGCGTGGAATGGATAAAATACAATACTTCAAATTGTACTGGCAACACTTCAGGCGAACGATTCAAAAATACGGAGAAACGACATCATGCGACTTAGAAGACGAGTGTGACTTAAGTCGCATTCGACGATACAATTTCATACGAGTGATTCAAAAATAGGTCTCCAGGTCAATTCGCAGTCGGTTCCTTCGTTTCACGCCTTTTATCGTCGTGCCTGTGCCATGCCCGCGCCATTTCCGCGCCAGGAGACCTATTTTTGAATCACTCGTATGAAATTGTATCGTCGAATGCGACTTAAGTCACACTCGTCTTCTAAGTCGCATGATGTCGTTTTTCCGTATTTTTGAATCGTTCGCCTGAAGTGTTGCCAGTACAATTTGAAGTATTGTATTTTATCCATTCCACGCAGAAATTAAAAAACCGGAAACTACCGTAACAGAAACGGAACGTAAAACACTGTTTTATTGGCTGTTTAAATAAAAAATCTTTGTCTTTTGTTACAAACAAAACACTACATACTGTCAACCTTTTTTGATTGTTGACACTCAGAATGACAAACAGTACCAACACACATTTATCGTTTTTTGACAATTAATCTACCGATCGCCATGCGAGACGAGTGGTAAGGACCATTCGTTGCAGTCGAGTGATTAAAAAATACGGAATTTCAGATGTCGAACGAAAATCAGTGGAAATCGAGCGCTCGACGCGATACGAGTGATTCAAAAATAGAGCTCCAGGTCCGTGCCATGCCCGTGCCGTTCCCGCGCCAGACGCCAGATCAGTGGGCTACGCGCCTAAATCTGCTGCAAACTATGAAATACATTGAAAGTTACTGCCACACTCACTAGTTACACTTAACTGCTGTATTTGCAACCTATTGATAGTTTACCACGTTCAACGAAAGATGACGTCTACTGATCTGTGTATAATAAGTAATCTGTGTATCTAGTAAGTATAACGTAAACTCATGCCTGTATCCCGGAAGGATAGGCAGAGGCGGCTTGACAACTTCTGACAGTAGACGAGCCACTAGTCTACAAGCCTCCACCAATCCGGACTTGGCCCCCGTGGTGGAGTATGGTATGGCCTATACCTTCCTCAGGGAAGAGACCCGTGCCCCTCGGTGGGGACATAATGGGTTGATGATGATGATGATGATAGGCAGAGGCCCCGATTTGCCGCTTGCCACGATTGTGGCAAATCTCTTTCGTTCATCAACATCTCTTTCGCTTCGTCATCGTCAGCCATTTGACGCCCACTGCAGGACATAGGCCTCCCTCATGGTTTACCAAGCTTCCCGGTCTTTCGCTTAATCGACAACAATTATTGTTAAAAAATGTTTTAATAAACTGACTGGAAGACATTTCTATTAAATAAAAGTCCTCCTTTGTTCATTTACACATAATATTTGGATGTTCTGAATCAATACCTAACGACTCCAAAATGTTATACATACTGTTTCATAACAAGAAATGAGGACCATCGGTTACCGATCTAAACTCAGTAATTCCAAAATATCTTGGCTCAATCTCAAGCGCATCGCTCTAGTGGTGTCTGCTTACAGGCTCAACGAACTTCTGGAGCTAAATGTTACAGACAAATGGATGTCACTTCCCGTAAAGGAAACGTCAGGTTTTAAATAGAAATTGTGTTGTATCGAAATAGCTCCAAATGTCGAGGAATCAGATGAATGGTTAATTGTGAATCAACATTTTATTGAAGGATCGACGAAAGAGTTGCACCTAGAGGCAAAAGTCCATTATATCATACTTAACTCTAATAATTTTGTACACGACTGTACAGTTGATAGTAATCAACTTGAAACCGGCATGCGTGAATGCAGCAAAACTAATGAATCTTGACGAAGCGAAAGAGGTTTGTCAAAATCATGGCAATTGGCAAACTCTGGTCTCTGCCTGCCCCTCCGGGGAACATTTTCGTACGACAACGTCACCATTCTCGCCAACCATTGATGTAACTGGGTCAACGCTTGTAAAGTTTTATGTACTGACGACTGTAACCATCAGGATGTTGGACTATGTAGCTTTTACGCGACACTATTAATGTCTATATGGTATTCTGTTCCAATTGAGCAACACTTGATAATCATTAGATCGTGGAAATAATCTCAGACAATAAACCATCAAGGTGTTGGACTATGTAGCTTTACGCGACACTATTAATGTCTATATGATATTCTGTTCCAATTGAGCAACACTTGCTAATTACATTATTCTGTTCCAATTGAGCAACACTTGCTAATTACATTAGATCGTGGAAATAATCTCAGACAATAAAGATATCAGAAAATCATCGCTGAGGGCTCACTCTCCTCAGCGCAAGTCAGCTGCCTTTTGTGGCAATTAAGACACACCACTGGCTACATCTACCAGAATAAAATAAATATTTAAGGGGGGCTCCCGTACAACAAATGTGATTTTTTTGCCGTTTTTGCTGGATATTAACAACGGCAACAGGTACAGGTAGACGCCTAAAATGTTCAAATGTTGTGTAGATAATGGCACGGAACCCTTCGTGCGCGAGTCCAATTCGCACTTGCCCGGTTTTTTGCTTTGGTGTGTACGTTTTCTCTCTGTTAATTTCATATTATGTCACTTATCTGTTTGTTCTTTT
This sequence comes from Yponomeuta evonymella, assembly GCA_963969515.1. NCBI lineage: Eukaryota > Metazoa > Arthropoda > Insecta > Lepidoptera > Yponomeutidae > Yponomeuta > Yponomeuta evonymella. The sequence continues at coordinate 11,903,356 of OZ018362.1, forward strand.
TCTGTGATGTCAGATGTGTCTCGTTGTTATAATGAATGTCTTTATTTTTTTCTGTCATTCTTTTCTTTATTTCAGACAAGAAACATCTCAGAAAACACATGACCGGAATTATCTACTGTTATGGGAAATATGCCAGAGCCTCAACTCATTCCTTGTCTTGATATTGGATTAGTACCTACTTGAGTTCCATTAGTAGAAACTCAAGTGCCTCGCGTTATTGGCCTCTAATTTCACGTCATTTTTATTTCTGATCGATTTCACAACAATGTAATCTAACATCTAAATGATCCACCCGCCAAGTGCCCGTTTATACGCATAATTATGATAAATAACCATTAGCATACTACTACACTTGTGGCGCAGATAAAACGTCGTGTATGAGCGGTAAACGTTATTATTAGATTACCGATAAACTGCTGATCGTGCTCCGATAGGCCGTGGACTCTCGACCGTAACGAGAAATAAGGTGCTACGCCGTTGTTTGAGTGTCTTTGTAGTAATACTAGTAATAATTCTAAGTTACAGGATACATTAAAGTAACTTAGTTCAGGCAATATTTGTTTTGTGCTAGCCGTTTAAAAGAAATTATTTAAACGAAATGTGAAATATATTAAATTTTATTAATGAAAAATAACAATTTTATTATCATTATTATAAAGTAAGTGAAACCGTTAAACCAATATATACATACATAAACTCACGCCTTTATCCCAGAGGCGTAGGCAGAGACCAGGGACTGCCACTTGCTACGATCCTGACAGATCACTTTCGCTTCCTCAACATTCATTAGTCGTTGCATGCACGCATGCCGGTTTCGGGTTATTTTTATCTTGCCCTTTGCTAATACATCCCCTATTTGGTCGAAGTATGTCCGTCTGGGTCGTGCAATATATAAAGTTATGTATTAATACCCCTAATATAGGGAAATTATTTACATGATTATGTTAGATGATTTTAGTGACCGAACGAACCTTGGTTTTCACCCGAAATCGTAAACAATTTTATTATTATTTATATAGGGATCTTTCACATCTACGTTAGATGCTTTTAGTGACCGAACGAACCCTGATTTTCACCGGAAACTGAATCCGGGTATGAATGTTAGGCTTAGCAGGCCTTAAGTCCGGCCGAATCCGAAACAGGGGCGCCACTACGTAAGTCCTCCACTGTATGGAGTTGTCTGATTTGACCTACACCGAAGTGTCAAATAAATACATACATATTTTGACACTTTGGAGACGTCAAAATGGGTGACCCGATAGAGTGGATAGTTACGTGATAGGAGAGCAGAACGTTCTTGAGACCTAATTAAATAATTCTTTAAACCTTGAAATCTAGTGCTCTCTAGCTTTGCCTAAGGCCAATAGATGCTAGATAAAAATAAAAATTTAACCTCCATTTTACATAACATACATAAGCAGCCTATCTACGTCCCACTGCAGGGCACACGCCTTCTCTCTCAGAGAGAGAGAGTATTGCAATTTATATAAGTCTTTTAAACACGGAGATACTCTGAATTCCTCTCCTACTCTCCTACACTTTAGTTTACTTCAATTTATTTAAGTAGAGCCTAAATCTATCAACCTTATCCGCGATTGGTAACGTGCATAGAACTTTAGTCAAATACCAGTTTAATGTTAAAGAAATCATTATCTATTATGTCCATTGTGTTCATAAATAAGGCTCACTGCTAGGCTTATGCCCGATTATATCTACTTTTTAACGGACTTCAATAAAGGAAGAGGTTCTCAATTCGTCGGGATCTTTTTTTAAGGGTTCCGTACCTGAAGGGTGCTAAACGGGACCCTATTACTAAGACCACTGTCCGTCTGTCTGTCTGTCCGTCTGTCTGTCTGTCTGATTGTTCTGTTGCCGCTATAACAGCAAATACTAAAAACAGAATAAAATAAATATTTAAGGGGGGCTCCCGTACAACAAACGTGATTTATTTCCGGGTTTTTCTCGATCTTTGTGTCTAATGTTTTAAAGATAATGGTATCTACGGAAACCTTCGTGCGCGAGTCCGACTCGCACTTGGCTGGTTTTTATGTATGTTGCCCGATTACTCGAAGACGCGTGGACCGATTTGGAAAATTCTTTTTTTGTTTGAAAGAGTAGGCTTCACAGGTGGTCCCATAGTCACCAATTCAGGGTCTGATGATGGGATCCTGGAGAAATCGAGGGAACTCTTCAAATTTCAAAGGCACACCTGAAGCGATTTGGATGTTTTTTTATATTGACTCGTGCATCTGCTTTAGGAAAACATAATTTGGCGGAGTGATATATATTGACAAAAAATCGTGAAATAGAATTATTAAATAAAAATAAAAACCGAATTCAAAACACTACAGCACTAAAACAGAGAAATAATGTAAACGAATATGACCTTTAAATTCGATGTAGGTATTATAGAAATATATTTTGGAGTCGGTGCCCAAAATGTATGTGCTGGTCTTGTAACTTTGCACTGGCTCCAAACTAGGCTTCTATAATACCTGCATCCAATTTTTACGAGTTATTCGTTTAAATAATTTCTCTGTTTTTAGTGCTGAAGTGTTTTGAAGTCATTTACGTCATTGTCTGTCATTTACGAATTATGGTGAAGTAAATTTGTTAATAAAACAGCCGTTTGTGGCTGTCGGTTGTTTCAATTGCTATTAAATAAGCAGCTTATGTACGTCCCACTCTAGGGCAAAGGCCTCTCAGGGAGAGAGTATGGGCTTAATTGATTGGGTGATTTCAAGCGCTGAGATGTGAATAGCTCAGATACTCAGGTTTCCTCACGAAGTTTTCCTTCACAGTTAGCGAGTGGTATTGCTACTATAACTTCAAAAATGTACGTAACTTAGAAAACAAAGTCATAGGTACATGCCCGCACTGGGAATCGAACCTGGGTCTCTCGCTTCCGAGTCCAATGTTCTACCCACTAGGCTATCACCGCTTTACAATAAATTGCTATTAATATTATTGAAATTGCTGTTGGTAGCTTCTTTAAAACGGATTATTCAAACAAGGATTATACGGATGATATTTTTTTATTGGCGCTAATATTTTATGAAGTAGGTAACTTAAGATTAGTAGATTGGTTTTTTTGGTTGGTGGAAACGGGCATTAGACCAATTTCCTTACACGTCAATGCCTGTGTGGATTCCCTGCCGTATTAGGTAATATTATTAAACGTGTTTTCTAGGCCCTCGTGTTCTTGAGGCTAATAAGGATTGTGGCATAATGTACCGGCATCGATATCACACAGGAACAGCAAAATAAGTCGCTGTAACAAGATCCTTTACTGGGCTTGTAATAAGGGGTGTATTACGTTGACAAGTTGATAAATAAGGCTTCGTCGTTAAAAGTGATGGCTCTTGCAATAAACAGTGCAGAACAAGTGTTCTTCATTTAAAATGTTTATTTGTGAATAAAGGTGGTGCACCTTAGCGCTTAAAATTGCTAATCCGCGGTGGGCACGCGTGGTAATTAAGCCCAAATTCTCTCTCTGAGAGACGCCTTGCCTTGTTAAAATTAATAGGTGCGCGTTATGCGTACTTGCAGTATCGTTTAGAAAACTATATTCTACCCAAAACAAATGTAGCTATAAAATTTTTTGAACATGCACATGAATGAAATCAATGAATGTAAAAATCAATAAAAAATTATTTATAAAAAAAAAGGGCGCGATTAGGTAATAGGTACAGTCAATAAATACAGAACTGTCAAAATAAAATTGTCCTTAATGCCATTCAGAAATTCATGTACGGAATAGTAGCACTTGTCGATGACAAATTATCATAAGTTTTTTTTATTTCGATAAACTTAATTTCTTTCATCTCACTAGGAATTTTGTTTTAAGTTTTTTTTGCCATATAAACAAGCCTCCTCTTCTCGAACTAAAATTCTGCAGCTTGTTATATTGTGCTTTGAATTGATATCAATAGGCCACCTGCCAACATTTGTATGCCAAAGTGTGTAACATACATGTATGTACCACTTGTGCATTCTTAAGAATTCATTTTACAGTGTTATAAGTAAATTTTATTTTATTGTGTTTAACTAGTTAAATATAAGGAGATTAACTTAGTGTAATAAATGTAAAGATCGACTCTACAGTAAAGCGTACGTACTCGAGTAGGCTAGTATACATCTTGATATGAAGATTATGCTAAACGTGCTGATCACTATCTTGCTGTCTTAGAATAAAGGATTATCCATCGATATAGAATAAAGGATTATCCAACGTCTGACAAACACGACACGGGAACGAACGGGCTGTCTTTGCACTTATATTGTAGTCTCTAATTTCGTAAGTATTTTAGAATTAAATCGTGCCTCCCCGCACGTCGCCGACCCGTTGTAACGTGCATAGACCTGTAAGGCTGCTTACATGTCTCCAATAGAGTGCTAAGGCGATTAACGTGGTTAGCTATTAAAAGGTTTTGCTTGCAAAGTGCCCCAAAACGTCTTGAATCATCCTCATTATTTCCTTAAGATTTTGTTTCTATGCCGGCATAATAATATGACCACTGTTTCCTTTTTCAGAACGGCATATCATCCAGCGATAAGTTCTCCGAAAGAAATCTTGAAGATATTAAGGTAAGGATTATTTTCGATCGCACTGGAATATCTAACCTTGACGAGGGTATTTCCGTTCAAGCCTTGACGAGGGTATTTCCGTTCGGACAGAAATAGAGACTTTCTACACAAATTTATGCTTCACAGAAGGTTCCTAACGCCATCTATGTTACCGGTAAGGAAACAGTTCGTGTTGAGATGTCACTTTACTGCTTGTAAGTGCAGTTCCAAAGTTAAGTAACAGATGGCGCTTTGAGATAAAAAAAATTGTAAGAGGTTTTTTGGGTTTTGGGAAATGTACCCTACGTGCATTAATATTAAACAAACCCAAATAATGGGGTCAGGGAGAGAGATTACCACGCGTGCCCACCGCGGATTGGCGATTTCAAGCGCTGAGGTATGTGAATAGCTCAGACACCCAAGTTTCCTCACGACGTTTTCCTTTACGCTAGCGAGTCAGTTTCTGTCATAGAATAAAAATATTCCTACAGAAGGAATATTCATATCTTAAGGATTTATTTGCTTTATTTCTTATCTGAAAATGCAATCTCTTATTTGACAACAATAAATTACATCGCTAAATCCACTTCTAAAGTACTAGGTACTCTGTCTGAATCGGCCAAATACGAGTTGGACTAGCGCAACGACAGTTCTGTACACACTTCTAGATATTATGTAAATAGTTGGTCCATCACAGGAATTGAGACTGTTAGGATGAAATATTTTTTTTGTGATGTAGTTGTGACCCTAACTACAAAATAACGATGTTCGAATTTCTTTCGTTTAATTGTGCTATAAGACATTGCTTCTCGCTAAGTTTCATTATAGATTCTAGATCAACGGGAAATAATTTTGGTTCTATTGCTATTGTCAAAATAATTATGTAGCCTAAATGCGTCGCACTGTAGGGCACAGGCCTTCTCTCAGTCTTTAATCGTTATCATCGGTGTGAGTGGCTCGCGCACTCGCGCTTGGCAACTTGTTTTCTGAACGCTCACCGCGGCAGGCCTATTAAAACATTATTGACACACCGCGAGCGTCTTGGGTGGTCGAGGGCTCTTCTCACCTCTGCTACATCTCCGCCACTACCTACCTATTTTTACCCGACTGCGAGAGCCAAGGAGTGCTAATCTACGTAACATTAACAACTTATTATGACGTACCTACAGTATTTTTTAAATACCTACGCATTTCCCGAAACACGTCCTGATCGTGTCTCAAAAATCATGTTCAGTTGTGAATTCCAAGGGATTTTCAAATGCTTTTTTAAATATTATAAAATATGCTGGGGGAAAACCCAAAAAAAAGAAGCTAAACCTTGTTTAATTATCTGCCCAATAATTCCTTAATACAGACTATTCATGTTCCTCAGAATATATAGTCTTCAAATAAATGTTCTACTAAAAAATCTTGCAGTTTTGAACATAAGGTCTCCCTCCCTTACATTCATAACTGCGAGGTTAGCGACATTGCGCCCACCTTTTTAAAAACTTGCTCACGTTTATCTGTGTAAATAAATCAAACTGCACACGCAAAAAAAAACTACTATGGATAGTAGAAAACACAACAAAAGTCTCCTATTTATATACATATTTAAGCCTTTCACCCCACCGCCGAACTTAACAGCATAACAAACATGATTTGTTGAGAAATACAAGCGAATAATGGCCCAATGTCTTGTCCCCGAGTTTCACGGCGGGGATTATAAAATCGACGACTGTAGCTTTACCAAGATGTTATACAGAACGTCTGGTCTGTACGGGAATAATGGGAAACTTATGTCAAACTTAAATTGGAGCGACGTTGATTTTATTCCATACGAGACAAAAAAACTCAGGAAAAATAAAACATAAAAGAAAAAAAAATTTTTTCGGGTTTTTGGGTTACCTAAAAATGCGAAAAATGATGTTACTCTAATAATAATAAACTTATTAGATTTAGGTTTTTCCATTTAATTCAAAGGTTTTTTTATTGAGGGCGTAATTGCATAAAAACACTATTTTAGGAGATAACTCAAATATTTATAAACGCTATCTTCTAAGGTGTTATGTGCAAGGCGATGTTATAATTTGAGCCCGTTTTGTATGGCGGGTTTTTGTACCAAGTGAGTGAGAGCGAAAATCGACGGATTATATTTTAGCTTTATTATTATATTATAGCTTTAAGAAAAAAAAAAAAAATAAATATCATGAAAAGAAGTAGTCGTAGAGAAAATAAAAATACTGTCAATTCAAACAACTTGCATAATGAGAGCAAACGCAATATATTAAAAAAAAAACATATTTGCTCTTGCGGATGTGTGAAATAGCCGAAATTTCTTTCCATATATCGATAAGTACACGGGACTTTTCTGAAACACCCTAGATTCTGAGGAAAATATTGACTTGTTTGTTCTGCCATTGAGTTAACTGGCTGAGCTGGCCCAATTCCGAACCAAAATTGAGGTCTGAGTTGAATAATTCACGCTCAGTTATGAGTTGAATGGATATATTTTGCGATTACGTTATACTAATTCGAGCCATATAAAAGTCAAATTAACGACGCGACGTCGTATCGTGTTTGTGTGTAAGAGCCCTAATGAATGTTGATAAAGGGAAAAAGGTGGTCAGGATCTTGGCATGTGGCATCCCTTCGGGATACAGGCGTGGGTTTAAGTAATGTAAGGTTAATTCCTTCCAAGGTGGATCGAAGCGGGCTTTCTGTCTGCCTGGTTTGTGATTCTGCTTTAACAATCGGTATTCGCGCATCGCTTTAACTCTACATACGGGTTAGAGGGACACCGTTAGTCCCTGGAGAGATTATGTTTTCGCTACTGTGGTTCGATGTCACTGAGTTGACATACATAGTCGATTCTACTAGTGCTAGGTTTCGTAGATATTTATAGATAGATGGTTAATAATATTCTTTGTTGTACACAGTAATTATGTTAACATAAATTTAATAAATCTAAATACATATAGTACAATTGCCGGCCTTATTACTAAAAGAAATTTCTTCCGAGACGGGTAGTCGGCTTAGCTCTTTTGAAAGTTAGGAAGTTAGGTTCGATGGCACGATTAATTGTACAGTTGATAGCAGCTCAATATTTTACGTTGCAAGTGGAGGGATTTTATGAAAGTTATGTAAATGATTACTATGCACGCATGTAAATAATTATTCGAGAGTTAGCTAAGCTGATCGGAAACGTACATCGATTGAAGAGTTTATTCTACTAATGAATGAATGAATTTATTGCCACAAACAAACATGCTTACATACAATAATTAAAAAATAAAGGAATGTGCGTGTGACAATGATAGGTACTATTTCAGCGTTAGCTGTTTCTATTTGAAACAGCGCTGGTTTTCAAATAGCACCTCCACGCCAAATGAAGAAAACGTGTCATGCAGGTAGGGCTTACCCCTTAAAAGTAACTTAAAACTAACTTAATTCAAAATTAATAAATAGACGACCTCGTGGCGCAGTGGTAGTGCATCTGCATACCATGCGAGAGGTCCTGGGTTCGAATCCCGGCTGGGAACAAAAAAAAAACCCCAGGTCTTGGATGTTTACATGTTTGTGATGTCGTTGTTTCTGGTTCCCACGACACAGGGTATCCTAGTGTGGGGCCAGAACCAATGTATGTGCCTGTATGTAAATGTTTATGTTTATGTTTAGATAATACATTTATGCCAATTAAGAACATTATACAAAATCGAATATAAATAACGTTTATGTCAATTTAGGACAATATTTTTATACTTACTCGTATCAATAGTAGGTTAAAAAAGTTTTAATTTCAATCGAATTGAATTGAATTTTAATTTTAACTAAGTTTTAATTATAATGCGAGATAGTCAATAATGTCATTCATGAATAAAAATCCAATACTTATAAAAATTATGACAGGATTACTTAATATTATTCTGTTAATGTTCGTTGGTCGTTTCGAAAATACCGCGCCACATCTACGAGTAGTTCTGCGGCAAGCAGAGTACAAAAGCCGACCTACTGCGGTTCAGACTCGCCCTCGAACCCTCGGTGCCACCATAAATCTAATATTTATTTATTTAATACGAAGAATGTTATGTAGTCACTTGCGAAGTCGCCGCTCAAGGCCGCAGCAAGTTCAGATCTTTAAAAGGCCCTATGTCCTCGATGAGGGACAACAGGATGTTAGTATGTATTTACGTAGCAAAAATGTGTTTTCTTTACTTCATTTCGATAGCGGGAGTCGAAATAGAAGAAGAAAGACATTAATTGGGATAAATTAACACATCACAAGAAAAAAAAGGCATAACAAGTAACATAAACAAGTACAAAGGAAAAACAAGTCGCATAAATACAACATAATACAAGACAAAGTCAGAGCGTGCATCCTGTGGTGTGCGACACGTTCCGGATCACACTTGGCCAATTTTTATTGTTTGTTGTTATGCTATAGCGACTGCAGTATAACACCAAGTTGTATGTAATATCGTTTTATGATAGAGCAAAAACAAAACAAAACGTGAACAATGTCAGGTTTATTATGTAGGGATCCCCTTATTATTTTTCTTTTTTGTATTTTCGGTTAATATTTCTTGGACAACCCGCCGTAATCTTATTGTATGAGGACATTCGTAATAGGCATGGTAATCGTATCCCGTTTCCACCTTTCGGGTACGAAACCCAAAAAAAGGAGGTTTCAATCGATTATCATCCATCAAATGTAGCTCCAAAACTCGTCCTTACACTACCTTCGCCGGAACACCGTTCGGTCCCTGCACGCCTTCCAGTCCCTTCGTATTTGAAATATTAACGGGTGGGGTGTGGGGCGCTGAGTAAATATTGGCAGATGTAAGTGGATGGCGCTGCAGCGCCCCCGGTGACGTCACCGTCGCTGGTTCCAGCCGGTTTTGACTTTCGATTGTGATGGTGTGTTGGTCTGTGACGGCTTGTTTGGTGTTTTAGCCGTTTTCTGAGCTTGCTATGCTAGTAGAATCTTTGGTAGGCTTCGGTGTTCGTTGTTTTTTCGGGTGACTGTGTTTTGAACTCTCACCACTTTACAAATGAACATTTTGTATGGACTTTGAGTTCTTACTTAATTTTTTAAGTTTTGGACTCTCTATATAACTGTTCTAAACGTTTAATTGTAAATCTGAACTCTCCACTCCTATACCGACTGGAAAGCTACACAGACAAGAGTTTAACTTTTAAATACGACGATAACAGCCCCCTCCTTGCTAGCAAAAGTAAGCAATGCTCTTGACCATCTTGTTTATTGGTACTAATATTTTGTAAACTTTTCGCTTTCGAGCAAAGGCAAGAAGGATTGTCATGTGTTCGAATCGAAATCAACTCAATTTTGCACAAGTTACAAAAAGTAAATAAAGAGATATTGCTGACGTATTAGGGACGTCCCGGGCGGTTATACTTCGACCAAATAAGATATGTTATTATTAGCGAAGGGCAAGTAAAAAGTACCTGAAACCGGCGTGCGTGCATTTAACGACTAATAAATGTTAACGAACCAAAAAGGTCTGTCATGATCGTGGCAAGTGGCAAACCCTGGTCTCTGCCTACCCCTCCGGGATACAGGCGTGAGTTTATGTGATGTTCACCATCTAGCAAAGATCGTGCTTACGTGATCCTTGAATGACCCCATAAAAATCTACCGCTATGATTAGTCATGGAAGACAAATCTCTTCACAATGATAGATATCATAATGTTTACCAGCCACGTGTTGTTTTTCTGCCAAAGATGGACGAACAAACAAAAAGGAAGGATCTTAGGACGGCTAATATTATTTGTTCCGCTTACACCACATTTTTGGGAACGTGAAAAAAGGAGACATTCAACCGTGTCAATGTCAGATATTAGGTACCTACGTATTTATTTCAATCTTCGCTATGGTATTAGTCGACTTTTGATATTAGTAGCGGCCTTTATGGGTCACTTTCTGAAAAAACCGCAGACTTTGGGTAGGTAAAATATGCATTGGCCTACCAGTGTTATCTAAATAGAAGATAAATGGGCCTTCTCTCAGAGAGAGAGTATGGGGTTAATAACCACGCGTGCCCACCGCGGATTGGCGATTTCAAGCGCTGAGGTATGTAAATAAAAAGTACCCGAAACCGGCGTGCGTGCATGCAACGACTAATGAATGTTGAGGAAGCGAAAGTGATCTGTCAGGATCGTAGCAAGTGGCAGTCCCTGGTCTCTGCCTACCCCTCTGGGGTACAGGCGTGAGTTTATGTTATGTTAGGTATGTAAATAGCTCAGACACTCAGGTTTCCTCACGATGTCTTCCTTCACGGTTAGCGAGTGGTATTGCTACTATAACTTCAAAAATGTACATAACTTAGAAAAAAAGTCATGGGTACATGCCGCACTGCGAATCGAACCTGGGAATCGAATCGAACTCTCGCTTCCGAGTCCAATGTTCTACCCACTAGGCTACCATCGCTTCTTCAGCTTTTCACATCCCTAGTTAGTAAGCAAGACTAATAAGCTAGAAATCACAGATTTCGGCACTTAGCCTCATAGTTGGCCATTAGTACGTAGCAAGCGCTCAGGTATGAAAATACCACAGACACTAGGGTTTTCTCACGATGTTTTCCTTTACATTTAGCGAGTGGTATTACTATTACAAATTCACATATGTACATAACTTACAAAACAAAGTCATTGGTGCATGCCGGGGTTCGAATCCACGACCTCCCGATTATGAGGTACCTTTTGCCACAGCTCATGTAATAAATTACGTAATTTCATCGTCAGCACTTATTTAGCTCACATCCTTAAATGCTTCGGTAAGTGAACCGAATATTTTTTGTGACATGAAGCCCGTGTAAGGTGCGTCGAACAAACTAAACATGAAACAACATTTTCGGGCCGAAGCAGGATGTGAACCTGCACCTCTAGATCACCATGCCGGCGCTATTCAACTAATGCCCGGTTCCTATAATCAAGAACGACTCGTTTCGCTTACGGATGGTTAAAGTGTCTACTCAAGTATTCCTCTTAAAAACGGTTTCGAATAACGTACCGTACGATAAATGTTTGGAGATAACAATTTGTAAAATTCCTAACATTTTTTTAACATCAACCGGCTATTCATGTTATGGGACGTTTGTTAAGGATAAGTTGCCGATTACCAATAACGATTCGTTAAATATAGGAACCGGACGTTACAGTCTTACTGCCAAGCTTGCACATAATACTACTGCCAAGCCCGCACATAAGTGGGGCGGGTAATGAGCGCCGTGAAGGATTACCTAGCCCTATAGGAATGTGAGTACTACCTCACTTGTCTGACCAAAGAAAATTCTTCAGATATTCAGTCTCTCTCTCTCATCAGCGTCACTCATCAGCCTCCAGTCTCGCGTGCAAAGGTAAACACACATTAAGCGGTCAGCGCTAAGCGGGTCTCGGTGCGATGTTTTTGCACCTCAATTAACTCATTACGGCCGGAGTGGAGCTAACAATCGCTAATGAGACGCGCAAACCGAGCGCGGATGGGATCTGCCCACGCGTTTGTGCGTATGCAGTGTGAGAATGTTGCACGGAGGTGTTTTTGGTGTTAAGGCGAAGCTGAGAGTGGGGATGCGGTCCAATGACATTTGAAGAAGAAGAAGAAGAAAGACATTTATTATACTAACAAGATACATCACAGAAACAAAATAAGCACATAAGTAACATAATATGCACAACAACAGAAAGAAAACTAAATACAGAACAAACAAAACGAATAAATAAAACAGGACTATAGATGTAGCCTGTGGTGTATCTACGTTGCCACAAAAGGCAGCTGACTCAGCGTTGTGCTGAGGAAGTGATCCCTCAGCGCTGATTTTCAGTCAGTGCCTACGGTAACCCATAATTGTACTACGGAGTGCGTGCCGTGGTGCAGTTAAAGAATTAAGTCAAATTCAGTAACATACATACAATAAAGTAAAAAAATAAATAAAATATCGTCATAAAATACTTACATTTTGATCATTTCCCAATTTAAATCAAGAAGCTGCTAGGAACAATGAATTAAAGTTAATTTTTTAATTAACTTAACGTACCGTAACGTAACGGGCACTCGTTATGCACTTATAATGGAGAACTGGCACTGATAATTTTTTAACATAATCGGAGAGACCATAATAAAAACTGAATTTGAACTTATATTTACTCGTTGGCTTTTTCATTTTACAATTTTCCAACGTTTCGGTTCTTTTGCAAGTGCCGTGGTCTCGGTAGACTGAAACGTGGGAAAATTGTAAAATGAAAAAGTAAACGAGTAAATATCCGTTCAAATTCAGTTTTTAGTATGTCTAGTGCTCGTATTAACCTTAGAAAATACTATGCGGAGTGAACATGTTAAAAGATAAATAAACGTGGTATTTTTTTTCTCGTGGTACGACTAATACTTTTCATAGTATACCTGTTGAAAACTCAATATAATCACGTGGTACAAAAACGCGCCATACAAATCGAGCTCAAACTATGACGTCACAACTTGCATGTAACGCCCTATATCGAATAATGAATGAAGCGTTTACCAATATTTGATTATCTCGTAAAACAATGTTTCATATGCATATACAGCCTTATAAGAAAACGTTTAGATGAAAAAACGAAATCTAATAAGTTTTTGTTATTAGAGTAACTTTATTATACGCATTTTTTTCATCCCGAAAATCACAAACAAAAATTTTTTATGTTTTTATTATAGCTTCTATGGTATAAAAGCAATGTGACTCCAATCTAAGTTAGGCACACGTTCCCCATTTTTTTAATTATTATTTTTTTCAATTTTGTAATGACGCTGTCAATCTGCATAAAAATTATAAATAAAACGAAAATATTTAGCTTTTGCTTCGTGCGAGTGTTTTAATTATGTGAAGAAACGGTTTTTGCAGAAACAAACATAGCATACATTCAGGTACGTCTGTATCCCAGAGGGGATGGCGGAGATCAGGGTTGGCCTATGGTTGCAGGTTTGGCGTTATTTCATTAACACGTTGTATGTATGAGGCCTTCCAAAAGTTCAAATTACAATGTCCCAGGCAGTGCAGAGTCCGAGTGGTTCCTTCACCCATTTAGTGTGAGTGAAGGAGTCACTGGCCGCTGCATAAATCGTCTCATTACGTAGATCATCATCATCATCGTCGTCAGCCATTTGTCGCCCACTGCAGGACATAGGCCTCCCTCATGGTTTTCCTAACCATGAGGGGTTTTGCCATAATCGCCACGCTTGGTAGGCGGGTTGGCGATCGCAGTATGCGCTTGGAATCTCAGGAAGATGCTGCTGTCCGTCTCCTGGTAATGTATTTCCTTAGTCGCCTTCTACGACATCCACGGAAGGAAATGGAGTGACGCTATTCTTAATCCGGCCCCACATGGACTTACGTAGATGCAAAGGCTGAAGTTTTTTTTTTAAATTAATAAATTCAGCCTACCCAGCCCTACCCCTGGGAGCCTAGCCGTAAGGGAACGTACCCATACTACGTGACCCGTTTCGGGAAGGAGGGGGGTCTTCAAAATACCACGCTTGGTAACAGGGACGGGGGGGCTTAGGTCTTCGTGACGTAGTCAATACGCTCCAGGGAAATCTCGCGGTTTTTCGAGCTATATGCAAATTACATTCAGCGATTTTTATTCACACGTGGCACAGGACATATGCTGGGACGCCAGCTGATTTAAAACTGACAGTTTAAATACTTTTTTTGCAATCGTAGTGAGCCAAATATTTTTTAAACTTCTTGTTTGCAAAAAAAAAATTTAAAACCATATTTATGAATTACTACGAGAAAACTGGAGGGGGGTCTTGGCATATACTACGGGTGGTAACCGAGGGGGGGGAAGGTGGATAAAAAAAAAATGGGTCACGTAGTATGGGTACGTTCCCTAACTTGACCATACGCCTACTCTGCGACACAGCCCTAGCTGTAGCGGGTCTAGAGATAGTGGTAATACTACCGTATTACTGGCGTGACAAAGGGTTTGGGAGCGCTAAAATGCCACTCGTATTCCAATATCGATAGGCGTATCTATGCCTCGGATGACCATATGGCTAACACTGTTTCTGTTTAGACCTGCTCCTATGTTACGCTCACCAAATCCTGAGCGATTCCAATCGTCTGTCAAATTCCATACTGATTTGACAGTTAGACTTTTCTTGCAACCTTCCTTTTCGCTCCGTCAACGATACGAAACGTTTTGTGTTTCCGTTGAATAAAATATTTATTGGAATTTTTCAACATCTTGTTTGTCAAAAAGTGGTTTATTCGTTGACGGAGCAAAAGGAGCTTTTAAAACCAACTCAACGCGCACTCTAGCTATAGGTTAGCATAGCACATAGTTGCCGGTTAGGTTGGATTGTGGTATTACCAGCTATATTTCTCTTTTAGTTTGATATCCTCATATTACCGAACACAGCTTTACAAAACAATTATTGTTTGTTAGGTAAAGCTTGTTCTGAACACCTGATTTTTTTTTCACTTTCTTAGTTGTTATCATGCAGTTCTCCATGAAATTTATGGGGCAGCTGATATTGTTTTCTTACTATTAATTTGTCTTAAGCTTGTCCTGGAAAATAAATATATATATTTTTTTACCGGCCGGCGTGCGTGCAACGATGTTGATGAAGCGACAGACATTTGACAGGATCGTGGCATATGGCAAACCTTCCTTTCTTCCTACCCTTCCGGGATACAGGTGTGAGTTCATGTAATGTTTGTAACACCCAGTATGTTCCACGCCGAAGCGCCATTTTACCTCCCCCCGTCTAGAAAGCGCACGGTCAGCTGTCGTGTCGTGGCATACATTAGCCGACGCGTAATGTGCCCGCCTGCACTCGCGCCTACGTTACTGCGAGTGAAATATCGCTTCTGAGCCCTGCCGAGATAAGATACGTAGGTACTGCTCGCGTTGTTTTGCTTGCGGGTTTCTACATTACATTACGTAGAGTCACGCATGTGTGTATACTGGAGGGGTAGGTGAGCCAAGACCAAGGCTTGCCACTTGCCACGATCCTGACAGACCTATTTCGCTTCATCAACGTGCAATAGTCGTTGCATGCACGCACGCCGGTTTCCTGTACTTTCTGTCTTGCCCTTTGCTAATACGACCCCTGTTTTGGTCTTCTTCGCCCTAATAATAACGCTGCCTAAATACGTCCCACTGTAGGGTACAGGCATTCTCTCGGACAGAGAGTAGGTAGTGGCTTATCACCACGCGTGCCTACCGCGATTTGGCGATTGCTGATATGTGTGAACACCTCAGGCGCTCAGGTTTCCTCATTAGCGGTTTTCGTCACCCTAATCCTTTGGGCACGGAACCCTAAAAATCGCAATAGGGCTTGATATTTCTTGAAGTAAAGAGGTCAATGAACGACCTAGGACGAGCAATAATAATAATAATAATAATTTAAAAAACTCCGTACGTATCGTGTCGAAGCACGCCCTAAATGACTAATCTTCTACTTTTTTGTTACATACATACATAAACTCACAGCTGTATCCCAGAGCGGCAGGCAGAGACCAGGGACTGCCACTTGCCACGATCCTGACAGATCACTTTCGCTTCCTCAACATTCGCCGGTCTCGGGTACTTGTCCTTGCCCTTTGCTAACAGATCCCCTTTTTTGTTGTCCTGGCATTATCCTGACCGATCGAATTGAAGGTTCTTGTACCAAAGAAAAAAACTCATATTGTTTTCGTTTGTTGCAGAGTTCTCTTCGCGCGTCCGAAGCGGACAGGCGCCGTATGATGGAACGCATCACCAAGCTGGAGGAAGAGCTCCGGCTTCAAAGGGTCACTAGCGGGTCAGTGCAATAAGAAAGTGACTCGTTTGTCTATTGGTGTCTTATATTATATTATATTCTTTTTTTTGTTGCACTAACCCGTGATAACCCATTAGCTCAGTTGGGAGAGCGGTGTCACATTATATTCTTTTTTTTGTTGCACTAACCCGTGATAACCCATTAGCTCAGTTGGGAGAGCGCTGGCCGGTTAGCCAGAGGTCGCGGGTTCGAGTCCCGGCATGGATGGAATTTTGAACCTCTAAATAGGTTTTTAATATTGGTGTCACATTTGATTATCATGACAGGAGTTGTGGGATCGATGCCCGCGGGGGGCCACTGATTTGTACAATTGACCTCAAAGAGAGAGTATGGGCTCAATCACCACGCGTGTCCGTTTGCGAGTGGTCACTTGTTACCAATAATCATTAGCTATTGCGATATCAATCTCTAATAGTGTCACAAACATGGAAAACACTAACGGTCTTTTTTATAAAGAGTCGATTGCACTAAAACACTCCTAAGATGGAGTTAAGGCTGGTTTATAAGTGGGTCTCCTGCCATAAACCGGCGTTAACCCCATCTTTGGATTTTTTTTTGTTTTAAATAAGACTGCAAGACATTACCTACGAAATTTTATTTTATAGTGCGGCACTAGAACACATATTAGGGGTTGAAGTATGAAATTGCCGTTTTATTGCAATAGGTTCTTTGAATTGACATAGAATCTTCATGGTTTGAGGTTTTCGAATGAAACTTTTTTCAAATGGTTTCTATGATGTTCTTTTTTTAAAAAATGTGAAACATTTGAATATCGACTTTCAATTGTTTTTGTTATTCAATTTAGACAAGAACGCAAATAGGGCACATAAAAATTCATTGCTAGTATAAATTCACAACTGAACGTAACTTAGAAAATTAAAGATTTACATGTGTTTTTGTTATTCAATTTAGACAATCATAATAATAAAAAAGTTCAATGCACTAACACTAGCACTAGTCTAATATATAAACTCTGTTAACAAAGGTATTTCCAAACCAATAAAATGTCACTTTAAAATACAATATAATGTCAATAAAAAAAAAAAAAAAAAAAAAACACACACTCACACAAGTACAGTCAATTAAATAAACCGCCCCGAGACATGTCCGACCCAAAGGTACCCATAACACTGGCAGCGTTACCGCGCTGCACAGCGAGGGATATCCTTTGCATCAGAAATGCCCCTGAGCGGTAGTCAAAGCCACGGTTCCTGAGACGATGCCCTATCTCCTTGACAAAAACTTTCCCCTGGGCACCCCAAACTCCAGTGGTTTCTACGGCGAGTGGCACAAACAGATAGCTGCTCATCAGCTGGCTATATTTTGCACACTTGAGTCTAGCTGCAGCTTCAGCAGCTGAACCAGGTACGGCAGCCGTAGAACCCACGTGTGAAGGTGCGAAAGTGCATACGCAGGTGGCATCCCAAAGCAGACACCGACCCCTCTCCCACGGTATCAAAGTGAGACCGTCCGGACGCTTTCCATCACTACGCATCAACCCCGGCGGTTCAAGAACCGCAGGGATATCCGCCGAAATGAGAGCCCTCCGAACGATATCATTAATGGAATGATGCCGTGAGAATCTGCCCGCGCTCCGAACGCAATAAAGCCCATGTCGGCCCCGCGAATCCACCTCCGCACCACAAACACAGCGATGCGGTTGACAGATGTCACAACCCAAACGTAGCGCCACCGCCACACGCAAGGAATTGTCGTCTAAAAGAGTTCCCAGAAAGGGTGAAGGCAAAGCATGGAGCCAAAGCCCGGAGTCAGGCTGGGAAACTGCCCGCAAACGCGCAAGTTCAACACCAGAGCACTGCTCCACAAGTTTATCCAGTGCTACTCGACACATCTCTTCGTCCCAAGCTCGCTGCCGATCAGGCTGCTCCGGCAAATCACTACTTGGACAAAAAGCCCGCCACAGCCCCAAAGCCTCCTCCGCAAAAGGAATGCGGAACCCGTCACCATTAACTCGTAAAATGCGAGTGACCAGGTCCAACACGCCCCGCGAGAAAGCCAAAAAAGCCGGCAGTTCAGTGTCCTGCAGACGACGAATGCCCAACCCGCCATGTCTAATCGGCAGCGCAGCCTGGGACCACTGGAAAGCAGTCATTTCGATGTTCATAATACACTCCAACAACTCCTTGAGCATGTTATCGTACATCAGTGACTCCTCTTTGTATAACCAGATGGGAGCAGTTCGCAGAGTGTACGTTAGCCTCGGGATGGACAGGCAGCTTCGCAAAATGACTAAAGCCACATGCGCAGAAAGTTGTTTAAGATGTGGCTTGGTCCCTGCCAGAATTTTTAACTTTGTCCTCAGTACCCCCGGCACCCCCTCCGGAAAAACTGGAGCACCCAAAAGTGTAAACCCCGCCTTATCTAAAATCCTTACGGCTGGCATTAAAGCATCTACTCGCGTTTGCACAGCTTGAGGAAGTTGCCCTGAGCAAGGAAACAATTCACACTTTTGCGTGTTCAAGTGAAGCCCCAATGTCCCGAAGCTCCGAACCAGTGTCTCAATGTCATCCATGACTACCTCCGGGCTACCCCCCAGAGTACCATCATCCAAGTACCACGTGTTTAAAGGAGATCGTCGTCTTATATCGTCGGAAGCGCTTCTGGAGTAAGCAAAAGCCCTAGTAGCATGAATTGCGGCCTCACAACCTAACGGAATGCCAAAGCCCAATTGCTGAGGTTGCAAATGTGAAGCCATGACGTTCCTAACCGCACCGCAACCTAGCTTAGCAACCAAACGCCGAAGCACACTGCCTACTGCAATAGGGCGGATACCACCATCTTTCTTCTTCAGGGCGCAAAGGGAGGCGAATTTTCGCAGTATCCATCTTTCTTGTCTAAATTGAATAACAAAAACAATTGAAAGTTGATATTCAAATGTTTCACATTTTTTAAAAAAAGAACATCATAGAAACCATTTGAAAAAAGTTTCATTCGAAAACCTCAAACCATGAAGATTCTATGTCAATTCAAAGAACCTATTGCAATAAAACGGCAATTTCATACTTTAACCCCTATTATTTTGTCGAAAGTATACTGATTATGTCATCATCATCATCATTCAGCCACAAGAAGTCCACTGCTGGACATGGGCCTCCTCCATGGATTTCCAAAAAGACCGGTTGGAAGCGGCCTGCATCCAGCGCTTTCCTGCCACTCGGATGAGGTCATCTGTCCATCTTGTGGCTGGTCGTCCTACGCTGCGCTTGCCGATATGTGGTCTCTATTCAAGAAACTGTTCGGCCCCATCGGCCATCAGTTCTGCGTGCTATGTGCCCCGCCCACTGCCACTTCAAATTACTAATCCGCTGGGCTATGTCGACGACTTTCGTTCGTCTACGGATCTCATCATTTCTGATTACTGATTATGTAACGGTTATTAAAAAATCTGGAATGTGCGAGCAGGAGAGACGCCAGAAGTAAAAGTGTCCTTAATCCTTTCCCAATTAATTTTCTATAGGGCTGAGCCTCATCTTTCACCACATTAATGCCCTCGAATTTGGCCTTTAGGTTATGTGTTAAATTTATCACCTCCCATGTAGTAAAAGTTTAATAAGTAAACTCACGCCTGTATCCCGGAGGGGTAGGCAGAGACCAGAATATGGCGGTTGCCACAAAAAGAAAAGTGTAGGCACTAAAATGAAGAAGCAGATCTTATCTCTCGCCTTATAACTCGCCTTTGTACTTGCTATTTCTTATGTAATGTCCTGTTTAATGTTTCGTAAAAATAATAAAGTATATTATTATTGTTATGAGCGAGTATGTCAACTGCGTAATTTCCCCGCCCAGACTAGACACGCACGAGAACGGACCGCTGAATGGCGGTGACGACGCGGAGGCGGAGAGGCTGCGCCTGCGCAAAGATGTGGCCGACATGCGCCGGCAGAAGCAACACGCCGAGGATCATGCGCTCAAGTGAGTGAATTAATGAATGATTTATTGCCACAAACAGGCATGCTTGTATAACAATAATAGTAAATAAAAGAAGTGTGCATTTGACAATGATACTATTTCAGCGTTTTGACTGATACAAGTAAATACGCTAGCTGGCCCACATCAAAAGGAATTAGAAATATTTAAAAATAATATCGATTCGAATGCATTAAAGTAGAAGATGGTTGTATAAATTCAATTTAAAAATATTGTTTTCAATCATTGATTTAAAATGCCGAAAACGTTCTCCACCATGATTGTGACGTCACTAAATATGTAAAAAGTTCGCGATGGTTACGCCCCAGTCTTGTTTTTGTTTCAAAACTATATGACGCCAAGGCAGAGGTAATCATAGAGCATTATGGCTGACAATGTTTTCATCTGTGCATGAATGTTGAATGTAAAATCATGGTTATTATGAAGTTTTTTTAAGTCTCAAAATAATTCTATATTCTTGGCGGTCTAAACAGTTTCCAATACCGTATTATTCGTCTGGCATAGGGTTAGGTTAAAAATCAAGTACAACACTTAACTCGCCTGTATCCGCGTTCCAGACTCGAACGCCTTGTGACGCAGCTCCGTTCCAAATTCAACGGCCTCCAACTGTCTCCGAACGGACCCGAATCGATCGCGAGCGATCCCGAGCACGACCCGAGCGCGCGGGCCCACCGCCCGAGCGAACCCGAACACGACACTAACCACGTACGGCGGACCAGCGTTAACTCTTCGAGCAACTCTACCGTCGTCTTCGGCCCTGTAACCGACTTGTAGCGAGCAGCCGTGAGTGTCTTCTGCAGCTTAGCTGCGGGTCTAGTCGGGCCTAGATGAGTCCTGAGAGAATCAAAGATTTTTGGTATAAGAGAGTCAGAGATTTGTGGTAGCAAAGTTGTCGAAAGCGAAGAGAACAATATGGTGTGCTGTACCAATGGTTGGGCGTGAGAAAGGTGTCACAAGTGTTGTGGATGGCTGTGTAAAGATGTAACCATATAAACGGGACTTCAACTAGATGCGCTATCCTGCACGAGTGACGTTTCTCTTTTCTGACTATTTAACTGTATGTAATACTTAAACGGAAAAAGGAACGGAGTTACATCCGACATAGAAAGTCAGCTTCGCAGAACAAAATTGAACGTTATTAATTTAGGAATCTGTTGAATAAATGGACACGGTAAATAGTGTATGCCTAGTATGGTATTGATGACATATTTTTTTAGAATCTCCAGTAAATATAATTTGACATTAAAAGTATCGTTAAAGGACATTAGAGTCTGAGACTCAAAATACACGTTAATAAGTAAATTCATGTGGACACATACGCAGCGGATAATTAGGAATAAAAAATAAGGTACTTATGAATGGTGATTATGCTAGTCTCCCATCTTAAGTAAAATGAGAAACTATCAAAAGAGTTATTACTTCAAAGGTAGTTTTTAATTCTTAAGGACGAAACCAGTTAACGTGAACATAGTCATAGATCGTTTGCACATCCCTTACTGTCTTTACAGGTTATGTGTGAGTAATTCGGTATTTGACACGCTCAACAATAAATTATTTCATATGCTCGATTAAAACAAAAATTACAAAATATCTCGGAAAATGTATCTCTTTTAGTCAATTAAAAGTTATTACAATTTTGAAATAGATTAAACATTAAACAGTGCTCTGAAATGTGACCAGTATTTTCATACAAAATTCCGTTTTAAAAGTAACTCATTTGATATTTTGTCAAATACCCAATTGACGTTGTGTAATGCGTAGTAAATTACTATAAGTCAATTACTAAAGTAGTCAATTACTCACACATACACTGTAAAGACAGTAAGCGATGTGCAAACGATCTGCGACTATGTTCACGTAGTCACTGCCAAAAAGATCTGTGCGGACTATATCACTGCGGTAATGCTCACGACAGATACCATTTTATGTTTACTTGAATTTCCACCATTTTGTGGTGCTCGTATTGACGTTTACAATTTTTATGCAATCCACTTTTGGCACCTTTGAGCTGAGAATACTGTCCACAAACTTACGCGAAGAGCAATGCAAATTTTACTTTATGAGGTAGATGTTAAGGCTCAAAAGGGCTGTAAAATCGTTATGGTGTTTTTACCAGAAAAAACAAATGTTTGGTTAATACTATGTGTAATGCGTAATGACATTTTAAATTTGTTTTCCCAGTCCTTTTGTTGACCCACGATATTTTTGTCTGCTTTTTGCGTTCGTGAAAAGTGTTAATGAAATAATTGGTTTCTAATTGCTTAATACGATATTGGTGACTTTTTATTTGTACTCAATTGGTATTGTGTAACGTTACATAAATTGCACGAAAGAACACTTTTTATGTGATTATTCCTTAGGGAAATTGGCTCATTATTTTTGTGATTGATTTTGTCTCAAATAAGTTACGAATTTATTTTGTCTGTAGAGCTAGAAACATTTTGAATGTGTGAGTGTGGCCTCTCTAAGCTTTTAGTAGCATAGATTTAGTTTGCATATCGTTTGTTAGTTAGTGGTTTACGAACAATTATTGCGTGAATTCGTGTGCTCGGTTGTTACTCGATTTAAATAATGACTACTCATAGATTATTTTAATTTCCAACACTCAGGACGTCTTAAAAATACTAACTCGCTAACCACCGACATCACGTAGCATAGACTGATTATAATTTATTAACTTATTTTTACATAATTAACACTTCATACCAAATTAGAGATTTTTTATCGTCAATTCATGATAGTTCTTAGATCAATATAATATAGTAGGTAACTAGCTATAATAACTAGCTTAACATAATCATGTAAAAGTTATATCATGTTTGAAAAGACTTATGTTGGGAAATTAACCTACACAGTAAAATCACGATCGTTTTACAACGTAAGCATCGAATAATTAATTTCTATTGTAGAATTTATAGTTATAATAATTATCTGGTGCCTTGAATACGTAACTCGTCCGCCCATGTATTAAGGGGTTTGCTCTATACTCTTAGGACAAGAAAGTCGAAGTATGGTCAGTTAAAAAGCGGTTGAGATACGTTGACAATACATCGAAACTTACAGTTTTGTTTGATACGTGCAGACATTTTGCGAATGGGACAATGTCCGCCTAAATCATTCTTTTGGCTGTTTGATAGTGTACCCATGACCACGGTAACAGGAACGGGAATTTGGGTAATTAAGTTTACCTAATAAACAATTAAAAAAGCGATTGAAATATGTTGCTTTACAATAAATCTAAACTGAAATGTTTGTTTGATACGTAAAATAGATTCTTTTGGCCAGTTGCTAAAAGCAATAATGAAAGTATTATGACAACGGCAACTGAAACGTTGCCGAAACGTTGGCAATTTGGGTAATTAAATTTACCTAATAAACGATGTGAAAAAGCGATTCAAATACGTTGGTTTACAATACATTGAAACAATACATTTTTGTTTCATAAATACACAAGATTCTTTTGGCCGTCTCTGCCATAATGTATCAGTATACCCATGACCACGGTTACTCCAAAAACATTGTCGTAACACTGGGAAATCGGGTTATTAAGTTTACCTTAGCGATTTGGCATTAGTTGTAAGTTACAAATCTAAATAAATAAATGAATAAATAAACCTAATAACAAATGCGATAAGACCAAATGTACTCGTACAACAACTTGTAATAGATCTGTCGATTGATAAGCTATGTTAATTAGACCAATGTTAGTTTCTTAAATTGTCCACAAGCCTCCCGTAAATTTTTAACATAAGTGGCGTCAAATTTTAACTGTCAGAAGCCATGAACATTCAGGGTGTAACAAAGTCCCCATATACATCCTATTAGGGTAGGTTCTACTGGTGAATACCAACAACTTTTACTATGAGTAAAAATTCGGAATCGCAAATAAGTATCAGCTATTTTATACTGAAGTGACCACCTGCTGCATGGTATAGCTGATATTTTTTTGGGCTTCAATTCAATAATCAAAAACTATCTGCTTTCAGTTTTCCTTGAAGTTTTTCTTATTGACCACTGGAAACCCTTCGAGTTAGTTTGGGTCGTCAATGCTATGATCAGAACACACTTCAGAATATTATTTCAATACCTTAACTATTTTCTAATTCTTTTACCTTTTTAAACCTCTCTCTTTTCACATTTCGTCTTAAATGCCTACTAAAAAATATTTTTTATCATTTTTCGAACTAAAACTTTTGTGAGCACTACGCATTATTTACTTAACACCGGTTAAACTTACTCTGTTTTTTGTCGGAAGAGTCCTGTTTTAAGTTAATAATTTTTATCATTGTCACCAGAATATAAATTATTATCCTTGTAATTTGTTTCCTCCTTCAGTTTGTTACATATGTGGATTTTGTTGCACCTTGTACATTTCTTTCAGACAACATAGATCCAGAATTATAAAAAATGACCACAAGAACGTAAATTATAGTTAGTAATCTGAAAAACCTACAGAGAGTGAAAACTGACAAAGATTTTCAGTAGAACTTATGTCAGTTAACAACTGTTTGTAAGCTTTTATATCGACGGACCGATTTCAGGAAACTGCCAATATTTGATTCTGTCGTCATGTATAATTCAAGTCACGAGCTGAACGTGCAAACACTTTTTTGCTGATGGTACTTGCAAGGCAGATAGAGGCCAATGTCGTCAACTTGGTGCCATTAGATGTTGTCTGCTTAATAGATTATGAGTGTAATGTATGGTTTGGGCAATACTATACAGCAAGTGGGTACTTTAAGTAAGTACGATAAGTCAATGGAAAATTATAGAATATGATTCACAGAAATTGCTGCCAATTAATTATTTTGAAATAGATTTTTGTATGGATAACTACACCTAAAAATATGTTCTTAGGCTATCGTAGCTATTGTTGTAATAAAGTATATTTTTATGTATAGTCGAACTGGTTATAATTTTTTTTTTTACGAATAATTATGTTGTTGGGTGCACGAAAATACTCACTCGATTTGATTGCATTATTATAATCACGGGATTTTACTTTTCAAAATATAATTGTTAAAATTTAACAATAAGAAGGGTTTTTAAATAAAAAAGTTGCGTAAAAAATACGTTTTTAGTTTTTGTTACTACGTAATTATCCCACACAGTAAACTTTGAAACTCCGTGCGACGTGTTGGTGTCCGATCCCTTTATGCGTTAATAATGAGGCTCAATTGCGTTTAACCCCAGCCTTCCGTTACTAATTTAGTCGAGAGTGAGAAAACAAGGGCTTTATTTTCATTATGTTTGATCGTTTTCAATAAAAACACTGGGTAAAAGCGCAAAGGGCGGGCGGCGGCGCGCGCGCACGTGGCGGCCGCGTGCCGGCGCCATCTTGCGACGCCATCTTGGGCGCGATGGGTGGGAACTTCCGCCGGAAAACGCGTCACTGAATACATTGTTGTGGGAAAGCTTATCGGAGGTGTCGCGATGTGCGGTGTGGCGAGGAGATAAGTTGAATGTTTTTGTGGTTGAAGGGGATGATCTTGGTTCAGGGGTTAGGTTAGTTCTGATGGCAGTTTTTGTTGAAGTTTATAGTTTATGTGAGATAAATTCACAAAAAAATTCTTAGATACCTACTTACCGACATGTGATTCCATAGGCTGCAAAGCAAGCTGTTAGCATGATCTTTTCAGTGGGAATTTAAGAGTGAGGGTGAGATAGCATGACTCTGAAGCTTTATCGATCTCGATACGAAATTTATGCTAAGTTGAATATAAATAGGTTTCTAAATTCGCATGTAACACGGTACGTTGCTAACGATACGATATGGAAATTGGCTGGAGACCAAAGCAATCGATATTAAACCATAACTTGTGAACGCATTACAAATTAAAATAATTGCGTCGAGAGCGTTTTGCGGTAGATAGCGTATGAAATATTCAGTGGTCGGTGCACTGCACAGACTAGAATTGCGCAGAGAAGGACCGTGGGTCCACTTGTTGCGTGTTTACATAGTGTAGTAGATGTGTAATGGATTACGGTGACCGTCCGACCTATAAAGGGATTTAACTTGATTCTTAATAGGTAGGTAGCTAGTTGAAATTTTCATAGCATCTATACGTGTTCTTATGGTGGATTGGCCAAAAAGAACTGGCTAAGTGTAAGAAGGAGTGATTGAATAAATAAAATATATGTTAGTACCTATATGGTTTATTTGATAGATACATTATGTTGTGTTATGTGTATCCTCGATGATTCCCCTTGTAGGGAACTGTAATGTTCTGTTGTACGGAGTATACCCA
Organism: Yponomeuta evonymella; assembly: GCA_963969515.1. Taxonomy (NCBI): domain Eukaryota; kingdom Metazoa; phylum Arthropoda; class Insecta; order Lepidoptera; family Yponomeutidae; genus Yponomeuta; species Yponomeuta evonymella. Next base: position 11,929,916 of record OZ018362.1, read on the forward strand.
GAGTATACATACCTACTTACCTCAATTATTAATATAAAGTTGGAAACTTCTGTCTTTTAACATTTTGTACCGTGCGGCGACAAATTGGACGCGAATCAATCGCGGCCGGCTTCCGACCTCATTATTGGACATGAATTAATCACACTTGTCGATTTTTACTGCTTTAGGGATGTGCTGCTCGTATACATTAATTTGTATGTCGATAAGTGATTGATTTTTGCTTGCTTTCTCGGCTTACGCATCAATTTGAGGACACACTTCGAGAATAGAAAAGGGAGGTTAGAATTTCTTAAATGTTAACAAGCTTGAAACCTTAGGGCGTATGAAATGGGAGCGAAAAGGGTTTGTCAGAATCGTGACCAACCCTAGTCTCTACATGTTACACTTTATTGTACATAAATTTAAAAATAAAATTAGTTAAATAATAAATAAAAACCGACTTCAAAAGTATAAATTGTAGTGGGTGCCCAAAATATATGTCCTGGTCATGAAACTGGGCACCGACTACAAATTATACTTCTCCAATACCTACGCGTATACATACCTCTAATCTAAAGGTATTCTTTGAAATTATTTCTAACTTTTTAGTGCTGTATGGTTTTGAAGTCGGTTTTTATTTTTTATTTAAAAATTCTATTTTTCAATTTTTAGTGGGGGAGCGGGAGAAAAATAAACAAGTCCCTTGTAACCATAATTTACCCTACTTAATTCGTTGCTTTAAAGTTTGACGTTCTCAATTTCCATCTCCGAAAGTCTTCACCAGAACATCACCAAATTGCCTTGGGTCTATTTTTACGCTATTCTATGAAACACGGATACTACTAAAGGATGGGTCCACTAGGCCTTATATACTGCTGTCCATTAAATAGTTCCGTTCTCAATCTCTGAAAGTCTTCACAGATCTTCACCAAATTAAAATGGGGCCAATGGGACATTATATATATTCGAACATAAAAAGCATTGTCGAAATTGGTTAAGATTTGGCGGAATTATGCGAAAACAGCAAAAAAAATCCTCCTTTTTTGAAGTCGGTTAAAAACTTAAATATCAGGTATCAGCCAGCCTAAGAGAGGTTTTAAATGATAACAGAGAGCGGGAGAAGGGAAATAAAGCTCAATAATTAGAGAGAAAAAAAAACTAAAAATCATCTATTCATTCTATCCCTTTTTTAATTTAACTTTATAATTACCAATTTTACTCTGCCTACCCATTAGGGATACAGACGTGAGTTTATGTACGTAGGTATGTAAATGGGGGCCTCACTGTAATTTGACGGAGATACCGATATTTATCTTATTTATTTGCCAGTTTCAAGATTTAGGTTACATTTAAGAAGACATTATCGTTTCCAAGCCAGCGAATACTTAAAAGCCTACTTTTTCTAACCTGCCACTTCGGCATGTAGGTAAGCTTCGTACGTTCTTGCGTCATTTCCCTTTACAATACTATGTCCAATCAACTGTTTCTCCAATGTACCTACCTACCTACCTACCTACTGTTGTGTGTGTTATGTCCAGGTTCTTAGTTTTTTACTACTGCCCAAAAAAATTTAAAGGACCTATTATGAATAAAAAAATTCGACTACGAAACAAGGCCTATACTCCGTTCCACGAGTCGAACCCCTAGGGAACATATACTCGCATCTCATTGGTCAATGCGCGCGGCTAGAGATAAGCGAAACAGTAAGCGAAGACGGTCCGCTTCATAGGGTGCGAAGAATGCGTCATGTAAAACGATCCTAAGAAATGCAGTGGCTATTGAAGGTCACGCGCATTAGCCTTTGGGCGCACAGCGACGATTTTCTTTGGGAGCTCGTTTCGAAGAATGGAGTATATAGCCTAGACGTGCTTGTTGTATCTTCAAACTAATTTGCGCAGTCGGATTGACGGATTGAGTTTATAACGGACACGTCGATTGGAAACTCAACCCGCGGATTTTTGTTCGAAGTTATCTGCCTTAACCTTTTTTTTTTGTTTTGTCAATACTTAATAATTTTGCTTTTGAACTCTTGTAAAGTAAAGCCAACTCTTTCCCAAAACATTCCCTTACACCACACACACCCCTCTCCCCGACTGCAAGCTGCATCCCTATGCCCCCTCCCCCAATGAATATTGTATGTTGCAATTTGTATAATTTGATTAAAGCTCCACTCCACCTGTGACGCCCGTTCGTTAGGGGCTGTTCTGTGAATGCGTCGATGGTCGACAGTTGATCTCTGTACCTAAAGAGTGTTTTATGGGATTAAAATACCTTTCTACTAGCTAGTTGCTACTGATAATTATGTAGATAGTTTAAACTGAAATTTAGTTCAAATCAGAACTAAAATTTCACCCCATCCCACTTCGCAACGTATTATTGAAATACCTAGGTAAGGTCTTAATTAGAAAAACACGATTCCTCTAAAATACTCCTCAGAGGCAGCTTAAATAGTCTGTGGTTACGTCTTTCTCTTTACCATAGACTATTTAATCTGCCTCTGAGTAGTGCTTTAAGGAATCGTGTTTTCATAATAAATAGAATTTAATTTAATGCATTGTTAGTTCTATGGTTCCATCACTATAATTAAAATATGGATATCGGAAAATTAAAGAGCGTACGTAGGGTGTGATAATTGATTGATACGTCTATAATCATGTCGGATAGAATGGGACGTGAGCTTGCACTTTTCAGTTAGTATATGCAATATCAATAAAATGCAATGCAATGGTTGTATTGCAACAAAGGTATGCGTGTAGCCGTAATGCCTCTTTTTGTAGGCAATTTTTCTACTGGTATACCCAGCACATATGTACGCACTCTACTTAGTTAAGTTACAGGAGACTGCAACTAAAATGTAAAGTTTAATATGCTGTCGACTTTGTTTCATTATTTTCATACAGTCTACAGCTGAGTAGGTACTTTTACATTGTTATTGCAAAGTTGTCCGTAACTTAACTATCTAGAGTAGGCATAAATATTGATGTGCTGTGCTGTGTGGGCTTCATCAAGTGAGTTTTGTTTTGTTATGTAGAGTGTTTACTCTATTTACTGTACCTAGTGGTAACAATTTCATAAGCAGCCTATATACGTCAAACTGTAGGGCACAGGCCTTCTCTCAGGGAGAGAGTACGGGCTTAATCACCACGCGTGCCCACCGCGGATTGGCAATTTCAAGCGTTGAGGTATGTGAATAGCTCAGACACTCAGGTTTCCTCGCGATGCTTTCCTTCACAGTTAGCAAGAGGTATTGCTACTAAAACTTCACAAATGTACATAACTTACAAAACAAAGTCGTAAATACATGCCCGCACTGGGACTCGAACCTGGGTTTCTCGCTTCCGAGTCCAATGTTCTACCCACTAGGCTACCACCTCTCTCAACAATTTACCTTAGTTCAATCGCATGTGTTGAACCAACTTACCTATGTAGGTAATTAAGGTGACAAGATAGTAATTCAGGCCAGCAGTTCCTTCCACCATTTTAATCAGCAGTTCAGCTCATTGACTCATCTGCCAGCAATTTGCACACGGTAGTTTCTATCAATCAAGTGGCTGACAGCATATCATAAAGTCCAGATCCAGCCAGCCTGACTAATTACAGATTGATACGCGTCGGTAATGACGCAAAACGCGTGGCTGTCCGATGTGAATGGCAGAGCTGCCACCCCCTTTGTGTTCAAGTAACGGACGAGCTTTGACTTTTTTAGTTGCAGGGTTCTGTAACATTTATAAATAATCGGTCCGATTTATCTCTATAAATGAATGAATAAATGTGGAGTTGCTTTGCTAGCTTCTCCGCATAATCGATCTATTAATTATGAAACTAACAACTTTGACGTTCATTAAGTAAACATCTTGTTTTTATAGTGAATGACTTTTTTACTTTGACTCTACCACATGTATACGGTATTTATGGAGTGTCTTAAGGAATCGTGTTTTTATAAATAACACAGAATTTGCCTTCCTGCAATATAAGTGTTTTTGTTGGATGAAACCTCTCTGCAATGCATTTTTACTTGTAACAAAGTACCTAAAAAGATACTCTTTATTGGTAGAACCTCAAAAGAACCCTAAGAACTAAAAAAGTGCGATCAACTGAACACAAAACGGATGCTACCACGCGCGTGTTAGCATAATTTATGTTTTTACAAGTATTATTTTAATGTGCGAGGTGCGATTTTGAGGGACGCGTGCGTGGGACCGAAAGAGGGATAGGGAGGAATCCACCAGGCAATTGTTAAAGGGCTCTAAGAGAATCATTAGCATCACCAATTAGAGAAAAAATATTCAGATTTGCAGATATTTTTTGAAAAAAGTGGCTTTTGAATCTCACAACCTAGAACTTAAGCCTCACGAGGCGATTCCCATGCAAACGTAGTTTGGTTTTCATTCTCGAACAACATGCCGGATTGCAATGAAACTCTCGATATGCTGAAAGGACACAAATTGGTTTTCGATCGCGTATAAAATTGCGAATAAATTAATTGAAAAGAAAATTGAGCAATTTAAGGACTTTCAAAGAGGAGGCTTATGAGGCTCAAATTAATTTTTTATTAAAATTTTATCAATTCTAAGCACGGTCAAACCTCCATTTGCGCCCTCTGAACATATTGATAAAGTTTCATTGCGATCCCGCATGTCGTTGGTAAATTAAAGCCAAACTGTGTTTGTATTCTAATATACTATTTAGGCACATTAAAGACTTTGAAAAAAAACGATCTGTAATGAATTACATTTATATTCTTTTACCTTGGTGGCGCTATTGAACGCCATGGAGCCCCTTAAGGGGTGGGCTGAGATAATACGCTTTAACAGATGGGGATACTTCGAAAGGGTTTGGAAAGGTGTAAGTAGGAGACCACAAAGTGAAATTATACGGTCCTCCTAAGCTAGCGGGTAGGTAAACTTCCATTATGGAATCTCAAAATTTGGAAGTAAATAGTTATCCAAATACTGTATTTCCCATTTGTTTACTGTACAAACAAAATCACTTTGCAATTAATACTGAAGTGTGTGACCCTTTTGAAGATATCTTCATAAGGACGTTGGACAATGTGTTTTTTTTTGTTGTTTTGCGGGGGAAAATAGTACGCGTGCGGGTGCGTTTCAGAATCGTTGGTCCGTGACAGGGAGAGGGCGCGTTCTCCTGACACGCGTTTCTTTTTACAATATTTGGTTTTAATTTAATTAATTGATCACAGTGACGAATCGATTCTTCGCGGCGAGTCTTGTATAAGTGCTTTGGGGTTGGTCAAATCTGATTTCAACTTAATGACGTCGCAGTTTCGCGACTGTAGCAGGTGTGTGTGATTACTGATTCAAAATAGCACACCAACTGTGTTTTACTGAACGTTACAAGTAAAACTAGGTGTCAATTTCAAAATCTAGATCATTTTGGAGAAAAAAAAATGGCCAAAAAATTCTGCAACAAATATCTTTATTAATTAACACAGTTTACATAATTATTCTAAAACCTAGGACTGGTGCATTGAACTGGCTTTAATGCCAAAAATCTTTAGTATCTAAATAATCTTTAATGTTATAGTGGCACAAAGTGTGCTTTACACATTTTTTTAACCGTGTTTCTGGCAAGCTTAATACATCTTCAGGGATCTTATTCTAGAAACGTAAACAATGCCCCATAAAAGATATATTAACCTTTGCGGGTTTATTAACATACCTACAACCGCAATAAGAGGCGGATACACCAGAGCTATTCTTGTTGGTGTAAATATGAATGAAAGAAAAGAAAGTCAAGGTGCCCCACTGAAATAAAGAAAAAAATTGATTATACAAAGGCAGAAATTGACTGCCTTGTTGGTGTAGCTGTTAACAAGCCACCACGATGCAGATGCGGAGAGTTTTCAAGTTAATCATTCATCCCATAACTTCGATAGTAGAAGTTTCTGAATCACTTATAGGTTTTGCTCGCAACTTCGTACACGTTGATAACCCTTTTGAGATGGAATTTCCAAAAATCTCTTGTTAGGGTATTCAAGGAATATTCCTGCCAAATTCCAAAGCTCTGGCCACAGGTTTAGGCTTCGCGTTTTCTCTCTGTTATTCAAGTAGTTATGGTATTGTTTTATAAGTTAGTATACATTGCAAGGACTCATAACTAATTTTAAAAACCTCTCAAACACCATGAAAGCATCTCCATAAATTCTAACATTCCAACGCGACTTTAGCCACAAAATTGTAACCAAATTATCACGTCTCAAAATATGCAACATCATGCCAGATCTGTCAAATTCACACTGTCCACGGACGGGAACCGAACCCGCTGACCGGCAGCGAGCGACCACCCAGGTTGTATTTGGACAGAGCCCTTGTTTAATTGATTGCTCAAACCTTAAGAACAAGCATTTCTCCTGCAAGCTTTGCTCATCGGCCAAAGATTTAAGGGGATCCAGTGAGCTAACTAGCGCCACTAATGAAAAAAAATAATATCTTTTACCGATCGTATTTGCAAAAAGTATCGTAAAATCTCTCAATCATGTTAACAGTGATTTTTAGGACCCACGACAAAGAATCGAGGATCACGAACCTGGGACGAGATAGAATTTATATATTTGGATAGTTTCTAGCGTTAATGCTATCTTGCGTTAGGTTCACGGCCTTTGGTCCTAAAAAATACCATTAAAATGTTTGAGAGATTGTACTGACACTTTTTGCAAATTTGATCTGTGAAAAAAGATATGTTTTTATTTCCTCGGTGACGCTAGTGTTACGTCCTGGAGCCCCTTGAGGCTGAAATTGTGGGTTCTTGATATCAATCTACACCTTGTTAGATTTCCTCATAGGCAGCCTAAAGTCGTCCCACAGCAGCGTGTATCGTATCGTACCGTGTATGTACAGGCTTTCTATCAGAGAAAGAAATTTAGGATTTGACATAGGTATAATGTCCGACAAAAAACTTGAACAAATTTGTTGTCGTCGATGTACATGGACATGCACTTCACATGGACGTATTTGGGATGTCATTAGCGGGTGACGAGGGATGTGGCTTAGAATTTTTCGGACTTTAGTACTAAAATTTTTGTTCGGGTGGTCGTGGGTTCGAATCCCGGTATGTACCAATGACTTTGTTTTCTAAGTTACGTACTCGCTAACGGTGGAGGAAACCTGAGTGTCTGAGGTGTTCACATACCTCAGCGCTTGAAATTGCCAATCCGCTGTGGGCACGAGTGGTAAGCCCATACTCTCTCTCTCTCTCTGAGAATAGGCCTGTGCCCTGGAGCGGGACGTATATTCCAAAAAAAAAATAAAAAAACTTCCGTAAGCACTACACCTTGTTAGCTTAATTCCGGATTCACTTACTTTATTTTTTGTCGGAATAGTCCGAGTACATTTTGCTCTGATCTGCAGAGCTTAATCGTGCTGAATAGAGACGAAGCTCGCATCATCGTCGTTTGCTCGTCTCTGAGCGGAGACGGACTCTTCCGAAAAACCAAAATCTAGTAAGTGAGTCCGGAACTAAGCTAATAAGTAACAAATACCTAATGTAATATATAAAAATCTCGTGTTTCTGTTATCGAACTCCTCCGAAACGGCTTCACCGATTTTTATGATTTTTTTTGTGTATATATGGTAGGTACGACGATAGGTCGTGTAAATTAATAAGGTAATTGTAATTGAATAAAAATCTCAGACGTGTCCAGCGCAAAATAATTTTGATTTTTGTTCAATTTATCAGTCGGGCGTTACACCTACCTTTTCGAATGTGGTTGGTTTAAGTACGTATATATCAAGTTCGCGATTGTGACAGTTGTGGTAGGTCGATATCATACTGATATTGGATGAAATCAATGTGAACTATCTACCTACTTATGTACTTAGATACGAATATATTTATCTTAAGTATGGAATGAATTCACTTGCTGTGCCTGACATCACCTTGTTCGCGGGGGATTTGTAAAAAGAAATACAAGTAGTTATCTTGTGTTTTTATAATAACAAAAAAGTTTGACGACCTCGTGGCGCAGCGGTAGTGCATCTGCATACCATGCGAGAGGTCCCGGGTTCGAATCCCGGCTGGGGACAAAAACAAAACCCCAGGTCTTAGATGTTTATATGTCTGTGATGTCGTTGCTTCTGGTTCCCACGACACATGGTATCCTAGTGTGGGGCCAGAAGGAATGTATGTGCCTGTATGTAAATGTTTATGTTTTATGTTTAGTATTTATCTCTAAATAAGACATTTCAAAGTTATGTTAAATAACAAAAATAAATTTAAACATCCTAAAACGAGTCGGCTATCCCAAAAATAAACATGGAAGGGACATTTTTTTTCAAAACTGAGTAATACCCCTATTGGTTACGAGTTGGTTCCGGTAACCAATAGTGGAAATATTTCGGTTTTGAAAAAAATGTCCCTTACCGTGTTTATTTTTGGGACAGCCGAAGCGAACATAAAGTCAACCACAATACTTTCACGGACTTTTGTGGTAGGTATAGAATTTTTTTTTTTTAATCTTGTACCTTATCTCCGAGAGAGAGAGTATCGTGCCCACCGCGGAATGACGATTTTAAGTGCTGTCGAATTATAATACGTCATTTCAATACGAGCAGTTTGCTATCGCAAACGTCAGGATTCCGACAGGATTTGGTGCGCATCATCATCATCATCAGAGACACAGGCCTCCCTCATGGTTTTCCCAACCATGAGGGGTTTTGCCATAATCGCCACGCTTGGCAGGCGGGTTGGCGATCGCAGTATGCGGTTGGCATCTTAGGAAAACGCTGCTGCCCGTCTCTTGGTTATGTATTTCCTTAGTCGCCTTCTACGACATCCACGGAAGGAAAGGGAGTGACGCGCATTGGTGCGCATAACTATTGGTTATTATTGGTTTTCGCTGTTGATGTCCTTAATAAAATAAAGTAAATAAATAATCTGTGAAAAATCACATAGTTTTTGGGTTTTTACACTCCCATAATACGAGATGTGTTTTATTGTTAAGTATAATGAGATCTACACCTTTCTGAAAAGAGTTGTAAAAATAAGTCTACTAAAGCTAGCAAGCACGCCAGTGCTACCTACTCATAGATGGAAAATCGCTCCTAAACGCTTTCAGCGAGTCCTTCACCCTTTACTAGGCCTGTCTGGTCCCAGGATAGTCTCCGGTAGTCTCAACTATTTGGGAGCGAGTGTCGAGTGCTCTCCGGTGCGGGTGGTCGGTACACACGACGGTGAAGTTTATTATTGGTCATTGAACATTTCCGTTATTTTGAATATTTAATCTCCGATGATATGGACACTTGTTACGTCTTAAGACATGTTTTGAAACAAGAACTTCCTTTAATCGTATAAAAAATGCCTAGCGATTGTACTGAAACTCGTTAAAACCCTACGTAGGTAGTCTTCTTTTGTGACCTGTCAGCGTTATCATGCGTGTTCATAGAATCCATTAATCCGGAGAGCACAACCACTTGACCCTGGTCTTAAGCTAGGGTTCTGTATTAAATCTACCAGAGAAAGGAAAACAGTCCTATTTTTGTATAAATTACGTTAATTTTAATTTTGTTTATTCAGGAAACCAAGCTTATTAACAAGCTTAATAGCGAATTATAGGTTACCTCAGAAGATACAATGTACTGAGTATTTACGTTTAAAAAAGACAAATTTACAAAACCGGATCAACCAGAATCAACTCACATAAGTACTTATTTTAACAAAACTGAATTGTGAAATTAAACTTAATCTGCTAACATCATTATATCTGTAATCGTAATGGACTATTATGTTGAATTACGACGAAGTGATAAATGAATAAACAAGTAGGTAATATATATTTGTTATATATATACCTAAATGAGCAGATAAAATAAAACATCAAAGAGTACATAAAAATAGATAAGTGTATGCAATTAAGGTCGCGTAGAAATTATTGTTCGGCTCTGGGAGCGGGCTCCTTGAGCCGAGCAACTATTTGTCTCTTGAATTTATATTTAGATAACAAAAACGGATCTTTTTCTTTGAAAAGCTTATTAAATATATGGGCCAATATAGTAAAAACACATCAAAGCATAATGCCCGATGAGTTTTCGATGGACACGTTTATGAACGTATAGGTAACGTTAATTATTTGTTAATTTGACTAAAGTCCGAGAATTCTTAGTTACCCAAAAACCCGTGACCTGGAATACGTCCATGCGAAGTCAGTCATTTGGTCAAGTTATATATTAGGCATTAGGTATACCTCTCTACCGACCTCCAATACCACCGGTGAGTGTACACAGTTGTACCACGCCATAAGTTTATGATGGTTTTATGGCAAGTGGCACTTAGCTGGCTCGGCTGCCGTGTAGCCCCCCTCTTCTCCCCCCTACCCCGGTTTAATTAGATGCAAGTACCTTCTCGGTAATGTTATTGTTACTTCAGTAGTGCAGGCTCTAGGTTTGTTGTGTAGGCTTTACTGGAGCTTTTAACTATGCAGAGTTAGATACTGTCTGGGTTACATGTCATGAACTGTAAGCTGATAATGATTGAATAAAGTAGTATTTTCTGTGCGATGTTGTTTCCTTTAAAATATTCAATCTACAATTCATAGGTTTGTCGTCAAAATTCAATACACGTTCCGTATCCGAGTCTTACTTGTAGGTTAGTCTGTGGGTTAATAAAAAATGCAATGTACATCGAATCGTCAGAGTAAACCACGAATTGTAGTTCTACGAAACAGGCCCCTGACCGAACTCGGTCAGTTGTTAAAACGAAAGCTGACATAACAGACTTTTGGTCGCGATATTGTTTTTTTTAATGTTGTTTATGAATGTAATCGAAATCAAAGTGGCCTATTACAACAGTTCGTGTTCGTTCGAAACTTACATAAATCTTACTTAAATAATTGTTATTATAAACTACTACATAAACATAAAAAGGTTATAATACCTATGTGTAAGAAGAGGATATAATGAATATAATATACCTACATAGAAAGAAAAAGTAATCATTACTGATAAAAAAAAATTTTGAGAGAAAGATACAATTCCTCAGATGTACCTCTTTTATACAATTCTGCTGTCATCTTTTTATACAATTCATCGGTCAACAGCGCTTATCCAAAATTCTAGACATTTTGAAACAGTGTGAAGCCTATTTATACAACTTAGAGACAGTTTAATTCTCAAGTAATTTTAATGGCTCTAGATTTATCTAATTACTAGATGACCCCGTGAACTTCGTATCACCGACGTCAACCGTTTTTTTTTTTCGTCTCACCGTTTAAACCTTCCCTGGACTTCCACAGATATATAAAAACAACAATTAGCCAAATCGGCCCAGCCGTTCTCGAGTTTTAGTGAGACTAATGAACAGCAATTCATTTTATATATAAGATTCTCTGAACTATTCAAAATAACATTGTTTTGTACAACACACGAAACCCGTCTGGCTCGTTCAAAGCAAAACACTTAAATATGTACTGTATCGCAATTTTCTAAACACTCACCGAACAATTTACATTAAGGGCTCTCCACTACAGTGCAGACCGCACTTTCTCATAAAACCCGTCCCACGCTTCCCTTGTCGAACTACAATCGATTGCGTGACGCGTGCTCACCCTTAAAAAACAATCTAAGCTACACCACAACAGTATATGAAACTAGGGTGGCCAGCGATGACCCGGAGCTTCGATATTTTAATATTTAATTGACCCGCGGCGGTTAGAAAGTTCCCATGCTTAGGCGTAATTGGAAGGGTTATGTGTCATTACGGTTTTCGTAATACTCCGGCGCGTTGTTGAAAATTTAAGTAACATACCGTCGGTTTCTGAATTGAGACTTTCATTATAATTAATGAAAGCCTCAATTTAGAAACCGACGGTTTAGGTAATCCTAAGTATTGAAATTTATATCTCTCTCCTTCCTTTTTGAGAAATCTGAATGGACAGACTATTAATTAATACGAATATTATAGGTTAGTAATTATTCCATTTATCTAATCAGCCCATAAGCGTTATCTCTTGAGTAACTGTTACGTTAGTCTTAAAGAGAATAACCGCTGGCTTCTGCATTGAGATTTCTTTTTTTAATTCGGACAGGTTGACACTGGAGCCCAGTCACGCCTGGTGGTAAACGATGATGGGGTCTAAGATAGTACGTGTTTACCTGATAAATGCCGGTTGTCTCTAGTTCTAAATTGAGAATGTCATGTTCATGTCATGATCATACTTAAATATTTAAGTATCAGTTTCTTCTCATCTTCTCTTTCTCAAAAAAGCAGAATACTTAAGTTTTTCCTTCGTGATATTCTCAATTCAGAAACCAGGGGAAAGTTGGTGAATGTAGGTACGTATTTTGTTTCTGTATTATTCTTAGCTGGGCAGCCTACTCCATCTAAAAACAATGTCCCAGGCACTGCAGCGTCCGAGTGGTCCTTTCATCCATCTAGTGAGAGTGAAGGTATCACTGGACGTTATATAAATCATCTCATTACGTAGATGCAAAGGCCAAAGTTTTTTTATTATCAGCTATGCGTTGGCAAAGCATTTTCCAGTTACGAAACTTATAGGAACGTAAAATAAAAATCATTAAACCAACATCGAACCAAAGAAACTGAAATAAAAAATAATCAAATAAAACCCGACTGCTGAGCATTAACTATTAAGCAGGAGGGACCAATATAAGTACCTCGCATTGAGTTATAAATTTGGGTCCCGCGCCAGCTAGGTAGTTAATGCTTAGTAGTCGGACTGTTGGTTATTTTTTATTCCAGTTTTTTATTTTGGCATTTTTAGTGATTTTATTTTCTGTTACATTTATACTGATTTCATACAGCCGGTGATACTCGCGCAAACAAGTCGAATCGATAGAGATATTATTTGTCAAAGTCAGATCAGGGAACATCAGAAAAAATAATCGGACATATTGACATACATGCGAGCTAAAGACATTACCCTTCTTTTGGGCTCCGCCGCAGTCGGGTATACCATATATATGTCAATTCAATTCAATTCAATCTTTATTGCCATAAATTACAGTAAGTTCAGATGTTACTTAGAGTTAATATTGCACAGTGTAATTTTACCGATAACGGCATAGCAAGTATGTACTTAATTGCAAAATGTTCAAGTGCTATCATCAGACTTCAGGCTCAGTCGACAGCTGATCAACTTTACATTTTTCCAGCAATCATCATCATCATCAGCCATTTGACGCCCACTGCAGGACATAGGCCTCCTCCTTCGTTTTCATACCGATTTTTCGTACCGATAACGGCATAGCAAGTGTGTACTTAATTGTAATATGTTCAAGTGCTATCATCAGACTTCAGGCTCAGTCGACAGCTGATCAACTTTACATTTTTCCAGCAATCATAATCATCATCAGCCATTTGACGCCCACTGCAGGACATAGGCCTCCTCCGTGGTTTTCATAACCATGAGGGGTTTTGCCATAATCCCCACGCTTGGCAGGCGGGTTAGCGATCGCAGTATGCGGTTGGAATCTCAGTAAGACGCTGCTGCCCGTCTCCTGGTAATATAGGCAATTCCAGCAATATCGTCCATAAATAACGAAATTTTGTGCAGCGCACACCTGTAGGTAAAGACTCATGTGCTGTGAACGATAAAAACAAATAAATAACTTCCATACAACACAATCACGTGTCCCGGTTTCAAACTACGATACCCTGTGCTAGGCAGTGGAGATTCATTAAGAGATTTCTTTAAAGAAACTAACATCCTAACAGTTGCTGGTCGGTATATCTATGAAAATATAATGTACGTTAGGAAAAATATCAGTCTTTAAAACTGAAGGTAGCCAACAACTTTAAAACTGAAGGTAGCCAGCACAATGTAAATAATAGAAATAGACATTGTGACCTTTTGGGTCAATTGTAAACTTTTTAGTTTGTTACAGTAGGTTTAGGTTATTAGTTTAGTTAGGAAAAGATAGTTTTAAGTATTTAAAAATTTTAATTAGGTATTTACAATTTTAATTAGATTTAGTTTTTAGACTTAATACTAACACTAGAAAATAGCTTTAATAGTCTTTAGTATAGCTCAGGGTCGTAGTTCGTATTAACGGATCGAGTTCACTTTGCACTGTTTATTTTAGTTAGTCCACTTAGCTTGCGCAGTTGCGGGTAGACGCCACGGCAGTCTAGGGTCGAACTCCGGTGCAGTAGAACAGGCGAAGGGCAGCCTTCGATTGGGAGCGTAGAACTCGGCCAGCAACAAGGGCCCTGGAATTTGGCAAATATAGACATTTTTAGAAATGTCCGAATTCACGTTACGCACTGCAACACGGCAACTTTTCTCGTTCATGAGATTGATTCACGTAGAAGCTAGTGGGACCTAATTAAGCATTAGATAGTGATCAATGATGTGGTTTGTGCAGGCAAAATCAGCTTTGCTGCTACATGAAAGAAAAGCTACGTAATGGTGATACAATGACAATGACAAATTACTTATTATCTAATGACAAGCCCCGTACAATTGACTAAGCAATGGGTATGAATGATCGTGTTAGTACTTACATGATTTTGATGGATTTAGCACAAATAGAACATAGAAATCAGCTATAGTCTAGATGAATAAAAATTGCGGGTACAAAATAAATATTAGGCAAACTAGAATAACTAAATTACAACACTCACCCAGTCGGGGAAAATTCACAGAAACACTTTTAGCATAAGCACTGCAATCTTTAACTTGTAAAATGCTTGGATGGCTTAAATTCGGTAATTAGAATTGCAATGAAATCACTCCACAGGGACGTGTGTTCTCCGGTAAACGGGTATGTTCAGAATGAATGATTGAACGAATACTTTGCACCAACGAATATTCTCGAACGTTCCTTTGTGTGACCACCGCACATTCCGATCACTTGCGCTTGTATTATCTAATATGATTAGCGAATCCGAATGTTTGTCTGTTCGTTAGAATATTAATTAGATGTTAGTTTGTAATGTTTTATTTTAGCTTTAGAGTAATGATTAGGTGTAAAGACGTTTATTAGATAAGTAAATTATTGTATTTTAGATTTTAAGACTTCTTTTTTAAGTTGTTTTAGTACAACCGTTACAACATAAGCAAGCAAGGAAGCTGGAGCGAGTTGAGGGCGGGTGTGCCCCAAGGTGGGGTACTCTCGCCATTACTATTTTCTATTTTTACTCGCTCTCCTCGCACTTTCATCTTTATGCTGATGATCTCCAGCTCTACCTGCACTTTGACGCTAGTTCGGATCCCACTAATCCCTGTGCGCAGTATGAAAATGCTGGTCGAGCCTTTACTGCTATGAACGGTGACTTGTTGGCAATTAGGAACTGGGCACGCGACTTTGGCCTACTAGTCAACCCGCTGAAGTCACAGGCAATCGTTATTGGTAGCAAGCGGTTACGGGATGGCTTCCTGCGGCATCAGCTACCCTCGTTAATTTACGATCATATCGCGATCCCCTTCACAGATAGAGTTAAAAATCTTGGTCTCGTTATTGATGGGAATTTATCCTGGCAGGCTCAAGTAAATGAAATCAGCAGGCGGATCCATTTTTATTTCCACTCCCTAAAACGCCTTCAAAATTTTTTACCTCTTAAAACAAAAGTGATGCTTGCGCCATCTCTCCTCTTACCCCTCTTAGATTATGCCGATATTTGCTCCATGGATGCTTCCGAGGTACTAGTTAATAAGCTCGAGCGCCTACAAAACCTTGCTATTAGGTATATTTTTGGCCTTACGAAGTTTGACCACGTGTCCGACTTCCGTAGGCAACTGAATTGGTTTCCTATCAGGATGCGTCGTAACCTGCACATGCTTACGCTCCTCTACAATGTACTCAAAAACCCATGTGCGCCGTCGTATCTTAAAGAGAGACTCCTGATTCTGCCACCGCGAGCCAGACCACAGAGAGCTTGTGATACTAGAACATTGCAAGTCCCAGTCTGCAACACTGAGTTCTATTTCAACTCGTTCTCTGTGCGCCCTGCTCGCCAGAGCCTCTCTACCAAAGACAATTAGGGATAGCACGTCGGTGTCACTATTCCGTATGAATCTGAAAGAGCACTTCCTTTCTAAACTGTGATATTATTATTTTATGTAACTATGTTTTTAGTATTATAAGTACCTAGTTTGATATTTATTTTCCGTATTTTATTAATTTTGTATCTATGCAGATATTGGTTTATATTGTATATATATTAGCATGTAGATATTATAGTTCCATATTAAAAAATAATGTAGCAATTAAGTAGTAATAATATTTTGTTTGTGCTTTACATGCCCTTTTCCCGCTGTGTGTTTAACACCCTAAACGTCAAGACTGGCTGGAAGAAAATTTCTCTTGAAATAAGTCCGCCCTTGCTCATAGTCTAAGACATTCATGTTTTTTTAAGTGCTAAATTTTGTATTTTGTGCAATAAAGTGTAACAAACACACAAACATAAACTTTCGTTCCCAAAATTTAGGCTGGCAAAGGTTAATACAGCCTTTATGGGATATTATATACATTTCTACAATGAGAACCCTAAGAGCTTGCCAGAAGCGCGGTTCAAAAAATGTGTAAAGCGTCCACTTTGTGCCAAAAGTGCTACTATAACATTAAAGATTATTTAGATGACATTAATGTCTGAAATTAAAGCCAGTTTAATGCGTGAGTTCCAGGTTTTAAAATATTTACATAAACTCTGATAACTAAGGACTTTTAAAAGACTAAGTTTAGAGTTTTTTGTAGATTTTTTCTCCAAAATGTTCCAGACTTTGAAATGAACACCTAATTTAACTTGTAACGTTCATTAAGTCGCAGTTTCTGTGCTACTTGGAATAAAACACTTTTGAATTTCGAATTTGAATTTATGTTGACCAGGCAAAGGCATCATAAAGATGGAAATACACCCATAACAGAAACAGAATAAGGTTGCTACGCTGGTCGTGAGAAAGAAAGAGCTATCCCATCGAGAACGTTACCGTATGTTTTCAAATAGGGGAGCAGTACTGGCTCTAATCCCGGACAAGTGGCCGCCTCGGGGGATTCCTGGGAAGTTTATTACCGACCGAAAAGACTTACTTATTAGTACAAAATAGTTTTTTTTTTAATCTGCTAACAGGATTGATAGTTTGCGATAGACTAACGTACACTTATAAAACAAAACATAACAAAACTCACGCCTGGGTAGGCAGAGAGCAGGGTCTGCCACTTTCCACGATCCTGACAGACCTCTTTCGTTTCATCAACATTCATTATTAGTTTTGCATGCACGCTCGCCAGTTTCGGTTCATGCACTTTATCCCGATTGTATGCAATGACACCAACGGTATAGGCAGGCTCTGGTATAACACGTACCTCATATTCCAAAGGTCGCTGGGTTCGATACCGGCATGTACCTACCAATGTAGGTAGGGTATCGAACCCAGCTTTATTCTCTTAGTTACGTACTTGTGCATTTGTAATAGGAATACCACTCGCTAACTGTCACGATAATCATTGTGAGGAATCCTGAGCATCTGAGGTGTTCACAATCCTCAGCGTTTGAAATCGCTAATCCGTAGTGGGCTTGCCTGGTGATTAAGTCCATACTCTCTCCCTGGGAGAGGGTCTGTATCTTACAGTGGGATGAATACAACGTGTTACATAATGTAAAACCTGGAAATTATTTCTTTCGTATTGATAAATAAAAATACTTTCAGTTTTCATAAAAATTGACCACGTCAACTTTCGAGGTTGTAGGTACGAAAACTTATAAAACTAAAAGTTGAGAACTTTTGCTTATGGGAAGTGGTTTGTGTTATCGATTGTTACTGGTTTTCAAATTTTGCGGTATTTCAATAACAAGTTCTATGGGCTCTTTACTTAAATAACTACCCATAGGTATATAATTTTTTCCCATATTTGAATGATTTTTATCAACAGGTTGTTTTATAAACCTTAATCTCTGCCTACCCATCCGAGATATACGTATACGAGTTTATGCACGTAAGGTGTTTTTATACTTTTTTTTTGTATACGATGCTCATACGTTGGGAATTAAGCTACCTTATCAAATGTATCTAATATTACGATTGCGATTAAAACCATTACATGTAAAATACACACATTCATTCACACTCTCTCAGAGAAGGCCTGTGCCCTGCAGTGGGACGTACACGGGCAAAAAATAACAAGTAAAATATGATTTGCTTACGTGCATGGAAATCCGATGTAGGACAGAGTACGCACAACTTGTGAGGGAGGCCATGAAATTCTGAGATTGGGAATATTTAACGTAATGCGAGTTTAATTTGTGGTTACCCTACTCTCCGTAAAGGATAATCCCGGCGCGTACGTTTTCGATGCTGTTGTTTTCGAGACGGTTTCTACAGGAGTTGGCGTAAATTTTGTTTCAATATATTGTAAGTGGGGAGTTCAGTTCTGTTAATAATATTTTAGGCGACTCTTCGGAGAGTAGGTAGCAGAGTAGAAAGTTTATAATGTACCTATGTATCTAAATTTGTGTTTTTGGAGTGACAAGGAGCCTAATTATGCGCACCAAATCCTGAGTGATTCCAATCGTCTAATTGTCAAATTACATTAAATTAAATTATAAAGTGGGTTCTATTCCTTTTGGTGGGCGTCGTATATTGGTACAAATGGCCTCAGTCTGCGTGTTTGTGATGTGATAACGACGCTTGCAAAACTTTTTGTTAAATTTCCTAATGGGTCCTCCGAAACTGACCCTTATTTTAAAATATTTACAGACGCACGAGTGATCCTATAAGGGTTCCGTTTTTTTTGTACGGTGTATGGAACCCTAAAAACCGTCAGCTGTTAACAGTAGCATAGCAGACTGTTGGCGTCCGAGAAACCGAGGATTCATCGTAGGATGTTTTAAATGTAGAACATCTATAAAATACTTTTGTGTGTACGTATACATTTTGCAAAGCGCGCAGACATCGACCCAAGAGGTACCAACTGAGGACATGTTAAAATCAAACTATGACCTACGGAGTTATCCGTAGCTTAACTTAACAGAGTCAAAAACCATGGTCCAGAGCACGCTTTATCCCCGAAAATGTTGTTTCATTAACGCCCAAAGAAAAAGCGAAGGAAACAAGCTCTTGAGCCGATCTGGGGAGGGGGAGGGGAGACGGTGAGGAGCGGGCTTTCATCGCGTACCTGTGCGCTGCGCTGGCGCACCTACCTGACCTAGGAAAGCAAACATGGCGGTGAGGTCGCCCGAGTGTGGGTAAGACATCTTCCTTATCTTATTGGCGCAATACGTGAACTAGAGCAACTAAAGTTTGCAGAATAGAGCAAAATGAATGAGTTTAACTATATAAATCTACGTAATAATTAATTGGCGCTCTAAGATCGCCTTTCAGTACAATAACAAACAATAAACCGTAACATAATAATAAAAAAACCAGCCAAGTGCGAGTTGGACTCGCGCACGAAGAGTTCCGTACCATTATCTATACAACATTAGACAAAGATCGAGACAAGATAGATTAGGTACATTTAGAACAGCGCCATCTGTAGAAACCAACAAGAAGCGTTTAACATTGACATTTAACGACATGACATCGGCGCTGTGAAGGTTATATAGATGGCCGGTAGATGGCGAGCGCTGTCTTTAGACATCGTTTGTTGTATGGGAGCCCCTCTTAAATATTTATTTTATCCTGTTTTTAGTATTTGTTGTTATAGCGGCAACAGAAATATATCATCTGTGAGAATTTCAATTGCCTAGCTAGCACGGTTCAAGAGATACAGCCTGGTGACAGACCGCCAGACAGACAGTCAGGTGGACAGCAGAGTCTTAGTAATAGGGTCGCTTACCCCTTTGGGTACGTAACCCTAAAAAGACCAACGAACACAGAAAATACATAGGTTTAGGTAGCGTACGTTATGGGCAGTTGTACTCCAGGAGCGGTAGGCGCGGCTATGCAAAACGTCTTAGTCGCCACACTTTAACTTTTTCTCAACCTTCTTTTGCTTTAACTGCATGGCCGTGGGTGCCTACATTTATTGTTCTTCTTTTGTGATACTAATAGAAAAGTGATCGATTTTTCAAATTTTCCACGCAACATCTCGCACGCTATAACCTTTTAACAGACTATTAAAGCTTGTCAGTTTTTGTCTGTGTTATGGTCCACTGAAAACCATCAACAGTCTATTGTAACCTATATATTGCCACCTCATGACTAGTTTAGGCACTACGACGAACATACGCAAATACAAATATGTAACATACATACATATATTCATAAGTGTAATTATAAAGATGGTTAAGCCATAACTCGTTGGCTCTGCCATAGTTGGGTAAAGAAGGGAATGTCCATACCACTCTTACCTGTTATGGGTGTGATACCTATTTTCATACTTTTTGGTAGTGTTTTTTTTCTGTCATACGCTAAGTGCCGTAATATGGGACCACCCACGGCGCCTCAGCTGAATATTTTATAAACTCGGCCGAATTTCGGACCAACTCTTATAAAAGTGTAGAGTCAAGTAGACCCTTTTAAGAGAGCCAATATTTTCTTAAGAACTCGCGGTTAAGTCGCGTGAATTTTATTTTTCTATCGATTATTTCGAGATTTCCCTTTCCACGTCAAGTTTTACGGCAAAATATGTTTTATTTTCGTCATAATATTTATATTACCACCCAAGAGGTTGAATGAAAGCAACCAATTGTATTCGATCGTTGCGTAAGATATAAAAGTATGTATCTGTTTGAAACTTAGACCTCTAGCATATTGTTTTGAGGATAAACTTAAACAGTCTTATCTATAACAATAGGATTTCTTAAAATACTCCTCAAATGCAGTTTTGATAGTCCGTGGTAAAGGGAAAATGCATTTGAAAAGTGTTTTAGAGAAATCGTATTTTTATAAACAACAACGAAAGCCTTTTCAACGAAAAAAACTTAACATTTAAACCAAAAAAATCGCAATATTATTATGCGTGTCTGATGAAAACTCGTTCCTAAACTAGGTGTAATGACTACTCGGACGTTTTAGTGCCTGGAACATCCAATCTTTAGATATAGTAGGCTTGCCCAGTACATAGATACTCCTCGTAGCTTAGTCGAGTTGACAATTACCTATTTATTTAAGTTGTTGTTATTAACACATACTTTTATTGTCATTACCACTCTAGATCATTCTCCTATACCTAACTGGAGTTGTTTACTTATATTCTCAATAGAAATATCATCAATCTCATCGGAATAATTGCCCAATCATCATCTAAGTGATTCTATCCATTCAAGCAACAGAATTGAAGAGCCAGTAGCTCGTCTGTTGGCTCAATACAAATATGTACAAACAACACAAACATGTACAGTTGAGCCCCACTAAGCAAGCCTCGTTGTTCAAATGTAGCTTTTATGTCGAACAGTTTGCAATGATTAGCCTTTCTGTTCAACAGGAGATTGTAGCGTTTTCTCTTTCTCTGTTCTGTGGTTTTCTCTGCGACCGAAACCTAGAAGTGCTTGTTAATTATATTTGTGATCTGTTGTTCTTTTTAGGGTTCCGTCCCCAAAGGGGTAAGCGACCCTATTTACTGCCTCGTTGGTCTAGCCGGTAAGGCGCTTAGCTCCCAGAACAGAGGTCGTGGGTTTGATTCCCACTTCAGGCTCCCGTACATTTTGTACAAATGGCCTCAGTCTGGGTATATTTTCATGTTTGTGACGTCCTTACCTGGTTACCATAGCACATGGTATCCTAGTTTGGGACCAGGACAAGTGATTGTACTGTGTGGAAGTTATTATAATTTTTATTACTAAGACTCCACTTTCCGTCTGTCTGTCTGTCTGGCTGTCTGTCACCAGGCTGTATCTTATGAACCGAGATAGCTAGACAGTTGAAGTTTACACACCTGATATATATTTTTGGTGCCGCTATAACAACAAATAATATTCATCATTTATCATCAGCCACTCGACGCCCACTGCAGGATACAGGCCTCCCTTATTGTTTTCCTAATCATGAAGGGTTTTGCCATAATCGCCACGCATGGCAGACGGGTTGGCGATAACAAATACTAAAAACAGAATAAAATAAATATTTAAAGGGGGCTCCCATACATCAAATGTTGTCTAAAAACAGCGTTTGCCATCTAGCGGCCATCTATGTAACCTTCACAGCGCCAATGTCATGTCGTTAAGGGTCAATGTTAAATGCTTCTTGTTGGTTTTTATAGATGGCGCCGTTCTTAATGTACTCAATCTATCTTGGCTTGATCTTTGTCTAATGTTGTATAGATAATGGTACGGAACTCTTCGTCCGCGAGTCCGACTCGCACTTGGCCGGTTTTTTAATTGTTATGTTACTGTTTATTGTTTGTTATAGAACTGAAAGGCGATGTTAAAGCGCCAATGAATTATTACGTAGATTTATATCTAATTATCCTTTTTAGCAAACAACTAATTCTAAGCACAATCTAAACGAATAGAGATCCTAATTTTTTTATGGGGTGTATTTAAATGTACAAATTGAGGTTGCCAACCATAACTTAGGATCTTTGAAATAGAAAACCGTTATGAAATATAGAACAAACCGTTTGGTCTATAACTTCACGGATGTTAGCTTGAAACAAAGCATCTTTAGAAATGCTACTTTTAACTTAAGCATCTTCTGTTATCAAGATATTGTATCAAGATCCTGGTCCTCCGTATCAGGATCTTGATGCAATACCACTGATCTATCAAAGCATGAAACTTTGGTGAAAATAAGTG
The DNA here is from genome assembly GCA_963969515.1 of Yponomeuta evonymella. Lineage (NCBI taxonomy): Eukaryota > Metazoa > Arthropoda > Insecta > Lepidoptera > Yponomeutidae > Yponomeuta > Yponomeuta evonymella. The sequence goes on from OZ018362.1 coordinate 11,952,542, forward strand.
ACATAATTTAAGAAGAAGAAGAAGAAATACATTTATTATACCAACAAGATATATCACAGAAACAAAATAAGCAGATATGTAACATAATATGCACAACAACAGAAAGAAAACTAAATTCACGACAAAACGAATAAATAAAACAGGACCATAGATGTAGCCTGTGGTGTATCTAAGTTGCCACAAAAGGCAGCTGACTCAGCGTTGTGCTGAGGAAGTGATCCCTCAGCGCTGATTTTCAGTCAGTGCCTACGGTAACCCATAATTGTACTACGGAGTGCGTGCCGTGGTGCAGTTAAAAGAATTAAATCAAATTCAATAACATACATACAATAAAGTAAAAAAAATAAAATATCGTCATAAAATACTTACATATATTATTAGTTTTAAATCAATGTGTGTGAAATATAGAGGAACACCATAATAAATAGTCTGCTTTCTCTTGTTAGACCTTATAAAGCGCGATTAGACATCGAAGCTTTTTTTATAGTGGAAACTATTTATTTTAGAGCTGTTTTTTTTAATTTATAGCGACAGAAATTATTTGCCGTTAGATGTATTTTTATTATTGCAGTGTAATAATTTTTTCACGATACGAAGTGACATTATTTATGTTAGATACATTATTTTTATAGTTATTTCCGTTATTTTAAGAGCTATTAAATTGATATCAATTTTAAAACAACGTTAAGCGTCGTTAAGTAATTGAATTTTACTCACAAGTTACATATTCTTCAGACCCTAGAGAGGTGGAGACGCATCCACAGAATACATGCTTTACATACGTGAGGTCGTAAGTTCCAATTCCATTATGAACCAAGGACTTTGTTTTCTAAATTAAGTACAATTTTGTGAATTTGTGGTAGCAATACCACTCGCATTGCACTCGCTCTAACAGTAGATTAACAGAATAGTAGTGTACGATAAACCGGGGGTAAGTAATGAGATCTCAGGTCTGTCAGGTAGAACATATCCTGCACTAACATGTAGACTAGATGATGTCTGAATCCCATGTGAATGATGTCGCTGGCTCAACTAGTTACTAATAAAAATACATTTAATAAATAAAATTAATAAATAACTACCACACAACACAATCACATGTCCTAGTCCCAACCTAGCATACTCTGTACCATGTTCTATGGTAACCAGGCAAGGACATCCCGAAAATGGAAATACGCCCAGACTGAGGCCATTTGTACAAATGTATGGTCCCCAGTGGGAATCGAACCCACGACCGGCATGGTAATCAGACGTGATACCCCAGACCAACGAGGCAGTCATACATTCATTGTGTACAAATAACACACATATGTATTTATCAAGTAGGGACATATTGTAGGCCATACATAACCCTCACATCAATGTGACGGTCGCGGCTCGATAACACCGAAATTCTCCAGATATCCGAAAAAGGCAGAGCGCTAACTCGCTACAAATAAGATTAACACCGTACAACACCCACGGCGAGCCCATTAGTGGCTGAGAGTATTGACTCAGCACAGACACGGCCTGCCAGGACGATGAGGTTGTGGCCGAAAATGTAAGGTGACCTCTTTTCGTGGAACGTTTTGGTTAGCGACCTCTTTGGGCGGTGCGGGCTTAAGAAACAAAACGCGTTTAAAACTTTTTGAATAAAGAAGGCCCTAAGGTATGGTTGACGGATACGATAGGAAATTAGCTTTAAAGAGTTCATAAGAAGCGAACTCTGTAGCTCCGCTCATTTTGCTAGTGGCGTTACAGTTTCTTAAATTCCATTGGCACAAAAGTGGACTATTTTGTGTCAGTATGCTGCTTCAGGTAAGGCATTTTGATATTAATTATATCTTGGCATAGAAGAATAGCAATCGGAAGTGCAAACTAACTAATTACCCAGTTAACTTCAGCAAAAATTCACTCACTTAGATATTATTTAAAAACCCGAAGGGTGCCAAACGGGACCCTATTACTAAGACTTCACTGTCCGTCTGTCTGTCTGTCTGTCACCAGGCTTTATCTCATGAACCGTGTAGCTAGGCAGTTGAAATTTTTATAGATGATGTATTTCTGTTGCCGCTGTGACAACAAATACTAAAAACAGAATAAAATAAATGTGGGCAGCTCAAAAGCAACAAACGTTGTCTAAAGACAGCGCTCGCCATCTAGCGGCCGTCTATGTAACCTTCACAGCGCCGATGTCATGTCGTTTAATTTTTTTTTAAGTAAAAAGTTCTTTATTAATAAAAATGGTTACATACACAAACAGTTTACTGTGGTCACCACGCTAGGTCTAGCCTTCTTTTTGTGTTCTGTAGTCTAGCTTGTGTTGTGGAAACCTTCGTATATGTTAACATAAAGAATGGCGCATGTTTATAAAATATAATAGGCAAAATTTGAAAGAACTTGTTTAGAACTTAAGAATATACCTAGGTACAGGTAATAACTTAAATATGTAGTATGTCAATATTTGTTGTTTTCTATAGATGGCGCTGCTGTATAAATAATGGTACGGAAACCTTCGTACGTGAGTCCAACTCGCACTTGGCCGGTTCTTTAATTACATTTTTCTTTACTTTTTGGCAGGCGTGCGCGCACATGCAGCAGCTAATAAATGTTGTTGATTAAGCGAAAGTGTTTTTTTTTGGATGGTGGCAAGTGGCAATGCTTGGTCTCTGGCTACCTCCGGGGATACAGTCGTGAGTTTGTGTACCTATACATGTTTTACTTGTCCATAAAAATAAATTAGAGTGCCAAAAAGTCTTAGCAAAACCTTTTTGCCAGAATATGTTTTTACTATTGTCATCGGCGTTGTCGTAACATAAACCACTAAACAGAGAATAACAGAAAACTCACCAGGCAGGACCAACGGTCTTTCTCTCTGCAGGTCTTACTGTACGCGCCAGGATCCGTAACTAATAGACGACATGGCGAAACTATAAGGATTCCTTGTTGACTACAGAACCCTGAAAAGCCGCTGTCTTACTAAAAATAATGATTGACAGACCTCCTAATGCTACACCTGTTAATCTCCAAAATTTGGATTAAGCTAACGGGTTTGACCGTACGAAAGTCACAACACCCAAACGACAACAAAACTGATTACTGCATTAACAAGTGAATAGAGAAGACAAGTCAGGTAAAAGACCAACCTTTTTTTTATTGACACGCGCTTTTCTCCACTAAGAAATAAAGGTGCATTTTACTTGTCAAAGAGTTAGATCGGTAGAAGTCTAAAGGTAAGCTGACAAAACACAATAAAGACACGCACAATTTCGGAAACCACGTCCAGTCTTTTGTCACCTTCACTCATAGTTCCTTGATGTAAAAACATACCAACTTTTCAATACATTTTTACCGAGTCTACCAGTAGAACATAGAATCGTTTTTTGTTTGAAAATTGTATTGGTAAGTTTGTCGGATGCTACGGCGTTATCTGGATACGTTATGCTCTTTGTTGAGAGATGATCGAGTTAAATATGACGTGAGAATTTGGATGATGAACAAGTTATCCTGGAGTGAAACCTCCCACGTCTTCCGTCGCCGATACGCTGAAATACCATTATACGATTTTTAATCGTCTACTACTGCATCTGAATGCGTTGTAAATTACCGATTTTACTTACCGAATAATGTATTTGAGGCGTCAATGTAAGTAATAAATTAAATGGGTCAAAATCAGTAACTTGAAACTGGTTTGGTACACTTTTATCGCTAGTGAATTGCATATATGTATGTCACCAGAACCCAAACACTTTGCAAGCCCTGCCCCTTGTACTTTCGACTAAATTGGCCAACTTGCGTTACAATTCTGCCAATTCTTAAAAGTCTGCCCCTTCAGTTTCCGCTGCGGTCTAAAGCTTCAATAAGTTTAATACCATATTAAATACAACTTTTACTAACATTTTGTTAATTTATTTACATTTTAAAAACAAAGTCACATCACAGACTATAAAAACTGCATTTGAGGAGTGTTATAGAGGAATCGTGTGTTTATATAAGACCGTAAGTCTTTATTTCTGATTGCAGGGTCCTATTAATGCATTACAGGGGTACTATAGCATGAACGCATCGATTTCATTTCATTGCCGCTTCAGGTCTACGTATCAAACCTTATAGGAGTGAATGGAATTTAGAAACATGTCACGTGACCCGATCGTGATTTTGTCATAGTACGATAATCGGGACCCAGATCATCCTGTCGACAAGTTTGTTATCTCTTTCCAAGTAATATAGGACTAGCATTTTTGGATATCATCAGCGATAATACGACGACAATTGCATGAACGCGTCGATTTAATTTCATTGCTGCCTCATGACTACGTATCAAAATTTATAGGAGATAGATAGATAGATAGAATATTCTTTATTGTACACAGAGATTACATTAACAGAAATTCAATAAATCGCAGTACAATAGGAGTCAATGGAATTTAGAAAAAACATGTGACGTAACCCCGACCTGATTCTGTCAGTGTACTATAATCGAAACGCAGGTCGTCCTTTCGACAAGAATTTATTTCTTTCCAATTTGTCTTCGTTTCTTTGTACCAATTCAGAGTTCCTTACATTAATTCCTTACATTACGTTTCATTTGTACTCGTAGCGTTCATTAAGGGGGTGCCTCAAGCGGTAGTTTTCCTATAAACGTCGCGTCGTTTCGTTTTAATTTACAAACGACATCGCAATGAAACTTTACCAAAACGTTAAGACGCACAAATCGTTACGGTGTGTCAGGATCGTGGTAAGTGGAATATCCTCTGTGGTCTCTGCTTATCCCTCCAAAATACAGATGCGGGTTTATGTATGTACTTATTTATTTGGAGACGTTTTGATAGTGATTTCATTGTGCTTAGCATGTATAAGATTTTTATTTGAAGGTTACCCTGCCAACCTGCCCAGCCACTGTACCACGGATCAATGCAGTCAGACAGGTTCAACAAGTGTCTCCGAACAAAAACAAGCCAAATTGTGCTAATTAGTGCCAAAAAATAGAGGAAACAAAGACCCTCTAAGTACTACTCTAGTTCTAGTCTTTGTTCTCGATTATACTGTTTTGTTTACCCTCCGTGCATTGTTCGCGAAGAGTTCTGTTGAACGGACACAGTTTCGTAATGTTGTTTACATCATTAGCCTGGTTGGCGTATTTGTTTACGATAGTCCTACCAATTTAGTAACAACTTTGTTTTGAGTTTCTTTATTCATTATCGTTAGGCTAATAAGTAATGCTGCATCTGGTGTGATAGTAAAGTAGATTGATAGATAAAGGAAATTATGTAGGAAGGTAGTTTTATTTTAATTTTATAGTCTGTATACATCCCACTGCAGCCCTGTGCCCACAGGCCTTCTCTCAGAGAGAGAGGAAGGTAGTTATGTAGGTTAATTTAAATTTTTCATTTTTATTTGGGATAATAACAAACAGTGATTATTATTGAGTACTCATAGCTATAAGTACTAACATATATAGTTTAAAGCTACTAATTAAAAATAGTGTTACTTACTTGAAATAAAATAAATCTTATATTATTATTATAGCGCAATTACCTGTCCCAGTATTATTTCAATACTAAATTTTGATACTTGCTTTAGTGAATGTATGAAACAGCGGAAGTTTGGAGTTTTCTGTACAGTTTTCTCTTATACGATCTAGATCTTTAAATGGACCTTATGCTATTATGCGAAACAGGATGCCATTACAATTAATTACGATATTTTTATTTTAAGTCGATACTTTTAACGCTAAGCTGCAGCTTCTTTGAGATGCGGTGACACGCGGTGGTAGCAATAGGTTTTGTTTCCACTTTATCTGCCCTACCCCACTCTCTTTTATTAACATTAAAAAAAATCTAGGCTGGCTAAAAGAAATTTCCTTTCAAATAAGTCCGCCTTTTTATTTAAGTTTTAAGGCTTATTTAAGTTTTATTTGTGTTAATATTTTTAATTTGTATTATTTTATTAAGTGTAACAAACAAACAAACATACCGACATTTGGCTAAGTTGTGACGTGTACGCAATTCACGTGTTAATTTAATGGAAGTACCTGGATGACCAAGCTTTGCTCGGTATTATTTCATTGTTTAATCGTGTTTATTGGAAATAATATTTAGATACGATGAAAAAAAAGGGGAAAAAATTATCGGACTGGAGATATCTGATCTGGACTCGAACCGGGGTCTTCTGGTTTCGGGACCGCCCGATTTTCTAACTGAGCTATTACAACCTTGTAGGTGGTGGCGAAATTTACCTTCGTGTTCTAAGCAGTTTTTCATAGCCTAAAAACACGGATAAAACGACGAACAAAAAATGAAACCTAGCTAGATCAATTTATCGTCCCCGAAACCCTCTGCATACTAAATTTCATGAAAATCGTTGGAGCCGTTTTCAAGATTCAGATTTTATATATATTGAAAATATATACATAGGTATATACAAGAATTGCTCGTTTAAAGTTATAAGATAAGTCGGAAATAACGACATAGAAAGTTTTACTAGCAAAAATATACTTGAACTTATTCAATAAGTTACTTAGGAAATTGAAAGCTTATTTTGGCTAAATGTTATTAATTAAATGCACTCATCTCTCTCTATCTATCTATCAATTGTAACGCAAGTTGGCTAAATTAGCGCTGAGAGTAGCGGGCCAGGATAATTGATTATGTTGTGTGGATATCAAGTATGTTATGTGTGTACACCTAATTTAAAATTATGCTGACCATTGTTTTCCTTTTTGTTTTTGTGTGTGTCTCAAAGCTCAAATAAATTTCTTATCTATTTTACTTTACACCTTGTATAAGTATCGATTGAGACGATCTTCATCTTACAGAAGAGAGCCATCCGATTTATTTACAAGTTAGGTAGTAGAGATTCGCTAAGAGATTTCTTCAAAGAAACCAACATCTTAACAGTTGCATGTCAATACATTTATGAAAATATTATGTACGTTAGAAAAAATATCAAAGACTTCAAAAATGTTGGTGGCCACCATAATGTTAATACTAGAAATAAACATAAATTGTCATTTCCACTATTTAGACTTGCAAAAGTTAACACATCCTTTATGGGGCACTGTATAAGGTTCTACAACAAAATTCCTCAAGACATATTAGAGTTACCTCCAACGCGATTTAAAAAATGTGTTAAGCATATTCTGTGCAAAAAGGCTTACTATAACATAAAGGATTATTTAGAAGACAAAGATGTTTGGCATTAAACAGTAGATTAATATTATTTAAAGGACGATTGTGACTAGTGTTCAACACATTCATGACTAATATTTTAAGTTGAAAACTCTGTCAATTAAGTTAAAACGTGTTTTGAAAAGAATAAATGTGGAGTTTCTTTGTTAGCTTCTTCTCCACATAATCCATTAATTGTGAAACTAATAACTTTGACGTTCATTAAGTAAACATTCTGTTTTTACAATGAATAAAAATATTTGAATTGAATTGAATTGAATTATCAGCACTTTTCCACGTAGTGCCCTTCGATCTTAGCAACACGATGTGCCTATCAAAAGCTAGGTTCCAAAGCCCGTTTTACATGATACAAGTTTATTCCATTTTGTACCTTTTCAGCGAACTTCTGTCCAAGAACGCTTGAAAAGCTTTATTTGTATTTTTTGAGTGAAAATGTCAGTTAATATAACATATCCATGATATTTAAATCCTACCCACAAAATAAACATAAAACATTTCAAGTGTTCAGGGCTAGAAAATAATACCTAACTTAAGTTTACTTTCAATTTATTTAAACAGATGCCTAAACTAAAGTACAATAAATCTAAGTTTTTCAGGTCTGCTGTGCGCCCAAAGCACTGCATAATTCGATTTAATGTAACACTGTTAGAGGTACTTAAAACTAAACACACAAATTTAATATATAAGCAGCCTATATACGTCCCACTGTAGGGCACAGGCCTTCTCTCAGGTAGAGAGTATGGGCTTAATCACCACGCGTGCCCACCACGGATTGGCGATTTCAAGCGCTGAGGTATATGAATAGCTCAGACACTCAGGTTTCCTCACGATGTTTTCCTTCACCGTTAGCGAGTGGTATTGCTACTATAACTAACAAATTTAATATTTTTCTGTAAAGGAGAGAATACATAATTCATTATTATTACTCATTAATACACAAACAGCTTTAAGCTGATGCGACTTGTAAAATGTTTATCAAGTCTGTTTTTAAATGATTTCACTGAGGTAGCATTAATTACTGTCTCTGGTAGTCTATTCTACACTACACGGTTCGGCAAGAAGTATTTTCTGGGATTGCTTTACATTATCTCTTTTTATTGTATGCCCAAATCATGGAACTTGTATAGTGTGATATGGCCCTAAGGCTGGGTATGTTAAGGCTTATGTAGGTAATTTCATACACGTAGAGTCGCGGGCGCGGCTACACGCATCGGCCATTAGCGCCGAATCCGGTGTCGGGTTGCGACGAATGGAGAGCTCCTCTTTGCGACTACAGTTTGCTCCTCTTGGGCCACTGATAGAAATGCTGGTTAAGGGTTCGGGATTCAAGTATTTTACCGCTCGAATCTCTAAACTAGTACTTTGAGAGAAGTTATGCCTGGCCAATGCTAGACATTGAAATCATTAAAAGATATAATGTCCGGCAGAGCAAAATCGCGTAGGTAGTCGGGATAAGATTGCGATGGGCATGTAAAACAAACAAATTTTTAATTATTAGATTTTTTACCTTTTAATTTGATTAAACTAAAGTTTGAAGATTTCAAACTTCAAAGCGTCAAACGTCAAAGTCAAAGCGCAGTCAAAATCGTTTAGCTACCCTTCGTTTTTGGCTAAAACGCTTCAAAGTTTTTGCCCTTGGTTCCATGCTGTAGGTTCTAAGATAGTTATCACAACTGTTTACCTCTATGATGTATTCGCTACTGCGAGCCGACGGAGGGAGGGAATATGAGAGAAGAGAGAGGTAAGTATTATAAAAGAAGGTATGATTTTTTTCCATTTTGTTAGTTAGCTGCGGGTTCCATTTCCGCTGCTCCGCTCTATAAATAGCATTCAACCCACATAATAATTCTAATTCTTTATACAAAATTAAATTTAAATGGCTAGTTAAGTGTCATTCAAGAAGAGGTGCACGCCGACCTTAGAAACACGCTTGTCTATTAAATTACTGTACGGTATTAACCCCTGAGTTCTCATGCGCTCACAATACGGTTAGTCTACTGTTAACAGCTATAAGTTGTTTTTAATTGGATGCACTTCGGCCAACTGACGGCTATTGGCAGTATATGAACAGATCGTTAATGTAAAAAAAACTGGGGAAAAGAATAAGAAAAGTTTTCATTAAAAGTGTTCAATGTTAAAACTGGGTTAAAAGACGAACAATTTGGTTATAAGCGCACCCAACCGCAGGCGTTCCATTGCCCTCATATCGCTCAGATCCGGGCCCGAACCCGCAGTTTTGTAACACAATCGTTTCATTGCTACTTAATACATCCCTGTCTTGCCTACTCACTCCCTTTGCAGGAGGTATGTCTGTCTCTTTCTGGAGAGGTGAGCTGGGAAAGAGTTTGGTGTAGGTTGGTGTACTGTGGAGGGGAAGTTGAATTATTTCGCTCCTAAATGGATCCTGCTTTTCACTTTTATGTGGTTAGTTGTGAAGGCTTATGCATTTTTTGTCTTCATCCTATATATTTTTTTAATACAGTAGAACTGATGATTAAATTAAGTCAAATCTGGAAGAAGCTTCGTTACCCATGAGTGTTTGCAATGTAATAACAATGGAATACTGTCCGTTTCTTTACTTTAAACAATCAATAAGTCTGTTCTCGTCCACTGCCTTAAGGCTTTAAACAGGTTTAAGGCTAGGTTCTTCCACCGTATCCCTAAAATAGGTGATTTAGTATGAGTTTTTCTCTATTCTGATTATTATTTAAAATCAGAAAAAAGAATACAAATATAATTTTAAAAAGAATATAATTTTATTTGGCGTCGGTCGCCAAAATTGTATTAATTTGATGTGCATTTCGGTTATTTCAAAAGTGCCTACATTCCCCCAAATTTTCGCTCGCGCAGCGCAATAAGTCCAATAGAAATCTTACACTTAAAATAAAAGCAAAACATGGAACTAGGTACTGGGTTTCTCAAGGCACCATGTGTAGGGAAGGTGCGTTAAAGATTGAATATATTTTATTAAATTGGCAAGAATAATTAAACTCCTCTAAAAAAATAATTCAAACTGAATGCACCGCTATTTTATTGACTTGGCGCGGTCAACATAAAAAAGTAAATAAATAAAAGTGAGAGTTTGTAAAGACAGTAACAAAGTTTCTGGCGTGAATTTATTGTATGTGTGTAGAATTTCAAACATATGCTTTAAGGCTTTAATTGGCGCCGCCAATGGACAAAAAATCACATCTCCTTTCACAATCCGTTTTTGCAAAAAAGTGAACGATTAAAATGTCTGTGTTGGTAACAGCAATTTTTAGAACCTACAGCTTAGAAATTAGGTTTAAGAATCTAGGCTACAATTTCGTTTTTGGCGTAAACGGCCGTTTTTCGCCGAAATGAAATTGTGGACTAGGTTCTTGGCCCTAGCTTCTAAGTTGTAGGTTCTAAAAATGGCTGTTACTAACACAGACATTTTTGTCGTTCACTTTTTTGCAAAAACGGATTGTGAAAGAAGATGTGATTTTTTGTTCATTGGCGGCGCTAGTTAGCTCTTATCAAAGCCTTAATAATCGATCACTCCGCAGCTCGTCGGAGCTGAGAAACAGGACAAGTGGTTGATTTTTGTGGATGTTATATATTTCTACAATACATACTTACATTAAGCTCTCTAATAAAACACAGAGTAGGTAGGTACAATACACCAACCATGAAGCTCCCCGTTAGAATCACCCACCGGTTTCCACTATTTTATCTGTCGCAAATAAAGCGTTCGCCTAAACCGCAAATGAGTCCGAAACAAACACATTAATCGCTTGTATCTAATCGCTTGTAATCAATTAATAGTTTGTATCTCACCTTTGGACCTCATTTACTAATTTGTTTGGGTTATAAGGGTATGAATGCATTGGAGAGTTGATAGGCCAATTAAAGATAAATTTTTTTCATAAAGAGAAAATATTTGTATTAGACAGGCCTTATACCTAATAGGCATAACCACCCATATGTATACAAATTATTACCACAGATTTAAATTTAAATGTCAAAATAATATTAAAGATTTACCTCATCATTATCATCCCTTTACCACCCACTGCAGAACATAGGCCTCCCCGCATGGTTTTCATCACCATGAGGGGTTTTGCCATAATCGCCGAGCTTGGCAGGCGGGTTGACGATCGCAGTATGCGGTTGGAATCTCAGGAAGACGCTGCTGCCCATCTCCTGGTAATTTATTTCCTTAGTCGCCTTCTACGACATCCACGGAAGGAAATGGAGTGACGCTATTCTTTATCCGGTCAGTAAATTTCAAAGTAAACTGTCAGTAAACTACTAGCGGTTTGCACCGACCTGCACAGAGATCTAGTTCAAAAATAGGACCTGTGAAATCGTCATAGACGCCTTGAAGGATTGCATTCTTGGTCCCACATAGCCTACAGTTCTGTAGAGTTGTAACTCTATTTCTTTTTTTGTGAACACGGTTCTTAAAAACAACACTAATTTCAGTAACGTACATCGGTTAGTTAGTTATATGCTAAAATAATATATGCTTTTTAGGTATTTTTAGGTTAGGTATTTTTAGATAAGTTTGTTTTGAACACGTTTTTCAAAAAACACCACTAAATCCGTAACCTTAGTTAGTTTTTGAAATACCTATAAAATTTACCTATCTCAGGCTCGATTTTGACCAAATTGATCAGATTATCGAAGAATCTGAAACTGATGTTATTATTTTTTGTTTAGATAAAATCGAACATAAGTTTTATAAGTCGTCAAAATTGCAATTGTAATCGATCTAGTCATAAACAATACTATTTACACGGTTACTAAAATTGGTATCGCTTCAATCACCCACAAGATAGCTTGATTCATAATTTCGCGAGTTTTATCAAGAATCGATAGATATAATTTTAATCAGTCCGCGTAGCGCTAGCGTGTAGCACTTCTACGGCGTAGTAGTTTTGTTCTAACAATTTCTCGATATTCACTATTCTATTACGTAAACAATAATTGTAATTAACTACCTACTTTTTGTACGCGCGTCTCGTACATTTTACTATCGTGTAGCACTTTAAATATAGGTACCTAGTAGTTAACGTCCGATCGCGATCTTTTGTTCACGAAAAACAATATGTGCACCGGGGCTTTTTTATATAAAAAAAACTGAAACAAAGAGCCTAAAATGTTATCCGTCGCGCCTCCACACCAGTTTTTAAATTGTATCACGGAGCTCCAGCCAGCGCGATTGTGCCCGCTCTATGTTCAGTGGCGGGCAGGGGGGCGCGGGCGCGGCGGCGACGCAAGGGCGGTGCCGGCGGATGCCCCGCCCTCCGCGCTCAATGGCCGGCGAGTGGAGGGGCGCCCGAGCCCCCGGCCTCTATTTACTCTTTCAATCAGTGCGAGTGTTTGCCCCCGACCGGCGTGCACGCGAGTGATGCGCTGCTGAGATGATCTCGCAGAAGCTCTCGTACGGCGACGTGCCGACGTCCGCGGCGCTGTCGACGCTGTCGCCCGGGCTCGCGCCGACCTACGTGAACGGTATGGGGTGTATGCCCGCGCAGCCCTACCCGAACCTCTATTCCAACAACATGGTGGCCGGCGGCTCGTGTATGGGCCCCGGCGTGGGCTACTCACCGCCCAGCACCATGGCGTCCTGCATGGGTGGCGGCGCGGCGCCCTATGGATCACTCCCGCGCGACCAGGAGGCCGCCTCGCCCACCTCGGCGTTGCAGCGCGCGCGAAACGACAAAACCTACCGCCGCAGCTACACGCATGCCAAGCCGCCCTACTCCTACATATCGCTCATCACGATGGCCATCCAGAACAACCCATCGCGCATGCTCACGCTATCCGAGATCTACCAGTTCATCATGGACCTGTTCCCGTTCTACCGGCAGAACCAGCAGCGCTGGCAGAACTCCATCCGACACTCACTATCGTTCAACGACTGCTTCGTGAAAGTGCCGCGGACGCCCGACAAGCCCGGCAAGGGCTCCTTCTGGACGCTGCACCCGGACAGCGGGAACATGTTTGAAAACGGGTGCTTTCTACGCCGCCAGAAGCGCTTCAAGGACGAGAAGAAGGAGACGATCCGGCAAGCGCAGAAAACGACGCACCCGCACGGGCACCACCATGAGAAGCGGGATCACCATGATAAGAGCGGCGTGGGTGCGGGCGTGGGGGGCACGACGTCGCCGGAGGAGAAAGACATGCGGGACGAGCTGCTGGCCCAGCTGCACGCGGCGCCGGAGCTGTGCTTGCCGGAGCACGCGCCGCTGGCGCTAGAGCACTACGCGCACCTGAAACAGGAGCCGCCCGGCTACGCGCCCGCGCCGCACCCCTTCAGCATCACGCGCCTGCTGCCCGGCGCGGACACCAAGTCCGACCTCAAGATGTACGACGTCAACTACGGCTACGGGCACTCCGCCGCGGACAACTACTACCAATCGTCCCTCTACCACCATCACCACCACGCGCAGCCTCCCTTGTGACAGTACCCCCTGGCGTAGGCACCGCCACGCCGCTGCCAACAAGACAGTAAGTCTTTCTCGACTCACTTTATGCGGCACACAGACTATTAAACCCTGAAAAGTTGGTTAAAATTGAAAATCTCAGTTTAAATTATTGATATTCTCGAGACTCTTGAGTGAGCGTGATTTTTTTATTTGTGTTCGTGAGACTTGATCGCTGCGTTGGAAGAGAGACTTTATAAAATCGTGTATTGTAAATGGTTAATAATGACGAGTGTACATAGATATATTTCGCTTCTAAGTTAAATCAGTTATTTGGTAGAGAGGCGACCGCGCCGTCGCGGCGCCGGTAGGCCTAACTGAAAGACGGACCCCGACGAGAGTGTCATTTGTGCTTTGAATTCCCTTTGGTTGGTGAAAACACTTTTTTTATCACAAAATATCTCTCAAATCATTATTACAGTTAAATATAAATAAAAAATCATTTTTTTTCATCTAATAACAAATATGAAATACAAATATAATTCGTGGATATAGCCGCTACATCGCGCAGTTATCTCTACAAAAGCTCCAAATCAATACTCACGGCGTATTATCGCCGTGGTTTGTTTATCTCTCCGCTATGATTGTTGATTTCACACTCAGATGTTTTTATTTACTTAGGCGCTCGCGTTGATGTCTTTTGTATGGACGCCTTTGTGCCCTTTTCAAAATGCACTCTTGGTGATTCTTGAGTTTGAACGCTCGAATCTCAAAGAAAAATAATATAAATGTAACATTTTATTCAGAGAATGTTTTCTTATCAACATCATTATATTAAAAAAAAAAACTGAAGCTTATAATTTGACACAAAGAAATTAGGTACATGCGCCAAGGTTTTATATTAGTAAATTTTTGATAAATAACAAATAATTTGTGGTAACTATCATATTGTAATACCTCCTTATGGTTAGTGTTCAAATTACCAGCTAAAGTGGTTCAACTCAAAAGAAATTCGTCAATATCGCGGAGTGTTCGCATTAGAAACAGTGCAATGTATTATGTGTAACAAATTTGTATAAAAATCATTAGATAGATAAATGAATAAAACGGAAAAATTCTCCTCAACGACCATCGCGTTTGTATGTACAGATAAGGTGTGTAAATATAGCTCATAAGCACTTAAACGTAAGGACTACTATAAATAATGGTGTTCGGTGTAAGATAGGTTCCTATCGAGGCTTCTGCACATTCCATAAATTCGAATACATTTATATTTACCAAGTGTCAATTTAGCATTTGGTACTCTTATATTTATTTACCTAAATATATACTCGTTTACATTGTATTCGGCGGACCTTAGAAGGTAATTTTTAAACTTAAATTCTTTACTAAAAGCTGGCGTCACTCCAAGACTGCAAAATTTGTGACGTTTAATGCCCTAAATATAACTAGTATACTTGTCTTACTGGTGGAACTCATAAATGAGAAACTTCACTGAACAAAAGGCAAGGTTTTTTGCAATAAAAAGTAAAAAAAATAATAATAAAAAGGTAACAAGCAAAATCGTTTGTGCTGTAATCACAACGTTGGGTTGAGCTTGTGTTTTCGTAATCTTCTTCATCTTGTGTCTTATAATACAATTTGAAAATACAAAATTATTATAAAGAATAATAACTTCCAAACAATACAATCACTTGACCTGGTCTCCAACCAGGATACCCGGTGCTACGGTAACCAGGCAAGGATGTCACAAACGTGAAAATACACTCATACTGCGGCCATTTGCATAAATGTGCAGCCGCCCCCAGTGGGAATCGAACCCATGACCTCTGTTTTGGTAGCTAAGCGCCTTAACGGCTAGACCAACGAGGCAGTCAAATAAACATTAGAACTGTACAAGTGGCGTCTCTATACCTATTGAAATTTTGCAATTACTTGAATTATGTCCGCCGAATACTACCAAATACACTAATTTATGTGAGATAATAAAAACTGTACTTAAAAACTCACAAAGTGCTTAACGAAACGATGCTAAATTAATTCTTGTATTTATAAATAGATGTCGAAAAAATATCCTATACTCGAATCTAGATAGGATCTACTATATCATCTGTTAGTTTCAGAGTTAAATAAATATTAAGTATTTACAAAAATATACAAAGTGTTTCCTTTCGTCACTAATGAATAAGGCAAAACATATCTCGAAGAAAACAGTACGCAATCGACTTTGGGATAAACAAAAACTTTATTGTTTTGGGAAGGTTTTTTTTAAGTTAAACCCTTTCTTTAAAAAAAAGGCAGGTACCTATGCCTGTGACGTCTAGGTCAATTAGTTTAATGACACAAAAAGATCAAAAGAAATCTTATCACCAACCCATCTGAGGGATAGAGTAACTTTTACTACTGGCCATTTTCACTTTTGTCAGAATTGCGCAATGCTTCGGTCTCAGCCGCATCCGGCAAAAAACTTCTCAGTGTACAGTCGGCAAAATTATTACCAAACAGTTCTCAACCTTAACGCAGAGGCTTTAGACACGCTGCATGTTTTGACGTACACACCAGTAAGTACTTAAAGGCCGTCAAAAAGCAACAATAAAGTAATAAAGGGAACAAAAGGGTTGACGCTCGGCGCATAGTGTTAATTTGTTTATGAAAGCGAAATCGCAACGTTAAAATACGCTGTGAATGAAAACAGGGACTTACAATGTATTCACTCAATGCTCTTCGAATGCTTTTAAGAATGAGTTACGTATGAGATATAAACGCGCCTATAAAATCGCACGTAGTCATGTCAGTGTCGTGTTGTGAAATGTCGAGTGCCTACTTAAAATAACGCGCAAAAAGTAATATTTGTGTCTGTAGAACGAAGTAATGTAGTAAGACGTCAAAGCGTAGACTCTCGGCCGTGTGGTCATCGTTTGGAAGGCAATTTTAATAAACTCCATGTTTTTCATTTCCAATAATAAACCGTTTTCCAATGACGCTTGCATGTGTTAAGTTCATTCATTGAGGCATATAGATTTTGTCGGATTTCATCACCGTCACACATCGTTCCTCTACTTTGCATAGTAAATAGATTACAATCACCTAATACCAGACCTACATTTAGCTGTCGTTTTGTTTTCACACGTAGATGTTAACAGCACCCAGCCTTCATCATTCTAGCTTGCACCAGGTACGTATAGTTAACCGTGACGCTGCGACAATTTGTTATATTTTTAGATGCAGCTTATCGTAATATCTATACCTACTGCTTTATGTCTTTCTAGGATTTGCATAGTCATTGTCTCTTAGACAAATAATGTGCCACGGCGTTGGCACCATAGTGGCACTCGTTGGTAACATATTGTTGTCTGCCACCACCACGTTTCGCCATTCAATGCTATCCAAGTCACACATCCATACATCAGAGTATCCGTAGCATTTAAAAACCCACCTCCCTACGTCTAATTGCAGGACACAGTCTTTTCTCAGAGAGAGTATAGGTTTTATCACCACACGTTCCTATTTTGAATTGGCGCATTGGATTTAGGATCTCTTACGATGTGTCCTTCGCCATTAGCATGCGGTATTTCTCCCCTGCAACCCATAGCTACCCAATGCTTAGAATAGGTCTCTTCTAGGTATTGCACGCCATTAAATTCTTCTGTCTTTGGCTTTTTGCCTCCACTTTGTTTTCTTGCTTCCTTGACTAGGTTTTCAGTCTCTCTTTGGTTGTTTACCCAACTTTTAAGGCCCATAATACTAGCTACAAATTAGAACGTGCAAATTATATCTTTGATCATATCGACTTGCTCACTTGTCATTTCTTTTTCCGATTTCTTTCCTATATTTGTATCTTTAAATCGCTTACATCATCTCGATCAAGGTTCTTTTTGGAGACTGACTTTTTATCATCTCTTTTTCTATCTAGATTGTAGAGTTTAGTACCTCCGAGATAGCAAGAGCAAATGCTTGAGTTAGAATGAAAGTAAGCATTCTATTGTTTTTATTCGTACGGTGCATCGTCGTGTCTCACCTCAACTCGGTAATAAATATCGATTTGAGAGGAGTTACAATAATACCATATTCTTCTGACTCGTGTATTAAAGATGAATCTAGTGTTTCAAGGGGATTAGAATCGTAAGACCTAGATCTATCTGATCGAGATCTACAAGTGTCTACTACAAATTCTTGGGTAAAATGTATACTCTTTGTTCTTTCTGTGAATTAGGCTGTCTAAGAGAATGAGTTAATACTTATGCATTGATAGTTTTAAATATTGTTTTAAAGATAAATACACAAAGTTTGGCAAAAGTTGCCAAACTGCGCGGCCGTATATCATATATCATACGTATACAGTCTATTATATACTACGGCGAAGTTGCTACTAGACGTCGAATAAAACGTGTAGCAAAACATAGATGGAAAAGCCTAAAGGCCTAAACGTCCAGGATGAAGACAACCTGATGACAAATTATCACTTCTCATCCTGGCACGGCACAAGGCCGGGCTCGGACGCCGCGGGTGGTTTACAGCGGGCCGTAAAGCGACCACTCAACTGGCCCGTGCGCTGCCAGTGTCTTGCCTGTTCACACTGTCCAGAGATCCTGTTTCCATTGCCTTGGAGGAACGAGATTTTTCGGGGACACTGCGTGAAAATACTATGGCTTGGTAGTTCCGAAATGTCTTTTCTCTCGCTCCAGTGTAGCCTTCGATTTCATGAAAAAGTGCGATCACCTTATATCTCGGAGAGTTGCGAAGATATAATATTTTAAAAAGGCTCAAAAGGCGCGTATTTACAAGAGCTCTAAGATGCAAAAAGAATTTTATTCGAGAAAGTCAAATACAAAAAAAGTTATGGCCGAAATAGTGAAAAACAATTGAAGTTTTTCCAAATTTTAGATTTTGGCGCTTGATATTTTGGAAACGAAGAATATATTAAAATTTTGAGAAAAAATCCTTTGGACAATCTAGTCGGCTACAATTTGAGCCTAAAACAAACATAAACATTTACATACAGGCACATACATTGCTTCTGGCCCCACACTAGGATACCCTGTGTCGTGGGAACCAGAAACAACAACATCACAAACATGTAGGTAAACATCCAAGACCTGGGGGTTTTTTTTTGTCCCCAGCCCGGATTCGAGCCCGGGACCTCTCGCATCTTGCACAAAGACGATCAGGTTAAGGATTTGCCCTGTAGCCTAACCTTTTTGAAAAAAGTCAGAACGACATTTTTCACATGACATGACTCGATGCATTTCCAATGTGCTCGATAGTCGTGTAAGGCACGAAATCTGTGAATTTTTGATAAGATGTTGTTTGAGTTTTGGTTAAAATAAGTGGAAAGTAAATTTTGTATTTACCACAAGACTAGGGTTATGTTATGGTAACGGTAATATTAGATTTTTTTTTCATTACCAGAAAATAAGGCGATATCAATAATATGGACACCTTATATCATAATCTAGCCTCACATCAAACACTCATGACTTGACTGACAGCTACTTTCAAAACTAAGCTAAAGTGAGATCTGTTAATAAAATTTCTTATTCATTATGATCAACCCTCTATTCATAGCCTATTGCACATTCAAATACGAGAAAAATATATTTTTTATTTCTTTCTCCGTGGATGTAATTAGGATAATTTCTGACAAGTAACTGGACCAAATTACTTAGATGTAGGTACTCATCAAAGAAGTATTTTAACTTATTTTCGTACTTTGCGAGACTCAATAACCTTTAATTTCAATTACCTAAAAATACTCGTTTCAAACATCATGTGTATCAGTGGAAACGAGCGCTGTACTTCCAAGTATGGTGTGGGTGGTGCACCATACATTCTTTATGTATTTATTTTATATCGTGCCCATTCAGCTTGTTAGGAGGAACGCTACCGGGCTTCAAACCCAGGTCTGGAGAACACGGATCAGATGCCCTATCATGGACCACACGTAAAAGCTTACAATACGAGAAGCTACCAGATTTTTTCTAATTTCAACCCTGTAATGCAGGGTACATTGTAATGTGTGGTTGAATTAACACGAAACCTGAAGCCCGTTTCATCAATAGGGCCAGTAAAATAAATTCAGAACTTTGAGTTTTATTAGTTTTCATACAAACTTCTTACTCAACGCTTATTATAAAAATAAATTAAATTAAATTTCTTTATGTTAGGCAGTAACGACAATGTAATGTTAGGATCAACGGTTAGTTAAAAACTAAGTTAGTAACAATAAAATTATTCACGTGGAAATTTAAGTACTGTCGTGTGCCTGCAAGCTTCAGTACAATCTCCCTAATTGTTCTTACAATAAAGTAATTTCGAATTACTTACAGTTCTATTCTGCTATCGTATCGTCGACAATACGATAGGTTTGTGATGTGCCTTAAGATCTACACGGACCATGACAAGAAGAAACGCTTTAACAAAAAACTAAACGTATGTTTCGTAGTAAATCACTTGAGACTTTGGTCGTATTTTTTTCTTGTGGTGATGTGATTGTCGTGTGTGGTATGAAATTAAATCATTGGAAACCAGTACATTTTTTTCTGGCACAATAAAGAATTTTAATAATAATAATAATAATAAAATGAGTTTATCATAAATGGATAAACGGATTTAATGTTTTAATTGTTTATCTGAGTGACATTGAAATTGATACAAACGACATATTTTATTCGTGGGGTGGGTCACGAATAAAATATGTTGTTTGAATTGATAGTAACCGATCTCTTCTTTAATTTCATAGTTGAGTAAAAATAGCACTATCCAACTGTGCCTGCCTGTGTTTCTCATCACTGTAACTAGACACGTATGACACATGTATATGCGACGTTCAAATTGCGTCATGCTGCAAAAACTCAGCCTTTCAAAGAAGTTCCTTTGGTTTTAAATGATTATTAACAGCCGAGTGACTTATTACTAAAACCAACGTGGCTAAAATCTTGGTTAAAATATTTAGTGAGTTACGTCGCATACACAGGGAAGTATTCTGGCTACTCAAGAGGCGACCAAAATCAAGATCAAAGCAAAGTATTTTTACTCAAAGCTAGCTGTGTGTATACGATTCTTGCACAACGCCATCTATTTTTAAAACAACGTTCGCTCGCACAACGCCTTTTTTTTTAAACTTAAAATAAATATTATTCCACGGGAACGCATTACCGGGATATCAAGTATGATGTTTTAATTCAGGTCTTTGACTATCTGTACGCCAAGTTTCATGTAAATTCGTTCAGCCATTATTGCGTGATTGAGTAACAAACCTACAAACATACAAACAACTTCACAAACTTTGAAATTTATTATTAGTAGGATAACACAGAACAAGGACTTAATGAACGTTACAGGTTAAAATAGGTGCCAATTTCTACACTTAGACCAAAGTTCGAAGAATGATTCGTGTCACGACATGTGTTGCTTCGATGTTGTGACATTCATTTATAAATGAAACTAACGTACCCTCTATGTTTGTATCCCACTTCTGGGCGA
Organism: Yponomeuta evonymella; assembly: GCA_963969515.1. Classification (NCBI taxonomy): domain Eukaryota; kingdom Metazoa; phylum Arthropoda; class Insecta; order Lepidoptera; family Yponomeutidae; genus Yponomeuta; species Yponomeuta evonymella. The sequence continues at coordinate 11,973,588 of OZ018362.1, forward strand.
AGGCTTCCCCCACTATATTCCAGAGTTTTCGGTCCTGGGCCACCTCAGACCACTCCGGCAGATGTTGATCGAGATCATATCTCTATTGTCTCCTAGGCCGGACTCCGAGAAATTAAACTAACAAACCCTCTAATCGCTGTTTCGTGAAAGAAATAAATCGTGAGAAAAGCCAAGCCACTTTTACTCAAATGCGACAGTATTAAAAAGTATGCTGCCTCATTGGTCTAGCGGTATTACGTCTGATTACCATGCCGGAAGTCATGGTTTCGATTCCAACTGGGGGCCGCTGTACATTTGTATAATTGGCCTCAGTCTGGGTGTATCTCCATTGTGATGTCCTTGTCGGTTACCATAGCACAGGGTATCCTACTTTGGGACCAGGACAAGTGATTGTGTTGTATGGAAGTTATTATTATTAAACTACGGAACCGTTATTTATTTATGTACTTGACATGTACTCAAAAGACCTTCTAAATTTTGGCTATAATCAGCCTAAATTCGTCCCACTGTAGGGCACAGGCCTTCTCTCAGAGAGAGAGAGTATGGGCTTAATCACCACGCGTGCCCACCGCGGATTGGCGATTTCAAGCGCTGAGGTATGTGAATAGCTCAGACACCCAGGTTTCCTCACGATGTTTTCCTTCACCGTTAGCGAGTGGTATTGCTACTATAACTTCACAAATCTACATAACTTAGAAAGTCATAGGTACATGCCCGCACTGGGAATCGAACCTGGGTCTCCCGCTTCAGAGTCCAATGTTCAACCCACTAGGCTACCACCGCTCTCATTTTGGCTATGTCTAGCATGTAATACCTACCTCACGTAATAAAGTGAGTAACTTTGCCAATTCACGCTTACATAACATAATTTTGAGCGACTCTACATAGTTTTGTTTGTCCATATCTATTTGTTTATGCAACGTGTTATTAAAAAAAATAAAAACCTGAAAACAGTGTAAAAAAATTATATTGAGACTTTCGAATTATATTGAGAATTTAAAACTATTGGTAATTAATAGTTATTTTTCCGATAAAAAAAAATTTAAATTCGCAATTTCATTTGTAGGTTCCGTAGTCGACAAGGAACCCATAGTGTTTCGCCGTGTCCGTCCGTCTGTCTGTCTGTGTGTCGGTCTGTCCGTCTGTCTATCCGCGGCCTAGCTCAGAGACGATTAGTTCGAGAAAGCTGAAATGTACATGCTTGTTAAAATCTGCTGAAATTTACATAAGACACACATATTAATCACGCTGATAAAACGGTAGAATAAAATCTCAGAAAAAATTTTTTTTAGGGTCTAATCCCTAATTTATGTGTAGGAGCCGTGGCCCGACACGCACTTGGCCGGTTTTTCAATTCATTTCACGTTTTTAATTATTTTAATAATGCATTGTTGATTGCAAACAGGTTTATATAGAGGATTTCATTTTTAATGTATGTTACCAAAATACTCATCCCAATATCCAAAAATCGCCATCCCAAATACCTAAATAAATGTGTATGGTGATTGTTTGGATGTTCATGTTTGTTTTTTTATCACGCAATAGGTAAGGTACGCATGAAGCTGGATCGATTTGAATGAAATTTACCCCACAGATAGAACAAATGGCCGGCAAAAAGACGTTTTATTCTCATATTGGAATTCCACCTGAAAGAAATTGGTAGCACAGTTAGATAATAACATTATTTGTTAAGTGTACGTATGCGCCTATAGTAATACCATGGTCTATGATCATGATAATACCAAGTAATGATAGACTCAAACATAACGTCCTTAGTCCTGACCTTGAAAACGACAATTGTTTTCGTACAAAATTTTGCACACTAGGTCGAAACAAGTAACCAGGCAATAAAATATTAAAACACTGACACAAAATATTAATAATGATTGTTTATGCCTGAGTCGCAACTGGCACGGACTGTGTTAATCGCAAGTACATAGCGAACAGTAAAAGGGGCTAGTAGAGGCTAAGGAGTGGATGAGAACCTTGGCTTCTTCCTTTCCTGGATTCTGCGGGTCAATCCAGTCAGCACTTGCGCTGGACTCCTGGCCGAAAAGAGTCTAAAGAAGTGACAATGACAATCAAGAAATAATATTGACATTACTGACATACGTTCATTTTGATCCGCATTTATACTGAAGAAACCTGATCTACTTTTGGAATACAAGAGGCCCGGACAGTCCAGCGCCCACCTAAGCTGCCGTGATCGTCCCCCGTCATCCGCGGGTGTGAAATCCAGGTACGTCTACCCCAACGCTTACCAACGAGCACCCTCCTGGTGTTGTCCATTGTCCACCTAGTAGCGCTCCCGCCGCACCAATGATTATCTATCTATCTGTCTATGAATGAATACGTGTAGAAATACTTGTACACAAAGTCAAGAAATTAATAATAGGGGGATGTTTTTTGAATCAATGAGATGAATGAATTACCTAGGTCGAGCAAATACTGAAACACCACAATTCACAGCCGGCATTCCGGCGCGCACAGTTTCAACCTCTTTGCTCGACCAAGAACCTGCGAACGCCAAGCATAGCTGGCAGGCTACACATGGTGAAGTAACCGGGAAGAAAAATTTTCCGATTGTAAATTGTTTTCTTCTGTTGTCTCTCAAATTTTGCTATTTTGATAGGTACAACCTACATAAGGTATTTTTTTAAATGTTATTTTTAAAGCAGATGCTAATTTTCAGTTCGATTAAGTTTTTCAGTTAGTTAGTGTTAACTGTAATTCAGTGTACTTTCAGTGTGAATAAACCTCGTACATAAATGAACTGTTTCCTGTCCTTGGCGCCGAATTCTAAAGACAATATTGGTTTCCGTATTTTAACGATTTCTATCAACGTTTTAGAGAAAATCTAAATGAAATTAAATATGCCCAAGCTGCCGTTTATAACCTGTCGTAAGTGATATTCCGATCTCGCCAAGCCCTTTCCTGCACGGCCAAGATAAACGTGAGGTTCGAAATTAAAATTTCCATCTCCCGTCCCATCCGATGCCGGCGTCATGGAGTCGAATTGAAAACTATTTGCTCGGTAAACACCATCCATCATCGGACCCTGGCGCACTTAGCTGTATTGGCCGCGAGTTTTGCGTGAGTTATGGCCGTCGCGGACTGCTCTGGCCGCTCGACGATCCTGGGCCCCATATTTTCATATTTTTATTGATCGCTATGAAAAACTCGATGGTTTCATAGTGCACAACCGATTAACCCACAGATTAACAAGTACGACGACTAATTATTGTACTGGTTGGCTACGCAATGTGCAACGATTGTTATAAATAAACTAGCTGTTGCCCGCGACTCCGTTCGCGTGGTAATTTTGATGTGTATTTTGAAGATGACCCCGTGAACTTCGTATCACCGACGTCAACCGTTTTTTTTTTCTTCTCACCGTTTAAACCTTCCCTGGACTTCCAAAAACAACAATTAGCCAAATCGGCCCAGCCGTTCTCGAGTTTTGGTGAGACTAACGAACAGCAATTCATTTTTATATATAAAGATGATGTATTGAAGTTTTTGAAATTGCCCTGAATGCAAGCCCTGGGCAATGGCATGCTGGAGACGTTTTACCGCGTGTTCTGGAATTATTTTTTATAATCATGACAATGTTTGGCATTGTCAAATCCTAAACATATTCTATACAATAAGACTATTAAAATGAGTTACTTAAATCCCAGTAAATCAAGAAAAAAGTCGAAGTTTGAAATGGCGGGCCGCTGACTTTGTACGGCCTTTAAAACCGCGAGGGCTAGGTCATTTATGGAGAAATGATGTATTTTCGTCAGGTCTTCCAAAAATTTACTGCCTAATACAATGTACAAGTAAGTGACTCAGAGGTGGGTACGCTATTTATTCAATACTCGCCTCTGTTCCATAACTACTAAGAGCTAATCTAATGAACCATATCCAGGCATGATATGTAAATTTAATTTGATATAAAATATTAATTTTTAATAATATATTCTACACTCTATAACTGCACAGAGCATTTGAGAGTGTGTCTTTGACAGACCTTTTTATTCAGTGCGGCTTCATGAATGAATAAATATAGTATTAGGGGTTAAAGTATGAAATTGCCGTTTTATTGCAATAGGTTCTTTGAATTGACATAGAATCTTCATGGTTTGAGGTTTTCGAATGAAACTTTTTTCAAATGGTTTCTATGATGTTCTTTTTTTAAAAAATGTGAAACATTTGAATATCGACTTTCAATTGTTTTTGTTATTCAATTTAGACAAGAAAGATGGATACTGCGAAAATTCGAGTGATTATGAGGCACCCATTTTTCGTATTTTTTTATTTTATTGATTTGACGCAAGTGAGTCAATATTGTGGGTAAGGTAACGTTAAACCATGCCGCTAATTCCTGGGTAGTTTGACTAGGGTCATCTTCCACTATCTCTCTTAATTCATCGTTATTCACCTGTGTGGGCGGTCTTCCTCGTGGCTCGTTCTTTAAGTCGAAATTTCCATCACGAAAGTGTTTAAACCAAAATCGCACGGTGCGTTCATTAGTAGACCCCTCTCCAAACGCAGCATTGATATTGCGGGCTGTTTCTGCCGCGTTAGTTCCGCGTCGGAACTCGTATTCAAAAATCACTCGAATTTTCGCAGTATCCATTTTTCTTGTCTAAATTGAATAACAAAAACAATTGAAAGTCGATATTCAAATGTTTCACATTTCTTAAAAAAAGAACATCATAGAAACCATTTGAAAAAAGTTTCATTCGAAAACCTCAAACCATGAAGATTCTATGTCAATTCAAAGAACCTATTGCAATAAAACGGCAATTTCATACTTTAACCCCTATTATTTGAGGCGTCAATGTAACAAACATTCTCTCTCTCTCTCTCTCCCTTATGTACACACACTCTCATAAACTCACTCACACATGTACACACAAAAATGTTTCTCAAACCACCTAAGCAATGGATTCAGTTGGAAAAAGAAAAATGGAAGTAGTTCAACTCTCCGAAGGAATTTATTTCCTTACGGCTGATATCGACGCCGAAACGTCCGACCCCGTGATTTATTGTACCAACGCGGTCACTTTTATTAGCCGACTGCGGTGGAGCTCAAAAGGAGGGTAATGTGTTTAGGTCGTAAGTATGTATGTAAGTATGTCCGATTCTATGTTCCCTTATAACTCCTGAACCAATGGTCAGATTTTGACAAATGAGATCTCGATCGATTCGTTACCCCCGCCGGAGTCTCATAGGCTAAATAAAATCGGTATTAATAGAAAAGAAAGTCACAAAAAATAAAATTTGTTATTAAAGTACCACATTGAGTCACTAGATGGCACTGCTACATTTAATTTACTATTAAGTACCGTTATAGTACAACCATCAGTAACTAGATGGCGCTGTTATATTTAATTTATTAGTTAATGCTCAGCAGTCGGGTTGTTGGTTATTTTTTATTTTAGATTTTTTTAGTACCCCATTTATTTTTACCCATATTTCAAGTTTCTTAGCTGCAAAAAGAAACTCCCTGCAAAGCTTAGGTACCTACAGATAAATAATTAGTCATAATAAAAGTAAATGGCAAACCACAAATTCAATACGTTTTGAAACAAAACCAGCTTTGGCCCCATCTTCGCCTGCTTGGAATTTAAAGATAGCCTGTGTCTATCCTAAAGGTCCATTATAAATATTGCTGAAAGAAGTTTTGAAATCGAGATTTGAGCAGTTTTGGAGACTAACACCCTCCATACAAACTTACAAAGTTTATTTCTTTATAATAATGAATAAAGAATAAAATGAAATAAAAACAAAATAAAATTATATCAGTGTAGATTGCTTCGTCAATGAATTAATGGATCGCGGTCCTGATAGTAGAATCACATGCAAAATAAATAATAAAAGTACCTACAGTATGAAATAGACAGAAAGAGAGCACGGTACTGTAACGATTCCTCTTTATAGTAACTGGCTGGCAGAGCCTTCTCGTCTTATTTTGAATATTTTGAAGGGAATCGTTACGTTTTGTTTTAGAAGTCAGTCGATCCCCAGACTATAGTAAAAAATATATAGAAGCCGGAGCATTTGTATAAACGTTCCAGAACCCAATGGTTGCAAGACCGTAAAAAAAAATAACAAGAAACTAAAGAATAGGTAGCAGTCAGGGTTGTTGATTCCAGGGTGCAAGTCTATAAGTTGACTCTCCCTTCACACAACAAGCATAGCTTGGTGAGGAAGCTTTGTTGGCTTTTGGCGAGTTCAACATGGGCTTGGATCATTGTTCAACAGGAAGTAGAGACAGGTTTTGATATGCGATTATTTGTCGACTGCTGGTAGTCCAGAATATAGAAGAGAGTGTTGCATTGTGCATTTGATTAGAGATATTGGTCTTGCTTATTTGATGCGGGTTCTTGAAAAGGAAGTCCGGACCACAGAAGCTTTGCCATTTCACTATTTCAAAGGTGGAATCCTCACAACTTTAATAGGAGTAGGCAGGTAGAATAAGTCGATCGGTTAAAGTGAAGTGCGATAGTTTATTTAAGTTTTTAAGATTGTAGAATGTCTAGCTAGTTTATTTAAGTTCATGGGGTAGGTAGGACTTATAATTGTGAAATTTGAAGCGGCGTTCGACGGTGTCTTCTCGGTTTTTTGTTGGGTTTTGCCGAGAGGGGGTCTGTCCGTTCAGTCATAGACCAATTTTCTTTTGCGTTTTAATTGTAAATAACTTGGAGGTTTTATCAATGTTGACTAGATTGTCTTGATTGGTCTTTGAATTGTTCTGGCACACTGACCGAATTAGTAACGGAGCGTCATGCGTTCGCCGGGATTGTACAATTTCCCCGACACTGTAGGACAGATGACTGACGTTAGGTTACCGAAGTGTGTTAGCTAGGGTAAATTTTAATTGTAATTAATTGAAAGGAAATGTGACGATTCCTCTTTATAGTAGCTGGCTGGCAGAGCCTTCTCGTCTTATTTTGAATATTTTGAAGGGAATCGTTACGTTTTGTTTTAGAAGTCAGTCGATCCCCAGCTAGGCTAGGGAATCGATGAAAAAGACTATAATAAAAAATATATTGCCTGTAATCCGAGTATTAATAAAATAGCGTGTTACAGTACTTTACGCATCACATAAAAAAACCGGCCAAGTGCGAGTCGGACTCGCGCATGAAGGGTTCCGTACTATTATCTATACAACATTTGAATATTTCAAGCGTCTGTAACCCCTAACCCGGATATTAAAAGGTATGAACCCCCGAAAGTAAAGAGAAAAGGTACTATGATGCAAAACACTCTAATGGCCAACTGTGATCGTCTAGTCTAGTGAGAACCCTTCATTGTGAACGCAATAATAACCCAAGAACTTTTAGGATAAGAGATTGAGTAATGAATGTATGTAAGAGATCCGTTAAAATAATAAAAGTGGAACTAAGAACATTCAGTTCAAACCAAATGTATATTAGAAAAGGTAAATTTTGGGAAGATTCGAAGAAACTAAAATAGCAATAAAGCAACATTAAATAAGCAGAAGCGGGACAAGATTGAGATAAAAGAGGAAAATTTAAATAAAGAAGTTAAGTTTAGAAGACAATAAATTAAAGGTTAAATAAAATAAATTCCATCTAAATAAGATAGGATTATAGTAGCAAAATATTTGAAATAAATAACTACTTGTCATACTACTACACATGTGAGTGTTTTAGTATAACGTCCCCTACCAAAGGCCGGTTAAGGCAGACATTATTAGCCAGCTGAGTAGATAATATTGGATAAGAAGAAGTGAGTGCAATACTCAATTATCTACTAGCCGGTAGTGCTAATTATATCTACCGTGGATGGGGATTGGCCACCACTACGTTATACTGTTAATATATACTTAGAAATAATAAAACTATGACTGACTAGAAATAAGAATACAATGATTCATTATTCCGAGTCTATGCCTTAAGAAAACATACATGATTAACGCAAGAATTGGCAAAGTGACGTTCAGCAGTACAATGCATTGGCAGACGAGAGTGAGAGGTAAAAACCCAAATGCACAAAGTACGTTGGAATAAGACTTCATCGAAGCTTACCAACACTGAAACAGTCCGGCCAAACCCACGCAACCATGAAATGTCACCCAAAGACATAAGTCATACAAATAAATATAGTAAAAGCAATAAAAGCTTTGAGCAGGCATAGACATATTAAAACTCAAGTCACTTCACACAATTAACGCAAGAAACGGCAAAGGGATGTTCAGCAGTACAATGCATTGGCAGACGATAGTGTGAGAGAGGTAATAACCAAATGCACAAAGTACGTTGGAATAAGACTTCATCGAAGCTTACCAACACTGAAACAATCCAGCCGAGCTCACGCAACTATGAGATGCCACTCAAGGACAAGTCAAACATAATAAAAGCTTTAAGCAAGTATAGAGATCTTAAGACTCAAGACGCTTCACACAATTAACGCAAGAAACGGCAAAGGGATGCTCAGCAGTACAATGCATTGGCGGACGAGAGTGTGAGGTAATAACCAAATGCACAAAGTACGTTGAAATAAGACTTCATCGAAGCTTACCAACACTGAAACAATCCAGCCGTGCTCACGCAACTATGAGATTAAGCAGAGTATTAAGCCAATATACTTAAAATGAATATAGCATTACTACTACTAAGCCTATAGTGGCTCTTAACTACTCCCTAACGTCCCATAACGTCTTTCAATTCCTAACAATAATCCGAGTTTTGACCACCCTATATATTATTCACCCTATATTGCACCTAAAATGCAATAATACTAAAGAAACTACAGTCGGAGGAAGAGTATCTACGCACCTACATAAATTGTTCCTACCTCTGCAATAGTGGAATGTCCCGTCCGAAGGTCAAAAGATAGATACCTACGAAGCTAATATTTTCGTTTCGTTTTAGATAAGATAAGATAATCATTTATTAAATTGCCACAACATACAAAGATACAAAGATATTACAATTTACAGGCAAAGCATGCTTACAGTCTATGCAAATAACAATAAAACAACACTTAGGATAAATCCAAATAAGGAGGGGATTTGCCCTGTAAGGAAGTGGGTACATGCACACCTGCAATTTGGCTGTGTTATTAGCTGCGTGTTATGTGCTATGGCAATATAAAAGGTACCCGAACTCAGCATATGCTTCAGGTATTGCGAAGCAATAGCCTGCAGCGCTGGTTTTCAGTCGGGACCTATTTAGATACGCAACGAGAGCCAACGGCTGCGTGGAGATCTCCTACATAAACAAATAATTTAGTTTATAGTACAATAACAGCAATAATGCATATTTATGTCTTATGAAAAAAACTACCTTAGACAAAATCATTTTATTTTATTAATTTTATTTTATATTATTTTTATTTCATTTTATTTAGGACACAAAAAGTAATAATAATCATAATCATTGCAATAATAGATAAAATTTGGATTGTATCAAACCATTTTAGCAATGTAGGAAAATAGGTATATTGAATATTAATAAGAAAATAAGCAGTTCACGGACCAAAATCAGTATCATAATTTATAATTAACAGGGCGGCGAGGATTTTTGTTCTTCAAGAATGTAGTTCTTTATATGTAACTTAAAAGTGCTGTGCGATTTCAGAGTTCTTAACGGTGGGGGAATATTATTCCAACACTTCGTTGCCGCATATTTAAAACTACCTCTAAAGGCTGCAGTTTTATGCTCTGGACACACCAGGCAGTCCTTCCTGTGGCTACGTTGATTTCGCTCAGAGCTTACCCAGGGAAGTTTATCAAACAGGTATTTAGGTTGTTTTGTTTTTACAATGCCAAATAATAAGGAGGCCAAATGATACTGCATCCTTGACTTCATATTTAAAATATTACCTCTGTTTAAATAAGGGGTCACATGGGAACGGGGGGGAATACGAAAACAGAAACGTGCGCATGCATTTTGTACTCGCTGTATTACGCGCAACGTTTTTATGTAGAGGCAAGGACCATAAACATTTATGCAGTAGCTGAGTTTCGAAAGCACTAATGCCTCACAGAGCCGCATACGTAGTTCCTCAGTAATATAATCACGTATCCGGTAAAGAACGCTAAGACGGTAAAAACAAATCCTCGTTATTTCAGCAACATGACTTTCGAATCGTAGCTCCTCATCAATGACAACACCTAGGTTTTTTGCAAGAGTGACTCTTTCTACCGGTTTATTCATAATATTGATTGATGGATTTGATGAGGATATAGCCTTGATTTGATGTTTGCTCCCAAGGATCATATATTTTGATTTAGAGGGGTTCAGAACTAGAGCATTTCTGGCTGACCAGGCGGTAATCCGGTTAAGGTCTTCGTTGAGTTTTGTCACAGCTTTTTCTGTATCTTCTGGTAAGAAAGATACATATATTTGCAAATCATCAGCATACAAGTGGTACTGACAGTTGCTTATATTAAGAACTATGTCGCTTGTATATAAGATGAAGAGGAGCGGTCCTAAAATGGTTCCTTGAGGAACCCCTCGCTCAGTAGGGGTAAGTTGTGAACTCAGAGAGTTACCGTCCCTCCTGTGCAATACCACTTGTTGCTGCCTATAGCAGAGGTAGCTTTCAAACCATCTGACAGAAGAGACGTCAAAGCCATAGTAAGAGAGCTTTGAGAGCAAAAGGTCTGTGTTGATGCAATCAAACGCTCTAGAAAAATCTAGTAAGGCCAAGATAGTGCCACGACCAGAGTCACGAGCAGTAAGAATGTTATCTATCACATCTAAAAGAGCAGTATTAGTGCTACGACCTTTTCTAAAGCCCGATTGAGCCTCCGGAAGAACACCGTTACTCTCAAGATACGCCGCTGTTTGTATATAGACCACCTTTTCTAGTATTTTGGAAAGGTATGGCAAGATACTGATTGGACGAAGGTCCTTCACTGTGCTGGGGTTAGGGGTTTTAGGTATTGGCTTAACTAGGGCGGTTTTCCATACATCAGGGAAGGTACTTGTGGTAATTGACTTATTAATGATGCATGTGATAATGGACAAACTCTCAGGAAGGGTCATAAGCAACATATCCATGGAAAGGCGATCAGAACCTTGAGCATTGGACCTAATATGCAGGATTATGTGCGCCACTAACGATTCGTCTACTGTCTTTAAACTGAAAGTAGAGGAACTATATCTGTGGAACTCAAAGTAAGTCAGATCACTAATACTGGCGTTAGGATTACCCGGAGTATTCAGAAAATGCTCATTCAATTCATCAGGGTTATTGATATGGTCGGGGATGTCAGCCGAGACTTTAAACCTAATACATACAGAGTCCTTTAAGTTCCTCCATAGATTTTTCGGGTCATTCAAATGACTATTCAAATGGGATTCAAAATAGGCTTTCTTCTCGTTATACAGTGAAATGTCTACCAAACTCTTTAAGTCCTTGTAACCCGCTCTAGCGCTATCTGTTTTTGTCTTACGGAATACCCTATGTGCATCGTCACGTAATTTCATCATTAACCGGACATTGCTTGTCAACCATGGCAGTGAGTGCTTATGAATAAGCTTTCTTTTTGTAGGAGCATGTTTGTCGAAAAGCCCAAGTAGATATTCGTTGAACTGTGAGCACATAGAATTAACTGAATCCAAAAGTGCGAGACTATCCCAATTAATTAACGACAAGTCATGCCCAAAAGATTCTTTGTTTATGTGCTTTAAAGGTCTAAATACTATCCATTTAGGTTCTTGTTTGGGTTTTTTTATTTTTAATTCAAAACACAGCATTGCATGGTGATTTAGATCGGGTATGTGATCTACAACTAAGCTATTAATATCAACGTTAGAGCAAATTAAATCGATCAAAGTTTCACTGTTATCTAGAAAATGGGTAGGTTCTGTGACATAATTTTTCAGGTTCATACAGCTAAGAAATTCGTTCAGTTGCTTACTTTTGCTCGATTGAGTATCCAGTAGATTAATATTAAAATCTCCCAGCAAGATCAATATATCAAAATGTGAAAAATGTGCTACTGACTCGGTGATTGCATCGAGAAAAGAAGTGACGTTTAACCAAGGCGGTCTATAAGCGGTTCCTACTATAATTTTTATCGAATTTACATTTAGCGAAATCCACATCTGGTCAATATGCTCGTCCTGAGTTGGATGTGCACAAGTTCTACAACTGATGCCGGCTCTGACGTAGAAGCCGACCCCCCCTCCTCTGCTGGCCACGGACCGCGGACGCGGGACGTGACGCAGTCGGAATCCTGGTACGTTCGGCGCCTTCGCTTCCCGGCCTGTCTGAAGCCATGTCTCGTTTATAGCCATAATACAAGGATCATGGCGCTGGAATGCTACTAGAAATTCGTCGTGTTTCGTAGCTAGTGACTGTGCATTGAACAAACTTAGTTTTAAATTATTTACCTTAACCATGGCTGACTGGGTAGAGGTGACGGTTTGGCGGAATTTAGTTCAGCCTTCATTGGGCTCTTTGCGATCATAAGGGTGACGGTTGTAATAAAATAAAAAATAAATACATGAATTACATTTCTAATGTATAGCAAGTTATCAGGCAGGTATGTGGGAATAAAAACAACAATAGAGGATCGTGTAAAAGCTAGAAAGGAACGATAGCAATTATGTAGAAATGAGAACAAGCGTAGATAATAAGGTATTATTATCGATGCCATAACACATAACACCAGCTGAAAGAATAACAGTATTCTACTAAAATAATACCAGTTTATGAATTTGACTACAATAATTGATTGAGTACGTGTATTAAAATCAGTTGAAGACATTGCGAAAATTACTGACTTAATATAAGAATTACTCCCATGTGAGATGCATACTACTATAATAATTAATTGGATATTTATATTTTTTAAATGAAATAAGTACATTAAAAAAAGCCTTGGAAAAGGCTTAAAATCCGCAATTTTACAATTTACATTATTCATGTTTGTACAATTTGTCATGCAAAATGTTGCAAATGTTGAGTGTAAATTAATTGCACAACAATAAATTAAATTAAAGACCCAATGGAGCCAACAGTCTCGGACCGAAAAATTCGCTCAAGGTCAATGTCACTGCGAATGCGATGGGAAGATCTGCCCGACTCTTGACGTGCTAGTATGCGCCCTTCCCTAGTCCAAATAAATCTCCATCCTTTCTGTTTACCAATTTCACGGGTTTTATTGAAAAGTTGCCGATTAAGACGCGTAAGGCGTTCATTCACGTAGAATCTCCGGGGGGGACCGGGCAACTCGCATTCAGATGTTGTGATCCCGCGGCGCACGCGAGCCTCCCGCAGCAAGTCATCCCGCAGCGCACGGCGAGTCAGTCGGACGGCGATGGGCCGAGCACGAGGTGGTTCTGTTGTTGCTATCGAGTCACCAGTGCCAGTGAAGGTCCGAGCGGGCCCTGCTCGGAACGCATGCACTAGGTCCCGCATCTCGAGCTCCACGCCGAGTTTCCTAGCTAGAAGGGTGACGAGATGAATAGGGTTTTCGCCCTTAGTCTCGGGAATTCCGGCGATCTCGAGGTCACAGGATAATAGTTCTTGGTCCCTATCATTGAGGTCCATTTTTAATTGGACAATGGCACTATTGAGCTCCCCTACTTCTTGTTGTTTTCGTTCAATGTCGTTGGCGCGTGACTCCAGTGAATCGATACGCTGGTTTGTTGAGGCCAACGCAGCTGAAAAAACCGAGATTTGAGAGGCTAATTCGGTCATCTGTTGTCGTGTGGCACGCATTTCCTCTCGAAACAACCGCAACTCCATGGTCACATCCATCTCAGCCGTAATATTTGCCGCTGTTGCATTAATGGACGTATCCATCTGCTCGTGGCCGCAACCGCCGCCCGACGAGATTATGGTGTCAAACGTAGTTGAGCTTGAGCTACAGTTTCTACAAGTACAATCTCGGTGGTTTTTCGATCCGCAAACGGAACAGATAACTCCATCTGCCTGTGACATAAAGCGACCACACGAAGAGCAGCTTTGAACCATTTCGCCGCCCGCAAAGTATCTATTGAATGTAATCAGTAAGTAAATCGCTGAGAGTATGTGCAGTACAAGTGCGCACTACCAGATGGCACTGTTGCGAAAATACTTTCTGTTCACAGTTTAATGTTTTTTTATTTTATATTTGCGGCACTTATTCACGACTGTAGCAAACACTCTTAGTACCTAGAATGTTTTTGATATGTTGCGAACACCACATATGAATCAAATTAGTTATGATGAAAGAAACACAATTGTAGGGTAGAATTAGGTGATACACACTTTCTAGCAATCCAGACTTAGGCCAAAGCAGTGTTTTTATGGCGCACTCACTCACACAAATACTGGAGCACCGTTTCAAGAGCAAGCACAACACAATTAGACTTTATGAAGAGTTGGTAAGAGATTTAAAACTCTTTAAAAAACACTGGAATTGCGGAGACACTTTGACCGCCGTTGACGCTCGTGACGTCATTTTACCTATTCCTTAGTTTGAAATGATCACCGTGTGGATGAAACGCACCAACCTTTACGCCTAGTTTTAAGGTAAGGACCAGAGACATAGATAAGCAGTAAGTTTAGTAGCTACTAATTCAAGACTCGCACAATTAAATAACGAACACAATCTTTTAGTCAAACAGAGTTTTGCAGGTTTAGATTAGCGCGGCGCGGAATTTTGCGGGGTTACATCTACATCCTTATGAGTAGGTGATAAGAGAATTACTTAACGCTATCTTTTACAGACGGGTTTGGAAACAGATTTATTGAACACTAAACCTATTGCGACATATTGATCACAATATCACTACACTACAAAACATTGTGGAAGCACCAATTTCACTTATTTTAGTTTTATTAAATGAACCTTAAACGCATCTAATGACCGCATTGTTATGGTGGGGACTTGGGGAAATACTTACTCTCATCATACAACTGGATACCCTGAAAGAAAAGGGGGAGCCTGCCTAATTTTTCCCAACCCCGTAAGCTATATATTTAACCACCCATCAAAATTATTATTGTTTCAGCAAAACAAACCCCATTTACATTTAATCGTGTGTATGCGTGAGTGCCTAAGGTGTCTCCCTAGTCACAGCTATTTCCTACTTCTATCCTCCCTAACTCCGGAAAACCAGACTGTTTCAAATTACTTGGTAACTTGACTCAGTTAGCTTTCAGACTTTCTGGCCGGCCAGAGTGTGTAGCCTAGGATGTGTATGCGCAGGTGGTTTTATGGGTTCGGTAACCACCCGCAAGGTAAGAATATTCGGAATATAATACATAAATATGTTATGGGTGCAAAGTGCCAGAGGGCTAGAATCGTCTGTCACTCAGGGTAAGCAGGGGGAAAATTGCTACACCACGTATGCTAACGGAAGAAGATCTAACACCGCATTCACAAGAAGCATTTTATCCCAATCTTCAAACAAGATAATTAATGTAATTATCTCAATTCAAAATTATTGTTAGTATTACTTTTTTATTATTAAATTAAATTGGGAACGCCTCCGGTGAAGGGATTCTTTAAACCTTTCGACCCAAGCAGACTCAGATTCAGCCGTAGCATAGTAAGCAGAGCTAGATTTTGGGTTCCTTAGTCCGTTAATTTAAACTTCTTAAGGCTCCCAAGTGAATTCGCTCTAAATTCACACGTTTGTATACTGAAACTCAATTACCACTAGCTAGTGGAATTAAGCTAAAGTAATAAGTGGAATTAAATGACTGCAAAGGCTCAGAAAGCTATGACGCAAGAATGATATCGATTATCTCGTGTGCCCCCGCCGAGCCTTGGTTATTTGACAAAGGCTAGACACACGGACCATCCATAGCATACCTTTGTCACCATGAGTAATCCTTTGCACAGATTTATTTCCGCATAAACGTAGTACTGTGGAGGAAAAGGATTAGTAAACTTTTATTTCGCGAGAGCTACCCTAATTACTAAGGCTGAAAACCCTATTTTACGCGGAAAACTTCTAGCTAAATATACAAACGGTTTAGGAATCGAAGGCCGCTTCTAACCTTACACTTTCACTTTCAAATCTCATTCCCTAGCTAAGAAAGTAATTCAGAACCTGAAACTTCACACCAGAGCTGATAGTCTGGGACGCAATGCCCACAGGTGATGTTAGGTTACAAATCCAAAACCACTCTCCTACTTTCGAATTTAAATGCAAACGAAACTCCCTAATAGTAATAAATTCACAAAATGGCGAATTTGCCTACGAGCGCAGCAGACGTATTTACTGTTCAATTTTGTGTTCCGGAAAAAGGCCCCGAGCAGTTCCCGAACCCAGCTTTTATAACCTCGCAGCCCCTCCTAATATGGTGCCACTTCTCCCTCTCGCGAAACCAATAACGAAATCCCGCCAACTAAGAATTTTATTCCTTATTGCTATTAATTTAAGGACTTCAACATTGGTAATTCTATTTTTGTTCGTCAAACTCGTACCACATCGCGCCACTATCTTCTCAATCAATTTCAGAACTTTAATATTATGCTATTTTATAAATTAATATTTAATGTCTGCAATTATATTGTCAATTAAGTTTCTATTTATTTATCTCGATATTTCCCGATTGATTTATTTTTCTACAATCCTTTTATCAATTTATTCAACGCACATTTGAATGACGCGGTGGTGTTTTCGAAAAACTAGTTTCTGTTAATAACAAAGTTTCGTATCTCGTATATAGAACAACATCTCTTTAATTCAGTCTATATTCACCTAAACATACTCTACTTTATCTACAATTGGGATTTGAAGCGTTATAATGATTTATTTGGTTGGCGCCAACCGGACGCAAATAACAGTGGCGCCCCCCCACTTAAACGGTTAATATCGTATTAACAAAGAACTAATACTGATACGCTACTCACTCCTAGATGGAGCTCACTCTAGAGCTTATGCGAAGATATTCGATAATGGGGACTTGCACTAAGAAAAACTTTAATAAAGTATGAGAGGACACGTCTAAAGACAAACAAACGTGGTATCTCTTTCTTCCGCGACCATACACTCCCTACGATACAAACAGTCAATAAGTCAATACAATCACGTGGCACTACAACGCGCCATACAACTCGACCTCAGACCATGACGTCACTCCCTAACGTATGAACGCAACGCCTACAATGTATGAAGCGTTTATCAATATATATGAGTCATCTCGTAAAATAATGTTTCTAAGAAAACGTTCAGAGTTCAATGAAAAACTAAATTCTACGTTTTTAAGTAGAAATGAGGTCCTTGAGAAGTATGTCTGGTGTTACTTTGAATGACCGGACACATAACCGTGTGACTAGAAAACGTTGTGGACTAAAAGAGGATGCAGTGACTAAAATTGAGAAAGGAATGTTGAGTTCGTTTGGACATGTGGGGCGGATGAAGACAGAAAGACTGACGAAACAAATCCATCGAACAATGTGGGTGGAAGAGCCGGCACGGGATGACCCAGACGGACACACCCCGACCAAACAAGGGATGCATTAGCAAAAGGCAAGACAAAAGCACCCGAAACCGGCGCGCGCGCAAGCAACGACCAATGAATGTTGAGAAAGCGACAGCGATCCGTCAAGATCGCAACAAGTGGCAGTCCCCGACCTTCGCCTACCCCTCCGGGACACAGGCGTGAGTCTATGTTGTTTTGTTAAAGTTTTATATGATTTAAGTTCCCTATTTATTTAGTACCTGGATGACCGAGCTTTTCGGATGCAATTTTTTGTTTTGTTTTAGAGAATGAATTAAGAAAGTGTCATCTATGAACAAAGTGATGAACTGCCATGTACTGTATTAGATTTAGGTGACAGACTTTCTTCAATCCAAAATTTATTAGTTGTGCCATTTCGCAAGAGAGATGTCATTGTAATTAATCTCAATTATCGTAAACCATCCCTAAAACAAGTTGTATAATTTAATCTACAAAAGACAACGCAATATTTCACAAAAACTGTTTAAATGTTTACAAATGCTACAAAACGAAAGCTTTCCGGATGCACTTTTTTTTTGTTTTTGTTTTAGAGAATGAATTCAGACCCACGCGTTTAGACCGGTAGCGTCACCTATGAAAAAAGCGACGAACCGTCATGCATTGTAACAGGCTTCAGGTGAAAAACCCTCTTCAATCCATAATTTATTAGTTGTGCCAACTCGCAAAATAGATGCCGTTGTAATTAATCTCAATTATCGTAAATATTTAATCTAGAAAAGACAACGCAATATTTCACAAGAACTGTTTAAATGTTTACAAATGATACAAACAAATAATACCTAGCTTTATTTTATGTTGGGGAACCAAATACGTTTAAGCGCTTTATCCGATTCTATAATACGTTCTTTAAATGTTTTACAATGCCTATATAAGTATATGATTATCATTTCTCGGTTTCTTTTAGCTTCCATCCTTAATCTTCTCGTGCAGAACACAATTCAACATGATATTAACGATCGTGAGCACTTGTACGGAGCTTGGTCCGTCACAATCAACCCCCAAAATTTGGATAAGACCTGTCGTTATCAAATTTTCAATAAAACTTAAGTGATCACGAGAGTAGTCTTGCTACATAAGTTACTAATTACTTGTTTCACTATTTTCCAGAAATGACGAAATGAGTGAGTTGTGTTTTTCAACCAGACTCTTCGGATAATTGCCTATGTGAAATTTCAATCGACACCGTTTTATTCGGATCGCTTAGCAGCTTTTAACACAGCCTATCATTTAAGACCTTGATAAAGGGATCCTGGTTGTGAGGCAGGACAGCCCGAAGGCACCGACTGCTAAGTACCAGATACACTCGCTTAAACTCCAAAGGGGAGGCCTCCCCAAGAGCAAACGTGCACCGGTAGTAGAACCGACCCTTACAATAGCCTCAAATAACAATCAGCTGCGAAATCACTACGGGAAGCTATCAAACAAACGATATTAATCAATGAAAATCCCCAATCGACAACATCTTCGCTTCTGGAGCCTGCTTAGTTGCCGAAACTAGTTCTTAGCTTCTTGTGGAGTCCGGGATACAAATACAGTTTAACTTAATTTAAAATGAAAATCAAAAGAAGTATTTATATCCGCTTGAGGTGTGTGCTGTATTCGGAAACTAAATAAAACAAGTTATCTGCGTAAAACCGATTCACCGAACTCTATAACTTCCATTCAAGCCCTTTTTCATTCTCTTTCTAAATACTCCAACTAATTCCTTCTCCATTCATTGAATCATTTCCAAGCTTACTCTTACTTGCTTACATACTGATTTATGAAGCCTGAGAATTTAGCGAATGAACTCTTCGCAGATATGATTTTGATTACCGCGATATAAAATAAACTACTAATTTTATTATAAATTTGACAACCCCATCCAATATGGGAAATAAAATAATTTGAACCAGAGCCCGCGATCGCAAATATACCTAGTGATAGACGTTATGAGACGCAAGTAAAATTTTTAAAATTAAATTTGTTTTACCTTACACAGTACCACACGAATTACCTTGATTACCGTACACAATACCTCAATTTCAATTACCAGATTACCTTTCAAAACCGTTTTAATTACCTGGTTTAAGAAGTACAGTCAACGACGAAAATTAAATAATCAAGTGTAAATCCCGATTACATTAACTCGCGTCCGTATTTTATTAAAAATAGTATTTGGGTAAGACGTAAATTATGGTAAGGTACATTTAAATCCAAAGTTTGGTTTAAGAATATTCGATTATCTACTTTTATCGTTTACTGTACGCGGATTATTAAAATAAAACAAAATGTGTTGTTTTTTTCTCTATTATTTATAGTTTATTATAGGTACGTGGATTACTAGAATAAAATAAGTTTTCCTTTTTTTTTTTGTAATTAATAAATTAGTTTATTATGTCTATCAAGAAATTTACGAATCGATGGGAATAAAATATACTAAATTTATTTGACATATTGATATTTTAGCAAATTAAAATTAATCTCGAGTCTAATGGAATAATTTAGAATTCATGAATTTATTTGCGCCCCCACTATACGAAACTACCGAGTTACGCAATACTAAATTCCTAGCAAAACTGTAATAGGTAATAGCAACCCCCCGTCGAGAAAACTTTTGTTAATTATGTTGCTTTTTTTTCTTTTACAACCCCACAACCCCCCAAATAAAAGACAAGTTTCCGCGTAATGGAATGCTAAACCGAATGTAAAAATATCAACCCCCAGCATGAAAATATTTAAAATGAAATACATCAATAAATTAAAATAAGAAAGATCTTTCACAACAATAACTATTAATTAATAAGCAAAACAAGTATTAAAGTATTTAAGAATTTAAAATCGCGTAAGAAAATTCATATTTTGACAACCCCCCACAAAGCAGACCTTTGACTAATTAATGTAACCCGATGACATTCGATTTTTTTTTTTTAATTCCCTAATTATCTTCTTAATTAACTAAACTGGAATTATTATTGGCCTTAGTTTACCTATGAAGGAACCTTCTGACGTAAAACATAATTTGATACAACCCCCTGAATAAAAAACTGTATAAACGTACCTACTTAAAAACGATCGAACAGTATAACCTCTACAGACTATTATTAAAATCCGACACGAAAGCACTGAATCAACTAAAGATTTATTGTAAATTAACGTAATTTGAATAGAAATTACCAAGACGTTATGAAACGTTAGTTAAAATAACGTGATTACACGTAAACAATTAGATAAATAGATCCATACACGAATTAAATATTTATTTTTACCCGTGCATACATCCATAAATCTATGCGAAAGCAAAATTAACGGATCTCAATCATACCCTCATCGTCTATCTCAAACCTTTCCATTTCACGAACATCAAATTGTGGCATAAAGCCAACGATAATAATTAAAAATAAGAATATTCTGCATCATAAAACATACAAACTACTCAAACTCGTATTAAAATATCCTGGTCACGGCACCAAATTGTAACCCCTAACCCGGATATTAAAAGGTATGAACCCCCGAAAGTAAAGAGAAAAGGTACTATGATGCAAAACACTCTAATGGCCAACTGTGATCGTCTAGTCTAGTGAGAACCCTTCATTGTGAACGCAATAATAACCCAAGAACTTTTAGGATAAGAGATTGAGTAATGAATGTATGTAAGAGATCCGTTAAAATAATAAAAGTGGAACTAAGAACATTCAGTTCAAACCAAATGTATATTAGAAAAGGTAAATTTTGGGAAGATTCGAAGAAACTAAAATAGCAATAAAGCAACATTAAATAAGCAGAAGCGGGACAAGATTGAGATAAAAGAGGAAAATTTAAATAAAGAAGTTAAGTTTAGAAGACAATAAATTAAAGGTTAAATAAAATAAATTCCATCTAAATAAGATAGGATTATAGTAGCAAAATATTTGAAATAAATAACTACTTGTCATACTACTACACATGTGAGTGTTTTAGTATAACGTCCCCTACCAAAGGCCGGTTAAGGCAGACATTATTAGCCAGCTGAGTAGATAATATTGGATAAGAAGAAGTGAGTGCAATACTCAATTATCTACTAGCCGGTAGTGCTAATTATATCTACCGTGGATGGGGATTGGCCACCACTACGTTATACTGTTAATATATACTTAGAAATAATAAAACTATGACTGACTAGAAATAAGAATACAATGATTCATTATTCCGAGTCTATGCCTTAAGAAAACATACATGATTAACGCAAGAATTGGCAAAGTGACGTTCAGCAGTACAATGCATTGGCAGACGAGAGTGAGAGGTAAAAACCCAAATGCACAAAGTACGTTGGAATAAGACTTCATCGAAGCTTACCAACACTGAAACAGTCCGGCCAAACCCACGCAACCATGAAATGTCACCCAAAGACATAAGTCATACAAATAAATATAGTAAAAGCAATAAAAGCTTTGAGCAGGCATAGACATATTAAAACTCAAGTCACTTCACACAATTAACGCAAGAAACGGCAAAGGGATGTTCAGCAGTACAATGCATTGGCAGACGATAGTGTGAGAGAGGTAATAACCAAATGCACAAAGTACGTTGGAATAAGACTTCATCGAAGCTTACCAACACTGAAACAATCCAGCCGAGCTCACGCAACTATGAGATGCCACTCAAGGACAAGTCAAACATAATAAAAGCTTTAAGCAAGTATAGAGATCTTAAGACTCAAGACGCTTCACACAATTAACGCAAGAAACGGCAAAGGGATGCTCAGCAGTACAATGCATTGGCGGACGAGAGTGTGAGGTAATAACCAAATGCACAAAGTACGTTGAAATAAGACTTCATCGAAGCTTACCAACACTGAAACAATCCAGCCGCGCTCACGCAACTATGAGATTAAGCAGAGTATTAAGCCAATATACTTAAAATGAATATAGCATTACTACTACTAAGCCTATAGTGGCTCTTAACTACTCCCTAACGTCCCATAACGTCTTTCAATTCCTAACAATAATCCGAGTTTTGACCACCCTATATATTATTCACCCTATATTGCACCTAAAATGCAATAATACTAAAGAAACTACAGTCGGAGGAAGAGTATCTACGCACCTACATAAATTGTTCCTACCTCTGCAATAGTGGAATGTCCCGTCCGAAGGTCAAAAGATAGATACCTACGAAGCTAATATTTTCGTTTCGTTTTACCTATTCCTTAGTTTGAAATGATCACCGTGTGGATGAAACGCACCAACCTTTACGCCTAGTTTTAAGGTAAGGACCAGAGACATAGATAAGCAGTAAGTTTAGTAGCTACTAATTCAAGACTCGCACAATTAAATAACGAACACAATCTTTTAGTCAAACAGAGTTTTGCAGGTTTAGATTAGCGCGGCGCGGAATTTTGCGGGGTTACATCTACATCCTTATGAGTAGGTGATAAGAGAATTACTTAACGCTATCTTTTACAGACGGGTTTGGAAACAGATTTATTGAACACTAAACCTATTGCGACATATTGATCACAATATCACTACACTACAAAACATTGTGGAAGCACCAATTTCACTTATTTTAGTTTTATTAAATGAACCTTAAACGCATCTAATGACCGCATTGTTATGGTGGGGACTTGGGGAAATACTTACTCTCATCATACAACTGGATACCCTGAAAGAAAAGGGGGAGCCTGCCTAATTTTTCCCAACCCCGTAAGCTATATATTTAACCACCCATCAAAATTATTATTGTTTCAGCAAAACAAACCCCATTTACATTTAATCGTGTGTATGCGTGAGTGCCTAAGGTGTCTCCCTAGTCACAGCTATTTCCTACTTCTATCCTCCCTAACTCCGGAAAACCAGACTGTTTCAAATTACTTGGTAACTTGACTCAGTTAGCTTTCAGACTTTCTGGCCGGCCAGAGTGTGTAGCCTAGGATGTGTATGCGCAGGTGGTTTTATGGGTTCGGTAACCACCCGCAAGGTAAGAATATTCGGAATATAATACATAAATATGTTATGGGTGCAAAGTGCCAGAGGGCTAGAATCGTCTGTCACTCAGGGTAAGCAGGGGGAAAATTGCTACACCACGTATGCTAACGGAAGAAGATCTAACACCGCATTCACAAGAAGCATTTTATCCCAATCTTCAAACAAGATAATTAATGTAATTATCTCAATTCAAAATTATTGTTAGTATTACTTTTTTATTATTAAATTAAATTGGGAACGCCTCCGGTGAAGGGATTCTTTAAACCTTTCGACCCAAGCAGACTCAGATTCAGCCGTAGCATAGTAAGCAGAGCTAGATTTTGGGTTCCTTAGTCCGTTAATTTAAACTTCTTAAGGCTCCCAAGTGAATTCGCTCTAAATTCACACGTTTGTATACTGAAACTCAATTACCACTAGCTAGTGGAATTAAGCTAAAGTAATAAGTGGAATTAAATGACTGCAAAGGCTCAGAAAGCTATGACGCAAGAATGATATCGATTATCTCGTGTGCCCCCGCCGAGCCTTGGTTATTTGACAAAGGCTAGACACACGGACCATCCATAGCATACCTTTGTCACCATGAGTAATCCTTTGCACAGATTTATTTCCGCATAAACGTAGTACTGTGGAGGAAAAGGATTAGTAAACTTTTATTTCGCGAGAGCTACCCTAATTACTAAGGCTGAAAACCCTATTTAACGCGGAAAACTTCTAGCTAAATATACAAACGGTTTAGGAATCGAAGGCCGCTTCTAACCTTACACTTTCACTTTCAAATCTCATTCCCTAGCTAAGAAAGTAATTCAGAACCTGAAACTTCACACCAGAGCTGATAGTCTGGGACGCAATGCCCACAGGTGATGTTAGGTTACAAATCCAAAACCACTCTCCTACTTTCGAATTTAAATGCAAACGAAACTCCCTAATAGTAATAAATTCACAAAATGGCGAATTTGCCTACGAGCGCAGCAGACGTATTTACTGTTCAATTTTGTGTTCCGGAAAAAGGCCCCGAGCAGTTCCCGAACCCAGCTTTTATAACCTCGCAGCCCCTCCTAATATGGTGCCACTTCTCCCTCTCGCGAAACCAATAACGAAATCCCGCCAACTAAGAATTTTATTCCTTATTGCTATTAATTTAAGGACTTCAACATTGGTAATTCTATTTTTGTTCGTCAAACTCGTACCACATCGCGCCACTATCTTCTCAATCAATTTCAGAACTTTAATATTATGCTATTTTATAAATTAATATTTAATGTCTGCAATTATATTGTCAATTAAGTTTCTATTTATTTATCTCGATATTTCCCGATTGATTTATTTTTCTACAATCCTTTTATCAATTTATTCAACGCACATTTGAATGACGCGGTGGTGTTTTCGAAAAACTAGTTTCTGTTAATAACAAAGTTTCGTATCTCGTATATAGAACAACATCTCTTTAATTCAGTCTATATTCACCTAAACATACTCTACTTTATCTACAATTGGGATTTGAAGCGTTATAATGATTTATTTGGTTGGCGCCAACCGGACGCAAATAACAGTGGCGCCCCCCCACTTAAACGGTTAATATCGTATTAACAAAGAACTAATACTGATACGCTACTCACTCCTAGATGGAGCTCACTCTAGAGCTTATGCGAAGATATTCGATAATGGGGACTTGCACTAAGAAAAACTTTAATAAAGTATGAGAGGACACGTCTAAAGACAAACAAACGTGGTATCTCTTTCTTCCGCGACCATACACTCCCTACGATACAAACAGTCAATAAGTCAATACAATCACGTGGCACTACAACGCGCCATACAACTCGACCTCAGACCATGACGTCACTCCCTAACGTATGAACGCAACGCCTACAATGTATGAAGCGTTTATCAATATATATGAGTCATCTCGTAAAATAATGTTTCTAAGAAAACGTTCAGAGTTCAATGAAAAACTAAATTCTACGTTTTTAAGTAGAAATGAGGTCCTTGAGAAGTATGTCTGGTGTTACTTTGAATGACCGGACACATAACCGTGTGACTAGAAAACGTTGTGGACTAAAAGAGGATGCAGTGACTAAAATTGAGAAAGGAATGTTGAGTTCGTTTGGACATGTGGGGCGGATGAAGACAGAAAGACTGACGAAACAAATCCATCGAACAATGTGGGTGGAAGAGCCGGCACGGGATGACCCAGACGGACACACCCCGACCAAACAAGGGATGCATTAGCAAAAGGCAAGACAAAAGCACCCGAAACCGGCGCGCGCGCAAGCAACGACCAATGAATGTTGAGAAAGCGACAGCGATCCGTCAAGATCGCAACAAGTGGCAGTCCCCGACCTTCGCCTACCCCTCCGGGACACAGGCGTGAGTCTATGTTGTTTTGTTAAAGTTTTATATGATTTAAGTTCCCTATTTATTTAGTACCTGGATGACCGAGCTTTTCGGATGCAATTTTTTGTTTTGTTTTAGAGAATGAATTAAGAAAGTGTCATCTATGAACAAAGTGATGAACTGCCATGTACTGTATTAGATTTAGGTGACAGACTTTCTTCAATCCAAAATTTATTAGTTGTGCCATTTCGCAAGAGAGATGTCATTGTAATTAATCTCAATTATCGTAAACCATCCCTAAAACAAGTTGTATAAT
Source organism: Yponomeuta evonymella (assembly GCA_963969515.1). Taxonomy (NCBI): domain Eukaryota; kingdom Metazoa; phylum Arthropoda; class Insecta; order Lepidoptera; family Yponomeutidae; genus Yponomeuta; species Yponomeuta evonymella. Next base: position 11,999,622 of record OZ018362.1, read on the forward strand.
TTAATCTACAAAAGACAACGCAATATTTCACAAAAACTGTTTAAATGTTTACAAATGCTACAAAACGAAAGCTTTCCGGATGCACTTTTTTTTTGTTTTTGTTTTAGAGAATGAATTCAGACCCACGCGTTTAGACCGGTAGCGTCACCTATGAAAAAAACGACGAACCGTCATGCATTGTAACAGGCTTCAGGTGAAAAACCCTCTTCAATCCATAATTTATTAGTTGTGCCAACTCGCAAAATAGATGCCGTTGTAATTAATCTCAATTATCGTAAATATTTAATCTAGAAAAGACAACGCAATATTTCACAAGAACTGTTTAAATGTTTACAAATGATACAAACAAATAATACCTAGCTTTATTTTATGTTGGGGAACCAAATACGTTTAAGCGCTTTATCCGATTCTATAATACGTTCTTTAAATGTTTTACAATGCCTATATAAGTATATGATTATCATTTCTCGGTTTCTTTTAGCTTCCATCCTTAATCTTCTCGTGCAGAACACAATTCAACATGATATTAACGATCGTGAGCACTTGTACGGAGCTTGGTCCGTCACACGTCTACCGGTTGCCGTATCGAGCAAAAAACGGCAAAAAATCTCGTTTTCTATATGGGAGCCCCACTTAAATATTTATTTTATTCTGTTTTTAGTCGGTATTTGTTGTTATAGTGGCAACAGAAATAAATCATTTGTGAAAATTTCAACTATCTAGCTATCACGGTTCATGAGATACAGCCTGTTGACAGACCGACGGGCAGTGGAGTCTTAGTAATAGGGTCCCTTTTCCTTACCCTTTTGGTACGGAACCCTATAAACACGCTTGATATCTTAGGTATAAGAGGAGCAAGTAGGCACCACCATTCATTAATGTTTCACAAAATAACTGAATAGCGATGTAAAATTACCGAGTGCGTTGAACCTTCATTAGCGCGTACAAAGTGGTTACAGGTTGTGTTCCACAGTTTTATCCCATTCCGAAACTTAGGACCTATGAAGATAATATATACAACGTGTTATTGAAATAACGCGGAACTTCAGTAAACTTCAGCATCGATATTTTTAAAAGCTTTGCCGCATTTCCTATTTGGTAAGGATTTTAAAAATAAAATCAATTCATTTTACCCAACACAATCACTTGACCGCAAATTTGGATACCCTATGCTAAAATAACTAGGTAAGGACATTACAAACATAGAAAAGAAAATTGCGTTAATCCTTTGTTCTTATCGTTGATGTTTGATATCGTTTCATACCTAATTGTATAAGTACATATAATTTGAACTAGTTCATTTAAGTCTGTAGCAAAACCTAGCTCTATTCGACGTTTTTATTCTTTTAAAGAATCAAACCTTGAGATCCAACGGTACCAAAGACGTGTACCGCGTATGATGGATGTTAGCTGGCGGCCATTTTGGATTCGTATTAATTATTACATCACAACATAAAAGGGTTAATCAGTCTCACGCAGCTAACTGATGCAAACTTTTGGCGCAAAGAGAATGTGTTTTATAAGTTTTTTTCGATTTGGATTATACGTTTCGAAAAGCTTACGATAGAATAGTAAGTCAACATCACTCAAGACTTCTTGTGATAGGCAAGTAGTGCCTACTCATATTATAGGGTAATTTTTTTATTCGTTCGTTTGGCAATAGCAATAACAATCCAGACAAGTGCGAGAAGGAATCGTGCCCTCCATGTAGATTCATCATCTTCATCATCAGCCATTTAACGCCCACTGCAGGACATAGGCCTCCCTCATGGTTTTCATAATCATGAGGGGTTTTGCCATAATCGCCACGCTTGGCAGGCGGGTTGGCGATCGCAGTATGCGGTTGGAATCTCAGGAAGATGCTGCTGCTCGTCTCCTGGTAATTGATTTCCTTAGTTGCCTTCTACGACATTCACGGAAGGAAATGGTGTGACGCTATTCCTAATCCGGCACCACACGGTAATATAATAGTAGAATACAAATAGTGTGCACGCGTGGAACGGTTGAAAGTGCTGTCGACTGTCCCAACCCAAGTTTCCAATTAAATTAATTAAATTTAGAATTAACGAAAATTGTACGCCTCTTTGTTGCGGTCTTTTGTAAATTGTTTGGCCGCAGGATTCAGATTCGGTTAGCTAATTATATTATTACCATAATGATTGATAAGACAGCCATTTATGCTCTGTAGTAAGAAGAGTGATTTCAAATAATAAATAACGTATTATTGAAATAACGTAAACCCTTAAAACCTTCTTCTGTATATATAAAAGAATTGTACAAAATGCAAGAGTTTATAACTTCCAATTAAATTTTCAGTTACTATAGTATTTTCTAAGGTTAACACCACCACTAGACATAATAAAAACTAAATTCGCACTGATATTTACTCGTTTATTTTTCATTTTACAATTTTCCGACGTATCGGTACTTTTGCAAGTTAAATTACAATTTAATAAAAGTTACATTGAAAACGCTAAATTATTGCTCAGCGATTTAATTTATTGCCGTAATTTAGTGCCGTGTGGCGCCGGATTAAAAATAGCGTCACTCCATTTCCTCCCGTAGATGGAACGAGGTAGTTGATTTGGAAGCTGGCTTGTCTGTCGTCATAAAGTACATCCTAGAAGTAGTTTTTTAATTAAACAAAAGAACATTAAGACAGGTGAAGATAGTGTACCTACCTAATTTTAAGAAAACTTTTTATCTACAAATTAGGTACCTACTTAAGTAGGCATTTGGTTAAGTTGATAAAATACCGAGGGCTGAATCGTCAGAATGAACCAGTTAACTGTTACGAGTGGCATCGTAACATGTAAATTCGAATCGATATCGGCGTGTCTGTCTGATAAATGAGCTGATAAAATGAAATAGTTGCACGGCAAAGTCATGTTTCGCGCCCTTTTCCTGGAAAATGGCGGCAATTGCTGAAACGCTTGTACGACCACAGATTATGTACCTAATTAAATTCTTAAAAAAATTGTCTGACAGAGTAACCTAATTTTATGTAAGCTTAAAAAAGGAAAAACCAAACGTTTTTTTTGTTTCAAAAGTTAATTTCTCACAACCTTGTACTCTTTTCGCTAGTCAAAGAGTTTTCATATTAATATGGTTTTTCGAAAAACTATAAAAAAACATTCTGTGTTGTAATTTTAGAACCTTTTAAAGATATTTTTGCGCCTGAAATATGGATTTCTTATGAAACTTTTTACACCACCCTGGCAGCAAAAAAACTAAAAAGTACAAAGTTACCAATAAAGTAACCTCCTTCTTCGCGACTTCATGGCCAACGTTTTCAGCCAGATACCAACCTGGCAAGGCACGCTATCAGTCGCGTGGGGTCACTATCGACCCGTCTGTTCCTTATCAAATAGTCGATATTTCTGTTTGCCCATCGACATCGCCGCCAGTCGAGTGCAACTTGCCTATTTATTTGAGCAATAGCTTGTTTGATAATACTTTACAGTGCTTGCTCTCTGATTAGTCCGGTCAATTGTGTTATTTTGTTTTTTCTATTAGACCTCGATTACGTTTCGCTCACCGTGTTTGCGTACTATGGTTTGTATTTGCACGTAAATGATAGTATTCGCGTGCATTGTTTTCTTATGCGTTTGTGGCGTATTGGGATACAAATTAAGATGATTTACAGATGGTTCGATGCTGTTCTGATTTATCAAAATAATGGTTAAAAATTGTGTTTAACGAAGAACATTAACTGCAACAGAAATTACGTTACATTGTATACGAGATATGGTTGGTGGGTAAAGTTGGGTATTTATTGTATTTATTTTGATTACTTAGCAGATTTCCGTCGCATTTCAGGGTAATAATTAAATAATAATTTGTAAACATTTTTTTTTGTAAGCATGCGAATTGTGTTTTTTATATTTTAAGGGACTTGTCGAGGGGATATTTTTGGAGTGAATTATAATTACAAGACAGAAATGACCCAGGCTTGCAGTACAGTGAAACCATTCGGTACGGAGCTGACGGTAATGAAAAGTAAGTATCATACTGGAATTACCAAATGAATACCGATGACACTATGAACCGTAACTTTTTAAAATTTTCCTTTTTATAATTATCTTATACCTAACAAATGCCAACAAAATATTATTTATACTGATACCCACAAGTATTAAAAATAAATATTTGTTGCTTCACATAAAAAAATTACACATCATTTTAATTGAAAGATTTTGGGAGAAACACTACGCCAAAATCTACAAAAAGTTACGTACCATGGACTTTTTGATTTAAAAAATGGTGTAAGATTATTACATGGTTGACACTTACGATACGATACGCACATTACGCGTGATTTTATCTTGTTCTTGGGGAAGTTAAACGATTTCATACTATGTTTTTTGACCTTTAAGAAGAACCCTTACTTACTGCTACAAAAACTGAAAAGGTCCTCTTTCTGATCTTAGAAAGTGGGCGCTAGGTGGCGCTGACGTCGCAAATTCATCGACTCCGTCACTAGTTCAAACGTCAAGTGACAGGTCATCGGCAAAGTCAGATTATTGTACCTACTGTAACTACAAATTACATTACATCACATAAACTCACGCCTGTATCCCGGAGGGGTAGACAGAGACTAGGGCTTGCCTCTTTTTACGATCATGACAGACCTCTTTCACTTCATTAATATTCATTAGTAGTTGAATGCACTTTGATTACAATCTGCGTAAATTTTGCTTGTCAGCATCAGTCTACTTGTCGTCACTTAGGTCTGTAAACCAGCCACTCAATTGCCAAATGTTAAACGGATACCCAGATAGCGTCTTCTGTTTTTTCTTTGTGTTCTGTCTCCATCATCGTCATCAGAAAATCCCTGGCTATTGACTTTATAGGCCTTTTCCCCCATAATGCAATCTCTCACGGTCTCTCGCCATCCGCATCCACGGACTATCCGCCGACTCTATGATATCGACCTTCTGTCTGAGAAAGGATACTTTATACCTCTCATCATTTTCTGTCTGGGTGTTGACTCATAGTGATTATAACGTAGTTTGTAGCTCTTGAGATGACACAGACACAATGCGATGGTTGCTCACACCCACGGCTTAGAGTCGTGGGACCAAATACCAGTAGTTCTTGTTTTAAATTGTCGAGTGATCAAATATTGTGAGTGCCAGTTTTTATAGCTGGCCTGGTTTTTGTGTTTTAGGTGGTTTTAGCTATTAATATTCGATTTAGTACCTACTAAGACAATCTTGCTACTTACTTATGTAGGTAAGTAATTATTTAAAAAAAAAACACTGGGTAGACTCTCCTAAAAGTGAATTCTATTAAAAATAAATAGAAGGTACAATATATATCCACTCTTATTACATGATTCAAGAATACGCAGGTAGGACATTTATTGGTAATTCTGTGATAAAATTAAGGAAGACTAATTTCTAAATAATAGTAACTTTCTCAGATTAAAATAAGTAGGTAAATGCAATAAATGGGTCGAAGGGTAGCTTACAAAACCAAAATAACTACGTAATATAATATCCATTAACTTTTCCCTCGCAAAGCGCTCGATCTGACCACAACACGACCAGAAATCCTAAAAGAGCGGTCCCTTCTCACAAACGGCAAACCTACTTTAGGCGCATTTCGACTGCTCCATGTAATAAAATACTAACCTACGGCTATTCGTGAGCCAACAAACTTACTTCCATCATCAAAGGGGACTGGCATAGCTCTTAGCATGGTATAAATAGAGATGAGAATCGTATAGATGACAGAAAAAACATGTTGGTCCTGTTGCAATATGAAAGCCGATCGCATTAGCTAAAGAAGCCATTATTAAAAAGTATCGAGTTTCTGAACCCCAGAGTCAGCCAATCGCATTCTCCCGCCAACTCACCGGCCAATCAGAGAGCGCTCTGTTTTTCTTTTTTTTCTGATTGTAGATTGAGTTAATGGATTGTTCTTCATTTTGATTTATGTGTTGTTTCTGGCCAGTGCGCCGCCGGTTGTTTTTCGGCCATTTGGCGCGGCTTTTTGCTTGCAACAGAGCTCGGCTTAGTAAACAGAGTGGGCTAAATTGGCTAATTAACAGAACAAAAAACACAAAAACAAATGCAGGTTTTCGTTTCAGTAATTGGGTTACGAATAGGAATTGCATAATTTTTTGGCTTTATCTAGTTAGCATACAATGTCATGAAGCAAGTCAGTTATTTACTGAATAATTTTGACGTCACGCGACATTACAACATTTTTTTAATATTTTTTATTTAAATTGACCGCGTCAAGTTTAAGATTGTATAAAAATAAACAAAGACAAAATTAAGAATTTTCCTTATATTGAAAGTAGATTATTATCGATAGTGAAGAAATAGTTTTCAGATATGGCGTTATTTCAATAACACAAGAACAACCCAAATTGACGTCACTTGTTTTGACTCTCCGAAAACCACAACCGTCGAAAGGAGGTTACAATGAAACCAACAGATGTTTCTGTTAGTTTCAATGGGTTCAATGTTTTTTAGCCTTGTTCTTCGTACCTACCTAACTGAGTTACATTACTAGCAATGTATAAAGAAAAATATTCTTCGTACAAAACTGGGTAATGTACCAAGATACTTTCTTTGCACATTACCAGTAACAATGCCAGTTATGTACACAAATATTCTTCCTACATAACCCGGTTCTGTACAAAGAATTAGCTGTTGTTTATACAAAACTAAACGTTTCTTGGTACATTAAAATATTTTTTCTTTATACATGGATAGTAACGTAACTCAGATATGTACGAAGAACAAGGGGTTTTTTAACTGAACAGTTTCACTGCAGGTACAGGCTTTTTATAGTTTTAAATGAACACACATATTGTAGGTAAACAAATTAAGGACTATTGTCAGCTCAGTAAGTAGGTATATATCTCCGGCGAAAAGCAAAGTGGACCGAACATTACTCCGTAGCAACAGCAGATGGAATCATATTTGTACAATATCAGTAACATTAAATTATATTACTAATATTGTTAATAGTACTAATATTGTTAGTAACTCAACAAACTATATAAACAATACCTGTACACAGACCTATTATCATAGGGTGTGTAATATCGTCACTGTTCGTCGCGTAACACGTAATCCACTCGATACGGACGATACGAATTAATATTCTATGTATCGTGGTCAGTGATATAAATACAGTCATGAAATTTGATAGGGGTTGATGCATGGATATCACCGATATTCTGTATCGGTTAAGATTTCGTAATATTATTTAGCTTGATATTCAGGATCCGTGCCTAATACAGAAAAATATTGCTATTTACGCACTATTAAATTTCGTCGCATATCCGCAAAGTACACCGGTCTGCCCGCGTCTCCCTCGCGCACGCGCAGTGCACTGAGTCAATACTACGTGCAGCAGGCTAGGCGGATGTTACAAGACATCGCGAGCCTTCAAGACGTGGTTAAATTCGGTAAGTATTAACATAATGGGCCTCTATGGACCCCAATTCGTTCACATAGAGAGTGATGAAAGATCAACATGCACTCCCACTGCGGATATCTAGCTCAGACAGGCAGATTTCCTCACAGCATTTTCCTTGGTGGTTACCGAGATGTACGGTCTATAGTTCTTCAAAATTCATATTTTTGTTGCAAAGTCTCCCGTAACGCAACTGATAAGAGTCCACGCATGTAAAGGTAGATGTGCTGTCGATTGCAGATCAATCTATACATTTTTGTTACAAATAGGCTCTTAAAGTGACTGTTTAGAATGCACGGAGGTAAAGATTGATGTGCTGTCGACTATCCGTACCTAACTTATAAACCAAATAACCTAATAAACTGTTTCACGCTGTCGAACTGTACAGCAAGCAGCTACGCATAAAATATTCAAAAAAGAAATAAACATAAGCAAAAGAAATGTTTAAAAATTTATTAAAGAAACGCTACCTAAATAAGGTATAGTTTTGTTCGTACGGAAGTATATTAAGTTATCTTTAAATATAAATTAAGAGAGCAATGTATTCACAAACTGTATTCACAGTTTGGTACCTACTATTATACCAAGAGCGACTGCAGAGCCAGGACTGTGGTCTGTGACTCCATACATCTTACCGCGCCCCGCCCCACGTCCCATCTGTGTGCCTCGCGCCTTAGTGAGCGCAGATAAAAGCCGAGTCAACGCCTGTTGATGTGTTGTCGACTGTTTTTTGTTTACTGTATTTATTCACACGTGATTAAGCCCATATTCTCTCTCTCTGAGAGAAGGCCTGTGCCCTACATTGGGACGTATATAGGCTGCTTATGATTTATGATTTATGATTCACAAGTTATAAAAACAAAATATTTAATATTTAATAGTTCCAAACTGTGAACAAAGTTTGTTGGTACATGGCTCTCTTAATTTACATTTAAACACTTATGCTAACTTAATATACTTCCGTACGAACAAGTCAAACTCAAAACTCATACGAAAAGTGATACTTATGATGCCGGTGGCACTTGATACTTATGTTAGTGCGGCAGGGCCACATTTCATAAGTTTACAATTCATAGTTTATTATGATAATTCGATTGCGTAGCCGATTACTACAGAGTCTACCTAATTTAATCCGTGGGTTAATCGGCTATGCAAAATACATCAAATAATCAAAGTAAATTGTGAATTGTAGTTCTATGAAATAACGCCCTAGTCTTACAAGAAACAGATAAAATAATAAGCTAGCGAATATTGCCAACTTTAATCTGTTAACAAAAACCAATATTGGCTGGAAAAATTCTTAGTTGTCTCGACGGAATTTCGCACTTTAATCGCCGACGGTCGGTCAATAGAGCCCCGTGGAGCGCGATTAACACAGTAGGTATACTCTGTGCCGGATAAAAGTAGTCTGCCTGGAAGCAGGCCCGAACGCCAACTCTGGTAACGCAAAAATCAGTTAATTTGATTAGCAGTGTAAATTATGTAGGTATTAATTCAAGTATTTATAAAGAAAACCGACTAAGTGCGAGTCGGATTCGCGTACGAAGGCTTCCGTACCATTATAGATAACATTTGAATTTTTCGAGTGTCTACCTGTTGCCGTTATTAATATCGACCAAAAAACGGCAAAAAAATCACGTTTGTTGTATGGGAGCCCCCTTAAATATTTATTTTATTCTGTTTTTATTATTTGTTGTTATAGCAGCAACAGACATACATAATCTGTGAAAATTTCAACCATCTTACTATCACGGTTCATGAGATACGGCCTGGTGACTGACGGACGGACGGACGGACAGACGGTCGGAGAGCAGTCTTAGTAATAGGGTCCCTTACCTTAGTAATAGGGTACGGAACCCTAAAAATGTATCTGGCCCTTATTACGAATCAGCGATATGTTCGGAAGTGTCGTCTATGTTGCGCTTGAGCCCGACAATTCACTCGAATCTAGCGACAAATACGGTTCATTTTTTTTAAAGTTTCGAAATTTCCAGCCACTGAGTAATGAACGCTAGAAAAGCATGGCTCTGTGTTAGTCCAATGACGTCTTATCATATCTTGAGATACGGATTTGCGATCATCTCGTTACTTCCGACAATGTCGCATTTTTCATAATAGCCCTCGGTGTTGTAGAGTGTAAGTGTGGTGTAGACTTACTTTAATTTTTTTTTTATTCACTTGCACATGTTTGCCACTTAGTTACTATATGCGGAAACTTATTCTTAGCTTATGTGTAGTTATTCTAAGTCTCTGTCCATTTATTATGTAAGCTGCAAGTTTCCCAAATAAATAATAATAATAATAATAATAATAATAATAATAATAATAATAATAATAATAATAATAATAATAATAATAATAATAATAATAATAATAATAATAATAATAATAATAATAATAATAATAATAATAATAATAATAATAATAATAATAATAATAATAATAATAATAATAATAATAATAATAATAATGTACCGAAAGTGGGAGGGAACCGACGAACGTGTGTCCGATAGGCAGTCGCCGGATACTTCTGCCATGAATAATTTCTGGCGTAGTATCTGGTCGACGCCGGTCGAACACACAGAGGGTGATTGGATACGCGTTATCAAGCGTGAGTGTGAGCCTATCGAAGCCATGGGGACTGTATCTATCAGCCCCGAAGACGTGAGTTGTGCGATTCGTACGGCACACAACTGGAAAAGTCCTGGACCGGACGGGTTGCACAACTTTTGGATAAAATGGTTTCGGGGCTCGCACTCGCGTTTGGCGACGCAATTCCAACAAGCCCTAGAACACGGATCCCTTCCTACTTTCTTAACTACAGGTATCACCTTCCTTCTTTATAAATCTGGTAGTACCACGGATCCGAAGAACTACAGACCCATCACGTGCTTGCCTACATTATACAAGCTCCTTACATCCATTTTGAGTACAAAAATTAATACACATATAGTGTCAAATAAAATATTAGCTTCGACTCAAAATGGATGTAGGGTTGGGTCCCGTGGTACTAAGGAACTCCTCCTTATAGACATGACCATTAGCCAACAAGTCCGCCGGAACAAGACTGCTCTCTCCACAGCCTGGATTGACTATAAGAAGGCCTATGATTCGGTGCCCCATTCATGGCTGAGGGGGATCTTAGAACTGTAAGTAGACACAACTCTGAGATCCTTTCTCAGCACTTGCATGGGACAGTGGACCACAGTTCTTCGTCACCCAGGTGGTGGAGATGCCCCGTCTGACTCTTCGGCCTTAATAAGGATTGAGCGAGGCATCTTCCAGGGCGACAGTCTGAGCCCGCTGTGGTTTTGCCTGGCTTTGAATCCTCTCAGTACTCTACTGAAGGACTCAGGGCTAGGCTACCGACTCCGAAGGGATGGAGAGGTTATTTCTCACCTCCTATATATGGATGACCTGAAGCTATTTGCACCAAAACGCCAAGACTTGGTGGAGCTACTTAAAACGACACAGGTTTTTAGTAGTGCCATCAAGATGGAGTTTGGTGTAGATAAGTGTGCGGTCATGCATGTACAGCGTGGGAGGGTTGTAAATTCAACAAATTTACAACTTTCAGAAACAATGACTTTTAAATCTCTGTCGGAGACGGAAACCTACAAGTACCTTGGTATATCACAGTCTTTGGGTATTGTGGATGAGGACATCAAACAGGCGATGAAGGAGCGCTTCTTTAGTCGCCTGACAAAAGTACTTAACAGTCTTTTGTCGGGAGGCAACAAGGTGCGCGCTTTCAACGCTTGGGTGATGCCCCTACTCATATACTCCTTTGGCATACTAAGATGGACTCAAACTGAACTGGATGCCCTAGACAGGAGGGTCCGTCTCATGCTCACAGCACACCGTATGCTACACCCACGCTCATCTGTTATGAGACTATACATCCCGCGTAAGTGTGGAGGTCGCGGCTTTTTAAACGCCAAAAATCTCCACAACCGCGAGGTGTGTAGTCTCAGGGAATATTTCCTTAGCAATGAGTGTGGGTTGCATCGGGATGTTGTGTCAGTGGACAAGAGTCTCACGCCGCTCTCCTTGGCAAACGAGAACTGGCGCAAGCCAACGGTGCTCAGCATCGAGGATCGCAAGAACGTGTGGAAGAGCAAGGAGCTTCACGGGCGGTTCTATCGGACCTTGACAGGGCCCGATGTGGACCTGCTCGCATCGGTGAACTGGCTACGTTTCGGTGACCTTTTTGGGGAAACCGAAGGTTTTGTCTGTGCAATTGCTGACGAAGTCATGATGACGAACAACTATCGGAAATATATCCTGAAGGATGGTACGGTCGACATCTGTCGAGCATGCCGCCGTCCCGGGGAGTCACTCAGGCATATTATTTCCGGTTGTTCTCATCTGGCTAACGGTGAGTACTTGCACAGGCATAATCTAGTAGCCAAAATTATTCATCAGCAACTTGCTCTCCGATACGGTCTTGTCGAATCCGAGGTGCCGTACTATAAGTACACACCGGCGCCGGTTCTCGAAAATGGTCATGCTACGCTCTATTGGGATCGGTCTGTCATCACGGACAGGACTATTGTTGCCAATAAGCCTGACATCGTGCTGACAGATCGATTGATGCGCCAGACAGTGCTCGTCGACATCACCATCCCGCATGACGAGAACCTCGTGAAGGCCGAGAAGGACAAGCTTAGCAAGTACCTTGATTTGGCCCACGAGGTTACCGCCTTATGGGATGTGGATTCGACAACCATTGTCCCGATAGTCGTATCGGCGAACGGTCTCATAGCGAAGAGTCTTGACCAACATCTTAAGGCTCTCTCGCTAGATGGCTGGATCAAGGGGCAGATACAGAAGGCGGTGCTCTTGGACACGGCGCGCATCGTCCGGAGATTTCTCTCTCTGCGGCCCTAACTACCGGTAGCTTGAGCCTAGCTCCGTTACCGGTGGCCAACTAGGATAGGTTTATAAAATATATTTTGTATTTTTTTATATTTTTTTACTTTTATAAACCTATTCTAAGTCATGAAAATAAATAAAGAGAATAATAATAATAATAAGGGCCCAAATACGAGTATTACAAGTTCGGAAAACTATAGGTACAAGTATTTTTGTGAGACCGTTGGTAGTCATTAAAATAAGCAAAAATAAAGTAATTAGCAGCCTATGCGTTTCCTACTGCAAGACTTACCCCTGGTTTCTCGTACACTAACAAGCTGTTAATCTACTGTTAACAGCTGTCATTGGTTTTTTTTGCATGCACTTTGGCCAATTGACAGGTTAACAGTAGATTAACAGCGTGTTAGTGTACAAGAAACCGGGGTTTAGTTTGGCTTTCTTTCTGGGAAAACCCAGAGAGAAAGTAGGCATTGGTTAAATCAGTATGCGTGCTCTTAATCGATACGCAATTTTGCAATTAACATTGATTGTATGAAAAAAATGGATGCGGCCAGGGAACTTTAACCCGACACAGAGTATATAACTTCGGCTGGAGGGAGATTTACATGGTGGCTATAATACACCTCGTATCTAACTTTACGTGATGAAATTTGGTAACCACTTTTGTTTGAAACTTTCAATATGATTTAAAATTTTAACATACTGGAAGGTAAGCTCAAAATACACAAATCTAAATACAAAATATTTATTACCATAGCAACATTTTTACATGAGCCATATACAGCTCTAGGTCAAACAGTTTCTCCAAAGAGTAGCAATATACGAGCAAAACATTTCGAAATTTAAAATGTATTATTTTTTGAGTTAACTAGAGTTAGGGTAAGTTAACGAAAATATCGAGCAATAAAACAGTTATTAGGTACAGTCGACAGCCCATGAACCTTTACATTCGTACACTCTAGTCAGTCAATACTGGTTATTTTGCAACAAAAATGTAAAGGTTGACCCGCTGCTGACTGTACTTAGACGTGGAATTGATACTTATCAATATATTTATAAATGATAAAGTTAGGCTGATTAAAAACTTTCATAGACAACACGTTTATTGAGTCTGAAACATAAAACCCCAGCATGAGTTGAGGAAAAGGATGGTACAGTAAGTCGCAGTTATCTCTTACAATTACTTGATTATGAGAAAAACAAGTAGAAATTCATTATGGGTAAGCCGGAAATTGTAAAATTTCTGAAATTTTCCATGAAGTCAATAAAGTGTAAAAAGTACCCAAAACCGGTGTGCGTGCATGCAACAACTAATGAATGTTGAGGAAGCGAAAGTGATCTGTCAGGATCGTGGCAAGTTGCAGTCCCTGGTCTCTGCCTGCTGCTCTGGGATACAGGTGTGAGTTTATGCATGCATGTAGCATTATAGTATATTTATTTGCCTTAACATATTAGAGCAGGTGTAATAAACACAAATCGCGTTTTGCCTAGATATTTAAGATAAAGTATTTCAAGGCTCAGAAATATCAGGAAAGAGACGGATGTAGCCAGCGTTGAAGACCTGTTTCACTTGGAAAGAAATGAAGAAGAATATGGAGAGCTGACGGCCAGAAAGAAGGAAATTGTATTTTTTTGATAACTTGCGGTGCTTATACATAGATACAAATTTAACGGGACTAATTGTGGTGACGGGTAGACTAAAGTGGCCAGAGCGGTTAATTATTTTTGTGAAGGTAGGTGGTCTACTTTGTCTCCAAGCATACTCAGTGGCCTGAAGTGGGCCGACGCACAACACTACGTCCGCGGACAGGAGTCGACAATTACTTTGGGAATTGAGGTAATTAAGTGCATATACCTAGTAAATAATCGCGATAAGACACGTTAAATCTACAACTAACAGCCCTATCACACTAGCACTTTGCGAGCGTTTTGCATTTTAAAGCGATGCGATTGCGTAGCGAGTTCCCCGCGATTGCGTGGCGAGTACGCCGCGACGACGCTGCGGCGTCGAGGCGAGCGCGCGGAATGGGACCCGCATTTTGGACACTCAGTAGCAAAATTGATTAATCTGTCGAGGAAATACTACTGCTGGCTTTGTTACTACAAAGACGCAGGAAACGAAAGCAGGTACAAGTTAACGACGAATCTGGGAGAATTCATTATCATGTAATCGACTGGGAAGTTTAACGGGACGATTTTCAATTTTAGTTATAAATAACTTTGTATCCATTGTATCTATCAACGATGATTGAACCTCTAAACGATGCTACATCCACTTACACAGGTATCTTTGATATGACTTAAGTGGGGCGGGGTGGACTGTCGAACGCGATTGTACAAAATGGCGTCGAAGGTGGTAATCGCGGCGTCATCGCAGCGTCCTCACAGCGTACTCGTTGCGTAAACGCTACACAATCGCATTGCTTTCAAAACGATAGGGCTGTAAGAATAAAATATTACGTCTCCAAAAAAGTTTGAGAACCGCTGATATAGAACAACCAGCGTCATCTTGACGTAGCGTAGCTAGAAACGCGACCAGCCGTCGCTAAGCCAACAAGGATTGTTGGCTCATTATTGTACCGACTGGCTCTAACAGATATTTAATATTGCCCGGGCCTTTTTCGCGAAACTGGCTTATAAAATAAGAAAATACAATTTCAGTACTTATCGGGTATTTACTTTAACCGGGAGACTAGTCTTCGGTATATACGCGATATCGTCATCGATATTTCTCAGCTCTTAGAAAGAAAGAAAAAAAAATTGTAACAATTTAACACATCATAAGAAAGAAAAGGCGTGGCACTTACAATATATTTTTTGCCAGACAATCGCAAAGAAATCTAATTTCTTCGATTCGGATCACATATTGTATAAATATGTGATCCGAATCAAAGGCATGAAAACTGCGATACACAGCATCCCAGTCTATCTTACTACTGTTTTTCACTTTCAATCTATCCTAATATTTTTAGGGTTCCATGCATGAAAGGGAAAAACAGAACCCTAATAGGATCACTTTTTTTTTTCATCCTTCAAGATTCTTTTTCTCAGGAAACAAACTCAGTTATCATTACTTTAAAAGGCAAAGTTAAGTTTTTTGGAACCCTAAGGGCGCGAGTCCTACTCGCACTTGTCCGGTTTTTTGGTAAGTCGGTCTCGCTTTTTGACCGAAAAAATTATAGAAAAAAAAGAACACTTTTTTCAGTTGCATTTTAATTACGAAAAACCCTTTTATGTGTATTTCATCGACTCTTAGTCCAGCATTAAGTGAATTGGTTGATGTAGGTATGTATAGTAATGTTAAGAAAAGGGCGTTAGGAAGAAAACAGCAAAGCAAAAATGCTCAAATCAAAGGTAACTCTCACATAAATGTAGCCAAATGATTTCTGCAGAAGGCAACCGACCTTTTTATGATCCAAGAAATATCCGAATGATAATTTTATGCAGCGCGGCGCCAGTAAAAATATTTATAATTAGATCAAACAGTCGTTACAGGGGGGTTGGGGAGTGGGATGGCAGAGAGGAGGGATGGCGAGACTTTTATAAGTTCAATTGGATGGAAACATCGCCTTGGCTAATCACGACCGTCTTGAACGAGGTTATGCGATAAAGATTAAGTTACACACGATTGCACATAGTGGTTTAGTTCCATGACTTAAAGTTGTAAAACATTTATTTATTTATTGCCAAAAAACTTAAAAGCTAATATTACAGGGAATACCTATTGCGTTAACAAGTTTTAGAATTAATTATTCTAATTAACTTAAAGTAATCTATCCATTTATAAACTAGTATTAATGGACACAAAAAATACTACTTACTATAACACAACACAAAACAGTGACTTTTACAATGGCAATGCGGCGAACTTAATGCTACGAGCATTTTCTGCCAGTCAACCGCAGGAGGTGAATGAGAATAAATAATAAGCATACGGAAGTATGAAAAAGTTAAATTAAATAAATTCATTGTTATAAATATTGATATTTGTATAGATATTGTGCATATATTATATATTTATTCATATTTGTTGTTATAGTTTATAGTTTTATGTCTCTTATTTATATACATGTATATTACCTATGTATTATATCCGCTTCTGTTGTTTTATTTGACAATGAATTTATTTAACTTTTTCACACTTCCGTATGCTTATCATTTATTCTCATTCACCTCCTGCGGTTGACTGGCAGAAAATGCTCGCAGCATTAAGTCCGCCGCATTGCCATTGTAATATTTACTTATGTGCAATAAACGTATTAATAATAGTAAATCGCTCCGAGCCACATTTCATCCGAATGTCTTCTAAACACCAGTCAATTTATTTCAACATAAGTGGCGAAAGTTGCAAATTCGTTTAGTTCAACAACATACGTGGCAACATTTTGGATAATGTTAAATCTTGACAATTTTTTTCTTAAAATTCTGCCCGAAATCGATGAAGGTACTGAGTCTGACATTCTTTGAGCTTAGACCAGAATTATCAGAGAGTAAAATCGTCACTGTTCATTCCAGTAAGATTAAAAATATTAAAACCTCTTGGTTCCTTTTCTTATTTTTCTTTTCAGCTAACAATTAAGGTTAATTTTAAAAAAAAAAAGAAAATCTCCAACTTTATTTAAAACGGAACTCGAACAGTTATTTAACGGACATCGGCAATTTGTTCAAATTCTTTTATAAATTAACGTGTCCGTGATAATCTCATCGTCGTCCTTAATTGAGTCGTGGTACCTTTAGAAAGTAAGGCGTAAGTGCGAAAATTTAATGCAAATCTTTGACTGGAGATGGCTGTACTTTTGCCCTTGTTTGATCACCTTCTGACGATTCGATCAAATTTGAGTATTCTGATTAGATTATTAGGTTATTCTTCTAATTCTAGTTGGATAACTTTATTGAGGCAATCTTGAATCTTATTGCTTCTTCTAATAACTTGCGTATTTAATAATTAAAGAAAAATCATAATAATATTCATATTCTGCTAGAAGAAAGACATTTATTATACCAACAAGATACATCACAGAAACAAAATAAGCAGAATATGAATATTATTATGATTTTTCTTTAATTATTAAATACGCAAGTTGTTAGAAGAAGCAATAAGATATATAAGATATATATATATATAGAATTATAAGTACAGAGGCGAACTTAATACTAACGGAGTAATTATCTTTCAGTCAACCTTTGGTGTAATATTGTCGAAAATGATTGAAAAATAAGATTACCTCCAAATATTATTATTATTAATACGTTTATTGCACATTAGTAAAAAATACAACGGCGATTTGCTGAGTTGTTCAAAACTTATTTAAAAATTTCAGTGGGGACTAAACTAATTTAATCACAAGATTCATGATTTTCTGTTACACGAAAGCTCTAATTAAATAATAGAGGTTAAAGTATGAAATTGCCGTTTTATTGCAATAGGTTCTTTGAATTGACATCATGGTTTGAGGTTTTCGAATGAAACTTTTTTCAAATGGTTTCTATGATGTTCTTTTTTTAAAAAATGAATATGTGTTTGTAATTCAACAGACTTAAGACTTTATTGTTTTTATGATGAAAGTAAAGTTAAATCATGTTATATTATACAATGTCACATACAATTCTGTGAAACATTTGAATATCGACTTTCAATTGTTTTTGTTATTCAATTTAGACAAGAAAGATGGATACTGCGAAAATTCGAGTGATTTTTGAATACGAGTTCCGACGCGGAACTAACGCGGCAGAAACAGCCCGCAATATCAATGCTGCGTTTGGAGAGGGGTCTAATAATGAACGCACCGTGCGATTTTGGTTTAAACGCTTTCGTGATGGAAATTTCGACTTAAAGAACGAGCCACGAGGAAGACCGCCCACACAGGTGAATAACGATGAATTAAGAGAGATAGTGGAAGCCGACCCTAGTCAAACTACCCAGGAATTAGCGGCATGGTTTAACGTTACCTTACCCACAATATTGACTCACTGCGTCAAATCAATAAAATAAAAAAAATACGAAAAATGGGTGCCTCATAATCACTCGAATTTTCGCAGTATCCATCTTTCTTGTCTAAATTGAATAACAAAAACAATTGAAAGTCGATATTCAAATGTTTTACATTTTTTAAAAAAAGAACATCATAGAAACCATTTCAAAAAAGTTTCATTCGAAAACCTCAAACCATGAAGATTCTATGTCAATTCAAAGAACCTATTGCAATAAAACGGCAATTTCATACGTTAACCCCTAATATTTAGCAAAGTTTCTTAATTTAATTAAGAACCTGTCAAACTCGTGATTATCTTCGAATTTACGTTGTTCAAACGAAATGTTGCCTCCGTTAGCGCCTAATTTAACAATAATTCTTTAAATTAAAATTCAAGTAACGTATATGTCCGTTACTATAACTTTAAGGTCAACGTTTGCCGGGTCAGATAGCACAGAATATGACTTTAATTTGAAACAACACAATCACTTGTCCCGGTCCCAGACTAGAAACCCTATGGTATGGTAAACAGGCAAGTACATCACAAACATGGAAATACACCCAGACTGAGGGCCCGTTTCTAGTAAGAAAAGGGCGTGACAGAAAGTTACTTAAGTATTTACTTAGTAAATTTTTCAATTCAGAAACCGGCCCTGCGTCCATTTCTACAAATGTACGGCGGCCTCGATTCGAACCCACGACCTCCAGCATGGTAATCAGACGTGATAATGCTAGACCAACGAGGCAGTAGTTATATATTAAATCACATTACATAAACTCACGCCTGTATCCCGGAGGGGTAGACAGAGATCAGAGTTGCCAATAGCCACGATCGTGACACATAATTGTTCGAGGAATAATTAAACCCTCATCCCACAGTTAAGTTAGTAATCCTAGTAATTATTTGACTTAGGTTGAGGACAAAACTCAGACTAGTGGTATAATCTCTTTAAACTTTCATAAGTGAAGTAATGTTTTCACTGTCACGGCACGCCGATCAGTCCTATCGGGCGTCGAACCTCGGACTTATCGGCTATCGCCAAGAGTGAAGATCCGTAGGCCTACTAATAAATTGTTATTAGCTAACACTTGACTCTACACTTGGTATATGGGTGATATTACTTAGATAAATAGTCTTGTAAAGGAATTATTTTGAGATTGTTGGTAGGTAATACCTATAGTAATACCTTAGTGGTTGTCACGAAATAAGTAAGTAGGTAACAACTATGTTATAGATTTATATTATAATAAAAAGACGAATAACATTGATGCTCATTTACACCTGTCTTAAGTGGCTTGACTTATATTGATCTATATACTCAACTTAATTAAGCAATTTGACTTTCAACAGGAATAATTATTGAGTACGTTTTGAAATAATTTGTTGGTTTCTTTGCTTTTTAGCAGTATCAACGTGCAAAATAGTATTTTCAAGTGGAATATTATTCATGATTCGTGAATTTGATTCTTCAATCTCTGAGAAAAAGCGACGTATTTTAAAATAATTTAGATTAGATTAGAACTCTTTATTGTAGACACCAGAAAAAAAATACATTAAAAGCCTTACATATCTAAGTTTTGCCGTATACAATTGGCAGTCTTTTCGCTAAAAGCGATCTCTTTCAGACAACTTTGCGGCCAAAATTTGATAGCTAGTGTTTGGAGGAAGAATAAAACAGGGAAGTAAGACTACTATTTCTCGTAATTATAATAAAAACAATTAAAATATCTGGCTAAGATTATCATGAAAATAAGACCGATTGACTGCAGACGCCTTAATTCAAAGGTACCTAACATCGTAATATCATGCACAAATCACGTCCCATTTGCCTAAACGACCCTATTATTTCGGTCCTTCGAGACAGATAAGGGTGTTTGCACACGGGTTCCGGGATGTCGCGGCCTTATCTGCCGAGCCGGCGATAACCACCTAGAATCCTCGGTTGGGTGTCGAGGAAAATGGTAAGTCTCTACTCTGTGAATAGAACTAGAAATGTGACAAATAAAAAGTCGTGCTACCGGTAAATAACTGCTACGGAAAAAAGACAGGACAGTCCTTAGTACCTTAGTACTTAGTGTACTAGTTAAATGAAATGTCCGTGTCTTAGTAAAAAACTATAAGAGTACAAAACGTACAGATCGTAGAGTACAAATTGGAATAATGAACCCGTTTCCAAACAGCACCTTGTTATGGGAGCCAGGACACAATTTCTAACACGTTTATTTTACATTAAAACTTGTTATTAATATTTTACAAATAAATCATTAGGTTATCTTGCTTTGTTTTTATGCATGCCTAACTATGCCATATTTAACATAGTCAACTTGAATACCGTTAGGTGTTAAGGTAGTTAGTCTGTTATAATGATAATGAAATAATAATGATGATAAATCCACGCGCTTGAAATCACCAATCAGCGCTGGGCGCGCGTGATTAAGCCCATGCCCTTTCTCTGAGAAAAGGCTTATACCCTGCAGAGGAACTGTATATGGCGATTGCAATAACACATCAATTTAATGTCATTTCCGCTTCTCGAACGACTTCTAGACTCGTGGTAAGCGTTGCTGGTTGTACAATTACTTAAAATACTTAATTGTTACCTAAGTTGCTGTTACCACTCATTGTATAGTTGTTTGTTTACCCTGATAAAATAAAATAAAGCGGTAATAAAACTTTCTAGGCGTCAAAAGAATCTCACGCGACTTTACCTTAAATCTGTAATTTTTTTTATACAGCCTCGTTTCGGTTAGTACACTAACAGGAATGAGACCCAGAGTCCTAATTATGCATAGTAAATCCTGTTGGAATCCTGACGTTTGCGATAGCAATTAGTATGGAAGTTAGACGATTGGAACCGTTCAGGACTTAGTGCGCGTAATGTAGGAGCTGGTCAAATTGGCGGGAAAAAGCTGGATGCGACAATTCTAAGATCGACGCGAATGACGTGCACTGCAAGATACCTACACTTAGCATTGGGTGGCTGTAGCTTGAATAAGAAAGATATAATATAATAATCGAAATTGTGTTTCTCGCATGTGAGTTAGTTGACTCCACCTGTGCTTGCCTGTTAAAGGAGGGATTACTCCAATTTTTGAACATGCCCAGACTATATGTTTCAAGAAAAACAGACGACGGCAACGCATTCCATATCTTTGCCGTTCTTATTACGAACGTATTTACGAATCGTTTGAATTTCTACACATTCGTGCGTATGAGCCAGCCAACTGATTGTCTGAAGGACGAAAGGAGACTGTAGGATACGTTTATGTAGCCCCTGCTCACACTAAAAAAATACGTCTTATGGAAGACGGGAAGTCTAGCGGCCTTACGACGACCTTACCTACTTAGGTACAATGCCATTGTGTGATACCTACAGCGCTGTTGTTCCCAGTGGGGCGTGTGGTGTATCACACACCATGACACCACTCGAGGCACGTAGCGCTGAGGCCGCGGAGGCGTTCCGCGCCATTGCAGACGCCATCTTGGAGCTTAGCTGACTGCAACGTCAGCAAAACTAGTGTCCTTACTAACTTTAGTAATTATCTTCGGTAAAAAGTGAATTTATCTCGACTTTGCTGTGGAAAGAATGAAAAGTATATTCCGATACTAAGTTACGATGGAATGCGTTTGTTTTAACTGTAGGTTCCAGTTCGCTTAGCATGTATGACTAAAGATAGGCTTTGATTTAGACAATCGCGCCATCCTGTGCTTTCGTAGCGAGTTAGAGCAGAATGGCGGGAGTCTTTCTTTCTGGCCTTTCTCGAGGCGTGGATGCTAAGCGAACTGGAAATTTTTTAAGCGCACAGAAAAAAAAAACTTGAATAAAAAGCATGTAATAATGGACGTAATAAATAATAATGGCCTTATTTATAAAACCATGACTCCTTAAAACACTCCATAAGAGCCGAATAAATAGTCTGTGGTAGAGACTTTACAAGGAAAATACTTTACCGCAGACTATTTGTGCTACATTTATGGAGTGTTTTAAGGGATTTGTGTTTTCATAATATAACACCTTCAAGCGTCAGTATCCAAATCAAACGTAGTGAAGTTATGATTACGAGAGTGGCAGGAAACCTGGTGCATCGTTCGCTCTATTCATTAAATTCATTGTTTGATATTGTTTTGACATATTTGCTATATCTGTTGACTGGCAGGGGACCAGTGCAGGGCAAAGTAAAGACTTTTTGGAAGTGGAAACTTCTTTTGGTGCACTTCTCTGAACGGTGAATGAAACGGAACCGTAACGCTCGGATCGGTGACGCTGAATTAGACAAACTTCGCTGCAGTCGGTTGGTGACGTTGAATCAAATAAACACTCTGTATAATTTTTCATATCTATTGTGTGGCCGCACACACCCTCTTGTATTTTCTTCTCTCAAAGAGAAAGAGTATGGGCTTAATGACCACGCGTGCCCACCGTGGACTGGCAATTTCAAGCGCTGAGGTATGTGAACACTGAGGTGTGAATATATTATTATCATTATAAAAAAAATACACCAAATATATGTAGAACAACATTAATTAACCAAAGTACATACAAAAGAACCACTGACAGCTGTTACAGTAGATTAACAGCTTGTTAGTGTACGAAAAATCGGGGGTGAGACAGTCAGTAATTTCCGTCACTCCACTACTGCCCAAATCCTAATTTATTCATCATTTACTGTTTCGACCGTCCTACCTCCGTTGCTATCCCTCCCTCAATATCTGGCTAACGCGTTATTTTGGAAATCGCTCACGGGCCGGGCGTCGGCGCTTTTCGTCTCGCACGGTCAGCTGCGCAAACATTGGCAAGTGTACGCTTCAAGGAAAACGGCAATGATGCTCGTACGGTTGGCCACGGCCTTAAAAGAGGTGCGTTTCGAAATGAGCTCCAACACGACGTATTTGCCTACAAAACGTTAGGTGTACAGACGACAGCTGGCCTATCTTTACATTATTTTTGAAAAGTGACCCGTAACGTAGCGTAGGAGAGTGCACGTTGATGAGCTATCGACTGTACGCTTCACGGTCCCATCGTTCGATCGATTACCTTGGTACATTCTTCTTCTTCTTAGCGTGTCGATGGCGAAACTATTTTATTAAAAGTATTTATTGTATTTAACAGTTGCGGCCCAGAACTTTGCGACACTGACTGCGCTATCACTGGCAGTCACTATGTCCTCCAGAGTGCAGGTGTTAGGGTACTCAGAGCACCATGAAAGGTTATCCATCGTTTGGGAAGTACCGCACAAATAGTTCAAATTATCGCTGTCGGAATCCGCGAACCCCCACCTGGACATGTTATCCTTACTTCGGCCAACACGGGTCCGCAGCCGGTTCGGGGATTTCCAGATTACCCAGGGCAATTTAGGTACGTTCAGGCGGAAGGTTCTACGACCGTGGCACAAATGGGGTAGGTAGAGAAAACGACCGGGGCCAGAGCCCATTTTGGATTTTCCTTGGAGCTCGTCACGGCCCTGCGGACGTTGGGGAAAGCAATGCCAGCCAGTGGATACAACAGTCGTACCGGGGTCGGTTTGAGGCAACCAGTAATGAGCATAAACATTTCATTTAAAGCTGTATCCACTAGCTTTTCATGAGCAGGTCGGCTCCATACTGGGCACGCGTATTCTCCAGCGGCGAACGCAAGCGCCACCCGTCATTTACGGGTGCTACAGGTACTTTAATATAGTGCGACATAGTAGGGCATATCTACCATATGAAATGTGTAAGCCACACACGGTATTGACGAGTAGAATGAGTTTCAGTTTCCTTCAGTTTCATCGGACCTTTCAGGAACTCGCCGTAGGGCTTTTGGTGATGCGACAACAAATCGGCTGCCACGTGTCTATAGGATGAAACACACCAACGCGGTGGCGGTGGCGGTGGCGGTGGCGATCCATACATACGTCATTTACTGCAGTAGTGTTGTTACGGACGTATGCATGGACCGCTACCGCATTGGTGTGTTTCATCCTTTAAGTGTGTCTAAATTCCTGTGACGAAAGTAGGTATAGTTGATAGCTTTGTGTTTTTCCTGGTGTTTTCTTCTAGGATTATAAAACTGCTTCGTTTACTTATAATGTAACGTATAAAAGGTTACTGATAGCACTACGTGTGTGAGACAGCCAGTGGATTTGATCGAAGAAAAAGTGAAGGAGACAGAGACTCTTTGAAATGACTGAATATACGGTTATAATAGCTTGATACTGGCCTTTGTGATGATCAGAATTTAAGGTTCATGTTACTAAAACGCTCTTACATCCAAAATAATTATTGTGTTAAGATTTAACGGTATGAGCATTTTATTATTCCGGTCTACAAACAAGACTCGAAGAAAATTGTAGAATGTGTAACTTCTTACTGTATTGTAACAATAACAACGATTCCATATGAAAATCCAGACTTTCAGCACCTAGACGCTAGACAATCTTTAATTCATTGTCTCTACTTCCGTCCTACATACCTTCCCACTTGATAGCGCATAGGGTGATCACTGGAACGTGTGTGCTCATTAACCAGTCAAAGACTGAAGGGGAGCACCCGGTTCTGGTGAACAGACGGCTAATTCTTTGCGCCAGTCCGCAAACAGGGCCGCCTGCATCCCGCCGGATTATAGGGCACTAAGATATCTAATATTCCCTGTGTCTTGCAGGGGACGAGCTTCTCTTGCCTACTGGGGGATTATTGCGGGAACGGTGGAGCTGGAAGAATTTTCTGGTAGGGTTCGGTCTGGAAACCAGCCCCGTTATTGTCAATTTTGTGTTTCTAAATAAGTTGTTACAAAGTTTTTATTCTTACGGTTAGCGGTTGTTGGAGAAGTCATGAATAGTGGCAATGAGTGGAAGCAGCAATCGAAGTCCTATTCATTTATTTCTCATTCATTTATTTCTCTAGGTTTCTCACTCAATGATCTCTGAAGTGCTGAATAGATACTTAGTATATATATAAGTTTTGGTGGGATATAGAAACAAGTACGCATATCCAATGTGTAATAAAATTCCTGTACATATCTGAAACCAGAAGGTACTAGTAATCATGTTGTCCTTATATCGAGCAAGGCCACTGGTGGAAAACGGGAATTAAAAAAAAATATACCACTTATAGTCGTCGAAATGTAAGAAGCCCGTTTTGACAGCTACACAAAATTGCAGTTTACTTTGGATTTACTTGAACAAATACATAAAAAGGACACATACTTTAGCATATTATTTAACGCTCGAAAGAAAAAAGAGATTTTGTAGCCCAAAAAGTTACTCATAGTTTAGATTTTAAATGTTTTTGATCTCAAACTAGGTTACATTCTATTGTTTTTGTCGCTGTCAAAACGGGCTTCTTATATTTTGACGACTTTAGTCCACTGGCTGCCTCTTTCAATCGGAGGATCACGTGAATAATAAAGTATATTTTTTTAAATTTTCAAATTCCCCCTGTCCACCAGATGATCCGTATCCACCGGGGGAAAACATGAACAAACCGTAAATACGGACAACTTTTAAGATGCGAAACTTCGAAATTGCGAACATTCTTCTTTGATTATTTACTCAATAATGGACTCAATTACTTTTAGTTCTTCTTTGACAATGTTTTTTGCTGTTTTCTAAACAACTCGTGCGAAGCCGAGAATCGCCCCGCCCGCCCTGGTCAGCGGTGGGCGGCGTCTTTGATCCGCGCCGCTGCGGGCGCGCCACTCCGGGAAATGGGCGCACCGCACTTAGCGGAAATTAATGTAACGTCGCTGATGTTGCGTGGAAATATAGGCGGTGGCATCGCAGGTAATAAAATATACTAAAAAATCTGTAAAAATGGGCCTCCTTCTACGCGCGTCGTCAGCGCGATCAAAAACGTCGTGTGCAAAGGCTCTAAGAAGTGCTGCAATTCGACCCGTAAGTTTTTTAAAACTGGATTACTGAAATTGGATACAATCTTATTCAACCCGTCGTACGACAAAAGTGGCCACCGACGAATTGAATAAATAAAACGGCCAATGATCTAAAACCCAAAGAACAGGGCCATAATTTGGGTTTTTGGGTTGGATATTTATCACTAACAGATCTATGTCTAATCTGCTGTCTAAAGTTTACAACTACTGAGAATACTTTATCCATCTACTCACAAAGGTTGCCGTGCGGTACCTAACCACACAAGGACTACTATTCAGAATTCCCAGCAAGAACCTTTGACAGATTTTGAGTTGCTAAGAGGACCGAAATTCTCACCTAGTCTGTCCTAAAACTAACACAGACATAAAACCTCGCGTCGGAGAGGATTTTCTCGGAAAGTCACCAGAATCCCCGCGTCTCACGTAAACAAATCGCGTCGCCTCGTCGGAACGAGCTTTCGCACCTACGTGATAACTATGGTGACATTTCTTAAGAAACAAGCACACAAATTACGTCTACGAGGAGGCCTACTCTCCGAATTTTCTTAAATCAAGAAGCACTAGTAGTAGACTCTCAAAAATTACTGTCTCAAGATGGAAAATCTTACTAATCTTCTTTTCCCATACAACGTATGTATTAAAATAAAGCAAGAACTAAAAACTGAAACAAGATCTAGGATCTACGTTTTTTATTTTCGTTCTCGAACTATCCAGGCTTTCAAGAACGTATGGACGTTCGTTCTTGAATAATTTGTGCTTTAAAAGAAAAGCATCTTGTATTTGAAAAAAATCAAAACTTTAAACTTTACAATTATCGATTCTGAAGAAAAGGTTTTAAGATTTTGCGTAATTTTATTTTGCTTTCTTTACCTACTTACCCATAAAACTGACTAACTAACAGACATCGTACAAACTAAACCAATTGACCTAGATGACCCAGATAATGAGTAAGGCAACAAAAAGAGGGAAAATCGTAAAACTAACATTATCGGTAGTGTGATAAGTAATTCAAAATTTTGACGTTTTTTTAAATTTTGTAGCTAAACTCGGCCATGGAAAGAGAATAGATAGATAAATACAGAACATTCTAGTGCACAGAAAGAGGTAACTACGCCGATGTTTCTTAACCTAAATTACGGTTTTACTATCGAGTTATAAAATAGCCTAGTTTAGTAAAAAAAAAAACGTGAATAATTAAACTTTCCGCCACAGTAGTAAAATATACCGGTATCCAATTGTACATTTCGAGATATTTCCTTTTTTATGTACAATAAAGTGTTCTCTATCTATCTATCTATACGTGACAAAGATCGACGTGGAGAAGAAATTAACAAAGAAACTCCACAATACCCACAAAGCTCCTCCCTGGGGCAGCTCTCAATTCCTGAGTAGGTCCCCGTGGGCTGAGTACATGGATGTTATGTATTTGCTTATATGTATACTTACATGAACGAGGTGTAGAGGTTAGTTTGGAGGTTGCGCTCGCATGGTCAGATTGCACAGTGTACCCGCGAAGTCTTATTACAAATTGGAAAAGATTTGGGTACAATTAGCGATGAAAGTGTTTTGTCAGTGTAAATACTTGAGTTTTTAATATATCAACTATACACTAGTAGTTAGTGTACAGTAGGTTAGTGATAGTTACTCGTAGTAACGGTTTTGGATGAGTGAAACCTGCTAAATATAGAAATCACAATTTATGTCACATTTTCCTATATGGTACTTCCCGTAGACACAGAATAAGTTCTTATTTAGTAAGAAGTTGCTGTAAGCAAAATCGTACAATAAAAACAAAGGAAAAGATCCGAAACCCGTTAATCAGTAGATATTTCATATCAACAAAAACAATTATCAACTTATATTTAAACTTTGGCATCTACTTAATGAGATGATTTATGCAGCGTCCAGTGGCAGCTTCACTCACAGTAGATGGGTGAAGGGACCACTTGGACGCTGCAGTGCCTGGGACATATATTTAACTAATAAATTAATATAATAACTTATATTTATTTATTGCAGTCTAGGTTATTGATGCTAGGTTCCTTGTTGTAACAGCTATCAACATTATTTAGATTTGGGATGTTCAGTTTCAGCAAAAACGTATGATAAAACATAAGATTTTTCATTGTTCGTGCTAATTACTGGTGTGCAATAAAGTAAACTATCTAATTAGCACCGGGTGGCCAGTGATTGGTTTTTTAGGGTTCCGTACCCAAAAGCTGCCAAACGGGACCCTATTACTATGCCTCCGCTGTCTGTCTGTATGTCCGTCTGTCTATCCGTTCCGTCCGACCTTTCAAAGGCTCTATCTTTGGAACCGTGATAGGTAGCCAGTTAAAAATTTCACAGAATATGTGTTCTTACGGTGGATTACCTAAAAAATAATAACGTAAAATAAACAAGAAAATCCATACCACAAAATTTTCACCGTTTTTTTTGTTTATGCTCTGTCATAAAAACGGTAATTAATACACGAATCAAACTTGGCGTGATTGTGGGACTTATTATATATTCTAACGACAAATAATAAAAAAAGGCGAAGCGTGAGTACGGAACCCTCGCTGGGTGAGTCCAACTCGCACTTGGCTGTTTTTTTTTTTTTTTGCTAAACTTGAAGACTAAACGCCGCAAAGGACACGAGGCTCAACCAACTCTTCGCTGGACTTTGCAAGCTATAAAGACTATTGCTGTGCCATCAGGGCACAAATCCCCATTCTACTGTACGTCGGCCAATAGCTGGCCACTGTCAATATTTATACGCACGAGACAACGGGCGGGTTTTTGAGGAGTGACCTCCACTGTTTGTCTGTTTGTCTGTCCACTCCCGCGCTGGTGTAATCACGATCCACGATCCACCTGCATATAAGGGGCGTACCTACATGTTATTGGAGGCCCGTCGCCTCGGGGCCGGCGGATCGCGTTCCGCTCGTGAAATCTTTGGGTCCTATGAAGGATATTGCTGAAAGGTCCGGTAGATGTTAAAGGGGCTATCCTACTCTTAGTTGCTTGTATTGAGTAAAATAACCTGCTCAAGTTCTACCGTACCTTACTACAACCGTTTTCGGCTCATTTTTAGTGCAGTGGCAGGAGTAGTCTTATCACATTTTTTTAATTGACGGGTAATTTGTGCAAAAAACAATTGAGAAGTTTTTTGCTTTTGCTCATTGAAAATGGTTTAATTTAGCGATACCTAAGAAACAGTGTTCATATTTTGCGTTATTCCAATAACATGTTGTATAGGTATCTGAAGATTCTATTTCGTGTACTTTGTTAGTATGGTGTGCAACAAAAAGTTTTAATGTAATCTGTTCACCAATTTGAGACGAACAACTTGAATTGTGATAAAAAGTGGATTACCAACAGAACATAGGAGTAGTTGGTAGATGGAGAACATGTAAAAAAATCGATAAATATGTTAATATATATAGATAAAAATGTAGGTATATCCTTGGCAAATGCGTAGAGTTCAGTAAAAAAATACTTATGCTAGAAATAACATTCATGAACTTCTTTAGTGACTCATATCTCAATCGAATATAAAAGCTACTTACAATTACACTCTCTTTTTCTGAGAGAAGGCCTGTGCCCTGCAGTGGGACGTATATAGGCTGATTACGTGTATATAAGCAACCTATATACGTCCCACTGTACGACACAGACCTTCTCTCATGGAAATAGTATGGGCTCAATCACCACGCGTGCCCAACGCGGATTGGCGATTTCAAGCGCTGAGGTATGTAAATAGCTCAGACACTCAGGTTTCCTCACGATGTTTTCCTTCACGGTTAGCGAGTTATATTGCTACTATAACTTCACAAATGTACATAACTTAGAAAACAAAGTCATAGATACATGCCCGCACTGATAATCGAACCTGGGTCTCTCCAATGTTCTACCCACCAGGCTACCACCGCCGTGGTAGTTACGTACACCGATCACGTATATTTTCTTTTATATTCTCATCTTATCAGAGTTACTAGTTACTATGGACAAAAAAGGAAAAATTTACCATACTTGACCCAAAACAGCCTCCGTTGCGCCTATGATACACCCTTGAAGCCTCATTTCCATGCACAACAGCTTCCGCCACATAACCTTGCAACTTGTGAATTGCACACCACATGAGAACGTCCAGAAGGGCTACAGCTGATCAAACTTAACCCCCGGTTTGTCGTGCACTATCAATATGTTAACTGCTAAAGTGTATAGAAAAAACATCTGACGGCTGTAAGCAGTAGTTTAAAAGATTGTTAGTGTTCGAGTAACCGGGCGTTAGACTGCTCTTCCCTCTATCGTCTCAAACATTCAAACGTATTTAATTAGTGTAACAGAATGAGTATACTTGTGTTAAATGTGATTGTACATTTGCCAAAAGGCACTAGAAAGTAAAATTACGGATATATTAATTTGTTTTTGATAGAGAAACCTGGCGCAAGAAATTTTTAGTTCTAGTTAGGTTTAATAAAAAGTTCTAAGATAACAAAAATGCATATATACATAACTATATCCCAGAGGGGTACGCAGAGACGACGACAGAAGGGTTTGCCACTTGCTATGATCTCAGGATCGTCTAGGTCAATTGAAAAATATAATGTAATGCCAAATGTTCCTGGATTTTTAAAACGTGCTCATTATTTTTCAATCATTAAACATGTTGAAATGAAAAAATGCCAGAAGTTACTGCAGCCATGCCATGCCAAGTGTTTCGATAAAATATATTACGCCTGCCCAGGACAAAAAGAAATACAAACTCCCATGATTTTCTTTGAAAAATTAAGAGGATATTGTGCTACTAACTCACAATATCCTCTTTATGTCCACCTGGCCTCCGAATGGCCAATTGCAATATATGGTTGTAAGATTGCTGAAGGAAGCAATCTTAATGAAGCTACAGACATTTGAGATGTGGTGCGATTAATGGCTGTAGAGAATAAGTTTGGTCCATAGAATCACGAATGTAAATTTAAGATGCGCCAATCGTTCCCGAGAACTCATGTTGTCTATAAAAAATAAAGATTAGTTATCTAGAGCATGTGTTACACGATAGGTACCGACTTCTTCAAGTTGAGGAAAAAATGCGTGTTGGGAAGAGATCTCCGTGTCTCCGTGTGGCGCCGGATTAAGATCTCCGTGTGGCGCCGGATTAAGAATAGCGTTACTCCATTCCCTTCCGCGGATGTCGTAGAAGGCGACTAAGGAAATAAATTACTAGGAGACGGGCAGCAGCGTCTTCCTGAGATTCCAACCGGATACTGCGATCGCCAACCCGCCTGCCAAGCGTGGCGATTATGGCGAAACCCCTCATGGTTATGTTTAAACCACGAAGGAGGCCTATATCCTGCAGTGGACGTCAAATGGCTGATGATGATGATGATGATGGGAAGAGATGTATTCGTGGCTCAGAAAGATCAGGAATTGGACGGTTATAGCCAGCGCTGAAGACCTGTTTTGCTCAGTAAGAAATGGAAAAAAACCTTTATTGAGAGAGAGAGAAGCACAGAAAGAAGAAGAAGAATAATGTCCTTGCCAACCCCTGCTGCAAGTCACAGCAATAAAAGTTTTATAATAATAATAACTTCCTTACAGCACAATCATTTGCCCTGGTCCCAAACTGTGCTGTTAACCAGGAAAGGACATCACAAACATGGGAATACACCCAGAATGAAGCCATTTGTAAGTGTACTGCGACCCCCAGTGGGAATTGAACCCACGACCTCTGGCATGGTAATCAGATGTGATACCGCTCGACCAACGAGGCAGTCCTTGACTAGAGTCAACTTTATTTCACTACGATAAGCTGGACACGATAGCACTGGGTACTCACTGGTACTATACTGGTAGTAAAATCAGCGCTTGAGTAGTCCGCTTCTCCAGCAAACGCTGAAGCCTTTTTTGCTTGCCACGATATTTTGCTGCATTTGATTTTTTAACCTGTCTCTTTTTATGCTAAGATCTGCTTTCACTTTAGTTATTTACTTCTATCCTGTGGCCCTAATCATAGACACAGTGGCCTTTATAAAACATCCACTTACTGCGGACTTCGAGGTCCTCCCATCCCAGCCCTAGTATTTTCGCCTCTTACGTCACGCTTCTGATTTTGCTATGTGTGCGTACGAATGGGTTCTAATTTGGAACTAGCGTGAGAAAAGTGGTTGTAAACGGAGCTTCACTTCTGTCCGTGTTCACTATTTTGCGCTCTTAGCTACCCGATGACGTCACGCGATGCATCAAAGCAGATCAAAGGGCGCCGGCTCACTGTCATGTTTGTTTGCTGTTTCCTCTTGTCTTTGTCAGACAGAGACTGCACGGGTGGAGGGGAATGGAATGAAAAGTGCATTGTAAGGAGGGCTAGCTACAAGGCTTTAAGGCCTTTCTTGTCTAGGTTTTTATAGTAAAAACCTATGCATTTATGCATTATGCGACTCAATCAAAAGGCATTTTAAAAATAAATAATGGCTCTATCATAAAAATGCTACTTTGCACTGTAAAAATGCTACTCTTGCAATACTATAAGCGCACTTCAGACTCCGGTTTCTTCACGGTGTTTTCCTTTACGGCGCAAGTGGCATTGCTACTAGCAACCTGAGTGTCCGAGGTTGGTGTTAACCGATGGTGAATTGGTGATTAAACCCGTATTATCTCTAATTTTGGCTAAAAAAAGATAAGCAGCCACCAAATCACCAATCTAAAGTGGGCAGGGCGTGGTGATTTTGCTAAAACTCTCTCTCTCTGCCTGAGTCGGGCGTAACTTTACCTAACCAAATTCTTGGCTGCGTAAGTTCCTAAAAGATGGGCAGAAATCAGCCAGCCTCTCAAGACGAGGCAGGCTCCAAATGGATGCAAAGTGGCCTGCGTTCCTTTGAGCGACGATTAGCGAGGGTTCATTAGAGGCGGCAAGTGGATTAGCACCTCGTTGGCAGCTTGTTGCAACTCGTTAATGCATGCAGCTCGACGGAGGGCTCGTGATAAAATGTTGAGTTTGTTTGCGTCTCGAAGTAGGTAGGCATTACGTAAAAGATCTTGCGCAAGACATTTCCTCGCTATATAATATCTGCTTATTTATACGTATAGAGTAAGCAACCGTCTATGGCACATTGCAGGGCACATGCCTTCTCTGAGAGTGTGGTATACCTCAGAGTAGAGAGACATTACGCGTGCCCACCGCGGATTGACATTTTCGAGCGCTGAGGGTGGCTCAGGTATGTATTAGACATTCGACACTTTCCTTTGACGTTAACTAGTGTTTTTGCAATAAAACGTTTTGTTACGTAGCCTGTTCTGTGTCCCATTACTGGGCAATGGCCTCCTCCTACTAAGACCTCTTTCTGTCCTGGGCAACCTTAAAAGGTTAACTTAAACACAAGTCATTGTTAATTGACAGGATTGGATCCAGGATCGTCACGCACGTGATGCAACTCGTCTGTCCACTGAGCTACCACCGCTTAGCATAAAGCCTGCCACACACTTGCAGCTGCCGCCATCGCGATCTGTGCGTAGCCGCTAAAGCCTGCCTACTAATGGCCTTTGGATTTCAAATGCTGAGATACATTATGGGGTATGCCCCATACAGTCCGGTTTCCTCACGAAAATATCTAAAACCGGCCAAGTGCGAGTTGGACTCGCTTACCGAGGGTTTCGTACTTTCGCTTGGCCGTTTTTTTATTATTGTTCGTTAAAATATATAATAAGTCCTACAATCACGCTAAGTTTGTATAACCGGTTTGAGGATAGAGCATAAACAAAAAACCGGCCAAGTGCATGTCGGACCACGCGCAGTGTAGAGTTCCGCAGAAATAGGGGGTTTTATCTGCTTTACAGAACTAATAACTTCATTAAAGTAATATTCGATGGAATTTGTGCGATGTTTTCTTTTGATAAGTTGGTCGCCCTTTAAGTTGTCCTTAATTTGTTAAGCCTAGCCGTGATAGTTTTCTTTTTAAGTTCATTATATGTGCTACAGCCCTGAATTTTTTTACGTTTCTACAATCTCAACCATTTAGCCGGGAGAGGGGGGGACGCCCTACACGGACAAAAATTTGCGCTTTAAAGCTTAATATTTCGCAAACGGAATTCTAAATCGAAAAATGGTCTTCCCAAACCCACAAAATGTTTAAACGACCAACCCAATAATGCCCCATACTATGGAGTAGGAAAAAAATTGGATCCCTAATTTAGGTGTAACGGAGGTACCCCAAAAAAGAATTTTTTTCAACATTTTATTCTACCGTTTTGTCGGCCAAATCATCATCATCATCATCATCAGCCGTTTGACGTCCACTGCAGTACATAGGCCTCCTTCATGGTTTTCATAACCATGAAGGGTTTTGCCATAATCGCCACGCTTGGCAGGCGGGTTGGCGATCGCAGTATGCGCTTGAAATCTCAAGAAGACGCTGCTGCCCGTCTTCTGCGGGGGGAGCATGAGATTCTTATCCTATCTAGATAGATAGGTTAAAATTTTAAAACATTACGATATTATATCCCACCCGCGAGCATGACTTCTCTTCGATATACATATCTTCCTTAGATAAGAGATAAGATAAACTTTTGTTTTATCTACTTGTTGGTATGACAACACTGAATCGGCAAATAGCGATGTCACGAAATCACTATTTCATTCGTTCAATTTGCGTTTTTTGACAGATTGAAATCCGATCTGTCTGTGATCTTTCCTTTACTTAGTCTGTGCTAGGTATCAAATAAAATGTAAATAAACAAACAAATAACGGATAATAGATGCTTAGTTGCCGAAAATGAAGTAAGTACAAACTTTATAGCCATTGCAGTTAATTTATACAATACTACAATAGTTGGAGATCCTTCCTACAAGCTCATACGGACATCACATCATATACAAGACACTCATCGGCAAGAACTATAATATTTTTCGGTTTTAGAGGGCGCAGTAAACAAAATCAACTGGGGTTCGTTCGAGTATATGACGCTACACAGTAATTTAGCCAACAATGAGTTTTCTGGCCCCATGGGTAGCGAAAGGTTGTTGAAAGAGTGGGGCGCGTTGAGCCTTGTCGAAGGATCATGGTCCCGACACGACTGGAGCAGTGGCGGAATGTAAGTGTTGATAGTACTTATTATCTAGTGATATATTAAATTAAGTTCAATACTTGACTCACCATCACCAACCGAGTACAATAGGTAAATAATATGCTTGTCAAACTAATGCAAATGTGTACCTAGGCAATGCTCAGTGAATACCTACAGTATTTGGATAGATAGACCATAGAGGTCTATCCAGTATAGCGTCAATTTTTGCTCTTAAGGGCATCTAAAATAATTTTCGTAACATGTCTTACCTTTTTTCTTTTCGTCTTAAGCTATTACATCATATTGGAATGTTTTGGACTCCTTTTTAATTATGCTCTTTATTTGTTACAGGATATTTTGAACGCGCTGACTACAATCATATTTGGTCTATGCTACAATCAATCAAATCTTACAAATAAATCAAATATTAAAACGAAGGAATATGTATGTACGAATTGAATATATTTTAAATTTAGCAGTAAAAATATCACAGCCCACCCTATTTTTTCAAAATAGTAACTCAAAATTGGATGCTTACTTACCCAAGTTCCACTATAGTTTTTTTATATTACATGCACAGGGGCATTCATTCAAGGGTTAAATATAATTTTGAACTATAGCAGCTCGTTGGGCTGTTGCCTAGCATAGGGAATGTTCCATTGAGCTGGCCATTCCTCCTCTACTGGGTTTCGGGCTCCACAATGGCAATGTGTGTACCGAGCCTCGGGAGTCTACTCGGCCTCTCCTCTGATGGGCGTCATCAGCCAAGGCAGGCTCAAGGGCATATCCAGAGTCTCCTAGGAAATGCATTACATTTTTTTTTACTTCTTATTTTTTTTGTTACAGATTACATCAAAGGTGAAGAACATATTAATTTGTTATTTGTTTGATGGTACAAAAAATGTCTGAGATAGTGTTATTTGCTGATGACACGTCACTTATTTTTAAAATAAGGAGACAAGAAAATAATCTTGACGATGCAAATAATGCTCTCTCGCAAGTACTAGATTGGTTCACAGCAAATAATCTGCTGCTAAATTCTAAAAAGACGAAATGTATAAAGTTTTCCTTACCTAACG
This sequence comes from Yponomeuta evonymella, assembly GCA_963969515.1. Taxonomy (NCBI): domain Eukaryota; kingdom Metazoa; phylum Arthropoda; class Insecta; order Lepidoptera; family Yponomeutidae; genus Yponomeuta; species Yponomeuta evonymella. The sequence goes on from OZ018362.1 coordinate 12,035,898, forward strand.
TACGAGTAGTTGAGAACAACATAGTAATTGGACATGAAAAACTAGAATTTGTAGATGATACTGTATTTCTGGGCATCACCATCGATCCAAAACTACAATGGGGTCCACATATTGTAAAATTAGCACACAGACTTAGCTCTGCAGCATATGCAGTGAAAAGAATTAGGGAACTCACTGACGTTGCAACTGCTAGGCTTGTTTATTTTAGTTACTTCCATAGTATTATGTCCTACGGTATACTACTATGGGGCCGGGCAGCAGACATTGAGACTATCTTCATCTTGCAGAAGAGAGCCATCCGATTTATTTACAAGTTAGGTAGTAGGGATTCGCTAAGAGATTTCTTCAAAGAAACCAACATCTTAACAGTTGCATGTCAATACATTTATGAAAATATTATGTACGTTAGAAAAAATATCAAAGACTTCGAAAATGTTGGTGGCCACCATAATGTTAATACTAGAAATAAACATAAATTGTCATTTCCACTATTTAGACTTGCAAAAGTTAACACATCCTTTATGGGGCACTGTATAAGGTTCTACAACAAAATTCCTCAAGATATATTAGAGTTACCTCCAACGCGATTTAAAAAATGTGTTAAGCACATTCTGTGCAAAAAGGCTTACTATAACATCAAGGATTATTTAGAAGACAAAGATGTTTGGCATTAAACAGTAGATTAATATTATTTAAAGGACGATTGTGACTAGTGTTCAACACATTCATGACTAATATTTTAAGTTGAAAACTCTGTTAATTAAGTTAAAACGTGTTTTGAAAAGAATAAATGTGGAGTTTCTTTGTTAGCTTCTTCTCCACATAATCCATTAATTGTGAAACTAACAACTTTGACGTTCATTAAGTAAACATTCTGTTTTTACAATGAATAAAAATATTTGAATTGAATTGAAAATTGAATTGATAACAATTTCCCGTTTTCAGAAGAAAACATATCATGCTTCTTTTCTCCATTGGGTACCCAGTTATGTATTAAACCACCTATTTCATTGTTTAAAGTTACAAAATAAATATTAGATTTACTTATAACCAAAAGCATTTTATTATTAACGGACTTCAAAAATGGAGGAGTCTGTGTCAAGCTTTTTCCAGAAAACTTCCTAGAAACCATATATTTGTAGTAAATACACCATACATACTTAGGTACTTAGTAGAAGTTAGGTATGATTTGTGGGGTTGGTCAGTGAGCAGAAACAGAGGAAGGGCACGAATGGGATGCGTAGGTGGCGCGAAGAGGCACCAGTGGACAAATCATGACAAATGTGATGATTTTATTCGTAGAATGACTGACAGAAACGCTAGATATAAGAATATATGCCCCTCTCAAAAGTGGGATAAGTTTAAATGAAAAATCTGTCAAAAGTCGATAACATATCTTTTTATGTTGTCCTCATGCTCGCATTTGCGATAGGGTTTATCTTATAGTGACAGATGTTTTTTTATCTCACGGCACTGGGATAAAAACGACGCATTGTGCTCGCGACGATAAGTTAACCTACTATAGACGTCAAAACTCGTTAAAACGGCCATTTTTTGTAGATAAACCGCCTCGATAAAATCTCATGCTCCCCCCGCTGGTAATTTATTTATTTCCTTAGTCGCCGTCTACGACATCCACGGAAGGAATAAATATTATGAATATCTATGCCAAATTTCAGCTCTCCAGGACAGTACTCTATGCTAAGCAGCGGACAGACAGATGGACGGACATGGCGAAACTGTAAGGGTTCCTTGTTAACTAAGGAACCCTAAAAACGGCGAAAAAACACTTTGTATGAGACCGCCGAGAATCCGTCGAGATAACACATCATAAGCTGCCTAATATACCTCCCCCTGTACGGCACAGGCCTTCTCTCAGAGAGAGAGAGTTGGGCTTAATTAACACGCGTGCCCACCAAGAATTGGTGATTTCAAGCGCTGAGGTATGTGAATAGCTCAGACACACAGATTTCCTCACGATGTGCGTTCACAAATGTACATAACTTAGCAAACAAAGTCATAAGTCGTTTCTCGCACTGGGGAACGAACCTGGGTCTCCCGCTTCCGAATCCAATGTTCTACCCGCTAGGCTACCACTGCTTTAACACACATTCTGAAAACACATATTCTGTAAAAATTTCAACTGGTAGCCAGCTATTACAGTTCCAAAGATAATAAAAATAAATAAATAAAATAGTCTTAATTTTCCAAACATAAAAAGACACTTAGATTAACATTTCAAACATAAAAGTGAATGTAGGTATTGCAATAATAATAATTATAAATATTGAAACTCATAAACATGACATTGTTAAAAAAAAATAAATAAAAAATAAAAACCGACTTCGATACACTACAGCACTAAAAAGTTAGAAATAATTTAAATAATAAGAAGTATGTATACAAGTCAGTGCCCAAATTATTTGTGCTGGTCATGAAACTGGGCACCGACTACAAATTATACTTCTACAATGGAATAAACGTATCAATTATAATAATAATAACACCTTAGTGTTACTTTTCTCGAAAAGTGTTTCATTTTAACGCTTATGATGACAGTTGTTCGTAGCAATAGACATGCTACGAAATTCGTACACCGTAGCACTTCGTAGTTGCTGCTACATCGAATTCAGAGACGCCATCGCCGGCCCCGCCGGGCTCCTACGCAGGTAAGCAGGGATTGCTCGTCGGTACTAGTATGAAGTACAGTGGTCCGCAAACTTTATTGATTTCATCTTGGCATGGCACCAACCAACAATTCGTTTAAAAAAAAAAGTAACCAAGAATGGTCATTCTAGAATGTACCTAGAATCTATGGCTACGAAAGTTTTTGCTAAGAACTGGCAAAAATTTTCATTCTTCAGAGGTACACCAAGTGATGACCATGGTACCCCAGTAGTTGCTATTTACTGAAAGGGTGCAAGTTGTTTACTATGACAATTCGATGTACATTGCATAGTCGATTACCCACAGATAACCGAAGACATGTAAGAAATCTTGGCTTCGCAATGTATATCGAAATTTCATAATAAACTATGAATTGTACAGACGTAACTAGCTCTGTTGAACTGTAAAACTCTACTATCGACATGTTTCCTCACAATTATTTGGCAGTTTATTAAAAAGCTCACAAAGTGCGATCCACTAGAGTCAAATCGAGCTTTCGTATTTTATTTTTAATATTGAACCCTCGGGGCGCTGCAATGTGCCATAGAGTTAGATACGAGATTTAGAGATGTTTTATTTCTGCCTCGTTGGTCTAGCGGTTAACACGCTTGACTACCATAACAAAGGTCGTGAGTTCGATTTCCACTGGAGGCCACCGTACTTCATTTGTACAAATGGCCTCAGTCTGGATGTATTTCCATGTTTGTGATATCCTTGCCTGGTTGCCATAGAACAGCGTATCCTAATTTGGGATCAGGACAAGTGATTGTGCTGTATGGAAGTTATTATTTTTAAAGTACATACAGACATAAACTCACGCCCGTGTCCTGGAGGGGTGCCACTTGATGCGAATCTGATAAATCTATTTCGCTTTGTCAACATTCATTAGTGGCTGCATGCTGACACGCCGGTTTCGGGTACCTACTTTTTATACTTCCTTTGGCTAAATAAACCTCTTTCGCTTCATCAAAATTCAACACGCCAGCGTCGGGTATTGTTTATCTTTCCCTTCGCTATTTTATCTCCTATTTGGTCTGGGGCTACCCTTACCGGCTCCTGAACCTGCCGCTTAATGTTAAAGTAGCCTTTCTTGGTTATTTATTTATTTACGGTGAGGTTTATAAACTATTTGAACACAGGCCACTTGTGTATCTCTTCTCAACTCTACATCGAGAGTTTGAAACGCTTGAAGAGCACTCTCCAGTTATTGAGTCACAGACGCTACAGGCTCCTCGTCATCGTCTCTAGCACAGAGATCTTTACTGTATGAAATGTAGCGCAAAATATTGTTATTACTTTTAGTCCCTTGGAATGGTCGTCTTTTCAATCAATCAATCAGCTCGAATGAGGATGGCCGAGGATAGAAAGGCCTTGCGAGAGGCCTACTTCCCAATTCATAGTTTTTTATGACAATTCAATGTAGATTGCGTAGACTAGTGTTCCTACTTGTTAATCTGTGGGTTGATCAACTTTGCAATGTATATCGAAGTTTCATAATAAACTAAGAATTGTAGTTTTATGAAACAGGCCGCTGAAGTGGACGAGTGCGGGTCATGTTTTAGGTTTTACAGTTATTGTTGGAGGTGATATCCGTGACATACCTTTATTGATGCTATCCTCAAGTACGCAGGTACTCTCCGACATCAAAAACATATGTAAGTGGCTTCACCAATAAAGCTTCCACTCTTCACTATTATATCCTACCACTTCACAAATTCACACAAAGAACATGACCATATGACGTGACATTGACATTCTACCGCTAAATTAATCATGGCAGGATCACAAGTGTCACAAGCAGGATCGGACAGGCAGCTCTTACTGCGTATAAAATACTTTGAAAATCGAGTAAAATGGTTGAAAATGTTGTATGATTATAGGTAGTTTGCCTTGTGGTTAGTTTTGCATTTCTGAGCGTGCGATTGTTAGTGGGGGCGTTTCGTAAGCGTAGAAAAGGATAGCAGAAAGTAATATGAATCTTACCTTGTAGGAGTCCAGGAACTGGCGAACTCAGCTTAGAACGCCCACCAGCTCGCTGGAGCGACGATCTGAGGCCAATTGCTGGCAGCGGCGTGATTAGGGTGGCCGAGGACAGAGACAAGTGGCGTGCATTGTGGGAGGCCTTTGACCAGCAAAGAATAGTATGGGGAGATTTATTTTATAGTTATCTCTTTGACGTAACAGCTACCAGATTAAGACGCAGAATACCAAATACACAAAAAGACTACAGTCTACAGCTGACCTGATCAACCCTTATAGTTTGGTTGCACATAGTTATCTGATATATATTAGACATCTTTGCCGCTGGTGTCTACAACTTATTAATAAAAAGAGTTCGATGACTTTGTCATGAATTTCATCAACAGATCTTGACCAAATATATGTGGGACCACGTTGGAAGGAGGTACCTCCTGTCCATAATGAATTAAATCGGACAACGTTGTAATAAGGTGTACCTGATAAATAATTGCGATGAGAGCCGTTAAATGTATAACAACGTGGTAAAGAAACTTGACGCGGTCGATTTGTATGAAAATCGTGTGACTATTTGAATGTTTAAACATTATTAACTTATCGATAGTGAAGGAACGGTTTCCAGCTTTGGATTTATTTAAACAATACGTTGAAGAGGTCTGTAGTCGATAAAAATCACCATGTTTATGCAGCAGACACTGCTCGTAGCTGTCAATTACTTCTTCCCTAGCTGGAGCGATTCGCAAGACGTGCTACGTAAACACGCACCTACAATTATAACGCGACTCGTTGAGTTTGAGTTCCCGCACCATTGAAAAATTTACTTGCAGCAATAACATGTAAAAATAACTGCAAATTTATTTTTTCTTCAGGTCCGGCTAATATTATAAACCTTAAAAAAATCTCAATGAAATAGTTTGGATTACACAAGTAGAGATGACGTTCACAAATAGACCATGATAATACATAACATACTTTTTAAGCGAACGAAGCCGCGGACACATCTAGCTATGTATTAGAGTACTTCCACGCAACACAATCACTTGTCCTGGTTCCAAACTAGGTAAACCTGCCGCTGCTGTAAGTTACAGCAATGAAAGTTTTATAATAAAAATAACTTTCTCACAGCACTATCATTTGCCCTGGGCTCAAACTAGGATACCCTGTGCTGTTAACCAGGCAAGGACATCACAAACATGGGAATACACCCAAACTGAGGCAATGTCTACAAAATGTACGGTGGCCCCCAGTGGGAGTCGAACCCTCGACATCCAGCAAGGTAATCAGATGTGATACCGCTATACCAGTGTGGCAGACGACATCGCACGTAAGTTCTACATTCATGGTTAATTACTTGAATTTATTGCACTAAGTCAACCAGTCAGGGTAAAGAGCGAGAATCAAACCTCGCTGATAAATAATATCTAGCCAACGGCGAAGTTCAGACCAAGCCCTAGAGTCACCTTGAGTTATTATTTGCCTCTATTTAGTAGTCTACAAAGCTATAGCAGTACAATGTCGTTCCAGTATAACCCGCGCAAATTAAATAGGCATATCTCGCGAAGAAGACCGAATATCCTGAGGCGCGGAGTTAAGTTGCACGGGTATGGGAACTAGATTATTGGACTAGACTACCAATATTGTCAATGAAACAACAATTACCTTACTAATATGACTCTATTGAACGTCTATCCGTTTTAGAGACTCACCCCCAGGCCGGGAAAATCGAGCAAGTATTTTATCTCCGGGTAGAGCTCATGTCGACCATTTATAGAGGAAAACAGGCGAGCGCTGAAAACGAACCGCTTGCGCTATACAAAGCGAGTACCGCGGGGGCGCACGGTGCAAGTATTCGCCGAACCCGGCCAGATGGTGGAGTGTTTGCGCGCGCTGTTTGCGCTCAACTTTGAATTTTCAACTATTAGCCTGCCAACCCCGCGGCACCTGTCGCTGTTTGTTCCCGAAACATGCAGGTCCCTTGCCGGAAAGTGACCTCGGCATCTGTGTGCATCGGACGCCAGACGCACGGTGCAGGCTGACTGAACGAACTATTACGCAGCGCAGGCCTCCGGGGGTCCGAAAATCTAAGGACCGATGTACACTGTTGCAGTTTATTGATGGAAATAGAAACACAGTAATAATACTTTTAAAAAGAGTTACTAAAATATACTACATCTTAATACTAAGACTTATTACTAGTAAAGACTACTATAAGACTGTAATGACTGTTTATGACAGCTGTTGACTGCTCATGACTGTTAATGACTGCTGCTGCTAATGAGATCCGTAGACGAACGAAAGTCGTCGACATAGCCCAGCGGATTAGTAAGTTGAAGTGGCAGTGGGCGGGGCACATAGCACGCAGAACTGATGGCCGATGGGGCCGAAAAGTTCTCGAATGGAGACCACATATCGGCAAGCGCAGCGTAGGACGACCAGCCACAAGATGGACAGATGACCTCATCCAAGTGGCAGGAAGGCGCTGGATGCAGGCCGCTTCCAACCGGTCTTTTTGGAAGTCCATGGAGGAGGCCTATGTCCAGCAGTGGACCTCTTGTGGCTGAATGATGATGAATGACTGCTGCGCGATGTGCTCGGAAAAACACTTTTATTTTGGCACTATAGTGCTGACAAGGATAAAATATAGATGAGGCGGGGAACCGGACATAACAGAACGAAATTAAACGAAGAAATGTTGGCGTTGTGGCAAAAGCGAACGATGGTCATTGACTTCCATAGTACCTACTCATGCTATGGAGGTCAGTGTAGCGAATGCATACAGCCTTTAGTCGCCTTTAGTGGAGCTAACCAGGGAGTACCTTTATTTGCAAGGCTCGGCTGCAACGCAGAAAAAATATTTGTGACGCTTTCAACTTAACTGTCACTTTTGAGACTTCTTCGTAACTTTCCCATTACCTGATCAAAAAAATTTTAAGTTACATTGTCTTGATTAGCTCTCAGATACGAAATGACGTTAGCGAAACGAACAACTTGGGATCTGTTTGTGATTACATTTGGTGTGCTGGCTTTGGCAACTTGAAGCGTTTGATGCTGACGGCAGCCCGTCACGGGCTGCTAAGAAAATACTGCAATGGGACTAAAAAGTCCAATTATTTGCAATTACATTAAAAAAATAAATTCAAGTTTGAACCTCGAGGTGTGTCTTCATCGAATAATTTAAACTAAAAAATGTAACTAGAAAAAGAGGCCACTCCAGTGGTCCGTCTGTCCGCGGCCTAGCTCAGAGACTATTAGTACTAGAAAGCTGAAATTTTGCATATACATATTAATCAAGCCAATAAAACGGTAAAATAAAAGTTAATTTTTTTTATGGTACTTCCCGTGCATCCTAATTACGGATGCATTTTTTTCTCGCCTACATTATAGTATAAGTTATCGTTGGATTGGTCGCTTTAAAATATTGTAAATGCAGGCAAACTACTTTTCGATTAAGGGATCCGTTTACGAAATATTAAGCCTTAAAGCGCAAATTTTTGTTGGAGTAGCGCGTCCCCCCTCTCCTGGCTAGACGATTGATTGTAGAAACGTGAAGAAATTCACGGTTGTAGCACATATAATAAACATAAAAGAAAATGTGTTACGGCTAAGCAGGCTTCACAAGTTAACGAGTAATAGGCGACCAACTTATAACAGGAAAACTTCGTACAAATTCCATTGAAAATTACCTCGATGAAGTTGGTAATTCTGTAAAGCTGGTGAAAACACCTCCTTCTATGGAACCCTACACAATTCATAGCCCGACCTGCACTTGGCCGGTTTTAAGTTTGGCTAGGATTCTAATTTTGTGCTTTAAAATTTTTAAATCAGTCCGGAATACTGTACCTTGATTTTAATTAGGAAAATTATTACGTCTTAGCGTATAAGTTCAAAAGAAACCTTTGATGTTAGTAGAAGAAGAAAGAAATGACCATAGACCTCCGTATTTTCATACCAACCGGTTTCATAAAACTACAATTCATAGTTTACTATGACAATCACGTCAAATCATGAAATGATTAACAGCTGATCCACACTAAAGTTAAAGGTATCTACTGCATTAAACGTATGGAACTGTAGTTAATTCGATTTCAAAATATTTTCTCTATAGTAAAAGTTGTTAGATATGATGATTAGAACACCCCACGTTCTCATGTATATGGAGATTTTCATAGACTCTATATTGAACATCCAGCCAGTACCCACTGCTGAGTATAGGATTTTGGCGCCAAGTTGGCGCCAAGTCCCAGATGGAGAAGCATGTGGATGGAGACGGCTGTAAGACTATAGCAACAACCCATAATTGCACAGGAAAATAACCCTTTACAGCTCGAGTTTTCCATCCACCACGATCCTTATCTAGTGGACAGGCATGGCATCGCGTGCGGGCCTTTTATTTATGCACGCTAAAGTATGCAATTATCAACAAAGGTTATGTAAAGTTTACAGGGGCTAATTTCGCTTGAATTACGCCTATTTCACAGGGAAATGTGGACGAAGAGTTATCTCTAAAATGCGCAATTCCTGAGCCACGTCATTTAGAGTATCATTTACAACTGTAGTTTTTTTTTTATTTTTCTTTTTTTATAAGCTTTACGATTTTCTACTTTGTAATGGCACAGTTTGACAGACAAAGCTTAATTAATTTTAATGTGTTAATTAACCATAAAATTGACATTCTTCTATTTGGGACAATTAAACTATTTAATTATTTGGGTAAACACCGGAGTGCTATTAAAGCGCAATTTTAGTAAAATTATCTAAACGTTGATATTTCGAAAAATATTTCGACACGCTAAGAAAAACACAAAAAGTTGTTGTAAAATTGCGCATTTTAAAAGCAACCCAGTATATTAAAGCGGCCGGCCTCTGAATGAGCAATTCCCACACAAACGTAGTTTGGTTTTTAATTACAAACGATATGATCGCAATGAAACTTTACCAATACGTTTAAAGAACATGAATCGTGGTTTATCGTGCTTAGAATTATAGATGTATATTATATAAATTATAGCATTGTGAAAAGTCTTATGAGGCTATAATTTCGTTTTCAATCTGTTATTCTCAGTTGCACGAGCAAACCTGATTTGTGTCCTCTAAACATATCGGTTAAGTATAATTTAGATTTGGCATGTCGTTTGTGAATTAAAACCAAACTATGTATGGGAATTACTCCTTGAGGGGCCACCTTAAATGCTTTTATGTAGTTTGTAACGTGTAACGATAATAATGAGTATCATTATTAAACATAAACATATACATACAGACACATACATTGCTTCTGGCCCCACACTAGGATACCCTGTGTCTTGGGAACCAGAAACAGCGACATCACAAACATGTAACCATCCATCAACCACAGAACAGAGAAAATATGGACGAAAATATGGTGATATGGACACCTGAATATTCATATGGATGAATCTCTTTCAGAGAGAGACAGCAGGGATTAAGATATGTGCTTAATTACTACGCGTACCCACCGTAGATTTGAAATTGGCATTAAGGTTTCCTCACGATGTTTTAGTTCACCGTTATTTGGAGTTACGACTCAGGGGTGCCTGTGCAACAAAACTGCAAGATAGCGCCTTTAAAAAGCTAACACGTTCCTTACCCCCAGTTTATCGTTCCCTAACAGTACGTTAATCTACTGTCAATTGTTTTTCTCTAAGCACTGGCCAACTGACAGCTGTTAACAGACTGTTAGTATACGAGAAACAGGGGGTTACTTTATCACGTCAAGATTACCGTCAACCAGCGCTAAACCCCAATAATTGCAAGATATTAATTAATACACCGCTCCACGACAACCCGGCAATAACCGCGAGGGTCGGCGGGTTATCGTCAAGTGCTCCCAGCGGGGTAGCATGTTCGATGCCCGCTGCGTACCCCTGAGGATTTCGAATTTATTTGCGAGGGGTTCTCGGGCCTTGGAATTGAATATTTTATCAAACGCCGGGCAAATGTTTTTGGTGTAGTTGTTATTTTTAATTGCGTGGGTTGGCTGTGTTAAGGTTTTTCGGTGATGTTTTATTATGAGTCATATTTTATTAGTAAGCTTAGTTAATTCAAATTATTTATTGCCACCAAGTGGAAAGAAAGAGAGAAAGAATGAAAGAGAGAGAGAAAGAAAGAAGGAAAGAAAGAAAGAAGGAAAGAATGAAAGAAAGAAAGAAAGAACGAACGAACGAGAGTGAGAGAGAGAGAGAGAAACACAGACAGACAGAAAGAAAGAAAGAAAGAAAGAAAGAAAGAAAGAAAGAAAGAAAGAAAGAAAGAAAGAAAGAAAGAAAGAAAGAAAGAAAGAAAGAAAGAAAGAAAGAAAGAAAGAAAGAAAGAAAGAAAGAAAGAAAGAAAGAAAGAAAGAAAGAAAGAAAGAAAGAAAGAAAGAAAGAAAGAAAGAAAGAAAGAAAGAAAGAAAGAAAGAAAGAAAGAAAGAAAGAAAGAAAGAAAGAAAGAAAGAAAGAAAGAAAGAAAGAAAGAAAGAAAGAAAGAAAGAAAGAAAGAAAGAAAGAAAGAAAGAAAGAAAGAAAGAAAGAAAGAAAGAAAGAAAGAAAGAAAGAAAGAAAGAAAGAAAGAAAGAAAGAAAGAAAGAAAGAAAGAAAGAAAGAAAGAAAGAAAGAAAGAAAGAAAGAAAGAAAGAAAGAAAGAATTAAGTAAGTTGCAATACCTGATAATGCTCTCATCAAAACTTAGGTTAGCTGGTAGATAATGCTAAGTAGCATTAAGCTCGCCTATGTGCAAAACTTTCTGTTTTATATGCAATAAAGGATTTAATAATAATAATAATAATAATAGTAGTGTCGTGATATTAGTTACCGATTCAAGAGTGTTGTTACTTCGGCTACTTACTAAAGTCGCCTAAAAGATATGGCTATTAGCCATAAGGTCACCAATTGTACCTTTTATTATTGTTACTATTGTTTCTGTTTAGTTACGTACATCTCCAAATTTTTGTAGCAATACCACACACTAACGGTGAAGGAAATCATCGTGAGGAAACGCGGCTTGGTTAGCTCCGCGCATATTGACTTGTCCCTCCTGTGGGCTAGGACGACTAAGCGACTAAGCTGTAAGGATGATATAGGTGCTGGGCGAGCCTACTCCATCTGAAAAACAATGTCCCAGGCACTGCAGCGTCCGAGTGGTCCCTTCACTCGTCGAGTGTGATTGATAGTGCCATGGACGCTCCATAAATCATCTCATTACGTAGATGCAAACGCCAAAGTCCATTTTATCTTGCCCTTTGCTAATACATCCGGGGTATTTCTTCGAAGTATGTCCACCTAGGACGTCCCTTACCGGCCCTTCCATCCACTTTCGCTCGATATATTTCTTTCGTCAATCTTTCTTCCTTCATCCTCTCCACACGTCCAAACCAACGCAGCATTCCTGTCTCAATTCTAGTCACTAAATCCTCTTTCAGTCCACAACGTTCTCTAATCAACCTATTGCGTATCCTGTCATTCAAAGGCACCAGGAGCTCTATTTTTGAATCACTCGTATCGCGTCGAGCGCTCGATTTCTACTGATTTTCGTTCGACATCTGAAATTCCGTATTTTTGAATCACTTGACTGCAACGAATGGTCCTTACCACTCGTCTCGCATGGCGATCGGTAGATTAATTGTCAAAAAACGATAAATGTGTGTTGGTACTGTTTGTCATTCTGAGTGTCAACAATCAAAAAGAGTTGACAGTATGTAGTGTTTTGTTTGTAACAAAAGACAAAGATTTTTTATTTAAACAGCCAATAAAACAGTGTTTTACGTTCCGTTTCTGTTACGGTAGTTTCCGGTTTTTTTATTTCTGCGTGGAATGGATAAAATACAATACTTCAAATTGTACTGGCAACACTTCAGGCGAACGATTCAAAAATACGGAAAAACGACATCATGCGACTTAGAAGACGAGTGTGACTTAAGTCGCATTCGACGATACAATTTCATACGAGTGATTCAAAAATAGGTCTCCAGATATACTTCTCAAGGACCATATTTTTAAATGAGTAAGTACATGTAATACAGATTCGTGAATCCTACTATCAATAGACTATATATTTATATCTACTTATGTTGTATTTTTTTTACTTATGGTAAACTTATTAATAATAATAATAATAATAATAATAAACTGTTACTGCAATGAAAAAAGTACCACTTTCTTTCAAGGATAACGTAAAATTGACATTGTTTTTTACAGAATAAGCCTGCATATCTGTCGAAAAAAGCGTGCGTTTAAGATTTTTACATTTTCCCTTTTCCCGCAAATTTCCCTGTAAACTCAAAAATCTCCTATTTAATGTCGAAATGAGCGCCAATAACGACTACAATAATCGTCGGTCCACTGAACCTGTCAAAGGGTGGGCATATGCGCGGCATTCGGCCGGGCTTTATTAACTCTGCCTGTCACTCAGCGCCGCGTATTAGCGCCTATGCCCTAGGCTAGTAGCTACAGGGTGTGTGGGTTTTGATTCACAAGGGTAATACGGAAATTGGGATGAGGACTTGACGTACTTGCGACGTTATTGTGTTACAACAATATAAGCTAATTTTATTTTACAAGAACATTTCGTTTTTTTTTTTAATTTATTTATTCAGTTTGCATGCATAATACCTACATCTAACTATCGCCAAAATACATCAGCAATTTGTAGGCGACTCGTTTTTTTACATGCATAGTTTTTTACTATTTATTCTATAAGTTCACCAATTAATTGCACCACTATTAAATGCAATGCGTCAGAAATAACGACTTTGTTAATGTTTTACTCCTAAGAAATTGCCTTATACTTATTGAAACTTTAGAGCGTATGGGAAAGTAAAGGCACAAAGTAATAAATGAACGCATGCTAACCAAATTAGCGTACAAAGTTTATCGATTCGATATTGAAATAGTTCGCTTCACTTTAAACAGTGACAGAATGTTCAGACACCAACGGGGGTGATTATGGACCAAATGGCCAATTTTCCTTTCATTTAGTACCTTTATTTTTATTTTAACATGCCGCCCAAGCCCACCCTATAGCTCGGAAATAAGCCGCGATACCGCAGGCGTTTAGCTGCCGACATGCATTGTGTCCGCGCCCATTGTACGCATCACAAACGGCTCAGCCGTGCGCGGGAGTCGATCCTGCGGCAGTCCTAGCACGCTCTCGCTAGGGTTTGGCTATGTAATGAGCTCTGCTTCACCCACAAAGCTCGCAACAGATGGGCGATGTACTACAGTACAGTGTACGATATAGCACGACGTCTCTTCCATACAAAACCCAAAAGCGTAAATACGGGTGCTATCCGCTATAGGTTGTCTGTAAGAAATTCCTATGTTGTACAGATACAACTGCTGTTATAAAACAGCCGGTTGGAAATAAATCATTTATATAGTTTTAGGTGTGAACTATTTAAAAATAACCCTGTATACTTAATACAATGAAAAAAGTGTAGCTTAGAAAATCAGTCACATCCTAGTTGAATTCATACGACAAAATTACAAAAAATAAATCATTTCAGCGCCGCAATTTTTTCTGCGATTTGAAGATTTTTCGTCGCTATAAAAGTAATTTATACGTTACTTTATTGTACACAAAGAAAGAAAAGCGAAAGTAAATAGCGTTGTAGTATACATTGGATCCGCTCTGGTCCTCTTTATAAATTGTTGTATCGAGGGCATACTAGGCCAGCAGTCTTGCGCTGGAGTCGACCCCATGACCCCAATGTTGTGAAATATAGAATAATTGAGTTACTTGCGCGTGAAATGCTCAGGTTTATTTTGATTTAGTTTATCGGCTGACTTGGCTAGAATGGCCTCGTGTTTGATGATTTTATTCAGAGGATGGAGGAAAAGTGTGGTTATGGTTTTAATTATTATATTGAGTAGAAGCTATTACTATTACTTAGTGATTAAATAGTGCGTATTTTATGGAATTTTTCAAACACATCCTTGTTTGTTAATATTTTTAGCATATTTATCAGCTAGCTCCCGGATCTCGTTGTCACTTTTTTCAGCCATATGTTATCTAAAACAAAAAAAAATGGATACGTAGAAACTTCTTTGTCCTGAAAATTATCAACTAGCAGAAAAGACTTCTATGAAAAAGAGACTAAGAAAATTTTACCTTCATTTTGCATGAAGCTTTGTTCTCTTTTAATCCTTCTATATCTCCCATTTGTAGCTTGTAGAGCATTTCACTCTATGCTAATGCCACGTCATTGCACCCTTCAACACCCATTTGCAGTACAAATCTCCCAATAAAAAGAACCCTAACAAATTCTCCAATATAAGCTGCCTAAGAACTAGCCCTGACTCGCTTAACTTTGCAGTCTATATAGACTTTCAATGCATATAAATAGGGGTGAGTTTTGCTAGAAACGAGGGTCACAAGTGGTCGTATAGTAGGCGCATACGCACAAGTGCAATACGCAACTAATAGTACAACAAAAGAGACAGCTTAGATATAAATACAAATCGTGTTGTTTTCGGTTCGACCCCTAGAGATGCGGGTAAGTGGCTAAAATCGACACGTTTTAATATACAAATGAATGTCTTTTTTTTCGGTATCAGTATAAAGTATATCAGTGTGTGGCTGTATGGACAAAAAAAATTGTGAACTGTACAACGTAAGCCGTCCTTTACCGCGACAAAAAATTATTTATGTGGAAATTTCATATTAAAAATTTTAGCAAGAGTTTTGAAATTTTATAGATTTCCATATGGACCTTTCGAATGACTATGCTCATAAATACAGGACTGAAATTTCACTACACAACAACATATAGGTATCTCTTTCGGTGTTACAATCATCTAAATAGTTGCACAATTTCCGAGGTAAATTACAAGAATATTAGGGCATTCATTAATAGCCCAAAACAATATAACTATTATATCTTAAATAAAACTACTTACCCTAAACAATGACGTTTTGTAAACATTACCAATTACAATGAATGTTTGTTCTGTTATTTAAACATTTTTCCCTCTCATCATAGGAATATGTCGACTTGAGCTAAGGCCCTGTCACTCAGACACCACAATCACTGAGCCTGGGGGCGGAGTGCCGAGATTTTTATTGTTTCTCCCGTACGTGCCTAGAGAATGTCCAGACACCTAGACAAAATGTTTTGTAGCAAAATACAGTAAGCGTTGACCATTTACATATTTTAATTAACATCTAACATAGATAAATAGAATCGAAACAGAACCAAAACTATAAGCTTTCTTATGATTTTTCATTATTTAATTATTTGCAATTCGAAGCACGATTAAACCTTAAGTTGTATTCTCCAAAGGCACTGGTAAAGTTCATAGCCATCCGGTATGTAATTTGTAAATTAAAACGAAACTACATTCGTATGGGAGTACCCCCGTAACGAAGTCACTCCGTACTTGGCTGACATCACTCCGTACTTGGATGACGCAAAACTCCTGAACATGGAGGCTCGACGACAATTACATCTGGCTACCTTATTGTTCGGTGTGGTGCTCACTCAAAGTACCTCTTATCTGTATCGAAGACTTGAGTGGTCATTAACGCAGCGCCTAGTACACAAGGATATAATCGTCATTCTGTGCACCGAACGATAGCATTTCGTAGGAGTTTCAGGTTTGCGGCGCCCAAGTACTGGAATGATATTCGTCCCCCAGTTCGTGACGCTTCTGGTAGATACACTTATGGGCGTAAGGTCAAGCTATATTTGCTCGAACAGCAGAGACTGTCCCGTGCTATCTCACGCCGCTTCTGACTTACGGACTAGTAATCGTATCAAATATCTAATAGGTATCTTGTTTGGGGGGCTATCCGTGAAGACCTTGAATCATCATATGTTATTTTAATATATTTACTACCTTGTAACATAGTACCCGTGAATTACCACGGACACTGACTGAAAACCAGCGTTGAGCTCAGCACAATGCTAAGTCAGATGCCCTTTGTGGCAACGTTGACACACCATAGGACCTACTCTGACTTTGCCCTGTCATATCTTGTATTTATGTAAATTATTTTTCTTTTCCTTATTTATAACTCTGTATGGTATGCCTTTTCTTTCTTGTGATGTTTTAAATTGTTACTACAAATATCTTCTTTCTTTCTTAATAACTTCAATGAAGCTTCCCGATTCAACTCTATTGTAATTTGGTTTGTCACTCTATGGTCCCTCCTATATGATCCGGCCCGCGCGGATTACCACGATCTCTGAATACATTGGTTCGGTTAAACGATGCTTTCATATAGTTTTATTGCTATTTATTGTTGGTATAGATGACGAAACGGCGACTGTCGATTTTTAGAGCAATCCAACAATACAAGGGCCAATGAAAAATGCGACATTATCGGAAGTAGCGAGATGGTCGCAAATCCGTATCTCAAGATATGATATGACGTCATTGGGCTAACAAGGAGCCATGCATTTCTAGCGTTCGTTACTCAGTGGCAGGAAATTTCGAAACTAATCAAAAAAAGAACCGTATTTGTTGCTAGATTCGAGTGAATTGTCGGGCTCAAGCGCGACGTTGACGACCCTTCCAAACATATCGCTGCTTCATAATAAGGGCCCAATAGTTCTGGGCTTAGACTGACTTGCATCATGGGGTATTTAGCATTTAGCTAAAATTCTCACAGAAAATTCAATCTAAATGGCGAGTTAAGTGACATTTTAGAAGTGATGCAAGTCGTCCTTAGAGTTCGATTTTTAAAGTTATGAAAAGTTTTTATCTTCTTTAGGCCTTTTTCGACAAGATTCCAGCATTCAGACCTTATGTATGTTATTTGGGCGTATAAATAAAAAAAACATTAGCGGTTACTTGATGAAAGTGAGTTTGTTACACTGACAGCAGTTAATCCTTACTGCATATTTTTTTCAGGTCTCTACAGCGTGATATTGAAATAACGCAAAATGTTTTGTTTTTTCAGCATCAATAATTAAACTACCTTCAAGAAGGATTAGTGCAATATTTTCAGTTTTATTTTTAAGGTTTTATCCTTTATTCTTGATACGGTCAATTCGTATGAAAAATAAAAATTGCTTATTTGAAGAAGTTTTGATATTGACAAAACGGTTTTGAAGTTTTGCCTTGTTTTAATAACTTGCCTGTGATAGATACTCCGTTACATAAATATGTACCTTGTTTTTATGCTTCGGTACCGCTGTTACATTACATTTTTAACCAACCAAACAGAACCGGTTCTGTTGCAAAGCCGTCAGTAACGTAGACTGTACAGATGCCGGCAAACATCTTGGACAATAAGAAGTAGTTGATTTTTGGGAGTCTTTGGCCGACTGAAGGTGGCGCAGAGCGGAAGGACCGGAGCGGACGACCGTTTCGGCCACGCGATTGGTTCGTAAGTCGGTCCCTGCACTTCCATTTACCCATGATCAGTTCTTAGCTCATGATGTTTGGCGGCATCTGTACAATACCTACATTTTCCCCGTACCCACATCACATTGCAGATGCAGTGCGCACGAACGCGTAGAGGGCACCACCGGACACCGAACTGCTAATGAGCGATAATCCACCCCTACACCACTGCACCATCGCACCCCAGCATGGAAAACTCAGCCTTAAATGCACAGACGTTGAGTTCTTTGTCGACAGAATAAAGTAATTCATGGCACCGTTGCGTGTTCATTTTTTCTACGTACGAAAATCGACTTTGGTGCAAGCGGAATAAGAGTATTGTTGAGTTTATCAACTATAGTGCTGATTTGTATTTTGCGAGCCAGTGATTTGTGTTGCACAAACAAGGCCGTGCGTCGCGATTTTAGATGGTAACTAATGAAATATTGTTGGTGTTAATAAAATCTGTCCTCACGTTTGGAGCTTGAACTTGAAATATTATGCTTAATACTCGTACTACGGGCAGCGTCCTCCTAAAGTGTCTTCGTTGGAAGATCGTCCATCTAGATAATAAACAGAGAATTTGAGAGAAAATTAATTACTAAACGTGATTCATTTTGCTACATATTGAATAGCACGCAGAACTGATGGCCGATGGGGCCGAAAAATTCTCGAATGGAGACGACATATCGGCAAGCGCAGCGTAGGGCGACCAGCCACAAGATGGACAGATGACCTCATCCATGTGGCAGGAAGACGCTGGATGCAAGTCGCTTCCAACCGGTATTTTTGAATATCCATGGAGGAGGCCTATGTCCAGCAGTGGACTTCTTGTGGCTGAATAATGATGTTGATGATGAATAGTTCTTGAATATCTTAGATCTCATGGGGGCATTTCAATCCGATGCTGCCACCAATAAAGTATAATTTATCCTGTTTGTATTTTAATTTTATACAATACGGAACTTCATTTTATTTTTACTATCATACATACATAAACTCACGCTTGTATCCCAGAGGGGTAGGCAGAGATCAGGGACTGCCACTTGCCACGATCCTGACAGATCACTTTCGCTTCCTCGACAGTCATTAGTCGCTGCATGCACGCAACGACCTATGTAACGGATATTGTTATGTAACGGATAATACACTTTAATTCATATTTCTTTATTTCCTCCATGAAGCAAAGACTGCTATACGATACAGCCAAGGATCTCATTCTACGTTTCAGCGTCGCTTATTTTCAAGTCTTCTTCTTCCTTGAAAGTGTGTCTTTGTCATAAGGCGGGTGAATTTAATATTTGAAACTTAATTTCGTACGACGAGACGTGCATCTAAAGACGGGAGAAGGGAAAAAGAAAATGGCTGAAGGAATTTTTAATAATGAAAACGTTACATAACGCTGGCTTTTTACGTATATTGCTTGTGAATCAAACATTGTCGGGCCATCCTAAGAATCTATTTATCTACCTATACAAACACGAAAGGTGCGTAGTGTTAGGCTTATGCCTCTTAACAAAATCCGATCTGAAAATGGGGAGTTTTCTCCTCAACACGATCTACTTTTGGAGAAAACTCTGAAATCGCGAATTTATCAACCGTATCATATCAAAAGTATGTACTACTTGCGGGATTAAAATGTATGGGAGAGCCGATGTATTGTTGAGATTGTACTTAGTGCTTGTTGATACCTTATATCAGACTTAATAAAACTACCCGCAGGGTTAACCGCCTACTCAAAAGTGAGATAGTGCTTGGTGATATTTACTTACATGCGGTCCGAAACTAGACCAACAGATACGTCCACAAAACTAGCCTATATTGGCTTAAGCCGTCGGGCGTCGTATGCTCGTTAATAAATACGCGCCAAATATTGCAAGACTTGCGGGCAAACAATACGGATTTGCCATGTGTCATCTGTTATGTGTTATTGTCAACATTGGCACAAGCTCTCGGCTAGTTGTTAGATACGTGCCTAATAAAAAAGAAATGCTCTGCTCTGGCCCGATCCGACAGAGATACAGAATAGAACGCTGATCTTTCAGCCAGTCCAGTCCATAGTATTGCTCGATATTCAGCCGTATACCTTTTGTAATACTCATAAGTATCTACCTACTTTTTTCTTGAGAAAAGATGTCTATCTTGTTTTTCTTCTTATTTATTTTTAATCTTTATTGAAGGGTTTTGATCACTTAGTGATCATGTCACTCGTGTCTGCAGAAAGGTCTGGTGCAAATTAAGGGTGAGGGAGGGGGGGGGGTTATGCTAGTCATAAATAAAGTGTATTGTATCTATGACTAGGATAACTGCCAACGTAACTGCGAGCTGTCACTCTGCTTCAAGAGGGTCAAACTATGGCTTATGTAGAAACTAGAGATGGGATTTCTACCCAGTACGTATCCGCCTGAGAGTAAAAAACTCGATCAATAACAACACTCAGAAGACACGAAAGGCCACTTAAAATGAGTTTTCTGTAATTGAAAATTCAATGGTGCCACTTTGTTTTTAGGTTTACATAGGCTCTTGGCCACCATATTAAGAACTACTAAAAAAAACGCTGATGTTCTTTTATTTTTAATTTTCATGAAGAATGTTAAAGTGACATATTTCGTGGCCAGTTATAATTAAACACCTAAGCAAAAAGTTTTACTCCACTTTGAAATCTTATTCCCCTAATTGTTTTGAGCGGTATATTAGTTGCTCCGCATAACATAGTTCTACTACAGTTCAGTATGAAACAATCTACAAAATATGTAACACATATTAGTGGACATTAGAATGACACGAATACTGCGACACGACAGTGTGATGTATGCGTTCATGATTTAGGACAGATGTATGCGTTCCTCTTCCTTTGCCTCTCCACTAATGGAGGTTGGCCGTCAGCTCTCCACATTCTTAAAGATAGCTACTTACATAAAATCAAGGCGTTCGTATGGTAGTCTGCTAGTGAGTATCCGTTGGATGTACTCAGCTTAGCGTGTTTTTCATTAGTCTATTATTCTATACCCTGGAGTCCATTTTTTACTACCGACACGAAAAGCACCTGTTAAAAAAGCCCGCGCCCATTAAGGCCCGATTGTGTGAGTTAAAGACGGTGACACACGCGACGCACGGTATTTGGGACGTGGTACACCTGCGCAAACACAGTCTCAAATGAATAATTAAAAGTTTCACTGTAGAGTGATAGACCGGGCCTGCACGAGCGTGTCATGTGACTAGTTTTTTGGGTGTTAAATGACTGTCGCTAGGATGAAAATATCGGTGATAAAGATCGCATCATTTCATGTCACAGAGAATTTCAAAAACTATCTAGGTAAGTACGTAATAATAATAATCACACAATCACTTGTCCTGGTCCCAAACTAGGATACACTGTGCTATGGTAACAGCACACATATCATTTTTGGCACTCCCCATCTCTTGAGTTATAATGGGGAACTTGCGTCAGTGACATTGCTTTTATACAATAGAAGACATATAAAATAAAACCATAAAAATATTTTTTTCATGGTTTTCGAGGTCACAAACAATGTGAAAAATAAAGTGAATATAATAATAAAAAACATATTAGATATAGGTTTGCGTTGTGTTGTGAACATTTTATTTTAAGGGTGCAGATGCTTAAAATGCAGATGAGATAACTCAAACATTGATAAGCGCTTCACCCATTACAAGACGTGACGTGAGGGTGTGATGTCATAGTTTGAGGTCGAATCGTATGGCTTGTTTTTGTTCCACGTGACTATATTGAGTTTTCAACGGAATATAATATAACCAATATTATAAAAAGTATTAGTGGTAGAGAAAAAAAATACCAACGAAAATTCTACAGTTGATCGCAGGTCAACCTTTAAATTTTTGTTGCAAAGTGACCCTTGATGTACTCGTAACTTAATGAAGTACATAAATGTAAAGGTTGATTTGCTATCACGACTGTATGTCTTGGACAGTCAACCTTTATATCCGTGCCCTCTATCTAGTTGCGTTACGGACGACGTTACAAGCAAAATGTAGAGGTTCATGTGTTGCCCACTTTACCATAACCGGTTTACCTACTTCCTTGTAAGTACTCACGAATGTGTAGTACTTCCGTAAATAACTCAATTTTTATTTGGAAATCACACTGTACCTAGATTGCATCTAATCAAAAATAAGAAACTAGTGCAATAGTTTATTAATCTGATTCCCGATTCTGCGCCGCTTGTTTTTCAGCCAGTGACATAGATTCACTATATCACAGGGCATCCTAGTTTGGGACCGGACAAATGATTGTATTGTGATGAAGTTATTAGTATTATTGTTCGTGTCCGCTGCCGAATTTAAACCTACCATAAATTTAATTTTAGTTACTAACGTAATATTAACAAATTTTGGCATGAGGTATCAATAAACGAATTGAATTGTTTTTAATTAAACGCAATATCCGTCGAACAGTAATTGCCACAAATCAGCGCCCCCATTTAAAGCTTAAAATTAACAACATTTGTAAAGTACAACATTAATTGGCTTGTTGCAACGCAACGCATATGTCAGGACATGTGTCCACCCCCAACTATTGTTGCATTCACGGACCTCGATAGTGTTTTACAGAAGAACAGGCTCTTATCTACCAGAATCTCAATACTCTACATCCTGTTTTAGCCTCATATGTACCTAAGAAGTCAAATCAGTTACAAACAAATTTAATTCGACAAAAGTCTGAAGGTTAGAACTTTGCTTCTATACAAGACAATACTACAAAAGCATAAAATAAAATAAAATAAAATATACATAAGAAGCAAGATGTCCAGAACATGAAAAAAAATTATATATACACATAAAAGAATACAAACCATAAATTAACTACAAACTTTTTTTAGCAGTTTTTGTT
This sequence comes from Yponomeuta evonymella, assembly GCA_963969515.1. Classification (NCBI taxonomy): domain Eukaryota; kingdom Metazoa; phylum Arthropoda; class Insecta; order Lepidoptera; family Yponomeutidae; genus Yponomeuta; species Yponomeuta evonymella. The sequence continues at coordinate 12,058,740 of OZ018362.1, forward strand.
TATGCCACATAGTATATTCTAAGGAAAAAAAAAGTGCCAAAACTGTTTGAGAAAAGACTCAAATGGAGAAAAGAGTTCCCAATTCGGCAAGTTAAAAAAAAAGGAGAACTTGCAGTAAAAAATGTTTTAATAGAATAGGAGAAGACACGTTAAAAGATAAATAAACGTGGTATTTTCGGTCTGAGACTAAAACTTTTTATAATATAACCAGTCGAAAAGTCAATATAGTCACGTGGTACTAAAACGCGCCATATAAATCAACCTTCGACTATGACGTCACTCCCTAACGTAACCCTTATAATGTATGAAGCGTTTATCAATATTTAAGTTATCTCGTGAAATAATGTTTTTATGCATGTACACCTTTATAAGAAAACGTTCAGAATTCAATAACAAAACGAAATCTAATAAGTTTCATGTTATTAGAGTAACTTTATTTTTCGCATATTTAGTGACCCCAGAAACCCCGAAAATTATAATTTTTATTGTTTTATTTATTTAAATTTTTCCTAGGTGACATCTATGGTATAAAAGCAAAGTAACTCCAATCCAAATTAGATTACGATTATTAGATTACGGCTGACCATCTATGACCAAAGCTCGTAGTTGCCATGACAACAAAAGTCGAGACGGTGTGGATGAAATAAAAACTGAGACAGTGTCCTTCCTCTACAAAATGCTCATCTCAATGAGGGATTTTCTTTTTTTTATTATTCCCTAGACGCTGCATAGATGACGCTGAACTTGGTAAGTTACTGCAAGGAACGGAGCATCACATTTTTTATTATTTCACTTGGATGTAATTTTTAGATCATAAAACGAAACTTACATACATCATTCATCATCATCATCATCAACCCATTATGTCCCCACCAAGGGGTACGGGTCTCTTCCCTGAGGAAGGTATAGGCCATACTCCACCACGGGGGCCAAGTCCGGATTGGTGGAGGCTTGTAGACTAGTGGCTCGTCTACTGTCAGAAGTTGTCAAGCCGCCCTAAGGCCTCAGACTTGGCTTAGCGACTGCCATCTATCGACGGCAGCCGGCACCAACAGCTTAACGTGCCTTGCGAAGCACGGAACCGCTCGGAAAAATGCCACTAGCGTTAGACATAGACGGCGACCCATCCATGCACTGAACGCGCCCTGTGTTGCTTAACCTTCGTGATCGTTTAAGATCACTCAGGCAGCCGGGGCTATGAGCGATTCATGCAGCCTTCATTCAGCCTGTCATACATCATTGTCACATCACAAATAAAAATATCGTTCTGAATTAATCAATTCACTTTATCGCAATATCCATTAAAGTCCAATTCGGAACGGGTATCATCACAGAACAAAATTTTGTTCTGTGGCTATAATAGATGCGAATACGTGAGCAATATGTAGTGCGTTCCGATAAGCCCATGATCGCTCACGGTCACAAATCGGAACGCACTGCTAGTAACGTAATCAGTTCAGCACCATCTACAGAGTTCTTGGGAACTACTTTTTTTTCTTAATAGTCAAAAAGGAGGAGGTTTTCCACTGAACTACACGGAAAAAGTAGCTTCGTCGAACTAATGAACTAGTGGTTATTTTTCAATTATAGCCTAATAAAATTCGTAAACACCAGACTACGCGGTAGAGCACTAATGCGATGAACCAACTAAGTTAAGTCCACTGTGGGCCCGCGGCATGAATGTATGAACATTGTGAATCACGCAAGATCAGCCCACAATAAGGCCTCTTCATGAAGACCACGACTGTTCTCCCAAGAGCATACCGACCAAGAAGAAAAATTATTTCTTAGAAGGTGGACTGATGAATGGCAACTCTTATCTAGCCTGGCTAGATTTGAACAGAACAGGTAAACGTTTATAGTGTGTGATTCTTCGGGCGTGATTCCTCTGTTCTATTTCATTTGTGTGTAAACTAAACTGTTAAATTTACACCACCTCAATCTAACAATGGAAAAGTTCCATTGCATTAACCTTTAAACTAGTGTGAGGCACACATAGGACCTTGTCACACTAAATTTTTGAACCAAGGGCGTGCCTGGGCCTGTTGTTAACCTTTATTTAGGGGGACTGGGTACGGCCTCATTGATTTGGACAGATTCGTCGCGGGGGATTCGCGCCTTTAGATTAATGTTGGACCAAGGGAAGGTCACGATCAGTCCTGACATTAGTAGCATTTAGGTACAGTGGTAGTAAAGGTGACAAAGGAAACGATGAAGAATTTGTAATGACGTGGGCTTTTTGTCTCGTTTGATTCCCTCCGAAGGCTACCATTTGAGTAAAAATGACTTTTTTAGGGAACCGTATCCCAAGGGTACCCAAGAGGATCCTACAAATATGTCTATGATGTTTATCAATCTTACCTATGAAGCTTTTAGCAAAGGCTGACTGGTAAAAAAGCGAAAAGTACGCTTTGTACAATAACTTCTTTTATGTGCAATAAATAATGTAATATTAATAATTATTATTACATGCTGAACCGTACATTTTTACAAAATATGCGCACTTCCTAACAGATAATAAAAACACACATATATCTTTATTTACGCAGTGTTATGTGTTTTAGCACGTAAATAAAAAATATATAAACCACATTGTGAACAAACGTGTAGCCATCTTTTGTCTATTCTCAACTTACGTCCCACTTGTCTCTAGATCTTTAATTCATAAGTGGGTGTACATAATTAAATATGAAACAAGTACCTAAGCAATAAAATGTAGCCTCACGACAATAATGAGGCTCGACGCACCATTACAGCACGCCTAGCACAGACCCGATAGGGTCGCTATTACGTAACTTCTCCACCGTATGGAGTCGTCCCATTTAACCCAATGCGAAATATCAAATACATACAAATTTTGACACTCAGAAAACGTCAAAATGGATCACCCTTCACAGTGGAAGGTTACAGAATAGGCAGACCGTTCACTCTACGCCGCATATATCTGGATTCTACTGGTGGGCAGACCGCTAGCAAGGAAAATTTTGAAAGTTTCACGACCGAAAATCGGGTCTCAGCACGCACTGTGCGCTGCACGCGAGTGTGCAATAATATGCGATAAAAATGCAAGATTATAATAGTGCAAAGATATTTTATCTCTTTGTGCGATGATATGCGATGACCCGACCATATTAGGGGTACAGAGCGGGGAAAAAAGGAGCGGGGGCGGCAGCCAGGGCGACCCGCCCAACTCCGCCCGCCTAATCATTTATGTATCACCCCCGGCTCACTAAAAACGGGTTAATTTCTCTAATAAAACAGGGGCCCTACTCTCGTGATCATGATAAATGAAACTGAGTTTATAAATTAATAAAAGTATTTGGCTTTGCTTCAATTTCATTGAAATAGACTAAAATGTGAAAAAAGCTTGCCTCTATGAAACAGCAGAAAAAGCTTTATTCGATGGGAAAATATTGATAAACGAACTTTGATTTCTGTTGGCCGGCCACTCTTACTTTCACTATACAGCGTGCTGCAAAAAAGTTTGTTGAAATTTAAGAGGGATATTCTAGTTCGCAATTAAATTGATACACTGTTTGTATCAATTTAATTGCCAAAATATCTGCTATTTAATTCCACATTTTAATACTTGTTCTAGCAAACTGTTTGAAACCGCTGAAATTTTTTTCGCCATGTCAGAGTTGGTCTCTTTTTAAATAAACAATGAGTATAACAGGATTATTGTACTAAAAGTCCAATGAAACTCAAGTGGCTACTTAAGTTTCATTTTCCAAAGTTTCAAGTTTAAGTTTCAAATTTCCATACTTAGTGTAAGTGAAGTGATCACTCAGACGTAGTGCGTGAGTTTTTGAGATGGATCAGACTTGCTCAGCATATACGAGGACCAGCCATTCAACTAGAGAAGAACTTTTGTACTCCAACAGGTCGGGAGTAAACATCACAACAGGTCGGGAGTAAACATCATAATACATACATTATACATAAGCAGCCTATATACGTCCCACTGTAGGGCACAGGCCTTCTCTCAGGGAGAGAGTGTGGGCTTAATCACCACGCGTGCCCACGCGTGGATTGGCGACTTCAAGCGCTGGAGTATGTGAATAGCTCAGACACTCAGGTTTCCTCACGAGTGATATTGCTACTATAACTTCACAAAATGTACATAACTTAGAAAACCAAGTCATAAGTACATGCCCGCACATTTCTATGTTCTACCCACTGGGCTACCAATGCTGTCATCATCATCATCTAATATATAAAAATCTCGTGTCAAATTGTATGTTATGAAACTCCTCCGAAACGGCTTCGCCGATTTTTATGAATTTTTTGTGTGTATTTGGTAGATCTGAGAGTTTATTACTAGCTGTCCCGGCGAACTTCGTATACCGCCACAGAATCCGTTTATACGATTCTTGTTACCATGGCAACGCAATAAATAAATATCTTAGAGTTTGGCTTGAAAAAAAGGTCACGGTAACAATAAAATATTATCCCACGGAACGCATTACCAGGATATCAAGTATCCCTATGTCTCAATAGAGATCTTTGTGCCAGATCTTTGTGATCTGTATGCCAAGTTTCATGTAATTCCGTGCAGCCGTAATTGCGTGATTGAGTAACACACATCCAAACATCTTCTGTTATTTTTTATGGGTCAATGTAAATAAATGGTTTCTTTCTTCTTTTCTTTCTTTTCACAAAGTTTCACATTTATAATACTAATAACAAGTAGGATTATTTATTTACAAAGTTACTAGAACTTTACAGTAAACATGAAAGAAAATTATCGTAAGGTAACAAGTCTACCAGCATCTTCTTTTTTCCCGTATCTGTTATCCTTGGCATCCATATTTTCTCGTTAATTCTCTCTAAAACTTATCCATTTGTCAACCTTTCTATCCAGCTTAATCCATTCATTCTCGGAGTAGACACCCGCCCACTAAAAACGTGTTTTATTACGGGTTAATTTGTCTCATAAAACAGGGCTGAAAATTAAACGCTATCTTACCCCTCCGGTGCCGTGGCGTGATGTTGCTAGGCTGGCATAATTGCTCCTTGACGCAGGTAAATAAGGGAATTTTAATAAGACGCCTTTGTCCTTGTTTTAATATTCTTTAACATTTTTTCTTTGCTACCGGTGCCCGCGGTTTTTTTCACGTGGGATTCGGCTAAAAGTATTCTACGTCATTCTATCTCCCAGTATATATTAAATGGCGAAAAGAATAGCTGAAATGAAAACAGTATCTTCCGTTCAAGTACTTAATAGTTGGATGTATTTTTATAAGAGCTCAACATTTTTTTTAAAAAGTACCCGGAATCGGCGTGTTTTATTGCACCGACTAGCAAATGATGCCAAGCCAAGTTAAGCACGTTTCACAACATGAAAAGTAAGTTTCGCAACTTGATCCCATGTCAAGAAACAATCATTCCAACCCCGTTCAGTACACCATTCAGTACATGAACTCTATAATCGGAAATTACGTCGCGGCATAAATTAATAAAGCCGTAACAATAAAACTGGAAAACCGGATCGAAATGAGCAAACTACTTCCTGAACAATGGCCCACAACCCTCATTATCATCCGTACAAAAAACAGCCTAAAGTAGCCTCTAGCGTAAAGAGATAAAAACTACAGGCTTAATAACGAAAATCGTGCATTTCTGTTGGTTCTACCACTCGAGGCGGCGTGTGTCCGTCGCGTGGCGTAAACACCAACGCACGTCGATGCAGCACGCACAAATATTGCTCGCAAGCCATTCACTCTGACCTCCCAATCCAGGCTTTTACTCATAAACGGTGAGAAGCTTGGAGGTCAAGCTCACTGGTGGTGGCGAAAAAGAATACCAATTTAGTTTGAGCTCTGTCTGAAGCTGGTGTGTTTCCGAAAATAAATTTTGCTTTGTAGTATTTTTGTCATATCTAAATATTTTAACGTATCTTCACCAGCTCTGCCCTCATACGATTTGATTAAAACATGTCCTGTCAGTCTAGAATTCTTTATTTCGCTATCCACTACATCTTAGACTACGTACATTGACGGTATCTACATTTAAGTGTAAAAAAAATACCTCTAGCAGTAGACACCGCTCTTTTACAACTAGATTGGTGTTGTAAAAATAGTGGATGAAACAATAGTAATATAATAATAATAATAATAGTAATATAATACAGTTTAAAATATTACCTTTTACCTAATTAATGAAATTATATTTTTAGCAAAGATTAATCTTACTAATTTTTAATGCGAAGGTTTTTGCGGGCGGACGTTTGTTACTCAATCACACCAGAACGGCTGACCGGATCTGAACGACATTTGGCACAGAGATAGATTACTTTACTAGCACTACCCCTTCCTCTATCCACATCACCCGTGGTTAGCTGGAAGAAAACACTTTTTAGTATTAAGCTCGCCTTTGTTCAGATTTATTTCTTGTGCAATAAAGAATTGTCAAATCAAATTATAGTATTGTTTGGCACATACGCTACTTTTTATCCCTGAAAAATACAGTTCCACGCAAACAAAGTCTCGACTTAGTACATAAGTATCTATATGCCAAATTTCATCCAAAAGTTCGTTCAGCAGTTTAAGCGTAATTGCGTGAAAAACCATACCAATTGAAGGATTTCCAGTTCCATAAAGCCTCTTCCTTCACTCCGGAATTCCTCCTCAAAGGCCAGAGGCCAACTTCCACTGGTTCCCAAGTACAGACAATACGATAACAAAGGCCAGCGCGTGCGCCGCGTGCAGGGGATGGCTGGCTTCGTGTCCCATTGTGACCGGTGCGAGATTGGAACGCTTAATGTCACCGATCGCAGATTTGGTCTGTCGCCCCTTTGTCTGTTGCGGTTATAGAGTGATAAAGAGTGTCCGAAACATTGATTGTATCAAATTAGGCTTTGTGATCAAGACGGTATCAGCGCGGCACAATCGTTACTTTGAGTCCGTAACGTAAGGGTTTAAGCAACGGCTAACTTGCGCCACCAATGAAAAATATCATATCGCCAAGAACTCAGGCCTTTTTTTTTGTTTTCGCTTACAAGTTCTAAAAATTGCTATTACCCACAATTTTTATTTTAGGGAAAACAACAGCTTATTAAAGGTTTTTTTTTAATAGTCGGACCAATAATAGTTTTTCTCGAATGTTTACAAAAAAGATTGCTGAGACGTAATAAAAAAAACGTTGAATTTATCAGTAAAACAACAATTGATGAGTCTGAGAATGTAAAGTGGGATAAATATTTTATCAAAACGATTGAAAAGAGGTGAAAAGGATAATAAAGTGTTTATTCTCCCTAAATATATCTTATGTCCGCGATGGGTACGTGTGGTGTTTCTTTCTGAGTAAAGGCATGCCCAAGAAAGGGGTGTATGTAGTCTACTTTCTTATGTTAGGCACACTTGCGGTAAATCACTGGATAAGTAAGTAAATACATAAATACTTACTGAACGTAGCAATACATGTTTACTTTTTTTAAATCCAGGGATAAACGAATAAATAGCTGATTGACAAGGTTGTCAGTCATACATTTTATGTGTGAAAAGCTCTACAAATATCATGGTGTAAGAAGTTTTTCGACTTATTCACTGCATAGAGCTTACCCCTGGATCAACAGATAGACAGAGCTGCTACATAGCGTTGGCGCAAGCCAGCCTTAAAAGCCATCTACTGGACCAATTAAAATTCAAATAAAAAATCGTTATAAAAACAAAATGTTGTTGTTGTTGTAAGTAAGTATGTTTGTTTAAATGAACTCGTCCATCCACCTAACTCCTGTCAGCCACCCGAAACAAAATCTTAATTAGACCCAGCAAAGTTAATTCTGTATCACGACTCCGTTTAATAGCCCCCGGAGATATCAAGAAATATCGGCGCAGCAAAGTTCTGCAAGAAGAGGGTCTTCGCCATAATCCGGGGGCTTCAGGGGCGGTCACGGGCGCCCTATCGCCGCCTCGCAGGCGGGGGCATCTTGGACCACATTTTTGGGGATAGATAGACTTTGGGATGTATATACTATTTTTATGTATAGCCTCTCTTGAGGGTGTGTTAGTTTCTATGTGCCCTTGGTTAATGGTTTATATTTGAATTCAATAGATAATATTTAATACACTCTCTGTAGTTCAGAGCGAAATCTGGGTGGTAATTAGATAAAAGTGTACAAGGGACGAGTCCCGTACTTTCAGGGTTAATTTGGTCAACCTGCGTAACAATTTATTGGTAATAACACTATAGTAAAGAGACAACACTTGTGAGTTATGATAATATTATGTTAATTTGCACTTTGAATCCTATCACAAGTAAATTGAATCATAAATCAATAATTTATTTCAACGTGAAGAATTTACATTCTGTTTGCTGAATGTCAATGTACTATGTTACTATGTTAGCCGCTGCCTTCGGGCCGTATTTGTAGTGGAGAAAAAGGCAGCGGGAAAAAAAACTCCACTCTGACCATCTTTTCCCAAATCATCTTAAACTTATACATCAAAGCCTATATGATATGATTCCGTGATAGCCACCAATAACTTTAAAAGCCAAAATAACACTTCTTACAAAGTGTTATTTTGTAAGAAGTTCTCAATTACAATTATTATTAGTTCGTGTGTCTGGCCGCAGCATTAGGAAAAACATTAATGCTGCGGCCAGACACACGAACTAATAATTGTAATTGAGAAAGGCTGTTTGGACAGTAACTGTATACTAACTGATATTATTATAATATATTAAGTTAGCATAAGCCGGTAAGCTTGGAAGAGCATGAGGGAGGCTTATGTCCTGCAGTGGGCGTCAAATGGCTGACGATGATGATGATGATGAAGTTAGCATAAGTCTTTAAATGTGAATTAAGAACGTATTCACCGTTTGGTACTATTAAAAATTTAAAAATATATTTTTATAACGTGTGAATAAATAAACTACAAAAAAAATATTTGATGAGGGTTGCTCTGTCCGCGTCGCGGGAAACACAAGAAGGAATGACATCTGTCAAGGGTGACAGACGGGAAAGCAGTGTTGCTACTGAATAAAAATAAATTTTACCACAGACAATATTAAGATTGTGTTTTTGTTTCAATATTCGAACACAATTGATAATTTAACCAAAGTATGCCTTTAGTTTCCAATGCTTTTAAGTTAACTTAAAACGTATTGTTTTAATACATATTTTTTTATGATATATTGCACTTAATTGTGGTGTAATTTGAAACACAATAATATCCATAGTCAGGAGGCTGGTATTTAACAGTGATTTTTTGTGGCATGTCATGGTCATCCATGTCTAAAATACGTGATAGCAAATCCTTGATATCAGGGGCAATAGCACAAATGCATTGAGTACTTTTCAAGCATAGCATAACTGTCTTTGCTAGATATTTCACTTCAATGTAGCTTCAGGAACCCCAAAAATACTTGATGCGTTTGTGATCAAATATTTTTGGGGTACAAGCCGCTGCTGACCATTGATGTTCAGATGTTTCTCACGCATAAACGACTGAGCCAACTTAGATTAAATTTATCACCCCAGGAATATCAACAGAGTTATCCGTATTCCATGTGAATAAAGTCGCGGATGGTAAATAATCTAGAGTTAAAATGCACATTGTAAGTTTACAAGCTCTGAGTATTTCCCTTCGTACCCGTGATGTTTTCCTCTTTCCTCCCATAGCACTGCTCGTCTATACCTCCTGGTCTCGCCCTCCGCGCTCCGTCACCCACCACTGATTGATACTGCCCGTAACAATACATGTTTACTTTCAATTACACAACCCGACGAATCGAACGCACTGGCACCAACTTACGCGTGCACCCGACGACCATATCTTTAAGCCTTATAACTAAGGCTATAAAAGTGACAATTGTCTGGTTTAAAAGCGCTTAGATGTCGTGGTATAGTCGCCAAGTCCAAAATACAAATACTCCGCGTCCTAGCCGAATTTAGGCAGCAATAGAACTGTTTCACTCAAGTGCATGGGTTTTATTCGGGGATTTTGAGCTTTTTGCTATTTACATTTGGGGACTAAGCGTGCAAATAAATATTTTGGGTTTTTTTTTGCGATAATGTGAGACTTGGCACTTGTAATAATAGCCTAGTGCGAATTGATTGTTCGTTAGCCTGCAGAAAAGACGCTATCTTTTCGATTTTATAGTGTTCATCAAGATTATAATTCAGCTGAATACCACTCAAAAGCAACGCAGAAGTGTTGAAGAAGTTTCTTGAAAACGACCGCCTAACAATGGACTAACCGGAACCAAAATTTAAAGGCTTCAACGATCAGATTAATATCCGGTGTCTGCTGTAATAATTTCACTGAAAGGAAAAACTTCAACCGGTTCGTTTCAACAGCCTGGAAATGTAGATAGCTAATTTTAACAAGTTAGCGTGGCTCGATTTGATTTATTTCGCACAGTTATACCAACCTGGGCTAAGAAAATACTCTATTAGAATTTCACCTCAGTACGAAATTTTCGAAGGCAGTTATACAAGCAAATGTGCTTGTGTTTGTGTATGTACGATTATTATTGCATAATACGAAGAGTTGATGAGAGAGATGTTGTTCCTAGTCCAACAGACAGTAGTATTTTAGTTATATGAGCTTATCGCCATATCACAAATATTACTAGCCTACCTGTTTACAGTAGACTTATTATAGTTTAGTCGAATATTTTTTATTAGACACTTCACTAATATAGAGTCATATTCTTGGTAAATTAGTTTTTTTAGATTATAGCTATTAAGAAAGGGTTTTCACCTTTATTTATTTGAAAAGTAAACTAAAAATAAATTATCGTAAGCTTCTCTCATACAGAGAGAGAGACACGCATCCCCACACCGCTAGCTTCAAACATATTATTATTAGGTCTTCGAAAAGCTACTGATAGCATTCCAGCATGTACCTACTAACCAATTCCTTTGTTTTCTCAATTATGTATATTTATGAATACGTCGTTTATTTGCAACTGTCGAAGTATGTACCTCACGAACTATTATCAAAGGAATACAGACTTGAGTTAACTTTCTGTAGTAACAGTTTGGTTCCTCAGGCTACGTTACCAACTATTTTAATATTTCATTACGAGTTCCTAGTTTTAATGGCTTCCAATGGTTAGTTTTTGTTGTAGTTTTGAGTGATTTTGTGCCCGTTTCCCTGGGGGGTTTCAAGTTGAGTTTTTGTTCGCTATTCATTCACTAATGGCTTTAGCCTCGACAGTTTGACTGGTTTCAGGCATTTTTAGGTTTAAAATGTAACTAAAAAAAAATGGTCGAGTACGGTTCCACACCTTCAACTCAGGTCGCATAATTCATATCAACAAAAAGTAACAGTGAGCCAAACTTTCTATTTTCTGAAACCACTTTCACCTACTCTTAGATTTCAGAAGGAAACTTCCATTTTTAAAACAAATAATCTTTCCATTTCTACCACAAATCTTATAAGAATACGCTACCTATAAACCTTCATATCGATCACTCTTGACTGACTCCAAACATAGCCTACAATATTAGCAGGTTGAAGTGGCAGTGGGCTGGTCACATTTGCCGAAGAACCGATATTGGATTGAAAAAAACTTTTTTGCACTAAAATAATTTTTTTTACAAACATGAGCTTAATACTAGATAGGATTTTCTTCCAGCTTACCTAACTTAACCTACGATAGTCGATGGGTTACAAAAGTTCTTGAGTGCAGACCACGAACTGGCAAATGCAGCCTAGGACGCCCACCTGGGTCCTGTTTCATAGAACTACAATTCATGGTTTACTATGACAATTCGATGTACATTGAAAAGTCGATTAACCAACAGATTAACTAGTAGGAAGTCTCCGCTAGGCAATGTACATCGAATTGTCATAATTAACAATGAATTATAGTTTTACGAACCCCGGCCCTGTTCGCTGGACCGACGCTGTGAGGCAGATTGCTGGCAGCTGCTGAATGAGGATTGTTGAAGACAGAAAGAAGTAGTGTGCCTTCGGTAAGGTCTGTCTCCAGCCAGGACGAGTACATCATCATCACCAGCCATATGGCGCCCACTGCAGGACATAGGCCTCCCTCATGGTTTTCATAACCATGAGGGGTTTTGCCGTAATCGCCACGCTTGGCAGGCGGGTTGGCGATCGCAGTATGCGGTTGGAATCTCAGAAAGACGCTGCTGCCCGTCTCCTGGTAATTCATTTTCTTAGTCGCCTTCTACGACATCCACGGAAGGAAATGGAGTGACGCTATTCTTAATCCGGCGCCACGCGGAAAGGACGAGTACAGGCGGATTGATTTATTGAAACATACCAGTCCAGCTCGCTCAGACCAATATTATTTTTATTGTCCAATAACAACAATTAGCTCACAATTAGTGCTTCTTATTAAGGCTCAACTTACTCATAATCCAAACGAGCACGAATAGGCAAACAGCAGTATCGGAGCCTGCTTGCAACTCCATAGTTTACACAAGGTTGGCAGCGCAACTAAAGCGCTACAATAATTAAAGCAAACTGAGAACAACAGAGTAGCCGAGTGGAGCGTACTGCGGAATAGGGAGAAGGAAAGCCCCACTCAACACTCTGCTACTTTATTTAAGGTAAGATAAAATTTATTCATAAAATCGTAGTATGAAGTGTAATGACACTCATGATAATGCAATAAATAAATGAATGAATGAATACTAAACTAATACAAACCGAATTACAAGCCAAGGCACAGACATTTTTGTCTTCATACATGAATTTCTAAGTCAGGTGCAGCAGAAAACCAACGCTAGTCGCCTTTGATCATTTATTGTGCTTTACTATATTTGAAGAACAATAAACATTTCCTTTTTCTATTTCTTCTTAACAAGTGGCATGGACCTTGTAAGGTTGTAGCAAGTCACTGTTGCACAAGTAAAGCATGCTTGAAAATATTTTCAAAAAAGATTAGATTATCTAAAATAGAACGAAGGCAGCTTAAGTCCACTTTATTTTTACTAAAGTTAGACTTAAGCTAATTGTACACCGTAATGCTAACTTACTGTATTACTTGAAATTTCTTTTAGTGGGATACAAACATAGACTCTACGTAAAAAGAAAAATTATTAGTTTGATTTAAGCGGTTTCTCTGTCACTAGCTACTCGGTGATCGTATCGTCCGAGCTGGCAACCCCATCGCTCCGAACCCGCCTTATTTGAAACACAAATATTTGCCCGATGAAACTTTTCCACCGTCTCCGGCCTTTATTAATATTTTATTATTTTGTCTTGTAGCTCCGTTTCGGAAACTCCCAACTTCCCTTGTTAGCAACTCGCGCTCTAAAGCGATTATATTTTAAATTATTTTAATTAAAACGCTGTTCAAACTCCTCCTATGTGTAGGTACAAGCCATGCTCGGCGGAAACTTTTCTCCCGTAAATTTTCTAACCAAACACTAGAGAAATTATTAACGAATCGGATTTTGAAGGAGGTTGAAATACAAAACGAGCAGATTTATAAATTGGTAAGCATGCTGTACTTAGATATGTGGGGCAGTATCGCAGTAACCACCGGTTTCTCGTACACTAAGAATCTGTTAATCTACTGTTAATAGCAGACAGTTGGCCAGATTGCATACAAAAAGTAACTGACGACTGTAAACAGAATATTAACACATTTTTAATGTACGAGAAACTTGGTAAGTTACATATAACTGCTGACGCACTATATAGTTGGAGTATGTTTATTAAATTCTTGCCTGATTGGCAGTGTTAGTCACAATTAAATGGCTAAATCGACTATGGCCTTATTGAATATACACCAAAAAGTCTATAAAAATTTAAAATTTACGTATTGTTCCATCACCTTAGTCGACAAGTTTTAGGTACATTAAGTACTATCTCGCATCGTGTACAAATCACGAGACAAAATGAAAATTTCAAAAACTAAAAATATCATATCTGCAAACTCAGACAAGCCTCCAAAATTTGGTAACCAAAATCTACTAAGCAATTTGATACTAATAAAATAAGTCTAATAGTTCGAAATCTCCAGAAAACAAGGTAAAAAACTACCACTTGTCACAATGCTAAGAGCATAGCTCACTACCGATTGATGGCCCAGAATGGAGAACTGTAGAGGAGAAATTTGCTCACAACCGATACCACAAAGGCTAGGTAAACAAACAGACATACAGACGATCAACATCTTAATTGCCCCCTTTGTTTTCGTAGCGAAGTTTATTTGAAGTGTAACGGACACCGTTTGCGCAGTCGATTAAAAACTCTTTTTACATGAGATCCTGCGAAACAGCGAGTGAACATTGTTGCCAGGAAGAAAATATCGCAAATATTGACGGCGTTTTACATAGCAAGCATAGTGGGGTCAATGAGACAATACACCTTGAGATGGAACGGTTATTGCTTTTTTTATTCAATAATAATTTCGATATAAAATACAAAAACCATTTGTCTCGGTCCCAAACTAGGATATCCTGTGCTATGGTAACCAGGCAAGGCTATCACAAACATGGAAATACACCCAGACCGAGGCCATTTCTACAAATCAAATCAAGTATGGCGGCCTCCAGTGGGAATCGAATCCACGTAGTCTGTTTTGCTCTTTTGGTAATAAAGCGTATTAACCGCTTTGCAGTATAACTTTGGAGCCATCGAGATTAGCTCAATGCATGTTATTATTCATCTAACCGTAAGATCAGTTACACATTGCTATACAGTTTGACATAAACAGTTTGTTAAAAGTACGAAGGATATTGTCATTATTATTGCCGTATTGTACATTAGGTTAAGTGCAATAAAAGATTTGTTTTTATGTGGCCTATATACGTCCCACTGCAGGGCACAGGCCTTCTCTCAGAGAGATAGTATGGGCTTAATCACCACGCGTGCCCACCACGGATTGGCAATTTGAAGTGTGTGTGATCTGATCACCTCAGACCCTCGGGTTTCCTATATTTTCCTTCACCATTAGCGAGTGGTATTGCTATTATAACTTCACAAATGTCCGTAACTTGTATAGAAAACAAAGTCATTGGTACATGCCGGGATTCGAACCCAAGACCTCTCGGATGGGAAGCCGGCGTTCTACCACTCCGCTACTACCTTTAATAACAATAATAATATTCAAAGAAACCAAAGAGGAAAAAATTAATTAAACAAATTTAGATACTTAATAAAATTTTCAGTATGTATTAATAAGTACCTACTTGTCCTAAATAGTGAACTGACGCGACGAACGCCTACAGTTTTCGCCGAAGGCCGATGAAGTTTCCAGATATAGGACGTTAATTAACTGAAATCGCTGACGGAAATCCTATATTAATTTTATAGTAAGTCAACATTTGCTCTTCTGTAATATTAAATTTGATGAAATTTTCCATAAAACGCTTGCTAAACGGCTTTCAAAGGAGACTTGAACAATACTTAATAATATTAAATGGAGGTGCAGCGATTGGACGTGCCTGCAATAGGGCAAAATGACATTGAGAACTAAAATGTAAGTATAGTTTCTGACGAGCACCATTGTATATACAATTTCCGTGAAGCTAGATACATGTTTTGTAATAAAATACGCACCTAGGAACACAAAATTTCAGCACACGTAATTGTTTTTAAATACCTAATAATAATGCAGCCTACATACGTCGCACTTTAGGGCACAGGCCTTCTCTCAGAGACAGATAGTTTGGGCTTAATCACCATGCGTGCCCACCGCAGATTGGTAATTCCAAGCGCTAAGGTATGTGAACACCTCAGGCACTCAGAGTTCCTTACCATATGTTCCTGTTACCGAGTGGTAGGTACCACTCGGTAACAGGAACATATGGTAAGGAACTCTATGCTCGATGCTACAAATTCACAAAAAGTTTTATTAGCAAATAAATTCTAGAGATTTGCGTCAATCCCACTTCGCTGCCCTGCCTAATCCCTTCGAGAGGGCCGAGGGAAAAAAAAACATTAATATTTTACTACAAAATCGCATCAATTGTTGCTGCAAGTGCAAACAACTGTTCGTGACCACAAAGAGTTCCTTTCGGAACAGTTCGGGAGCGTTCGGCAAACTTCGTAGCTGTCACTTGCGTCGTCAAGAGCCCTCGATGTTGCCAGCATGCAGCGTGACAAAGAGTGGCTGGACTCTTTTTATGATAAGCGGTCCCTTTCCTATAAAATAAACATTATTTTTTATATTTTGGCGCATTTTCAGCATGCAATTATAAAGGCTCCGTTTTGAGTTTTTCGAAGATAAACCACAACCAACGAGTTAATTTGAGGATAAGGAATGTATGATAGGTACTTAGAATACAATAAGCATTTGCGAAAGCTAATGATCACAAAATCATTAAAGATGTAAAGTAACAATAATCATCCAATGTATGAACGTATTAATAATAACGAAGTATACATTTAATGGAATACTCTAATGAAATATTTCACTAGAGTATTTTTTTGTATTTCCTGAGAACTGATTAGATTTATTTTACTCATAAACATAATCTTTACGATAAGGACACATCGGAATAGAAAAAAAATGTCAGCTGTTTCATACATTTGATAGAATAAGTATCTGTCAACATTTTGTTAAGAACCGCTAATTTTTCTCAAAGATTCTCAAATACCGAATAAAAGTTGTTTGTATTGATAAGTAAGTACAATAACCCACTTATATTCGGGACTTTTTGCAAAACTGTGTATGTAATAAAATGACATGATGCTAAATCTTATGAATACCTATTTCTTCTTTTTATGGTGCCTCTCTGACTAGCGAAGGTTGGCAGTCAGCTCCGCATATTTATCTCTATCTCTCTCAAGGTGGAAGAGCTCGGCAGCACTCCCTTCCGCTCTCATAGGTTACCTACTATACCTATTAAATACTCCTTAATAATCGTATGCCATAACCACCTCCATAGACTACGCATAACATATTATATACGGAGCAGCGCATATGTACCGCGTCGTAATGATAACGCGCTCTAATCCCCGTATAAATCACAGGCACGAAAATTTACGAGCCCGCGAGCACACGCGTAAATTATCGCGAGATGTGGCCTGGAAAAACAACGTCAGACACCTAGGGACCCCGCGAAAACGGTTGACTTCGTACGTAGCAAGAGGAAATTGTTCCCGGCGAGTCGGTAGCAGATTTAGCAGAGGAACATTTTGGTTAGTTAAAAAATGTATAGGGTGTACAAAAATCACATGTAGGTAGATCCGAAAATAGCATAAACTTTTTTATGGTGCAAACCCTTAAATCGTGAATTAATAAATACTAGCTATTCCACAGTAAAGTTACGATAGAACAACTGATATGACTATTGTGATTTCGAAGTTTGACAGAGACGTAAGGTTTAGTTTGTAGTTTTTCATTGGTGAAACATTCGTCGCGCAAATATTTTTTGTCCTTCTCGGTCCTTTTTTCTACAATGGGCTCAATTCAGGACTTTATAATATAATATGTTCTACCAATAACTATTTACATTTACATTTACAAACATATCATTAAAAATAACTAAATATAGAAAACTGCGCCCAGATCGCCGCCTCTGGGAAGGGTACCCAGTATGCTGGCTACGTTACCTCGTTGGATAGCGAGACTTATCCTCTGCCCGAGGTAATAGCCAGCCCTGGGGTCCCTGGTCGTATCGATGAGGCGCGACGATAGTTCTTTGAAGAGCAGTCGCGCCTCGGGCCCCCATGGTCCTAGTGTCTCGACACCAAACGGCACAAATACGTGACTCTGTGTTAGAGTCCCGTACTTGCGCCGCTTGATGCCTTCTGAACTTGATGCCGCAGCGCCGGCTCTTGTGGAGGTGGCCTGGATGTGGGACGGTGCTAAAGTGTCCGCGCATGTTGCGTCCCACACCAGGGTTTTTCCATTTTTCCATGGGATCAACGACATCTCATCTGGTCTCTTGCCATCGTCCCGGGCTACACCGTTTGGCTCTAGAATGGCCGGGACGTTGATTGTGGCAAGAGCTCTCCGGATGATATCGTTGATCGACGCATGGCGTGGAAGCCTGCCGGCACTCCGCTGGCATGACAGACCGTGTTGACCCCGACGGTCGACGTTTTCTCCGCAGAGGCAGCGATGTGGCACAGTCAGTGGTGCGCCGAGTCGCAGTCGTCTCTTCGACTCATGTCGTCTAACATCATTCCAACGCTAGGCGATAGCAATGCATGTAGCCAAAGTCCGGATTTCGGCTCAATGTTCTCATATTATGTTCCATTAAACTCACGACTCTGCAAAATTACGTTGCAAAATTTCTTACAAGGACTGACGTACGATAAGCTCTGTCTCATCGTAATAAGTTAGGTAGTTTTAAGTAACCTACGTACTATGTTTACTATTTTCGTTAATAATTTTACTGGTTTATACCAATTTTCCATAATTATTGTTAATTTATGTCGTCATAATAATTTACGCCTTTACATACTCAGTCCAAAATACAGCTTTATTCCTAGTTTAGGCTACGCGGTTTTACCTTATACTATGTCAAAAATTCAATTGTTATGTAGACTATATAACGATGATATTATGAATAAATTTTATCTTTATCTTATCTTATAGTAAAAGCTGTTTGTATTGACGGGTAAAACTCTTCATTTTTGGGTGTATATATGGATTTGGTTACGCCTTGTATGGTATGGCAAAGTGCTCTCGCGTCTGCTTTAAAAAACAAAAGGATAAGATAATTCAAATAAAAAAAAATTATTACCGTATTGATATTATGAATAAATTTTACCTTCATCTTATCTTACAGTAAAATATGTTTGTATTGACGGGTAGAACTCTTCATTTTTGGGTGTATATATGGATTTTGTTACGCCTTGTACGGTATGAAAAAGTGCTCTCGCGGCTGTTAATTAAAGCATTCATTACCGTATTTCATTAATTAATCTTCATTTAATATTAAAATACCCTAGAACACTTTATTTCATTAATGTTTATGTCCCTTGTACTCAAATTAAAAAGCAGAGAAAAAGAACCATAAGGTTCCAATTTCAAACCCTATTGTGACTCAAACACGTGGCGCTGCGTTGTCATCCAAAAACATATTTTTTTCTTTTTAATATTTCAACTTCTTCCTCGCCGGCCAGACACTTCTTATTATTATTCCGAACTTCATTCACGTTTCTTTGTCCCAATGAGCGGTCCACGGAACTATGGGTCTCGCATAATACCGTGCATTGTGTGAAAAGATGTGAAAGAGAGAATCTTGTATGGAAAATGTTACGCACTTATTCAACGCCGTACGTTCGGATGTAAAAACAAACTGACATCGAATGTAAATACTATTGTTGTGTTCTGTCAGCCGAAAAATAACATTCCTAATGGACATCTAATCGCTATTTTTCTTTGACAAATACCACTGTCATTGTATCTATCTGAGTTCATCTAGCGGGTGGCACAAGACCGGAAGCTTGGAAAACCATGAGGGAGGCCTATGTCCTGCAGTGGGCGTCAAATGGCTGATGATGATGATGATGATGATCTATTTAGATGTACTATATATATATAAGTATTTAGTATATCTTTTACTCTACCAGTTTAGCTTGAGAGTACGTAATATCTTACGATTGATAAATGAACTGCTATTTTAAATTGCAACATATTTTTATTATGTCATCGTCTTCATCTTGCTGAACGTACCTTCGATTATTCGGCTGACATGGACTGATCGAGTCTGACTGGCGCCTTGGACTAGCGGCAATACGTTCGATTATCATGCAAGAGGTCTGGGTGTTTTTTCATGTTTGTGGTGTTCTTGTTTGGTTATATTACATGGTATCCCAGTTTAGGAACAAGACGTGATTGTGATGTGTGGATTTTATGCTACGTTACGTTATGCTATGACGATCAACTCATTAAAGGCTTACGGTCTTATTTATAAAAACACGATTCCTTAAAACACTCCGTAGAGGCTGTTTATTTAATCTGTGATTACGTCTTTTCCTTGTAAAATCTCCACCGCAGACAAATTTAAGTGGCGTTCATGGAGTGTTTAAAGGAATTAACAGATTAATCAAGCGATGCCGGAGGTTGAATCCGCACTGATTGTCGAAATTCTCGTGTACAACTCGTTGTGTGTCACAGGCAGGCAGCGAATTGTCGATGCGACTATTGCTCGCGGCGAGTGCACTAGCAGCGATTAGTCGCTGTGTGTGACCGAAGCTTAAAATAGTCAGGTTAGTAGTAAATGCGTAGTTGTTCAATACAGTCGTATTGAATAAGTACTCATTTTAGAGACTCGCCCCTAAGGTCATTTTTGAGTTAGAAAAGAGTAGCACGCCTCGTCGCAGATCCGACAGTCTTTCCGAAAAGTGTCTCTCCAAGCGTCTCTATCGCCAGCAAGCTTCTCCTGGCTTTAGTTACAATTCTAATCAATTACTTATACAATATATTTTGTATCAGAAGTTGTCAGTGCCAATTAAGGCATCGACGTTGTTGCAATGTTTCGAGAAAACCTATCATAAGCCCCTTTTGCTAATAAAATTCTATACGCTGATTTGCTATCGCGGCTGCCTTCGTTTCTTCAAGTAGGTACTTTTATCTACAGAATGTTTTCCCAACTCTGTTCACGTATTTATCCATAAACTAAAGGCATAGAGTGTCCCGTTCATCTGTCACCGTGTTCTCTACGGTGGCACTATGCGTCACGGATGTTATCATTCAAAAAGCGGATCTTGAAATTTACGTAATACGGTACGACAGACAAACTTAACTGGCAGTCTATGCTGAAGCTTCTTCAACCTTACTGTAAAGGTAGTTTGGGTGGTTTTCGGTTTGTAAAAGGTGAATGTCTAACTTGGTTCAGTAGTATAGCAGAGCGTGAGTAGAAACCCGTGGCATTGTTTCGTATGCGCTTATGCTAATACCGGTTGGTCACTCTTTAATACAATAAATACATATTTAGTTTTGACGGTAAAAACCCTTGCTGAGTCAAAGTTTCGAGGACTTTAACAATCTGATCCTCAAAACTGTCGCTGATTTATACGTATTATCTGCCACCCAAAATTGAAACTTGACCACGTATTTTATACCCAAATAAGTATAAGTAAGCCATATTTGAGGCGGATGAAACCTTCGGAATTACAACAACAAAGTTTTGCTTAAGTATGTTTATCGTACTATGAAGTCCAAGACCAAAGTAGGTTATAATAAAGCGTAACGTAGAGTATAAACAGCAATACGGATGAGCAGTACATGTTCAATTGAATCCCGTAACAGGCGTAACGCAAACACAAGTGCACCAAACATACATTTTTTCATTTCCTACAAGAATGCCACTTATTCATATTTAACCTATTCCACAATAGACACTACCTGTTAACAGATAACTAGACGAAACGCTTCCTAAAACTTCCTGTACCGACAAAGCGATACGCGCATTCGCCACGCCCAAATCAAAATACATTATCGACCTATAAATAAAATTCGACGCACAATGTAACTGGCAACATTGGCCATGACAAAAAAAATGCGTTCGGCATTCGCACAATCAATCAAGCGATAAGCCAATAAACCTCAACGATGCTCTTTTGAATTCAATTTTTAGAGTTCCGCAGTTTGGGTAGCCTTATTTTTGGCTGGAGGAGTGGAGCATGTCATACCTAATACGACCCAAAAAGAAAGCACTTTGACTGGGCAATATCTGTTCATAATACTTATGTCTAGTTGCAAGTACCAGTAACAGCCTCGTTGACAAATTACATTATTTAGTCATATCAATGAATTGATGAATGACATTTTTAAATTGTTTTCGTTTAGTGCGAGTTATTTTGAGGGTTCTGTACCTCAAAAGGAAAAAACAGAACCCTTATAGGATCATTTTGTGGTCCGTCTGTCCGTCCGTTTGTCTGTCAAGACCTTTTATCTCGGAAACGTATGGAGGTATCGAGTTGAAATGAAAACCATATTATACTGAAGTCTTCAGTCCCTTGAAGCTGTAAAAAAATCAAACTTAAGTTAACGTAAAAAAAGATACATCAGATATGCCGCAAAGAACGTATATTTCGACACTCAAGGGAATCAAAATTTATAGGGTACTTCCCGTTGACGTATGGCAAGAAATATCGTACCTATTATACAAGGAAAAATCTGCAAAATATACATTTGTAAATAAATCATAAAAAATATCTTTGACTTTCGGGAAGAGCTTGGAAAAATCTGAGAGACGTGATTCCTGAACTATTTATTAATGTCAGTACCTACAAATTTGTACGGAACTCTCGGTGAGCGAGTCCGAGTCGCACGTGACCGGATTTTTCCTACGCGCGAGTACAGCAATCAAATGTCCACTCAGACTAAACAAAAAGTATTTAAACTATGCATTATGTACGTTAACGTAATGCCCGACAAACAACTTGATTATATTAGTTTAACTTCGCATTGGCGTATTTTGGGTCTTATCGGCAATTTTTCGGACTTTAGTTTCATCTAATTAACAACATTAATGAGACTTGGCTCATACGCGTCCACAGCAATCTCATTCCAACTATGCGGTTTTTTCTTCAGGTTATCTGCAGGACATTATTATGCTGGTGCCTCACTTGGTATTTGGCAAAAATTAACCATCCCTTGCCGAGTTTTCTAGCAATTTTTGTAGAATGTAGTGTGAATCGTCGGCAAATACGAATAGCCAAATGAAACGCCAGCATTACATTTTGATATTATGTATCATATGTGCTTACGATTATTACTGCTTGTAGCACTATATAATACGGAACCCTTTTTCTGGCGTGTTCAAGACGTCCTTAGCCTATCGTTTTACGATTTTCGCGCATGGCCCGCGGCTGCGTTGTCGGGTTGCACAATGAAAGGGCACCCGGAAGTGAGCACGTCTCTTGCTGAATGGAGCTTCAGATGCGCAGGAACTGCTGAGGTCGATGCGGCCTCGCCTTTGGGGCTTCGGTGACATGAATACAGTGGAGCCTTTGGCCCTGCTAAGGATCGTGACGTAAGAAAACGCGGATTATTTCAGTGATACCGTTTTTCTGCGACGATATTGCTGATCGAGGACGTACAATAGGTTTTAGTAGATTTGCCCTCAGTTTCTCGTATGCAATGTGTTAATTTACTGTTAACAGTTGTTTTTTTTTTTGTATGCACTTTAGACAACTGACAGCTCTTAACAGTAGATTAACGTATTGTTGGTGTCCGAGAAATTGGGGGTTAAAGGTAAATAATTTCAAACTTGCTACTTGAATCGTGAATAAATGTTGTGTTTTATTTGTGTTTTATGTGTGCAATAAAGTATAAAGTACGTACCAAGGTGATAGATATAGCCTTAATACGCATATAAGCGTAAATATTAAAGTTTAAGTGGCAGTGAGCTGGTCATATCTGCCGAAGAACCTATTTACATGAGTATACCTGAGTATTTATATGCCTGAGAGCTTAAAAGGGACCGTAAGGTGATTAAAATCATCTCTCTCCCTTTCTCTCTCTGACAGAAGATTTATCTAGTAAGACGTGTATTTGCTGGTTTCAACCAGCAAATTTTCATATTTTACTTAGCATAGAGCGATTACAGAAATCTCTAATGAGAAATTTAGCGTCACACGAGGAAGGAAGCCACCCTTATCATCGACCTTCAACTGTACCATAACACTACAGAAAAAACATTGTTCAACAATACACCGCCCCCTATTCAGAGACAGACAAGGCATTGTAACATAGACGACACGCCATGCATCTTTGAAAAATAAATATAAAAAAGTTTTTTCTTCAACGTCCGGGGTTGCAGCGCTATAAACGTAATAAAAGGTGGAAAAGTAATAATGAAATATGTATAACACGAGTATAATGTTGTTAGCCCCCGTTTAGGATTGAATGGGGGTCTTTTGACTCTGCCCTTTTGTCCGCGATTGTCCGTGAAATCGGTGGAGTCGATCGCGCTATGATAGATTTATTCGTCGCAATCGCCCGGTGGGAAACGCTTTGTGCCACAAATGGTCGATAAGTTTACTAATTGCTGGGGATGGAAAGATGTGTAATTTGGACGGTGTTTAGTGATAAACTAATGTTGACTTTTGTTGTGTAGGACGAGGGCCTAGGTGTTACAAATGCGTAAAATGACTCTACTACCCGCGTCAAAGGTTTTTTTATTTAGAAAAAAATTATATATGGTTGTGTAGCTTAGCTAACTAACTTTATATACAAATAGGTCTACTAATTGCTGGGGTTGGAAATATGTGTAATTTGGACGTAGTTAAGTGATAAATTAATGTAGACTCTTATTGTTTAGAATGAGGCCCCAGGTGTTACAAATGCATAAAATTTCTCTACTACCCTCGTTATGGGCTGTGTACCTTATTAGAAAAAAATCAATGGTTGTCTGCATTAGTTAACCAACTTCCATAAGTTAATGAGATGATGATGGGTGCTACTTAGCCACATATAATATGTTTATTAATATTTTAAAGTATTTGAAAAGCTAGTCATGGCCGTTCGTGGCTGATAAATTTTGGTTGAGCATAACAAAATCGATATCCCATTGTTTTGCGAAGGAAAATCGATATTTTATAAATAAGAATGGAACAAAAGTGTACGAGTATTATAAAGTATCAAAGCAGGTAGGTAATTAAAATTACCATTGCTATAGAAAGCCCGCTTTCTCTTGCGGCGGAAGATCATGTATCCGAGAACTATCAGATGCCACTTTCTTTACGCGAGCAAAGCCGGTTCTATTAATTAGTGTTAATCAAACAACGTCCCATTTTCCGACGCATGTCTACAGTTACTTGCTGTGACGCTGACAATTTGGACAACCTGGCAGATTTTGCACTATACAAATTCTTCTGTCCGTATGTCTGGCCGCAGTTGGTGTTTTCTTACTTTTGTAAGAGTAGACTAATGTTTATTGTTGCATGTTGTTGATTGCACTCATCTGATCTTGTGAGTTAGGTACTTGTACCAACTAATGTATAATACATGAAGATGGTTTGAGAAAAGGCCGGAGTGGAGTTTTTTTACCTGCCTTTCTCTCCACTACAACTCGACCCGAAGACGGCGATTAACATTGTACATTGACATTCAAGAATCAGAGTGTAATTTTTTTACGTTGAAAAATTTGATTTCTGATT
The DNA here is from genome assembly GCA_963969515.1 of Yponomeuta evonymella. Lineage (NCBI taxonomy): Eukaryota > Metazoa > Arthropoda > Insecta > Lepidoptera > Yponomeutidae > Yponomeuta > Yponomeuta evonymella. The sequence goes on from OZ018362.1 coordinate 12,083,738, forward strand.
TCAGCTTATTCGAAAGGAAATATTGTCCAAATGATTCCTATCGAACCCGCGGTTTCTCGAACACGGTCTGTTAATCTACTGTATAACTGTGCGATGTTTTCTCTATACACTTTGGCCAAGTGACTTACCGCTTGTTAGTGTCGAGAAATCAGGGGTTAATTTGGCGAATGTCTGATAAAACTCTCGGAGCTAGAGCAGGAACTCTTCATTGGATGGCGCCAAAATACGCCTGATCGGAGCGCTGCATTATTAAATGGTGATTAGATATTTCACGAAGAAAATGAAATTATGAAAAGCTTAAGACAAGATGCAAACACGAATTTTCTTGGAAATGTCAGAAAACAAAAAGTAACATAACATAAACTCACGCCTGTATCCCAGTGGGGTAGGCAGAGACCAGGGACTGCCACTTGCTACGATCCTGACAGATCACTTTCGCTTCCTCAACATTCATTAGTCGTTGCATGCACGCACGCCGGTTTCGGGTACTTTTTATCTTGCCCTTTGCTAATACATCCCCTATTTGGTCGAAGTATGTCCGTCTGGGTCGTCCCTTACCGGCTTAGCTAAAAAGACAAAGTCGCAATCAAAGAGTTAAGAATTAATGTAGGCCGAAGAGAAAGATATGTAGGTACATTAAAATGGAGAACTTGAACTAAAAACGTTTTAATAGAATAGGAGAGGATACGTTAGAAGATAAATAAACTTGGTATTTTTTTCTCTGTGACTAATACTTTTAGTAATAGTCAGTCGAAATGTCGATATTGTCACGTGGTACTAAAACGCGCCATACAAATCGACCTTAAACTATGACGTCGCTCCCTAACGTAACGCCTATTATTTATGAAGCGTTTATCAATATTTGAGTTATCTTGTAAAATAATGTTTTTAAGCATAATGTTGTTTTTAAGGGTGTACCCTTATAAGAAAACGTTCAGAATTCAATGACAAAACAAAATCCAATAAGTTTTATGTTATTAGAGTAACTTTATTTTTCGTATATTTTGTGGCCCCGAAAACCCCGAAAAATATTTTAATTGTTTTATTTTTTAATTTTTCCAAGGTTTTTATATGATTTATATGGTATAAAAGCAATGTCACTCCAATCTAAGTTAGACGCAAGTTCCCCATTGCGGCCTGGATTAAACTATCGTGTCTACCTACTCCTCCATAAAATAGCAATGAAAGCAGACTGATGCCTGATTTCATCGACTTTTAAGGTCTACTCCCATTTCTACATTTTTCCGCTGCGTTTTGTCCGCTACGACCCGTTTCAAGGGCTTTTGCAAATTATTTCGGTTTTACCAACGTTTATTTATCTCTTACAACTGTAGAAGCATTGTTGCCAAACCGCCGTTTTTAGAGGAAATAGATTACTTTCTGTCCCTAAGTTCTAGGCTGTAGGTTCTATAAATTGCTATGCTATTAGATTCTATACTATTATTGAGCTTTTTGGTCGGCACTTTTTTAAAACGAATATTTTTTATTTTATTGCGGATTACTTCCTTTGTTGTGCACAGTAGTATTGTCTAACTCTCTCTTTTATTGTTGGCGGTTGTTAAAACTCCAGAAAATCACTTAAGGCTGCTGTTACGTCGAGCATGCTGTCTCGCTCAAACAATATAATATTTTTAGTGATTGTAATAAAATGAGTAAACTTGTGCTAAATTTGGTCTGAGGGTTTGATGCATAATTAAATTACGGACATTTTAAATACATATTTGATTTGCTATAAATTGGCTTTAATAAAGAATAGCTGTTTCCAAAATTATTAATTTGGGAATCAATTCATCTCAATCGAAAGCTAGGTACAGGATAAGAAAACTATGCCATGAACGTCTGTAATTTAATTATCTATCAAACCCTCAGATCACATTTATCAAAAGTATACAATTTTTATTACAATCACAAAAAAATTGAGATTGTGCGAGAGAGACAGGATACCCTACGTAACAACAGCCTTAAGATAAAGTGTTTCCTAGTTAGCACGACAATAGTTTGAGATGTGGAGCAGGTCGGACTTGGTGTAGTTAAAGCTGTAAAGAATGAATTGAAACCTTGTTATAAGAGCGCAACACCAAAAAACTGCAGCGCAGTTTGGCGACATTTGTAAAAAAAGTATAAGAGTTTTTAAATGTGAACAAATAAAAAATATATATAATAGAATTTGGTTGGTAAAAATGGGGCTTCAATGTCTTATGAACGTCGCAAACATAATTTTCTTGACACAGTCACGAGTTCACTGACTGACACTGTGAATGATAGTTCAAATCTTTGCACAAGATAAGAAAATGTTGAAACCTCGTCAAAAGGGAATCATCGTTATGATACGAGCGCGTCAAGATAACAATAGAAATGAGAAAATCCTCGTGATTGCAGAGTACTTAAGGGTGATTAGTTTACTAACTTGTTTTTTATTGTTCTTTTCATACCTACATTGAAAGAGGTTTTGTATAAAGAGGTTTGTACTTACACGGTCTCCTTGAATGTTAAAATTATTGTTTATTTTTAAATTAAATAAAACCCGGCCAAGTGGGAGTTGGACTCGCGCACGAACGGTTTCGTGCCAGTATCTATACAACATTTTAATATTTCAAGCGTCTACCTGTTTCCATTATTAATATCGAGTAAAAAACGGCCAAAAAAATCACGTTTGTGGTATAGGAGCCCTCATTAAATTTTTATTGTATTATTTTTTTAGTATTTGTTGTATAGCGGCAACAGAAATACATCATATGTGAAAATTTCAACTGTCTAACTATCACGGTTCATGAGATACCTGATGACAGACTGACGGACAGACGGACAGCAAAGTCTGAGTAATAGGCTCCCTTACCCTTTGGGTACGGAACCCTAAAAAGACTGCATAGTAGTTAGGAAAGATGGTCAGTATCCTAACATAATTTTGTTCAGAAAGAAAAGATAGTGCAGTGGCGAAGGGCCGATATAAGCCGATTCTTATATTATTGTGTACTACCATAGTCTGAAGTCTTTGGTTGAAACCTAAATGTTAGGTAAAATATAACCAGCTGACCATGAGTACTGTCAAGCTTTACATTTTTTATGCAAATTTAACTGTAACGTAACCAAGTAGATCACTGTACGTAAAAGCTAATGTGCTTTCGATAGTACCTAGAAAAAGTTCAAAGATATTCTTTTGGTTATAACAAACTAGTAGATCCCCCGGCTAGGTTCGCGTGGTAACGGATTAGCGTATAGCCCATGTCCTGTCCACCCTGTAAGACCATTTTAAATACAGGTGAAATATATTTTTTAAATCGGATGAGTACTTTCGGAGATTATCCGAAAGTACTTATCCGATAGATAAAATGATAGATAAAATGTATACACTAAAAGATACAAACTTACAAACTTTCCTTCTTTGTAATATTCATAAGCAGCCTATATACATACGCCCCACTGTAGGGTACAGGCCTTCTCTCGGGGAGAGAGTATGGGCTTAATCACCACGCGTGCCCACCGCGGGTTGGGGATTTCAAGCGCTGAGATATGTGAATAGCTCAGACACTCAGGTTTCCTCACGATGTTTTCCTTCATCGTTAGCGAGTGGTATTGCTACTCTAACTTCACAAATGTACATAACTTAGAAAACAAAGTCATAGGTACATGGCCGCACTGGGAATCGAACCTGGGTCTCCCGCTTCCGAGTCCAATGTTCTACCCACTAGGCTACCACCGCTCTCGGTATAACAATATAGACCAGCATCACTTAGGTTAGGTTTTTTGAAATCTACGTATCGTTTTGAAGGTTTGAACCACTTGGTCCAAAGATTTCGGTTAAATTTGTGACGAAAAACACTTTGTACGTGCAAGCAGCACTTAGATGCGGAATGTTTAGTTTTCCGGTTGCCAACCAATTCACAACAATCGTGAGACTCAATTCAATAGAGAGTGGCATATTTAGTATCAAATATTTGCTTCGATAAACGTCGAGTTCAGTCAATGTTTGTTGGTAAAATAATTTCTAAGACGATTGTAAATTAATTACTTTATTGCCACTGGTATTGACTGTAGGTATCTATCTGTGACATGATACGAGCTATGCAAATAGGGAAATGAAATATCACACGCACATACACAAACTCACGTCTGTATCCTGGAGGAGTAGGCAGAGACGAATTTAAGACGAAAATAATTTTCTTTGACATTAACGTATTTTGCTCTTTGCGCAAAGGAAGCGAAAATTCATAAATGTTAATTATTCTTCTGAATGAAACATTCAAAATAGTAAGATTCACTTCCGTGACTTATTGTCATGTTTGGATAGCATGATTCACTAAGAAAAGTAAATCGTCAAAATTGAGGTAACTTTGTAATTTTTTTACACCGAGTTACTCTAAGGTTAATGCGTTTTTTCTAAGATAAGTTTTTGTTAATATAGTAGTTGTATCTATATCATATTAATTATATAATTTTTTTTATTAAAATGATAAGTCTAGTAAAATTAATGTGAATTAGTTGTTCAAAGTAGTAACTTTACATCGGGCTTTAAAATTAGGCTGACAACCCGCTTATTAATATGATTGTTAGTAGAACAAAATATTTATACAAGCAGACTAAGTATGTACACTTGTGAATCTGTGGATTGAACTGAAATAAGCATCTACTGAATGTCAAACAAGACATTTCGAAATAGTTCGTCCAAGTAAGTAAAGCAAGGTAGAAGAAGCATTCGTACAAGTGCACACATAATAATTATAGCTAAAAACTGTGAATGTTCAACGCCAACAGCAACCGTGTAAACATTATGTTTATTACAGTATTTTAGTTTGTGAGTTTACCACCAGATGTCGCTTAATGTACCGTGAATCGCGGCATGGTTGTCTTCCTTTTGTTTGTATATAACCTTTGTAAATCTATTAAAACCTCCCTTCGTTCGGAACCTATTGTTTGGATTCATCGACCCCCGGGGTAAAAAAGGGATGTATTGTACCAGTATTGTACAAGGTCCTTCGTTCCGGAACGACTTTTGAAAAACACGCGAACAGTCGGATTGACTGGCGGAGGCGAGCAAGCGGTGTGAAGCTGAGCGAAGCTGTCTGAAGCAAGCGGCTGTGGAGCTGAGCCAAGCGGTTTGAAGCTGAGCGGTGTGGAACTGGCTGAGTCAAGCAGCGCAACGGAAAGGTGCTGTGGCCTATGACCAGGCTGAGGACAGCCGGTTACCTGGTGGAGCTGCAAGTGATCAGTGGTAAAGTTAAAATAAAAAAAACAGTGAGTACATTTTCAAAGTGTTCAAGTAAGGTTGATGCATGGACTTGTAAAAATTTTCAATTGTGGCATACTAACACTTAGAATAATTCCCCTGAAAGTGACCAGACGGGGAACCTATGCCCAATTTTGTCAAATTTTTAAAACACTTAGAAAATTTGGTGCAATTGCGGACTCTTGGCTGGACTTGTAAAATTTCTGTCTGTGTTCATCTGAAGAAGAAAACTGTCTTGAACGGTTGTGGTGACTTTGTTTAATTTAAAAACTAGTTATTACTTTGTACAAATGGAGTCTAAAATTAAGGTTCTGACTCATCTCAAGTCAAGTTTGGAAAAGGCAAAAACTAATTTTAAGAAAAGTCCAAAAGAAAGGCTTGCTGTAGTAAGTTATATAGAAACTAGATTGGAATCTTTGGAAACAAGTTATGCCTCATTTGTTACAAAACATGAAGAGCTACTATTAGATCATCAGGGTAAAGAGTTGGACGCGTCACCATATATTCAAAATGATGTATATCAAGATGTCACAGAGATATACCTAGATTACAAGGCTGAGTTAAAAGATATTTTGGCAAAATTGCAAAGTGTACACAAACGGCCACAAGCGACGACTTCTTCTGGTAATGTGTTTGAAAAGGAGTCTAACATAAAATTACCGAAGATTACCATTCCAACGTTTAGTGGTAAATACACTGAGTGGTCCACATTTCGCGATCTCTTTATATCACTGGTTCACAAAAATAACAGCTTGGACGATGTGCAAAAATTACATTATTTAAAAACACAATTGTCAGGAGAAGCCGAGCAGCTTGTAAAGCATGTAACTATTACTCAGGCAAATTATATGCAGTGCTGGAATTTATTAGATAAAAGATATAATAACAAAAGGTTTTTAGCGAACTGTATTCTAAAGCGACTATTCAGTCAACGTCAAATGACAAATGAGTCATCCAATGCACTCAAAGATTTATTAGATACGACATCAGATTGTTTGCACGAAATATCTAATTTGGGTATCGATGTTAAATCGTGGGACATCATTGTCATTTATGTAGTTAGTTTGAAATTGGACGCAGAGTCTCGGAAGCAGTGGGAACTGCAGGTAGCTGAATCATCCGATGACTTACCCAAACTCGTTGACTTTAAAAAGTTCTTAGAAACTAGGTTCCGCGCTTTGGAATCTCTTGAACCCAGAAACCGACTCACTCACTCACACTACAAACCTAGCGCTGGCATCAATGCTCCTAAGGTACTGCACGCGACTGCGACTGTATCTTGTCCTGTTTGCTCACAAAATCACAAGCTTTGTAACTGTAAAAGCTTTACAAAGGAAGATACGGATCAACGTCGCAATTTAGTGCAGTCCATGGGATTATGTTACAATTGCCTGGGTGGGAATCATTCAGTGAAAAATTGCCGCGTGTCTACCAAATGTCGTATATGTCATAAGAAACACCACTCTTTATTGCATCCCAAAGTCAATGCTGATGGACAAGTTGCGGATAGTATTGAAAACAACAGGGTAGCGATTGCATCAACATCAGCAGAGATACAACACGAGAGCAAACCATCAAACATTTCATCCCATTTTTCGTCAGGAAATGCCAATCAAGTATTATTGGCCACGGCTGTGGTTAAAGTCGAGTCGAAAAATGGGCTACCGATGTTAGTAAGAGCGCTGTTAGATCAGGGATCTCAGGCGTCTTTTATATCGGAGGCAGCAGTTCAATTACTGCAACTGAAAAGGGAAAGAAGCAAAAGCATTATTTCAGGATTGGGAGGAAATTCAGGCGGCTTGACCTCAAAGGCTGTGGTCATGGTGAATATTCAGTCCCTGCATGATCCTACATTCACCCTTCAGGTAAAAGCACATGTGCTGGGAACTTTAACGTCAATTTTACCTGAAAGAAAATTCACCTTTTCAGAATGGTCATACTTACAAGAAATAAGGTTGGCTGATCCATCATTCAATACACCAAATAAAATAGATATTTTATTGGGGGCCGAAGTATATGGTCATATTTTGAAAGAAGGCTTGATGAAAGGTCCGCAGGGTTCTCCAATGGCGCAGGATACTTACCTGGGCTGGGTTCTGTCAGGACAAGTAGGTGGACAAGATAAAAATTCCCGCAACTCCATTGTCAGCATGCACACAAAGGTCGAAGAGGACATCCAACTTAGAAAGTTCTGGGAGATGGAATCTGAGACTAATGTTAAAAGGATTTTGACACCAGAAGAACAAGCCTGCGAGGAACACTTCATCAAGAATACAACACGGGATCCTCAGGGGCGTTATGTAGTCCATCTTCCATTCAAACATGCTGACCCACTTTGCAAATATGGTAATTCAAAGGCCATAGCTGTAAAAAGACTAATGGCTCTGGAACGCAAATTTTCAAATGATTCACAATTAAAACAGCGCTATACGGACGTACTACACGAATATTTGCAAATGGGTCACATGGAAAGGATTCCGGAAGAAGAAATAGACAAATCTGATTCTGTTTACTTACCACACCACGCAGTAATCAGGGAAGACAAAAGTACAACAAAGACTAGAGTGGTGTTCGATGCGTCTTGTAAGGGAACCAATGGAGTTTCTCTTAACGACACGTTGATGGTTGGTCCTGCCTTGCAGGCAGACTTAAGACATATCGTGTTGAGGTGGCGAAAACACCCGATATGCATAGCAGGTGACATAACAAAAATGTACCGTATGGTCAAAGTCACGGAAGATCACACCGATTTCCAAAGAATTGTCTGGAGGGAAGATATTAATTCTGAAATAAAGGATTACAGACTTCTTAGGGTGACATTCGGTACATCAAGCGCCCCTTACCTGGCAGTCAAGGCGTTGCAGCAAACAGCTCATGACGAAGGTTATTTGTTTCCATTGGCTGCTGAAAGAGTGCTTAATGACTTTTATATGGATGACGTATTAACGGGCTGCCAAACTGAAAAAGAAGCCGTAAACGTCTGTAGTCAACTAAAGGAGCTATTAAGGAAAGGGGGATTTGAGTTGCAAAAATGGACAAGCAATAAAGAAGAGTTGTTGGAAGGTTTGAGGGAAGGTACAGGAAGGGATCTGGAAATAAAAACAGAAGACAGGATAACGAAAGTTTTAGGACTTATCTGGAACCGAAGTACTGACGAGTTCTTCTACACTGTGCAGCTTACTCCAACGCTCGAACCTGAAACAAAAAGAAAAATTATTTCGGAAATCTCCCGTCTATACGATCCATTAGGCTGGATCGCTCCGTGCATTATCACAGCAAAAGTATTCATACAAAAACTGTGGATTGCCGGCTTAGAATGGGATGAAGAATTAACACAACAACTTCTTAATGAATGGAAAACTTACCGCGAAGAATTGTTCAAGCTGGTTAATTTTCAAATTCCCAGGTGGCTTCAGACAACTGATGATGATGTACGGGTGGAACTTCACGGCTTCTGCGACGCGTCTAATGTCGCGTATGCTGCAGCTGTTTACATCAGAGTGGTTGATTCGAATGGTCAAATTCATTCTTCACTGGTTACTGCCAAAACGAAAGTAGCTCCAATCAAACAATTATCGATTCCACGCTTGGAATTGTGTGGCGCCGTGCTACTGACCAAATTGTTGGTTGAAGTGGCTGATGTTTTGGCGATTGACAAGTCCAAACTGCATGCGTGGACAGACTCTACAGTGGTGTTGGCATGGTTACGAGATCACCCGAGTCGATGGAAGACGTTTGTCGCCAATCGCACTTCGGAAATATTGGAGAGTATAGAGTTCTCACAATGGTCACACGTGCAGTCAAAAAACAACCCAGCCGATTGTGCATCTAGAGGGTTGCTACCAAATGAGCTTCTCGATAACCGGCTGTGGAAGGAAGGACCATTGTGGTTACAAGAGGAACCTATACCATATTCAAATCCAAAACCTGAAACCACAGATGTTGAAAGGAGAGTAGTAAAGTCACATCACACTGTTGCTCTCGATGATTGCGAAGATTTCGTGAAGAAATTTTCTACTTTAAGGAAGCTTTTACGAGTGATGGCCTTTTGCAGACGCTTTCTGCCTTCAAAACATAGAGGTGTGATTGAAAAACCTGCTTACCTGTTAGCGTCGGAAATAAAACAAGCCTTGGATTCTTGCATCCGTCAAAGCCAGTTTCGATGGTACGGTAACGAAGTGAAAGAGCTGTCGGAAAGTCGTGCAGTGAGTAAAAAGAGTACAATCTCATCACTAAATCCTTTTCGTGACGAGAAAGGGATCTTGAGAGTTGGCGGTCGACTGCAAAAAGCAAAGGACTTAGCAGAGCATAATAAACATCCTGTTATAATTCATCAAGGCAGCTATTTAGCTACATTGATTATAGCTGATTCCCACGAGAAGACGCTACATGGGGGTCCTCAATTGATGCTTCATTACGTGCGCTCAACATATTGGATTCCGCGGGTTAAAAACTATATAAGAAGTTATGTGCATAATTGCGTTACCTGTATCAGACACGCAGCCCTACCGCAACATCAACTGATGGGCGAGTTGCCGTCTTGTAGAGTGACACCGAGTAAGCCATTTCTCAAAAGCGGTGTTGACTTCGCAGGCCCGATCAACATAAGAGTTTCAAAGGGTCGCGGAAATCACTCATACAAAGGCTATATATGTTTGTTTGTGTGTATGGCAACACGTGCCGTACACATCGAGGCTGTTTCAGATTACACCTCTCAGGGTTTTCTGGCAGCTTTTAAACGTTTCGTGGCTAGGCGTGGCCATTGTAGCGACATGTGGAGCGACAATGGCACGAATTTCGTTGGTGCCTCTCGGGAATTAAAGATTTTACTAGCAAATGAAAAATCGCTGGTTGCACAAGAGATTGCAGCTTGTTTGGCGAATAGTGGAACTGAATGGCATTTTATTCCTCCCCATGCTCCAAACTTTGGTGGGCTTTGGGAGGCGGGTATAAAAAGCACCAAACACCACCTGAAACGAGTAATTGGAGACTCAACGCTGACATTTGAAGAGATAACAACCGTCTTATCACAAATAGAAGCATGCCTGAACTCAAGGCCTCTGTCACGAGCAAGTTTCGATCCCGACGAGCCAACACCTTTGACTCCAGGACATTTTCTGGTGGGGCAACCACTCGTTATTGCCCCTGACCACAACTATGAGGACTGCAATATCACTAGTTTACGGCGATGGCAATTGACGCAACGTATGGTGCAAAACTTTTGGCGTAGGTGGTCTATGGAATACTTGGCCCAGTTTTTTCACAGGTACAAATGGGCAAGCACAACAACTCAACCTAAAGTAGGCGACGTTGTTGTTGTTAGAGATGACAATTTGCCTCCAGCCAAATGGCTGCTGGGCAAAATCACGCAATTGCATCCTGGTAAAGATGATATCACCAGAGTAGTTACCCTACGTTGTAAGGGTTCCGAGATTAGGCGTCCAATTTCAAAATTGTGTCCCTTACCAACTACTTAATTTGTATAATTTTAAATATAGTTAGCAGTTAAGCATATTCAACTCCTAAGGTATAACATGGTTATTTTCAAAAGTTATTCCACTTAATTTAAGTACTATCATATTGTTTGTACTTGTCATTAAATGTATGGTTCTGATTCCTTCATGGTGAGCGGTAAAGGAACAGGTCCTTGGTGGGCGGAATGTTCAACGCCAACAGCAACCGTGTAAACATTATGTTTATTACAGTATTTTAGTTTGTGAGTTTACCACCAGATGTCGCTTAATGTACCGTGAATCGCGGCATGGTTGTCTTCCTTTTGTTTGTATATAACCTTTGTAAATCTATTAAAACCTCCCTTCGTTCGGAACCTATTGTTTGGATTCATCGACCCCCGGGGTAAAAAAGGGATGTATTGTACCAGTATTGTACAGTGAACTTGAATGTCAATAACAATACCGAACAAGTCTATTCTGGTACAATCGGCTACACAAGTCAAATACACTTTGATTCCTCTTGTCTTGCTCTATAGGAAAAAACACTTAAAACGCTCTATCGTAAAGACAACGTATTGAAATAATCTTTCATCGTCAGTAGAGTACAGGTAGGCGGTGGTAATTTGAGTTGCGACAGCACCAGATTTAACTGGACCTTTATAGCCGTTGAAATACGTTCCTAAGAGATCATAGTCATGTTCAGAGTGGAGTTTTTTTTGCGCTGCCTTTTTCTCCACTACAAATACGGCCCGAAGGCAGCGGCTAGCAAAGTAATATAGTATATTGACATTCAGCAAACAGAATGTAAATTCTTTACGTTAATAAATTATTGATTTCTGATTTCATAACTTACTATTAGAGAAGTTTACAAACTACATAGACAAAAATTGACGAAAAGAAATGGCACCTTTCATAATTTTTTGTAGAATTTGTCTATCCAGTTTGTAATTTCTTTAAAAGTAAGTTAATAAATATTATAACGTTAGATAACCGATAATATCAGATTTCGTAGTATTCATTTTGGAGAGGAAAATGTAATCTAGGTAACAAATAAAATCAACATCTACAAATAGCAACAGTCCGGGGTACTTGTTAATATCATACTGCGCGCGGCATTGGTGCGAGAAACAAACAAAACCCCTCGTGTAGGTAACTGTACCAGTGATTTTCCATTTGCCCGCGAGCGACCTAGATGGCGCGTACGTCGCTGGGGCGCTAATCGTCTCGGTAAATACAATTATTGGCCGTCGCAAGCGCATGCCCGCGAAACGGGCTCTTCCTAGCCAAACTATCCATATTTTTCGACCCGGTCTTTTCCGTCACGATGCATTTTCGAACGTCTTCAGACCTTAGACTTTTCTAATGTTGTGCTTTTGGGTAGTCTAAGCCGACGCCAAGGTCAAAATTCGAAAAAAAACGAAATAAGGGAAACCTGAAAATAGTTTTTTTAGTATTGATAAATTAAACTACTTTCAATATGTAAGGAAAAGTTATAAAATTGACATTTTTATTTTTTCACATAAATCTTGTAACTTGTAACAAACGTTTGTAATATTTTGTTAACGATTCGTGATGTTCATACATAGTTATACATTTAACGGGCGATTGTTTACGAGGTATCGGCACTACAACAACTTCACAAATGTACGTAAATTAAAAAACAAAGTTATTGGTACAAGGCAGGATTTGAACCCACGACTTCCCGAATGTTACGCCGGCGTTCTACAGCTCCGCCACCACCGCTTTAAGCTAATGCAAGTATAAATTTATTTAATAGTTTTTATTACCAGCCCTGCAGTAATTTATTTAATAGGATTCACTTACTTGCTTTAATAATGTGTAGTGCTTACGAAATTTTTAGTTTGATTTTTTTTTTAAAGTTTTGCAATTACCCCTATATCGCTAAACAAATACGCATAACATTCTATCAGAAATCTTCGCGGACATGAATTGTTAACACCAACAGTGTTTGTAGTTTTCAATGCGCATTTGCATAGATAATTTCACTTGCTCTGGTACTAGACAAGAAGCTTGTCAGGTAACAAATTGTTTTATATAGTTATTAAAATTACGCAGATATTTCTTAGGAAATATCTGTTAAATTTCCGTTTCTGTGTGCAATAAAGTGATCTCTATCTATATATTTTTGTTAACTGCCTTCAACGTAAAAATTTAACTGCATAATGAAAAAAGTGTAGTTTCGTAGGTATATTTAAAGGCGATTGACTAGACTAGATTGACTTGCTTAAGTTGCAAACAATACTTTGAATTAAGAGGGTTTGGTTTGAACAAACTAAGCCCTCCGTTACCAAATATGATTGGAGAAAGATGATATGATTCGAGAACTTAAGCCAAATAACTAAGGTGCCAATAAAACCCCTAAGATTAAAAAGCTGAAGTGGCTATTTCCTGGTCACATTGTACAAATAACCAATAATCAATGGAGTGAAAAGGTTGAACTGGTGATCTGAAGCAAATTGCTTGTTATGTCTGGATGAGGATTGCATGGATTAGATTACAAACCTATCTGAAAGGTCTTAGACTCGTTTTTGAAAACTCGGACTGTGTGTCTCATAAGTGTAAGTGAACGGTCTACTAAAACAATAGCCTCATATAAACGGGGCAGCGGGGAACTCTTATAAGGGCGTAGACGGGTCGCATTAAGGTACTGTCGATAATACGAGCCTATTCCCCGATTCTCGCTCATCTCATTAGCACCAAGTCACGGGGCTATTACGTGAGGCCCTTCGTCTATTGCAATGTGTATGTTGGCTACCTCGTTGGTCTAACGGTAACACGTTTCATTACCACAACCGCAGAGGAAAAAAAGAAAACAAAGCAGTCGTATATATTATATCACACTACGGAATAAATAGGAAAAGCTTAAAACTTGAGATCATATTTAGAAGGGAGGGTTCAAAAAGCTGACATAAATAGAACTAAATCGTCAGGGTCAGAGGTTAACATAGGAGTGCCACAGAGATCTATTTTGGGGCTGTTCGTTTTCCTCGTATATTAGTATGTAAATAATTTGCCGTTCATGGTTCAAAACATGTAAGAGACAGTATTATTTGCAGCTGACACGTGACTTAGTTTTAAAATTAAGAGACAAGAAAATGAATTTTACGATGCAAATATTGCTTTCTCTCAGGTACTAAATTGGTTTATTTCTTGTTAACTTAAAAAAAGACAAAATATATAAAGTTTACTGTACCAAATGTTGAAATGGTTGACAGCACTGTTATATTGGGAAATGACAAACTAGACCTTGTCGAAGAAACTGTATTTCCAGGTATCAGAATTGATGGAAAACTTCAATCGGGTCCTCATAGAAAAATTGGCAAATAGGCATAGTTCTGCAGCATATTCAGTTAAAATAATCCGGAAACTAACTGACGTCGCAACTGGGCTTGTTAATTTTATTTACTTCCATAGTATTATGTCTTAAGGCATACTTTGGAGTCGGGTAACAAACATTGAGACCATCTTCGTCTTGCAGAAGAGAGCGATCAGATTCATTTATAAGCTAGGCAGTAGAGATTCGTTAAGGAATTTCTTTAAGGAAACTTACATCCTGACAGTTGTTAGTCAGTATATCTATGAAAATATTATGTACGTCAGGAAAAATATCAGTAACTTTAAAACTGTAGGTAGCCACGATGTAGGTTTTGTAATGTAGCTATCTTTTGTCATGTTTGTCTGGTTACTATTTTACATCCTAGTTTAAAATCATGCTTATTGTATTGTTAGGGTTCCATAAATCGTATAAAAAAGGAACCCTTATAGGATCACTCATGCGCCTGTCTGTCCGTCCGTCTGTCATAGCCAATTTGCTCCGAATCTACTGGACCAAATCAGGTGAAATTTGGTAGGATAGTGTTATCCTATAACAGATGTGCAAAGTAAATAAATATATTATTAAAAATAAGGGTCTTTTTCGGGGCGCAAATTAGAAAATTAAAAAAACAAAGTTTTGCAAACCTTACTGTGTTATATATCAAATGAAAGGGCTCGTTATGAGAATCTCAAATATATTTTTGTTATTATTGTAAAATAAATAGTTTTGACGACAATTACTACTGGCCTGAAATTTGGAAAAAAAATAGAAATATAAATAGAAAATATTTATTTGTCTTCAACATAGTAAGGCACAACAATCACTTTTTCTATAAAACAATAATGAAAATTTGTTAAGTAATTTATAAAATACAAAATATAGTTCATTGCAGTTCATTCAGAAAATAAAGTGGTAAACTCAATATAATACGTTCACTTACGGAAAATACTCCACTAAAACACCACTAGATAGCGCTAATAGCAGTTAACTCGCGTGTTACTGTAAGGATTTCAAATATGATACTACAGTTGAATAGAAACATTTGACTTTGGCATTGTACGGAACCCTCTCCACGCGAGTTTAACTTGCGCTTGGCAGATTTTTTAAACATGGACACTATGACATGTTACGTCCGCAATCGGCGGCGGAGCACCGTATAATGGTCCTATGTATAAGAACCTAAGAAGATAATATATTAGATTTATCTCAGGTGCAGGTTAAGAAAATTGTTCAACACACTCCGTGTTACACCAGTCATATTAGTAAGGATATTTCGAGGACTATGACGAATAATGTAAAGTGGTACTTGGAGATTTGAATATTTTTTTTATTAAAAAAGATTTCTCTCTCTCTCTCTCTCTCTCTTTTCTTTTTCTCGCTGAGAAAAGGATATACCCTGCAGTGCGATATATACCAGAGTTAACTGTAAATAAAATACGCAATTCTTAAAATAGTTTGAGTTTAACAATAAATTTTGTGCTATGTTTTTTTCGAAGTATCAGATTTTTTTTTATTTTATTTAATTTAGACTAACAATTTACAGTATTTTGTAAAATTCGCGCTCTATGCGCTCTACCGATGATGATGCAATCCCCAGTAAATCATTATCGTACGTAGCAGAAAGACCATCCTAATTATTAGTATATATAGTGGTAAGCAATATCTATCAAACAGCGCTACAAAGCAGAAAACCACATGAAAACGATTTAAAAAACTAAATTTGAAGAAAACCGGTATAACTATTAAAAAAATTAAGTTAAACAACAAAAAAATTCAAAGTTCGTTAAACAAAATTTGTTATTTATGAAAAACTGTTATTGACGCTTTTTCAGAAAATGGAATTAGAGAAAACCGTGCTTGGTAGACTGCAGTAGTGGAGTAAGTCACTAGAAGGTAGTAACAATAAACACACACGGATTACCGCCGAGTTTCAGCGGCAATTCAAACAAGCAGCTCTTCGGTCACAATGTTAACGTAACAAAACCGAAAGCGGCACAAATATAAATATTATATGTTCATATATTGATAGAGCTGAGCTCGTCAAACAGGGAGTTTGTGGTGCCAATATTAACTCTTGTTATCAACTCGGTGGGCCTACTGACTTTTCTATGTGTCAAGTTCAAGGTGGCCTTTTGGGGATATCCCTGCAGAGTCAACGATTGACACTAATGGTAGGGGCGGGGTGCTCTTATTTGAAGGTACGGCGATCGAACGAAAAGGGGTATTTAGCTTCGATTTCTTCTTATATTTCTAAAATGTGCAATTCCTAAGACAGTCCATTTAAAGTTTGTGCTTGGTAACAACTTTTATTCTATGAGTGATGTGTTTTCAGATTTTTACTTTTGGAAGTGTTCATATAACTTTTACTAAATTCGCGCTTTACGCCCTCTATCAATGTAGTAACCCTCTGTAAATCATTATCCTAGGTTCTTTGACGTGGGTCTTACATAACATAACATAACACGCCTGTATCCCAGAGGGGTAGGCAGAGACCAGGGACTGCCACTTGCTACGATCGTGACAGATCACTTTCGCTTCCTCAACATTCATTAGTCGTTGCATGCACTCACGCCGGTTTCGGTCTTAAGA